>OX381717.1:19227633-20427633 GCA_947462335.1 Harmothoe impar
TACATCTGTAGGGGTTTCATATGCGTACAACACGAACACAGGTTCCAAATTCGGTTTGAATGCAACAGGTTTTTATTCGATCACAGCCTCAAAAGTACACGAAGGTTTTCCACTCGGTTCACTTGGTCTTTCAACCATTCGAAGACACACAGGATTCTATCGATAGTTCGAAGCATTAGCGATACCGGACAGTTAAGCCCTGTGCCAGCATGGCTGGTGCAGAGTCCATAACGTGGGAGGGGTGTAGGTGCCCCTGTCAAAGCGAAGGTACGAAAGGTGCGGGTCAGAGCTCGTCCTAGGACTAACTGGTGAGGTAGCCAACCTCGGCCTCTTATATACCCTGAGCGCGGACCAAGCAGTGTCGACGTGGCACTCCTCCGTAGCGCCGTCTGGAGTGCCCTGCCCGGCTCCGCTACCGGATAACCGAAAGGACATGGCTTAGGTGTTGCCACCTAGTGTCCATTGGAGGCACTTACCGCTCTGACTCCACGGACCTTATGTACACGTATTATTCGTGCCCCTACATCACCCCCACCAGATTATAACCAGGGTCGAAATACATCTGATATAATATAATATACTCGAATATGGGAGAATAATATCAGTGTACATGATGACAATACCGGGGTACATTTGAAGGTACGATATACGTTTTTACACATACATGTAGAAAGTACAATTACAGATTTTATGATTTTACCTGTTACACCAAACAACACTTACATTTCTATGTACAAAACAGGGATCTTATAGATCCAACACTATAACGACAAGATAGATACGTGAGTATCCATCTTTAATAGAGATATGAATATATACGAATATATGTTCTATACTACTTCTAACTATAGTGATCACAGTTCTGTATGGTTTTCGTTGAGATATAATATTGGTTACTACATTAATCATTTTAAGGTAAGTTGAGATTGCACAATATGTGACTTTTTTAGGACGGAATGACACAGAAGTAATGGCTCGAAAATATTTATGTGGGCGAACCGTCCCTGGAGAGGTAATTACGTGAACTATTGGAGTTATATAAAATACTTGGAACCAACATAGTTTAGACATTAACTCTTATAACCAAGGAATGTAGTAATATTTGCCTCCATATGAGGCAACCGATATATGACTTTATATCTTAAAAATAGATATACTCTCGAAATCCGAATACCAGTTGTTATGTCCAAAAAGAAAAATTTTTGGAGATAAAAGTAGGTATCGAACATTATGTACAGTTTTGGTTCGAATCATAGTATGTAGTATAAGTTATATTACTTAAAGTATGAACACCCTTTTTTTTTTTTTTTTTTAGACAACGAAGACATTTCTTGACAATTATGCATTTTCCACCTGGCTTATGTTTACCTTCGAATCATGACCTTAATCATGGATGTCTTATAATAACAACACAATTATTACAGTATCATCGAAGCATCATATGCACAAGTCCTCAATCACACAATCGAACAGCCGAACACTCAAGTTAGCTTATAAGTCCTTCACTACGTTCTGGAGTTCTTCGAGTGACCCACTCCATTGGGTGAGTCCTATCCCGAATACCCGAATGAACTTAACGTTCAGCGCCTTCATAGTTTTGGCCTGATCGTCCAGAGTGTCTTCTGCAGCTTTCTGCAGACAACGAGCTGTTGAGAGTTCTTTCTTCGATTGTGCCAGCTGCTTGGTGAGTTCGATCACCTTATCTGGCTCCGATTGTTCGTCAATCCGTTGCTGTTCGAAGATCCTCCTCAACCTCTCGACCTCCTTGCCCTGCATGGTGATGGCATAGTCGGCTGATGCTCTCGCCACACCGGCTGCATATCGTTGCATGCCAGCCAGGTGTTCCTGCAACCATCGTTCGTACAGCTCCTTATGCAGCACTGCATCCGGAGCCTTCGGAGGCTCGAAGTAGTCCTTCGGAATCTGTATCCTCGGCTGAATGTTTTCACCACTGATCATCAGATCATACCACTGGTTTGGATCCACTGCCGGTTCCTCACGAACGCTGGGCTTATAGGGCACAGTGGCAGTGGTAGTAGTGGTGGTGAGTAGGGTGGCTGCAACAGTTGCTGCCTTCCCTCCTCCAGCAGTTGTCGTTGGTGTGGTGGTGACTGGGTTCGAAGTGGTCACTGGAACCGGGTCCACCACAGGCTCAGTTTTCATGGATGTTGAATCCGCACTAGTAGCAGGGGTTTTACGCCCCACTGACTTTGTAGAACTGTCAGCCTTTGGTTTCACCTTATCTTCTGCCTGGAGGAGTGAGGTTGGTGGTCGTCACCACCAAGTCCTTTTTCCCAGGCAGCACAAAGTGATCCGAATCCGCCATCTCCACGTCCCGTGAGTCCGGTTGGCGGATGGCATCCATTACAGAGATGCCCGTAGGGAGATTTTTGTACGGATCCTTCTCAGTCTGTACCTCCGGACCAGGGAAGTCCATTGAAGGGTACTCAGCCCTACTAGCCAGGTTACCAGGGGTCAGAGGACAAAGGGTTTGCAGCTGGGAACGACCCTTGGGGGCTGAGAAGTCCGGACCATAGTTAGGACGCAAGTCCTTCAGTGGGGACCGGTGCTCAATCGTTGTCGCGCGCCCTCGTGCTGCAGTTGGAGCTCTCGGAGCCGGAACCTCCGATTTGACCTTTTTGCAGTCAGGTTCGGAAGTGGCTGGACTCCTGTTCTCACTTCGTTTCCCTGGAAGGGGGTTGGCCGCTCTCCAGTCGTACAACTCCTTGTACAAGGTGCTGTTCAGGTCCAGCCGACCACGTCGATCAGTACGCTGGAAGACAGCTGACTGTTTCGAATTCCGGGTTAATTGGACCTTTCCGAATTGGAAGGTCTCAATCGTAATGGTTTCGAACTTTACTTTGTCCAGGCCTGCCACCAGTGATGCATGGAGATCTGCAACGTTCTTTCTGGCCAACATCATGGCTTGGCCATGACATTGGATCAGGAGCTCGATCATTCGGCCTCTTCGAGGGGTCCACATTCCCGAACACCTTTTGTTTGACTTGCCAACATCAGCGCAGACATACATCGCATGGTGGTGCATGTGCTTCTCCACAAGATGTCGCATGAATCGAAGACGAGTAGGCATGGGGCGGTTCTCGTGTACGTAGTAGCTGCGACAGGAATCAAATGGGCAATCCTCCCTGACCCCTTCCTTGTACCGGGCCATCGCCCATCGTATTTTGGGGCGGCCCTCATGGTTGTAGTAGGTCTCGGGGAACTGTTTTCGATCCAGCAGCCGACCGAACCAGTTTTCTGTCCATGACCAGGAACTGGGTGAACCCATATTGGATCTCATCCATTCTTCGTCATCAGACAATCCTTCATGGTCCGTTTCTTTGGGACACGAATACATCTCCCTCGATCGCTTGCAGTGTTCCATGCACTCGGGCCTAAATTTCTTGAAGCCCCCGCTGGCATTGCGCCAAATCATGTCCTCCACCCGAGAACCTGGAACGTCTGCCGAGGCACCTGCCCCTGCAGCTGGAGGGGGCGACGAAACCACTGGTGGCGTGTTCGATTGTCCTGACTCGGAGGATGTAGACGGAGATGCAGGTACCTCGACCTGCACTGGAGTTTTAGTCGGAGTTGCTGGATGGGTGCCCTAGGAGGCGTCGAAGGGGTAGAGGCCGTACTGGATACTACGTCCACCAACCTCACGGTTGGGGACATATTAATCGCAGTAGTTTGGGGAGGCGAAGGATGAGGTACACATGGCTGTCGTGCCTCACTCTTCTTCGCCTTCCGTTTCTGGCTCTTTGGAAGTTCGAACGGGACCTCCTCCAGATCCGAAGCGTCGGACACGGACCGTCCTTTTTGTTGTGGATTGGGGTTCTTACGGGACTGGGCTCGAGTCATTGGCGTTCTGGGGGCAGTTTGCATAGCTTCCAGAGTTAGCCGTAACTGTTCATTGGCTGCCCTGAGTTCATCGGATTCTCTAACCACCTGAGCATAACGAGCTTCTTGCTCAACTGATTCTGAGGTATCCGAATGGATCTCCCGCGGAGCCAACTCCACTAGCTGAGTCTCCTTTGAATAGGACTGGTAAAGGTCCCGGAGCTTCCGGAAGAGATTCGGATCGAGACTCAGTAGTCCCGGTGGTAGTAGTTGGTTCTTCGAATGACGTTGAAGCCGACTGGGAAGTACTCGAAGAGCATTCGGACTGGACTGGGGCAGGTTCGGATACCTCGGACATAGGCGGAGTATTTGGAGGAGTACTAGTGTTGGAAGTTTTACGGCTTCCTTTAGTCTTGGTAAATTTCTTTTTCTTCCCCTTCGTACTGGTCGTGCTCCCATCACTTGAGGGCACTGCTTCCTCCATAGCCTTGGCTTGTTGGAGATGCCGAAAGTTCGTACCACATCGCAGTAGGATTTTTCCAAAGATCTCATTTTTATATGCTCCCCGGATGGCTCCTTCGTAACTCTCTAGCCAAGTACCCTCATGGTGGTCAAATCCATGTTCCTCCAGCTTGTCTAGCACCATCGACATGAGTGTGGGATGGAGCTTCAGCGAGGTGTCGAACGGCGGGTCGCACTCCAGCACCTCCATGAGTTGTTGCTGGGCCAGCGATTTTCGTACGAAGTCCTCCATTTCTTCGTCAGATACTGCATGGATAGGCAATTTCTGGCTTACCTCTTCCAACTCTGGCATCTCGTCCTCTTCCTCATCACCTGCTGCGTTAAGCCGGGTTGACGTCGAATTGTCTATGTCTTTCGAAGCAACGCGTTTTGGGACATTGCGCCACGGCAACGGCCCTAGGTTGACTGTAGCCGGGGGTGGCATGGTCATACTGTCCCGATCAGCCGTCGAATAGGAGCCGATCCCCGCTACACGAACGGTACCCGCACTCCCGGTGGATTCAGAGGCGGATTCATAATCCGACTCATGAGCGTTGTCGAATTGGCCATCGTCCATCCCGAACAGATCTATCTCGTCGGACTGGAGGCCCTCACCGGGGGTGTACTGCTCCTCCATCGCAGTCGAATGTTTTCAACGAAAACGAAGTTTAATAATCGAAGATTTGCGGAGTACGAAGCTCCGCGTGTCCTAATGACACTATGAGCGGGAACTAACCAGGTTGGCGCGTCTTATGATGTGGTTTTGGAGACTTTTGGTCGACTACAAGTCCCTTCTTCCTCCTCCTTTGCCCTGCAGCGTCCGTGCGTCTTCTTGGCACTGATCCAATATGGCGACCGCCCTTCTTGTCTCGTGATGCCACGCCCGCCGCGGGAACAAAGGTCAACCAATCAGCGTTCACGCTTCACCGGATAGCCCTTTTCCGACGGATAACCCGGCGGGAGACGCTCGCGTTTCCCGCCACTAATCGAACGGGTAGCTCACCGGAGTGTAATCCTTATTGAGTCAGTTCCACAGTACCAGGGATACCGCTAATCATGAATTCTTCAGGAGTGTAGGCAAATGTCATTACGGGTAACATAAGAATACCCGCCGGATAGTTCCGTCTGCCACCCTCGGGGACGTTCATGATCAACACCCATCCTAGCTCTGCTCACTCGACAGCAATTAGGTCTGTACTACCATCATGGCATCGAAACTTCTTGTTGTGTATACAAATTAGGTCACAGCAGTCTCCGGATTATGCCGTGGACTGCGCCTTAACCCCACCTTGGGTTCTTTAGACCTGGTCGTCCGGGAAGATTCGACAGGATGTCCAGTAGTCAATTGGACAGCCCTCCTCCCCTTCAGACCTTCATTTGCCGAGACTTTTTTTCCGCACTTTTTATCCTTCTTGCTAGAAGCTCGAATTGGTAAATTTTTTTAGGCCTACCCCGGCCCCGCTTTAATTTACCAATACCAGGAGGCATAGGTTTTTTCTCATCTGAGGGTATCACTAGTTTCCTAGGTCTACCAGGACCACGTCGTTCCGGGGTGGTCGCTCTCCACTCAGTGTTATCTGACTTCGAATGCTCCCCTGGCTTCGAATGCGCTGAAGCATCACCCTGCCACCGGCGTAGGCGAGCTACATTGGATTTATACAGGCGTCCCAACAAGGATTTGATCACCACAGTGGATTCTGAAACAATCGGAACCACAGTAAAGGGACCATCCCAGTTGGGTGACAACTTTAGCTGTTGTAGGGGGTCGTGTAGCCTAACTACTTCATCCCCCACTTGAAAGGACCTAAGCTTCAAACCTACGTCATAGCCCACTTTTTGCCATGAAGCAGATTTGCTTAGTTCACATCGAAGCATCTCGTATGCGGACTTGAATTGATCCCTCAATGCCTCCACGAACATCACCTGACAGGGTGTTTCAGCGTTTATCCCAGCTACGCCAAACACCAAGTCAGCAGGCATAATCAAATCCTCTCCGAATACCAACAAATTGGGGGAACAACCGGTGGAAGCATGCACCGTACTATTATAAGCATGTACCACAAACTCGCATTGCTCGTCCCAATAATCCATCTGACTGTTGACCAGAGGCTTCAGGACTTGTATCAAGGTTCTGTCTAACCTTTCTACTTGACCATCAGACTGAGGCCTGTACGGATTCGTTCTGGTTTTGCATATAGCAAGGTTATGGCACATTGCTGCCCATAACTCAGATTCGAATTCTCTGCCTTGATCACTATGCAACATCAAGGGCACGCCTAGATGAAGCACCCAACCCTTTACAAATGCACGAGCACATGTATGAGCCTTGTGATCTTTCAGAGGAAACACTCTAGTATACTTCGAATAGTAGTCGGAGATCACCATCATGCACGTGTTTCCATCAGGAGTGGTTTTTAGGCCACTAATGATATCAACCGCTATGCGCGCAAATCTAACTCCCCAAAGCTCTTGAGTTAGTGGCAACTTCCCCAGGCCTTCACCTGGTTTGCTCAGACAACAATCTGGACAAGTAGAGATCCACCTAAGCAGATCTTTACTCATGCCAGGCCAGTAATACCTTCTGGAGAGTCGCGCAAGGGAACGCTTCTTTCCAAAATGCCCACTGGTCTGATGTCCATGTACGAAATACATGATATCCCTTCGCATAGCTGTGGGTATCACGATTTGTCGAATTTTGGCCTTGTAAGGTGTTATCTTCCACCTACATAAGATACCGTCAACAACAGTTAGCTCAGACCATTGAGCAAGTAGCTGTCTCATTTCCCGGTTCTCAATCGAAATGGTTGGTCTTTGCGGTTGGGCACCACTGGAGACCTGTTCAATTAGTCTCGAAATGACAGCATCACCCTTCTGGAATTGCCTGATGGTTTCGGTGGACCATTCCATTGCTTTAGAATGTCCTACATCATACGGCATTCGAACTCCAGCTATTACAGCATTATGGGCTCCACAATCATCGCAATCCATTCTAGAACATTTCCGTATGGGTCTTCTCGAAAGGGCATCAGCATTGATATGCTTGCTCCCTGCTCTGTGTTGGATTTGGCTATTTTCCAACCCGAACTCGGACAAGTGGGTCAGCCATCGACCGATCATTCCTTCTGCTTCCTTAAAGTTTAACAGCCACCTTAAGGACGAGTGATCTGTCCGTAAAGTAAAGTCACCTCCCCAAAGGAAGTGCTTAAACTTCTTCGTATACACCACTACCGCCAACAATTCGCGCTTAGTGGTACAGTAATTCCTCTGGGCCTTATTGAGGGTATTACTAGCGAAAGCCAGTGGCACTTCTATCCCCTCTTGCATCTGGGATAGAGCAGCACCTATACTGTCATTACTGGCGTCTGTGTCCAGTATGAAATGTCCATCAGCTGTTGGATATTTCAAAACTGGGGTGGTTCGAAATAGGTTCTTCACGGCTTCGAATGCTAGATCTTGTTCCGGACCCCATGGGAAAGGCTCCTTCCTTCTACCCGGAGTCCAGTGAGCTAGAGCCTGCATAGGCTGAGCTATTCTGGCATACCCCGGTAGGAAGTCTCTGTAGTAACTACAGAAGCCCAGAAAGGACCGTATGTCTTTAGGTCCCTCTGGCTTTTCCCATTCCGATACAACATCTAGTTTCTCAGGATCCGCCTTAACCCCCTCAGTGGATATTATCCGACCGAGATAGTTAATAGAAGTCCTAAATAGGTGACACTTCTTCGGTTTCAATTTCAAACCATGGGTTATCAACCTCTCGAAAATTTTGACTAAAGTAGCCAGGCACGATTCGAAGGTCTTCCCGAAGACAATTACGTCGTCCAGGTACAACAAGCACATCACCAAGTCCACCTCCTGCATCTACAAGGACACAGTAAGACATTCTAAAACAACACTTATAGACACTGTACCTATTATACCTATAGACATAACTACCCCACCCACCTCTCCCATTCGTGTTGAACCCACTGTCAACATGGCCGGAGACGATCAGGTAGAAATACAAAGACAACGAGAACTAGATGATAGGATATCAAGAAAATTAGACGAACAACTAGCGGCCCACAAGGCAGAGCTAGAAAGACTCAAATCTGATATCGCAGACTATAGAAACAACAAGTCCATTAGCGACCTGGCTAGCGCCATTTCAAAAGCTAACAAGTACACCATCCGTGAACCCATCAAATTCTCAAAGCCAGACATTAAGATGAGCACCAGAAAGTGGTTCACCGACCTAGAACGCTTTGTTAGACTGAAATACCCTCAAGAAGATCACCCCATCCATGTCACTTGTGCAGTCTATCTAGCTGGACCAGCGTACGAATGGTACAGTATTCAGCCCACTAGTGTACAAGATGATTATGACCTTATAAAGAAGGGACTCATTCACCACTTCAAGGATGTCGAGAACGACATCAAACTATTGACACTGTCCCCATTTGATCCCACCCTACACACCATGGAAGAATGGCTAAAGGACGCCAACACCCACTTCCAAAACAAGGGGGTGGACATAGAAGCTGCCATAATCCAGGTAGCCACTGTACTAAACGAGGACTACCGAGAGGCGATCAGAGCGGAAAGTCCTACCACATGGGCCTCCCTCTGCAGAGCACTCAGGTGTGCATACCTGTACAAGAAGACCTCCACACATAAGGTATCATCCCTATCCAACAACACCCTAGACCCAGTCATAGCTGCTCAGTTAAGGGAAAAGGACAGGGAGAATGAGAAACTGAGAGACCTTCTTCAGAAGCAACAGGAAGTAATGGAGACCGAACATACAGTAGCTGCTATGGGGGGTGGTAAACCAAAACCCACCTACCACAAACAAGCAGCTACACCTACACACCAATCTCCACCAACTGACTTTGCATTACCACCCAACTATAGAGGGAGGAGAGAGGACTTCGACATCAACTACGTTGACAACATAAGGAAGGCACGTTCAATGGGCCTCATCCCTCCCACCCACCGATTCAAAGGGGGACCCAAAGACATCATAACCCTTCTTCAAACGGGTTCCCTACCCCCACATCACTTCAAACTCATCCAGAGCCAACAACAACAACAACGGTAGCAGCCACAACAGCAATCATGGCAGCCACCACAACAACAACAACAATGGCCACAACAACAACAACAACAATGGCCACAACAACAACAACAACTACAACTTCAACCAACGCCACAAAACCCCACTCCACAGTACACCATGGCACAGCTCGTCAGCATGATGAACGACCTCACCAAGACGACGGGAAACTAGGTTGTCATCCTATGGATAGGCCTCATCAGGATGACAAAACAGTCCCCAACACAGAAGACACAGCATCGCCCATCGACGACACGCCACATGACCCACAGACAATCCACAACGCTGCACCAGTGCGCGGGAAACCCGCCGACGTCCAAGCTACTCTGGAAGTCGTCCCCCCACCACTCCCCGACCTACACATGGAAGAAGGTGAGCAGAGTGTTTTGTTTATCAACATGGTCAATGGCAATATAGATCTACAATTCAAAGATACCAACATCCCCAGTCTAGTAGACACAGGAGCCACCGTCTCTTGCATGAGAGAGGGTCTAGCCTCCACTCTATCGAAACTAGTTCCTCATGAGTTTTCATGAATCGGGTCCAAAGTTTATCTTGCCGATGGAGCATTGTGTCACATCAAAAGAGCTATCAAAATCAAATTCAAAATTCAAGGCAAAACATTCAGTCATCAATTTGCAATTCTTCCAAATTGTTCCTCACCAATCATACTGGGAACAGATTTCCTATCAAAGACTAAAAGCAAAATCAATTACTCCACTGACCCAACTCCAAAATCTCAACCAATCAGGGCAGTGAGAGCCATTACGATACCTCCATTTTCCGAAATGGCCATAACAGGCCAAGTCACATGCTACCACTCAGTCAGTCAAATCAATGGTATAACAGACAATTTTGACAGATCAGACAAACTTCCAAATTACATCGTACAACGTTCAGTCGTGACACCTGACCAAAGAGACAGACACCCACTGATATTATTGAATATCACATCTAGAATCTGCAAAATCCAGAAGGGTGAAATCGTAGCCTTATATACAAAAACAGACATAGACAAAGAAAATCATATATTATCGACAGGCTACGACGAGACACAACCCGAGGAAACAGACAGAGACATAGACATAGACAACAACTCCACTATCAGTGACAGTGCATCATCAACAGGGTCAGACAAAACATTCTATGTACCAACTCCAACATACTCAGAGTATTCTGACTCCGACATGGATCAATCCATGTCAGACGACGAAGATCATATAAATATGGTACAAGATACGACAGGTCACGACGAACAGGACATAGACAAAGACATATACATAAGGAAGGACGTAGACATAGAACCAGAAAAAGAAAAATCACACGTCTTCCAAAAACCAGACTGCCTCACAGAAGATCAATTCACAACATTTTGCCAATTAATTGAAGAATACGACGACATATTCGTGGGAAAAGACAACATGATTGGAAGAACCCATCTGTACACCCATAAAATCAACCTGATCCCAGACGCCAAACCCTTACAGTTCTACCCATTCAGAATGGCCCCGCACAAAGCTGAACGACTTGAAATTGAATGTCAGAAGCTGGTAAAGCAGGACATTCTGGAGGAAACCAAAACGGGTCAACCTAAAAGGGGAAAATCACCTGAAATTAGCTGGTACTGTATCTTTAAAGAAAATCAAGGTATAACAAAGTACCTACTTGCATTTCTGCCAGCCTGGCGAAGTCGGGAGTTATGAAGTAGCGGATACCTTGTCCAGCCCCTGTCTTCAGGCAGGCTTGTATCAGTAAGGCCAGCATCACCACGTAAGGAAGCAGTGCCGTCACGTAACTCACCTGTTAATGAATGGTAACACAGTTTAACATTACACTCAAAAAGTAAACTTGTCTCCAGACTCTTCCAAGTGACAGTCATAAAATAAACGAGTCAAAAACTTGTCTACGTGATAAGGTAGCGGGTCTTCTAGCTGGAGATAGAAGACCCGCTTGGCATGTGCCAGCCCAAAACCGGACATTTGCCAGCTCCAGATTCTATTTGTGGGATGGTAACCTTACAGGTTAGACAACGTTTGACTGGTAACCTTACAGGTTAGACTACTTTTATGATAGTCACTTCAACGAGTCTGGAGACAAGTTTACTTTTTCAGTGTAGCATCCAACCAGCGTGGTCATAGCAGGACTTTTGTGTATTTGATTAAAAATCTTGGATTCTCATTATACTCACATCAGTCAGTTTGTTTAATCAGCCAGAAACCAGAAAAAAAAACACCACATGAGTGTACATTCCATCTGCGCACTCTTCATTTTAGGAAAGTTCCTAAATTATATACAATTTATTTGAAATAAATCCAGTAAACATGTAATTCAGTGAACATAACATGATCAGTATATAATATATGGCGATTCCAGGAAGTTGTGTTTTTGATTAAGATTCAATAATCTTACTACATCTTCATCGTTTAATAGGTCATCCACTTGGACTTCAATTTAAATTGAATAACAAAATATCTTTTTTCTTTGCATATATTTTTGCCTGATCTATGCCCCCGATTTATTGCCAAGCCCAATCACTATGGTGAGCCATTTTATGACTCCCATAAGGGCTTCTAGACATAAGCTGGTTTGGATAAGCTATTGAAGGCTGATTCCGAGTCAAGATCTCAAGATCTTTCCGAAAGACAATTTTTAGATTATTTAAAGTTTTGTTACTTTCCACGGATTTATAACCTATTTCCGAGCCTCTGTGCAAGAGGACATAACACAAGAGCCATAGTTTGATATTTTCTTCTGTCCTCTACTATCATTAGAACCCGGGTAATGACACATGGACCTGTAACCCTGAGAGTCTCTCTATAGTAGTCCTCTGAAAATGGCTAGAATTGAGGGTTTCCTTACCAGAGCAGACACCCCACCCCAAATGAGCAAGCCAAACCCCTGAAACTATCTGAAATTTTGATTAGAAATTTTGGGAGGACAATATAGAGACAGAGGGCAACCAGAAAAAAGAATTACATGGAAATTGGAAGTGGTCATCCAGGAGCCTCTGGTTGAGTTGACACGGAATCAGCCTGGACAATTAAGAATCCTACTGGCCTGTAAAGCTGTAATAACCACACTACACAGACTGTGCTGCCAGTCATGTAATGTAGGTTAACCAGCCATTAGGGCTCCCCCAGCTGGTGGCATGTTGAAATTAGGCCAAAAAAAAGAGGTATTTTTCAGGTAACATGGAAAGAAAATGTAGGGTCGGTAAGTCAGATTTTGTTTTGTTTTAAATTATTATTTTTTAAGCCTGAAAGTACTAGCCAGCCTCTCCCAAGACCCTAAAATTTACCAAAATAAGGTTAGAAATACGAGAATTTCTTCGATATTGCATAATAAAGGTAGGGTCGGCCCTGCTTTGATAGGGTCTGCCTGAAATATACCATTTTTTCTTTGGCCTTAGCTAATGGAAAATGGGGCTGATGATCATACGTAACCTACCTTCCCCCATGATTTGGGTCCCATGCTAAGTGCCAGCACTATCAGGGTCCAGGCAAGCAGCAGACACACAGCTAGACGCCACTCTATACCTCCAATGTCATCTATACCATTAGACAGGCCCAACACAACTCTTCTGAAATTGAGATTTAGAAGAAAACCACGTTAATAACAAAGTTAGTAAGTGGTTCTGGTTGTGTATTGGTAAATAGTCTTGTTGTATCATCATATACCCTTTAAGGACCATGCTATCCTTAAAGGGTTAGGGAGTGTTCATTTATTAATTACAGGGGGGGGGTGAGATTTTCATTTGTTACGCCCCCCCCTCAAAAGCGTGTGGAACATTTCGTGCCCCCCCTTGCCGAAGGAGGTGAACAATTTTCGCCCCCCCCTTTGAACTATAGTAATGCGCTGGCTTTTTTACTAAAAAGGACTTAAATTTTTACGCCTCCCCCTCAGGACGGGTTGGAAAATATTACGCCTCCCCCCCTGTAACTAATAAATGAACACTCCCTTAAGTAGCATGTACAGAGTTGAATATCAGTTAAAACGCACCAATGTTGAATTATAAAATCACATTGCAATTGCTTTCATTAACTATTTCCTTGTGTTTGACATCATTCCCTATGGCAGGAATAGACTGAACATAGTGATTCCATTCAGGTTGTTGTGTTGTGATTGCAGGCTAAATCCAATGGTGTTATGATGCACCCCTAACAGGTCTTGATTTCTGCGAGCAGAGAGTTATTCATTTGTGACAGTATATTGTAGTTTTACTATATCGAATGATGAATGAGAGCCTCCAAACTTCCCATACCCGCATGCAATCACCTAAAATGAACTGACATATCGTAATTGACCTAATAAGCGCCCTCCCCCTAATAAGCACCCGCGCCCTTTTTCACATCTTTTCGAGAATTTTTTATTTGTTCCTCAGATTTTGTTACTGTTTTACACCTTTATGTTACATGGAGCATTTAATACCTGTGCAGGTGTTAAGGCAAAGCTAAGTGTGAAGGTATAGGGGTGTGTAGAACCTTTGTAGAGGTCACTGAAGTGAGCAAGTAGTCTGTATAAGAGAGATATTGGGGGCGCTTATCAAAATGGATATTTAAGGCTTATTTTTCCACTTAAAATATTTGTTAAGCCCCAAGACCGCTCATCACATCGAATACGATGGTAGCTTTAAGTAAACTTACTGGAAGTACTCGTCACTGGGAGTACGACCGGGGGCTTGATCCCAGGAGTTGAAGACGTTGTCGGGGTTGAGCACTGGTATACACGTTGAGTTCATCCAGTCCCAGTTACCTCCAGCGTTGTCACAGGCCCGGCTCGCATCCATACAGTCTGACATACAAGGGAAAGTAGGATGATACATTTTAAAACCCAACTAAGAGTTAGACAGGCACATAACGCCGTTCATAGGCTGTGCCAAGAGGTTCTCAAGAAATATATACCAAAACAAAATTGGGAGAACTCCAGCTGGAATTGGAGTGATGGAGCTTGGCGAGTGAGATGGCTGTATAGGGTATCATGGGAAGGTGTGCAACTAGGAGTCCACGGTGAAGTATGGACGTGACAAAGACGTGAAATGGATTCTACATACCACTAGTGTCTACAACAACCACTAGATGGGGCTAATAATGCCCTAGTGGTTGTTGTAGACACTACTGATGTGTAGAGGCTATTTGTCACGTCCATAGACCAGGGTGGACTATCCTGAGCCACACTGAAGATAGCATGCGCCGGGGTCGCTCTTATCAATCAGGCTGTCCTACAGTGTAAGGGTGGACTTCCAGTTACCCTATATATAGCCTACTCACTCTCCAAGCTGATGGCTTGTTAAAACCTGTGGATGTAAGGGACTAGAGGAGGGAGGTGATGGAGGAGAAGTAAAACTATTGATGTTGTAGAATTTGGAACTTGTGTCATTAAAGTGGCATAATCACCAAGTGTATGCCACTCACAATTCTAGTACTGTTATAGTCTACTATGTGGTTAAGTGCGAGAGGTGAGAACGTCCCTTCAAGGCAACATTGTACATGTAGGCCTCCCTTGAAGAGGGGGCCCTTTGGTATATGAAGGTTCCGATTTCAGGTGAGACAATGATTGAAGTAAGACATAACAAGAACAAACATGACAGGATAAACAATGACATCAAGTGTGGTGAAGAAATAATGGTATCATGCCTGAATGCATGGGCTGGTTATCACACAAGGAGTTTATGTATGGCAGCCAAGACCTTTATAATGTCTAGGCTCATAATAGGAAAATCTTTAGCCTTTTACGGCTGCATACTTTAAATGTAGATATTATAGCGCTGTACATATTTTTTTAAATCCTCAAAAATATATAGAAAACAAATATTTATACAGTATCAAATTAAGATACCAAATATAGGAAATCTGCGGATTTAAATCCACGCTAAATTGTACTTTTTAGCAAATCTGCAGAAATTTATAGCACCAAAAATATTTACGTTTACAGTAGTGCATCATTGTATTGCCACATGGACACTGCAATATTCTTTTGGATATATAGATCTAAGGCATGTCCATTGATGCATTGATGCATCATGTGAGCAAAACGCGTAGCATTTTCACACACTATGTCATCCTTAAAGGTTTAAAATTTGAAAGACAAACTAAAAATATTTACCGCCGGTGTTCCATTCATGGATGCAGCTCGCCCAGGGTAGTTCAGCAGAGAAGGAGGCCGCGATGTAATACATGGAGTAGGCCATGAACATGACAAAGTAGGTGTTGAACAGGAAGCTGACGATGCACATACTCCACCCCACACCTACAATGATAAACGGTGTCATGTATGGCCATGTCTCATGAGATTGATTCAAATGAAAAGTGTTTGACCAGGTGTAGTCTTTGACCAGCAAGTTTCAAAAGGGCTGAAATGGGGGCTATGTACACCAAAATGGGGGGAAAAGGTTAATGGATATTCTAGCACCATATACTACAAACTTCCTGGCATTTCTGTGCACATAACCCCCATTTCGGCCCTTCTGAAACTTGCTGCTCAAAGACTACACCCGGTCAAAACTTACACCTGGTCAAAGACTACACCCGGTCAAAACTTACACCTGGTCAAAGACTACACCCGGTCAAAGACGTTTCACATGTTTCAATCTCATGGGACACAGCTATATGCTGTGCACCTCATTAGCGCAATATCTTATGCTTCAAGAAGAAGATGTCAGGGGAAATCCTATTCTTTGTCCAAAGATATGGACGTCCCTGGTCCCCCAGGGGATGCTTCTTAAGATAGCTAACCCTAAGCCTAACCCTAGTTGTTATCAGAGAGAACTAAGCTAAGCCTAATGCCCTACCCTAACAATTGAGCAGGACTCCAATATAACTACAATGGTAAATATCATATATTACTGTATTTGTCCCGGGGGCCTGACAGTTGGCCCCCGGGACAAATGCCCCCCCCCCCGGGGCCAAATGTCGGGGGCCAAATGTTAGGGGGCCAAGTGTCCGGGGCGCCATGAGCCCTGGAATCGTTTGATTTTTACCATTGTAGGTATACTCCATTTGATACCTACAATGGTAAAAATCACATATATCTGTAATAATCCACTCTAGATCTACAAGGGTAAACAATGACATCTGTGTTTGCAATACTTCAACAGTTACCTACAATTATACCATAGCTTCTTTGATCAGATTAAACTTCCAACCTAACCTAAGCTGAAACTGTACTCCAATTAAGTGCATACATCTTCATTATAGATATTTACTCCGTCCAACATTATACCTACAATGATAAGCAGAGACCGGTCAATTTGCAGTGAATCAATTGATACCTGTTAGGGATGCTGCTTAAATAAATGGATGGTAAAATTGAAAAAATGAAAAAATCTTTGAGGATTGTACAACTTTGTTGGATTGTTAAACATAATATAGGACCATTCAAGGATAATTATAGTACATTGTGTGCAAAATGATTATGGACATACAGCATTTATTTCATGTGGAGAACCAAAGTTACTATGCTTAATTACTGACATGGCTGTTCTCCGCTCTCCCTGGGGAGAAACTGATGCCCATTCTCCATGGGCTGTTTCTCCATGATGGCGTCCATAAAATAGCTATGAAACCAATATCTAAATATCGTTTTTGAATATGATTTATTAATTATTACATGAAATAAACACAGAGATCCACTCTGATCAGTCTGAATTCCTGGTTTCTCCATGTGTGGTACCTTGGATCGACGGAGCAGAGTGTGATATGATCCAAGGTACCACTTAAGGAGAAACCCTCACTCAGACAGATCAAATGTTGTGGATCTCTGTTTATATTTCGACAGATGATGAGGGATATGTCAGAGATATAAAGCTTTACCTTGGAAGATTGGACAGAGGTTCCACACCCCAAATGGTCCCCTGCGTCCGTACTGCCCGAGTGCAAGGTCCATCGTAACAAGCGGGAACCCAATCACGATGAGCATCAACACAAAGGGGATCAGGAAGGCTCCTGTATAAAGTATAAGCATCATGAAGTTTGATTAAGTATCAACAGAAACACACATAAATTTTAACTGTGTGTGGGCAAGCATCAACTATAGTTGCTGCCATGGTTAGTGGAGCAACAACTATAGTAAGCGTTTAATTGTAACTCTATGGGATTTAGGAAAGGCTTGGCACAGGGAAGGTTTCTGTGAAAATGGCGTGCCCCCACAGGTAATCTATAGCCTGAAATGCTTAAGGCAATGGAGAAGTCCACAAGGGCTAGTTCATGCCCTTTACCACTAGATGGCAGGGCAGTAATAGCAGCTTAGCAGGGCCACTGTTCAATTGAAACCTATACAAATAATTCATTCTCTGTATAGTTAATTTAGTGTTTGTTATTTCTCCAAGTATTTTATTGTTTAAAGGGCATGTAACATATATTGAGTAACACTTAATATTGCTTGAATAAGTTAAATATGCAGAGCTGTTGACATCTTCAGATGATAGAAACTCATAGCACAGGATGCAGGTTCATCCACCAGCCAGGGTCCGTGGCCACCTGGCGGCTGGCTGCAGAACTAAACTTGGAGGACCTCATTATGACACATAAGTCAGTTATGACCTCCCTTTTGTTGTAAATGAAAGCTATCATTAACTATGGCATACACAAACTAAGGCTTAAAACAATGACATGAAGGCAATGTTGTAATGATCAATGAGAACTGGAGACACATTGCAATGAAAATGACAGCAGTTGTGTGTACATGGTATATCAAATTACATACATAACAAGTGGGATAATATGGGGGTAAAACACTGCTGGATAAAGGACAGTGTAAACGGCTTGTGGCAATAAACGGGTTCAACATGACGACCCAAGGGCCAAGCCATTTGGTATCATCAATATCCTGGATGAGGGCCGTATTTACGACAAGGGTCACGCCCATAAAAGTACTATAAGACAAATTTATTTTTTTAACAATTTGTGGACAGTCGAAGGAAAAGGGTCCTCCAAGGTAAAAACTCAATAATAAAATTGATGTCATCAGCTTTCCAGTGATATCTTTTATAAGCAGGTACCACTTCTAGTTTTTGAGTACTGGCTCTCTGAATATGGGTGGTCACTGTCCAATCTTAAATGCCAATAAGCTCTATCTTCCTTTGTTTTAGAGATATTCCTATCTAATTAGCATAATTATGCTAATTACCAAATATCCTAACTTTTTCAAACAATTGGTCACAGCTTTTGATCTAAAAATGGTATTTACATTCTGTTTTCAGCATAGAAATTGTTTTGGGGCCTTCTTTCATTCAATTTAAAAAAGAATTGGATTTAGAATGAAAATCATGTTTCCATGGCAACCAATGTGTGCAAAAACACCAATTTAGGCCCAAAAACGTTCTTTTCCATTCCAAATATGGAATGTTTTCACCAAAAATGGAATCTTCTAACGTGGCCTATCATATTCTACATAAAAAAGTAGTATAGACAGGTTTATGCTATATCTTGGTCCTTTTTGGCTGTATGGAGCCCCCTGGTGGCCAAAGTTGGTACTAAAAATCCCCCGCGGAGGTCCCTTTTCCCTTGTTGATCCACATTTGTAGCGAAAAAAAAAGGTTTTTATCATATTAAAAGGCATATCTTGCAGAGTCTTACAGCTTCATTCTTCTAAACGGCAACTCCAACTATATCTACTATGTAGAATATTGGAGCCAATATTGCATCCTTCAAGATCCATTATAACTGCATTATTGATACTGTGCTTAGCAGTACATCTCGTACACGGCATGAGATATGCTCAGGACTACGCGAGACATGTCTTTTAAAACTATGCAATGTATGCCTTTGGACAAGGCTTTCTCTTCAGTTTATGACATTTTGACCATAGTATGCCTCCTAGCCTTCTGTCGCAATTAAGTGCTTGGGTGCTTTTCAATTTCAACTTACACAGGCGCTTATACAATACAAGACAGGCACCTATACCCCCGACGCTTATTCAAAACCAGCACTCTTTCAAGACCAGGCCCTTTATCATGACGGTACGGTATTCCCCTAATATCCAAAGTGGCACCTTAGCTCATACACACAATAATTGCTGTAAATTTACCATTAGGCATCATTATATCAATTATCTAAAGGTCAATCATGTACCGGTATGTATAGCAGAGTAATTTTGTGCAGAATTCCATCTACTGTTTGATGCATCAATGCATCCTATCCCTAGTAACTCACTCCGAATACCGCATTTGTGCATCATACCTACAGGTTGATACACTCCTGGATGATTGGCATCATGCCTGATTGCTGAACTTTATTATGGCAACATTCCATAACTATCAAGGGCATACTGCATTAAAGCACCATGTGGCCCTTAAAGGACTAATTGGCACCCACATGGATAATACTTGTATTAGTGTCAGAGTAATATAACATCAGACAGTGGTGTTATAATGTACAGCAAGAGTCTAGGTCAGAGGTCGTGCCCAGACAAAAACAGAGTAGGGCAGAGTGACACTGTTATATGGGAGGCTAATATATGTTTATCATAAAGCCTGACATTGTTTTCAGACTAACCCCTATCGGTGTGCACACAGAAAGAAGAAACAGCGTCAAAAGGGAGTCCAGGTTGCCTCCAGACTGACTCCCCTCTTTAGGGGAGCCTAGGCTGCCTGTAACTCCCATAGGTGACTCCCTGGCCTACCAAAGGGAGTCACCTGGGGAAGTCACATAGTTCCCTGACTCACCTAAGGGAGTCACATAAGGACCTGGCCTCCTCTAAAGAGGGTAGTCATTCCCTTTTGACGCTGTTTCTTTTCTCTGTGCACCCATCAGGTTTTGGGTGCTGCCCCCCTTAACATTTTATTCCCTTTCGGCCACCCCTATAATGGTTCTTGACTCTTTCATGATGGATTAGCTTGCCAGTCATGCATTCATAAGCATGCTGACTCTATTGAGTTTATACCCTCCTGGAAGACTGGCATAATGCACAAATGCAATTGTAACCATGTAACTGTCATGTATGTACATTATCACATGCCAGGCTATATTAGTGTGCCACCCTCAAATGGTTCAGTTGATACTAAAAGCATTCCTTCTGGTTGCAATGCCAGAGGGGTTGGTATGAACTTGCCTGAAACAGAAGCCGCAAACATAGAGAACCATTCTGCCTACTTCAATTCCCCTCGAAATGTTTTTAAAAGGGTGTGTGATAGCTCCTAGTTGGCATCTTTCGTTAGGAGTTTTCATCTAGGATGATCATCCCATCCATACCAATCCTGAATGAACCGTTAACAATATTTGAATTATCGTATATGGCTCACTCTCACCAAATGAATGCAACTAAAATCTGGCCGTACATGATTGGCGGCCTTACATGATCGGCGGCTGTACATGATCGGTGACGTACATGATCGGTGACGTACATGATCAGTGACGTACATGATCGGTGATCTATTGACTGCCTGACCCTTTCTGACCATGTTAAAACATAAATAAATCTTACAAAGGTGTACATATGATGTGTGTCTTGACATGTAATATGTTAGTAATGTGTACATGTGACTATTAAGACAATTTTACATGACATTTCAATACCGATCATGTACGTCATGTGACGTACATGATCAGTGACGTACATGATCGGTGATTTATTGACTGCCTTACCCATTCTGACCATGATAAAACTTAAATAAACCTTACCAAGGTGTACATATGATGTGTGTCTTGACATGTACGATTTTAGACATGTGTAGATGCGACTATTATTATCTATTGACTGCTTTAGTGACACTTTCTGACCATATTTAAACCATAAATCAATCATAGCAAGGTGTACACATGATGTAAGTCCTAACATGTATTATCAGAGACATGTGCAGCAGTGGGTAATAAGAAAATTTTACATGACATTCCCAGCTGGACATGTACGTCATGTGACGTACATGATCGGTTGTACATAAAGGCACTCCCCTGAGGCTCCTATAAATATTTTGGGGGTGTTCTTTTCCTAATAAACTCCCCCAAACATACATTACACCCAGTAGGTATAGTTAGAAGAGTTAAATAGTGGAGTGCATGGGGTAAAGGGTTTATTTTATAGTTTACCGATCATGTACGGCCACTGATCATGTACGGCCACCGATCATGTACGGCCAAATAATAGTTGCATCGATCTGGTGAGAGTGAGCCATATTGGCAACAAATAGATGATCCTCGATTAATATTTCTATTTCCATAGTTCCAATGGAGTGAGGGTATTATTCAAACAGCTCCGCCCAAACGATGATAATGGTGTACGGTGTACAACTGTATAGTGAATCTCCCAACTAAAGGCAAGCCCGGACGCTGGATGATGCTAATGCCCCATAATAGCGGCATCTCATTAGCATAAGATTCCATCACCTCCCATCAATTAAACAATCCTTCAAAGATTTATATCAAGGAAATGGATTAAATGGGTTAACAATACCCTCCAGTGTCTTTGGAGTTCAGTTGGTGGTAAATCCTCCCCGGTGGGATTTAATAGCTGTGGTGGAGAAGGGCCCGGATTATCCAGGCCTGCACTCTAAGAAAAGTGTATTATGTTTACATGCTTTTTTGAAGCCACTTTTAACACACTTTTGTACTGTAACAAACTACACGCTACTCAAAGTGTGTTGATCTCAGAAGTGTGTTACTCTTTAAAGGCATATTCCCACAACACACATATTTACGAGTGTGCTCATGTCATCTACAGCCTTCTTTTGATTCATGAATTATAGGCATATCACTATATCTAGGGTAGAGCGCCGATCACATGACTATATTCAATGCAGGAAGAAAGGGTGACCCTTTTTATGATAAAGCTCTGTTTATGTTGGTTTTAGGAGAATCCTTATATCATTGGCTATATGTTTTCAAAGATTTTATATTAGGAGATTCACAAGCCAAATATCTTTCAAATAGTATATATCGGAATGCAGGATTTTGAGATTATATTTATGTATTAGTTGGTTAAGCTTCAGAAATGTTCAAAAACTTATCAACAACTTTTCTGAAAAGTCACCCTTTCTTGCTGCATTGGTCTATAGCTGGTCTGTTGGTACCTTGAGTAGACCAGTACACAGATTGGGAGCCCTGTGGACAATAGGTACTAAGACAACTGGCCCTGAGCATGATTGCCCCATGTCTATAAATATAATGGCCATGTGGAAGTTTGGCCCTATGATTAATGGCACCCTGGTTGAGACATACCAGTCTACTCATGGTACCAACAGACTAGTTAGTCATCTCATGGGCGGTCTACCCTATAACCCGTCAAAAGGTAAATGCTGCTTCGTTGTATACCAATTTTAACAGAAAATAAATACCTGCTGCGCACTGTCAAACTATAATAAATGGCATTTGACTTCTCTCTAGCTGCTGCAAACGGCTAACCCTCTAGCGGTTAATAGTATATGCCCCCCTCCCCCATTCACCCCTATGGAGCTCAATTTCAACACAGTTAGCACAAGCATGTGGACAACAGGTTCAAATTCGTAAGGGAACATCTTGCATGTTCCGATACGTATACGAAAATTTGTAATGGAACAACTTGCTCAACTTGCATTGTTATAAAATTGTGCACGTTCGTATTGGAACTCCATGTACAGGGTGCACATTCGTATTGTAACAAGTATGTGCTAGTGCTCTTGCTAATGTTTAGGCATACTAAACTTCATACACCCCATCCCAACTGGAGGTGGATGCAGACCGTCTTATATATACAGAGGGTGGCACACCCTAATCCCCTTCCTACCCCATCCAGGTAATACAGAGATAACCTACTCCACCGTTATCCCTTGTTTACTTGCCATTCGAGAGCTATGAAGATAAATTTTATGATGGAATGGATGTTTGTTTACTCAAATGTGACCTGTGATCTTAAGCAGGCAATAACAGTTACCATTCCAATTACTGTCAAACTCAGCCTATGGGACAACCCACCTTTCAGTCGAATATTAGTTTAAAAGTAGACATTTAGTGTTAGTAAACATGGTTGAGACCCCTCCCATGAGCCGAATTGGGCTTTTGGGGGAAAGATTGTTTTTCTTCTCGCTTTTCTCCCCCCCCCCCCATGGGATATCCCAATGGTACTTATATGATGAAAAATGCATCACTGCTTAGGCTTAACCCAGTACCCCCCCCCCCCCAAATACATCACCTCCTCCCCCCCGTTGTTAAAAAAAAAGGTCACTCCCTTATAATGTAATTGGGGTACCCGATGGCGATCTCCCCAGCTAGGGAGATGGTGTACAATAACATTGTTGTACCAAATGGAAGTTCTGGCACACTATCAAATATTCATATTATGGATGCATTGATGACACTCTGCCCTACTTACGACCCCTAGCTATAAAACATGATTGGTCTAAGGGAGTGTTGATTTATTATTTACAGGGGGGGGGGGGTTGTGGGTTTGGGGGGGGGGCGTAACAATTTCCGACCCTTCTTGAGGGGGGGGGGGGCGTAAAAAGCCAGCGTGTTACTATAGTTCAAAGGGGGGGGGCGAAAAATGTTCCGCGCCTTTGGCGAGGGGGCGCAAAACGTTACACGCGCTCTCGAGGGGGGGGGCGTAAAAAAATGTCTCCCCTCCGCGCGAAATCTCACCAACCCCCCCTGTAATTAATAAATGAACACTCCCTAATGGCAGAAGATGAAGGGTGTAGGGATGCTCACATGGCATATATGTATACATGTATGGGGTAGATTAACAGTCAAGTTGATTTGAATATGTTCAGTGTTACCATTAGTTATGTATGTGAGAACTGGAAATGAATGGTTGGATGAATATTATACATATGTAGCATATGTTTATTTATTACATTTGAACCAATTTCTAAAGGTCTACTCTATTAGAATAGTTCATAGATTGCAAAAATATATATTTAGAGAGATCCATTCTCTCGGGCATCTGTCTATATAATATTATTTGTCAGTCTTAAAAAAAGGATATACCAGCCACATACTTACCTCCTCCATTCCTGTAGGCTATATACGGGAACCTCCATACATTGCCCAGGCCTACAGTAGAACTTATAGCAACCATGAAGAAGTCCAGTTTGTTGTCAAACATGCTGGTCTTCTCCTTGCCATCTTCATCTCTACTCATTGATCTCTGAGGCTTTGTCTCCATGTTTTTTTTCTTTTTGTGTAGAATGAACAGTTGTCTCTCTATGTATGTGTATATCTGTATTGCTGTCTCTGTCTCTATCTATTTCATTCCCTTTCTCTTCCCCTCTCTTCCTCTCTCTTTCTCTCTCTTCCTCTCTCTGCCTCTCTCTTCCTCTCTCTGTACTCGCTCTCCTTGGAACCTCTAGAACAGTTCTCCCAGGTCGAATTATCGTCTCCTGGTGACCATCCCTTAGTACAGACTGCCTCCACTGTGTTCACTGTGACCGACTCTCACACACAAACAGACACCACAGAGTGAGTGAGGGTGTGAATCCCAGGCTGGGGGCTGTTACAAAACACAACGTAAAAATATAGTGCAAAAAAAGAGTGTTACAAAACAATTCTTTTACAATGTTTTTCAAGGGGGTTTTACAAAACAAAATTTAGTTTACAGATTATTTTACGTTATGGACGATTTTAACGTTATGGATTTTTCAAGCCACCTTTCCAGCTAGTGTGCAAAAATGTGTAAATTAGCCTAAATTTGGAGACCACGGCATAAATTTGAAATATTGGCTACTTTTAACCTACATTGTTTGACACCAACATAAATAATGTTAATCATAATGTAAATTCGTTTGTTTAACATAAATTTTGTTTTTGTAACACCCCCCCTTGTGGCCCCACATTTAATCAGTGTGCAGAGAGAGGGAGTGGTGTCTGGTGATCCAAGGGTGGGCACTGACGATTTGAAGGTGACGCCCTACAGTCCTCTTTTTTCCACACTGGAAGCGTTCTGACCGCCTCTCCCTTTCAAATTGAGGAAGAATGTGCACACTGCATAGTGACCGCCCCCTTATACGGGGAAAGTGAAGTTTGAGGTCCAGATAAAGGAATGGCAAACTAACACTGCAAATCTACCAATTAGCACACAAGCTAATTGGCCCTTTCTAACAATAAAAGATAGTTTTGTGGTCAATTAATGCTGTATAAACTCACAGAACGTAATCAAGAAAGCCTTATGTCCTGATTCCCAACTGGATTTGAGGGTGACTGCCCTTTCTTTTTACCATTGGAGTGGTGTGACCGCCCCCTCTTTTTAACCCTTCTGACGAACGAGCGCTCCTGCTCTGGAAGATCATGCTACAGTGGGTATCCAAATAAAACCTCAGTGCCCCCCCCCCCAGGCTGGTAAGCCATCCAGGGTTGTTTATTACTTAAGGATCGCATGTTGCTTCAGTGCAGCAGTTCTTGTCATGATGTACTGATGCAGCACTGATGAGTAGCTCAACAGCATTGCATTGGTGCATCATGCTGAGCCTTTAGGAGTGTATCAACCCATAGGGCCGTCATGACTGTACAAAGGCAGCCCTGGTCAGTGACTCATGACAACAAATGGCATAGATCACTATAAAGCCCTCATGCCATGGTTAGATGGTTAAATATCAGCGTGGCAGTGGCACAACAGAAGTCACACTGTGGGCCCACATGTAATATATAGTCCATCCAAATCTAATACAGAGTAACACGTTTGGGTATTGAAGTGGGTATATCCCACTTCATGCGTTTACATTCTTATATATCAAATATATTTTGCTTTGATAGGTAGAAGTGAGTTATAACCTTGAAATTATATCCAAGAAGTATCAATGGTGTCTGGACAAAATTTGTATTCCTATATCTTCAAACTATATGAATAAATAAGAAAAGGCATTGTTTGTTAATGGTATGGTCATCAAGAAATGACTTGACAGGGTTTCGAGCTTAGGTTCTCTGCATCATGAATCCACCAGGCTAACCACTACTCTACACTGGAACCCCAATGGGAGTCTAAAGTGGTCACTACTGACCACTTTTGAGTGGTCATGGTCATGGTGATGGTGTCCTGAGGGAGTACCCGGTGGTGACTAGCGTGGTCATAGGTGAGCACCCTGGGTGGTCACCTATGAACAATTTTCTGACCTAGACATTTTTTGTGGGGTAGTATATTTTTTTTGCATAATGAGCTATACTCTTCAACTATTTTCATAATTCCCCCCTCCTCCCACCATCAATCCACATCTGAGAGCGCATTATAGCCATCATCAAAGGCTCAAAAAGGCAAATGTGTGTATAGCTGTATATCAGTCACTCCCCCCAGTTGTAGCTATTGTTTCAGGGACATATGAGGTGTCTATGCTAGCACATAGCTTTGCTATGGTAGAACTGGCAAGTTTGTCTTTTAAATTACTTGCATTATCTAATGTTCCAAATAATCTTTATATCCCCCATTCTATAGACACCTATGATCGAGATTAGTATAGGTATTAATTAAAAGATCACCCGGAGTAGATGCTATATATTACACTGTTGTATAGTGGGGCCCCCTAGTGACCACATTGATCCAGGCCTGGGTTTTCAGTGTATGAGGGACAGGTGACATAAGGAATACCCAGGTACACCTGGGTGTTAGAGGATATACACCAATACCAATAAACAACTTATTTCTTTAGCTGCCGTAGATGTCACCACTGTATTGGAATCTCACTACTCCATATCCATTTGGCTCCTGAACTAGATAAAGTTATGCATGTGTTTAACACCAGGGTGGGTAGTCTGCTATCTATGATGAATGATTTATGATGCACCCTTGAATAAAACTGTCGGGCCTTATAACCAAAATGTAACAAACATTGTTTCAATGTCTGAAATACACCACAATAACTTCTAATTACATAAACAGTTAGCCATGGTATGTATAATCATGCATGCCAGGCTTGGTCATTACCAACCATAAACTGTTCATTTTGTGGGTGGACAAACTTGGCAAAATGTTGAAACCATTACCCAACATTACCAACTTAACTCTAGATTGCTTAAAATCGTCCTGTTCATCATTAAACTCACTGAGTATTATCTTGAATATGTATACTTTTAATATCATGTATTGTTTTACATGTCAACAGATCCATCTTCTCATTGTAATAGTGTAAAACAGGCCTTAAAAAGCATATAAAACTGTCGAACCTTACAGTATTGGTGTCATTTTCAACACTGTGATCCATATTTATGTGATATTGGCAAAATTACTATTTAGGGTGTTAAAAGTACCATAGGGGTATGTTGTGTTAAGATTTGGAGATGCTGAATTAAGTAGAAGTACTACCTAGAAAACTGTCAGACCTTACCATTAATGATGTAAGGTTCGACAGTTTAATAATTGTTCCAAAATCACTGTTTTGGGTCTAGACATAAGTCAATCCTCACAATTTTTCCCCCCACTTGTACTACACATATGTCTCTAAGGATTACATGTGAAATTGACATTGGTTGGCTGTTACTAGTTGGTTATTTGAGGCTGCAAAAATTAAAACTGTTGGGCCTTACACGAGTGCATTTTAGATGTGAAGGGCAACAGTTAAAAAATTCTGAGAAATATCTGAGTAAAACCTTTTGCTTTGCTGAGGTAACACCTATACCTAATGAAATATGCTGATTAAGAAGGGTAATGGGTGTCTTAGTTCAGAGTGGGGAAATGTCAAATAAGGCTGGAATTAGTTTTTAAGGGTATTTTAGCCCTTTGAGGGGTCAGAAATTAAAAAAAACATCCATCAGACAGATACAAATTTACAATTTTCTGAAAGCCTAGGGTGTTTCCTGATACATTAAATCAGTGAAAGAATTACTGTGGCAGGTATTCTTATTCTACAGCTGTTTGAAGTCAAGAGCACCCCAAAACACCCAATTGGTACATGTTTGGAAAATCTGACCATATTATGGACAGTGGCAGCAAGTCTAACCGGTCTCAAAGACCACTTTCAAGATGGAAAAAGACAAGTGTAAGGAATATTTGGATATTGAAAGAAGACTGAATGTTTTTTTGATTATGAGGAATCTTACAAAATGCCCTTCTCACCAAACTTAAATCACCATTAGTTTTTCCAATACTGTGACCGTCTACTATGTAGTATAGCGCTAGTGATGAATGTGGAGCTTTAAGATGTATATCCCCAGTCCTTTTCAAAACCAGAGGGTCTAAGTGACTCCATAATGTGCCTTAATCCAGGCTAACTGTGGCCTTTATTGGGTTCAGTTGATAGTTCATCAGTTCCTCTCTGGCCTCAGCGCCCCAGTCAGCTGTTGGGCGGATCAGGTTAGCTAACTCCTGGAACAGAAACAAAAGGTCATTGCAAGATAAAAATGTCAAGACTTCTCTAAGAGAGTAGTCTTTCAGACAGCAGGTAGTTTTCCTTATGAGGGGTGGGAATTCTTATAGTTCTCACTTGTATACTTTTGGTAAAAAGTTCAACAAAATATATTTCGTGATTCAGCCGATAGTAGTTTACCATCATTCGAGGAGTTATTGGGCAATGCCATAGTGAGAAATGCACAAACTCAAACTTCAATACATTCATGAAGCGATATGGAGCTTAACCTTGGTTTTATTGAAATATGTATCTGAAAGCACCTTAGCTATATGGATGCACTCCAACATTTGCAAAATAACTATTATACATTTTGTATCCCTCTTTCTAGATTCATGTGAGTGTTTCAGCAGTATGCCTCAAGGTTCATGATCAGCTCACTTGGTCCCTCACGCCAATCCCACAGATCTGCATTGTTACTGTACGATTGGCACCATTCATTAACACAGGGCTGGTATGACGGCAATTACCCAGGTTCGGTCCGTGTCCCTGTGGACCTGCTGACCAGCCTTCGGCTGTGTTGGTTTTAAAACTATATCATCATGACCGCAATTAGTGCTGAATTTAGGCATACTGCTAAAAGAATGTACAAAGCACAATGCAGCCTTCAAAGGGTTTATAATAGACTACCTTTCTATTCTTAGCCACACATAGTCTGTAGATGAAGAGTGCTGGGATGGGGAGCAGCTCCACAACGGTCACCATCCAACCCACAACATTCGCCCACATCGGGAATATGTAAGCACCATAACTTGGAGTGTACCAGTTGAGGGCTATTGAGACAATCACCCCCTAAGGTTAAAGGAAGAGCAGAGATGATAAGCAATGACATTCAAGTAAACAATTCATCATTGTCTATTGATATATTGTCATATCTTCAAATGTTTGGCTATAAAGGACTCCTGAGATATAATAGTTTAAAGACTTGTCAGGGCTGGGCAAACTTAACCAGAATTAATGTAATAAGTTTCTCTCCTGATTTCAGTAATATTTACTGAGTCAGCAGAAGTAAGTTACAGAGCATCAGATTAAACAAGTAATTTATATAATGTTGGGTGTTGTCCTATGCGTACCAAGAGGGCGGCAGGGCACACGCCTCTCCAGAAGACAGTGAAGAAATGGAGATGTTTCGGCTTCCATCCAGTCATGAGAGCCAGGTCCTGCAAGAAACGTCCTGATCCTGGAAAAAATTAAATAGTCTGTCATCTAACAAGTAAAACTTAGATCCTCATACAAATATTTGATTTAGATGGTAACATTGTTTCTCTCTGGAATATGGTATGAAAGTGAAGCTTGTCCTGCAAAAATGGGCCTGATCCTTGTAGATTTAAAGCTTTTGGAAACAATGCAATGTGAGAAAAAAGGATGGTTTACTAAACATCGTTGTATTAAAATAGACTATGTTTTCTATTCTCATAGGCATGGTACAAGTATGCGGCTATTTCATGGTACATTGTAAGACAATCTGTTTGAATGCTGGTGTTACAATTTAGGCATTAACAGTTAAGTCAATGTTACAATCATCATTGAACCAATTTGCAGTAATATTACTGACCATAAATCCATGATACAACCACCACTTCTAACAGCCCAATAATAAGGAGACAGACAGGAGGTCCATAGTAGTCCATCAGTGTCAGCACATATATACCACCCTGTTAATGAAAATTGAGAAGTTAACATGTAATAAATAGCAGCATAGGTACTCGAGTCTAGTGTCTCTTAAAGGGTGAATCCATTGATGTGAATCCATCGGATCGGACGGGATATTTCCACAGCTTTAACATTGTGAATGTTCATCCAATCCGATGGATTTACGTCAGAGGATTCACCCTTTAAGATGTATTCTACCATCTCTACCAGCTTCTGCTTATCACACTATCATTTTCTTGTACACGAATATATTTTTCGTGATATTCAGGGGTAGACACTAACTCTGGCCCGGGAGCCAATGGCCTGTAGTTATTGGTCAGGGCCCGTAGTTTTCTGCAAGATAGCATTCCTACCAGCCCGGGTGGCCCACAGGAGTATTTGGCAGACATTTAAAGAAAGTTTGCCTGACGTTCAACATGGCCGTGCACTGAGGGTGTGACGTCACTAGAAACCCCCTTATAGTCATGCAATATATCGTTGGAAAGAGGGAAATGTGCCTGAATCAATCATATTGATTTCAGTCTTTTATAGAACAATCAGAAATAAACATGCTTTTTCACTCTTAAAGAAAACATAATTTTGATCATTGGCCCACACGTTTTGGTCTGGGCCCATAGTTTTCTAGAGCTACGGGCCCCGGTGTCTACCCCTGATATTGAGAATTCCAAATGGCAACTGATCACTCCAACAAAAGTGCTGCCATCGTGCTTGCATGTGAAGGTATAGATAGAGATGTAGTTATCCAGTTGTTTTCTCATAGTCTTTTTGCATAAAGCACTATACAATCTTGTCAACATTATTTTTTAAATGATGTTCATCTTACATTAGTAGTGTAGATAAGTCCAATAAGGAACAATATAGCAGCCAGACAGATGAGGGTGATGAGGCGGTTCCTCTTGGTGCTCAGCAGCTCTATCTCCTCTGTCAGAGAACCAAGGATGTTGGCCAATAGAGGAATCTGGGACAACATTTTAGAAATGTATCCAATAGGTTAGTTGGATTTGATTCTCTGTTAGCCACACCCCCTTTAGTATGAACCTTGCTGATCAGGTGATAAGACTATAACAACAATATAAAACAACTGATTCAACATCTAAATTTGTCATTGATGCATACTCCTTTATATCTTGCCCTGCAGTTAAGCTCAATGCAATAGATTCATTGAAACATGCATGTAATCAGAGATATGCAATCAGTTAGCATGACATACATGTAAGCTGTATTCACAATTCTACACCAATTTATATAATGTAACTATATTTTCTATACTTTTGAAATAGAACATTAAAACAATGAAAAAACTTTTCTTTTTAGAAAAACAAGGATAGTCTAGTCTTTTATTTTGTTAATCCATCCTTTAAATGTATGTATAGTTCTGCATGGTATACCAGTTAAACAAGAAAAATGTGCCAAACAAATGTCTTACAGCAGATCCCAGACCTAGGTTAGTCAGCATGAGGAAGAACAGCACAGACCACAGCTGGGGCACTGGGAGGGCGGTCACAGCACGAGGGTACGCCACAAAGGCTAAACCAGGACCTAGAGACATACACAAATAGATGTTAATTTTAACAGATGAAAGCTATGACCATCGATATACAGCACACAAACCATGAGTTTACTTCATAAACACAAGGCTGTTCACAAGGTTAGATTATGAAGGCCCCTACCACCGCCCCCTACTCTAAATACCCATACACCCCTAGGAGGTCGTTATATTTAAGAGCTCTTTTTCTCTTTGAGAGCCTGGGTATCTAGCAGGATCCGTACCCACAACCTCAGAACATTGAGCCCAACAGCTAACCGACTGCTCCACCAGGACTCATGCAATGATTCTAAACAGCCAATGGTATATGTAGTGCTTCTGCCTTTTTAGCTCAATGAGTAATGTTATTTAAAAAAATTGAGGGGTTCGAACCCAATTGGTCCCAATGCCAACGAGAAGTACCCTGTATGCTAGCAGCAGGACCAACCAGTCACATGTGTTTGGGCCTGTTAACTAGGGCCTATGGTGGTGAGGGATTGTCCCATTAGACAATGTAAAGAGTGCTGTTTAGTTGGTGCTGCTGTTGTATTTATAAATCGGGGGCTCCGCCCCCGCACCCCCTTTTTTTTTTTTTTCTTCTTTTTTCTTGAAATATCAGAAAAGCCAACTGGCTAACTAGGGCCTATGTTGGTGAGGTATTGTCCCATTAGATGAAGTTAAGAGTGCTGTTATGTTGGTGCTGCTGTTGTATAATTCGGGGGCTCCGCCCCCGCACCCCCGTTTTCTTTTTTTCTTTTCTACTTTTTTTCTTTTCTTCTTTTTTTCTTGAAATAGCTGAATAGTCAAAGAAATAAAAAAAATGTGTATCAGGCATATCAGAAATTCTGCTCCACATGGGATTCGTGCCCAGGGTCTGGGAGTCTAAACCAGAAGTGCCATGTACTCAAGGATTGTGACCTCAGAGACCACCTGTGAGTGTTGGTTCATGGTTAGTTTATGTATGGCTATGCTGTATCAGAATGAGGCTACACTCTTCAAGCATGTGCTCTGATCATTGTATTTCTATGAGAACACATAGAGGATATGTTTGATGATCATATAACCTCCTAGGAGGGTTATACAGGATATCCTCCTAGGCCACATGTGTGGAAAAAGAGCTGTAATCAGGCTATTTTACATAATCAATCTATGAAAGCGGGCTGTATGTCGGATATACTCCTGGTGTCTCAAGTCAATATCATTGATATAAGCCTTGGCCTTCGGCCTTGGCTTATATCAATGATATTGCCTCTCGACCCCCAGGAGTATATCCAGTACCTAACCCAGAGCCTGCCGAAATAGATGTCATACAAACATTATTTATTGTGACCTAACGTGGTATCCAAAGTAAAAATTAAGTATGAACATAGCATGTCATTACCTGAAGCCACAACATCATCAATAGGGACACCAACATTTGCTGACATCTGTCCAAGGATTGCAAAGATGACCAATCCACAGAAGATACTGGTGAAGAAGTCCCCAAGTACTAGGATGCCAGCATCACTAAAAGCCTCGACAAAAAAGCACATCCTGCATCATCCTAACAAGCATATCTCTCATAGTCTTAAGCACAGCTCAATATAATGGGTATAAATGATGCACAGTTAAGGACAGAATCATTATGGTCGTTGTTGATTGTAGTTTTAATGGATATTGAAGGAGGCAATATTGGTTCTATACTTTCACATAGTATATATATATAGATTATTATAAGATAGCCCAAATTGCTTATCATTCTTATTTTAGGTATCATAACTGCTGGACTAAGGAAACAAATTGAATGGTATGGACAACTTGACATTAGTGCAGCTGTCTTGCAAGCAGTATACTGCAGTTTGGTAATGGAACTGTGTGAACACTTAAATAGACAAAACAAACCAGTTGCTAAAGAGCCACTGAGCAATGATTGTATAAGTAACCAAGCTCTAGTCTGCAGAGATTTCATCTCATGATTCTACCTATACTGAGTAATGACAAAATATATTATTACACATTATGCACATGGTCATAATCAGATTAGACTGAATAGTATAATTATATCATTAAGACTTACATAATGGGGTTGTTCTTGAACTGGTTGTGTCTGCCCATCGCGATGAAGGCCCCCCATCCAGGGCCAGTGGAGAAAAACACCTGGACCGCTGCGTCACTCCATACCTTGACATTAAGCAGGCATGTTAAACCATTCAGGGGTCACACAGTGAATTGCAGTGACAGAATTTTGAATGTAAATTTGGCAAGCATAATGCCTTAAAACAAAGGCTGTACACTCTAATCATGAATCATCTAGTGAACACACTAAGGCTCTCTGCTTTTTGGAATTACTACCAGGCCTTAGAACATTACCTGTGCATTGGCCAGTCTGGTCCATACAGGAGTTATAAAGTAGAGGATGCCATCTCCAGCCCCCGTCTTCAGGCATGCTTGTATCAGTAAGGCTAGCATTACAATGTATGGTAGCAGAGCCGTCATGTAACTAAACTGAAGGGAAAAGTGGTGTCAATGCTAATTAACAACATTTGCTAATCTTTAATTTGATTGATATAAAAGCTATGTTGTGTATGCTGAACGATCAATTATAAGGAAATACTGATGGGGGTTACTTTTGATTGGCTATGGGATCTGGGGATACCCATGCTTTACCGCTGCACAGGCATCCACAATATACAATGGCAATTGACTCTGGCAGTTCTAGGGAAACATTTTAAAATAAGAATTGAGAGGACTACCTTAATCTTTACGATGCAAATATGTATTCTAAATATGATTTTAACATGTTTACTTAAGAGGTTTAATTATTCAAGAGTCATAAGGTTTATAGCATACCTTCCCCCATGACTTGGTTCCCATGCTGAGTCCTAGCACAACCAGGATCCAGGCTAAGAGCAGACACAGAGCTAGAGGCCACTGCACTCCTCCAATGTCATCTAAACCACTAGACATGCCTAGCACATGGTTACTGTAATGATACAATACAATTCACTGATACACAATAGTCCAATAAGACAATCATGAAGAGAGATATTAGTATAGATATGCCACAAGTACTATTGTTGGTGATCAGATTTTGTGTTGATGTTCTGAACACACACATTGCTTACCATGCAGTATAGGTCACTATACATCTATAGCATGCAGCAAGCAGGCACACTGTGAAAGAAGCGACAACAGCACTACATAGACATTTCCACTTTAGCAAAACAAACAGTGTAGGACCAATTATTTCATTGGTTTCTGTGATTGTATACATAGTAGTTAAATGACATTACTTGTAGTATTCGTCACTTGGAAAGGATGGAGGTGAATATGTTGATTTGCCACTGCTCTCTCTTATCAAGGCTGTGAAGTTGTAGGAACCGAGACATGACTTGTTAGGCCAGCTACCGCCCGACTGCTGACACCTCAAAGCCTCATCAACACAGCCTGACATTAAATATAGAGTTGTCACTGTATTAATGTTGGCATTTAAGCATTTAAGGTTGGCCTGCTTAAAATACTTTAAACATCTTCAGCTCAAGTAAATGCCACTGAAAAACCTTATATATTATCCTGAGACATTTACCTGACATTCATATTTTGTTAACTTAACTAAAGGCCATTAAAAATGCTTATTTCCTCAAGTTTGTGCAGTGTGTTTAGGAAAATCAGATGATAGACCTGATATATAATGGGATCCACTGGAAATACCATGGTTAGTTATAAATCTATTAAACCATGAACACTAGTTTTATTCTTGGAATTATATTTTAGTCCTCTCTCAATTTCCCCATTGACATTATAATCTAAACGAGGAGACATTGGTGTAAACACTCACTGGCGGTGTTCCATGCATTGTCACAGGTTGTCCAAGGCAGGGTAGCAGAGAAGGAGGCAGCGACGTAGTAGATGGAGTATGCCATCAACATGACGTAGTATGTTGTAAATAAGAAGTCCATTATGCACATGCTCCAACCTACCTGCACGGAAAAGAGTCAAATAAACATAGATATTTTCATGCTGAACACAATATCACAATTTTCACGATCTTTAAAAATCAGCAAAAGTATATACTGAATGAAAATCTATTCAGTATAGTCATGCAATTACAATGTTCCAAAATTGTGAATTTAAATACATGCTTATCTGCACTGTTTAGCAAAATCGTGAAAATTTATGCATGCGGAAATATGTACATCTAGTTTTGTATCACTGAATGAATATGGCATTTAAGCAAACATTATTCAGCTTAAAGTCAATTTTTGCCATATGAATGTTTGGAATGGTTGTCATGACCTCTAAGTAGCTTTAAGTGGCATTTACTAGAAAAACAAAATGCCAAGAGTGTAACTTTTTAAACATTCTAATATTACCTTAAATGCTAACATCCATGCGGTGTATGATCGAACCTGAAAGCTGAGGTGTTTCTTATGATCAGGGTATGAAGAAAGGAGTGGTTTCATACTTCATGGAAAGGTTTATGAGTGAATTGTTATGTTGTAGTGTTGTGTTGATGTTATGGCCAGTGATCGATGACAACAATCCAGGTTCTTGCAATTAGATGGTTTATTGCAGTATCCTCTCAGTTATACTCCTACATCTACTCTAGGCCCCTCTATCCCTGCAACTCCCCGAGCTCAGAGCAACTCCCTGAGCTGCTGTTACTATTTCTTGCGTTCTAACTACTCCCCCATATTTGGGACATGGCCACCAACCTGGTGAATCTACTGTATGGTGGTGCCCCTTACAATACTACCGTATTACTAAAAGCATGCTACTTTCTACTATGCTATAGAATCACAAATGGAAAACACAGCCGGGAAGGTAGATTTGCTAGACTGGAACAAAACTTTCTGACAGAGGAGGGAATAGAGACAACTTATACCTAAGCCAGAAAAATGAAAGAAACACATTTATGAGACTCACCCTGAAAGAGTGGACAGAGGTTTCAGACCCCAACTGCGCCTCTGTGTCCAAACTGCCCAAGTGTTAGCTCCATGGTAACCAGCGGGAAGCCGATGATAATCGTCATTAGCACGTAGGGGATTAGGAATGCACCTAGAGGGTCAAAATTAGTGTTATGCTGTGCTTTCCTATAACGACCCATCACTATAGTGTCATAGAACAGTCATATCATTTATATATGTTCTAAGTGTTTAATAAGGGCCAAGAGGAACAGGTTGATACATTAAATGTAATTAATATGTAATATGTTTTAAAGAAGCAGCTGGATTTAATTTGTTGGCTCGACCAGAAATGAAACCTTACCTCCCCCGTTCCTGTAGGCTATATATGGGAACCTCCATAAGTTGCCCAAGCCTACAGTAGAACTTATAGCAGCCATGAAGAAGTCCAGCTTGTTGTCCCACCTGCTGGTCTTCTCTCTGCTGCCCTCACCCTGCCCTTCAGGTGTCAGAGGTGCTGACTCCATGATTCCTCTTTCTATATTTCTATGTTTCAGATGTGTAGGACAGGCTAGTTTATCACGGTTCTGCCCTGTAATTGCAGAATGCAAATATTCAATATTGTCTTCTCCCCCACGACTGCAGAGGTCATTTTCTGCTATACTGAAAAAGCGCCCCTGCGACCTTACAGTATGCAGGTATATTCATTACACCGATTGATATGAATCTGCATTATAATTACAATTGACCTTTTATGTACCCTCATGGTACTTAAAAGAAATTGTTCTATTCAGGCTCATTTAGTCAAAGTGCTTTTTAATGTAATGCTAAGTACATTTGAGTTGAGCCTGGTTGGTTTATTGGTATAGTATATCTGAATGATATCCAAAAAAAACACCCAAAAAAAAGAAAAATACGATATTCACTGGCCATCTCCCATCTTCACAAAAAAATAGCTTTTTAGACCAAGTTGAAAAAACATTTACAGGCCAGACAACTTCCAATCAATACTGTGCAACAAATTGATTCTCTTGTTTCATCTCATTTACTTAGATTGGTCCTTGTATGTGCATGTGTGTGTTATCTTCACTGTATTCCATACACAAAGCTTATCATAGCTTGCCTCACCTACATGCATTCCTGCTCGATACAATCATCCTCAAGTTCTAGCTCGTGCAAACATGCTTCCAAGGTGAATAACTCACATTTCATCACCACCACCTCGCGTTTAGCCTCCACTCTCTTGATATGATCCGTTAGAATCTTAAAATGCTATATCTCAATTGGCAGCAATATGACACCAAAGGGAAGTGAGGACATGGCCCTAGAAAATTCTCTATGGGGATTCCAGCGCTGAGGGGCCATCTTGTTTCTTTTGACAGCTGTCAAAATGAGCTTCCCAAAATCACCACCAGGAGTGCTGTCATGCAGGCGCTCTGTCCTATGTGAGCCGCCACCCAACGCCATCTCGAGGCAAAACATTGGACAGATCCTCAGTCTTCGCCAGTGAAATTATGCAGGTCAATGACGAATTCACAGGGGCCGGCATAGACCTTGGGGATGTCGAATATTGGCAGCTTATACTCCTGGGTGTCCCTTGAGTCACAGCTGGTGAACCAGTCTTCTTCGATGCCTGCTTAGGGCTGAGGAAGCACTCCCTAACCACCCCACCTTCTCCTTGCTTGTAATGTTTAAGTCTTGCCCAACATCCAGGGCAATTCTCTCTGGAGGTTTCTAGTTCCTGAATTCTATTTTATTTTGGCATAGCCTATAAACGGTATTGCACGCCTGTCCAACGCAACGGGATGGGTTTTAAAACAAATCATCAACCAGGGCAATTGTATTTGACATTCCCGCTGTCAATCATGATTCCACACCTATGACATGTTGCGTTTAAGGGATTTAAATTTCCAAATCTCCAATCTCAAAATTGTACAACTTACATGTCAAACAGTTACCAGCCTACTAGTTGCTACAACATACTAGTGACCACAATGCCCCTAGGTGGACTGGTGGGGAACTAGACATACATGTGCACAATTGCTCTACCTGGGGACTATACCCTGACAAAGTCAGTGCATTATTGGCACCATGGTATTCATATTTTGATTGATACAATTGAAATGTTCCCATGTTTAGACACATGATTTACAGAGATTCTATGGTCACATATCTTCTAAATATATCAATAGTATAAAAAACTACATAACTACATAATCGCAAGATTTATCACAATGCCTTCCATGTTAAACAAGTAAAGGGGACAAAAAATACCACAGTGCCTTCTGGTATTTATATGTTTACCTAGGAACTACTTGGTGCATGTGTTTCTGCTGCAGTGGATCACAAAATAGTATAGCTTGGCCATGTTCACTTTTCTTATTGACCCATGAGTGTACTAGAATAAATGGCTGTATGTCTAAATGCCATACCAGTGCTGCCATCAGGCTATCAGTAATTTACCATTACTGCTAATAATCAAGAGAGGAAGAGCAAGTGAGTGAAAATACCTCACTGAAACAGTGCATGATGGAGGACATAAGTAGAAATTGATTGATTAAACTTATTTTATTCAGACTGATTACATATAGGAAAAATGTGCCTGAGCTTTTTCTTCCCTGTGCAGTTGATGTAATATAAATTCCAGGTCCCAATGCAGTGGATCTGTGGTTACAATGCTTACACCCTTTCACAAATAATGCCAGTTACGTTTGTCATACTACTCTAGTATATTATGTAGTAAAGCTTTAGTGATGATTGTGGAGCTTTAAGATGTATGCGCTCAGTCCCTATCAAACCAAGAGGATATAAGTGACTTGATCATGTTCCTTAATCCTCACTAACTGTAACCTTTATTGGCTGATGTTGATGGTTTATCAGTTCCTCTCTGGCCTCAGCGCCCCAGTCAGCTGTTGGGCGGATCAGGTTACCCAACTCCTGGAACAGACTACAGGTCATTGAAAGAACTCTTCTAAAGGCCGTGGCTATTCTTAAAAAAACTGTGGATTTCTGAGGGACTGAAATAATTTTGTTGGCTCCATAAGCGGTGTTACTATTTGTTTGGCCCTCCCCGCCTCTTATTTGAAAATAACAACTCTCTAATGGTAACTGCACGGGAAATGAAAGAAATGTAGATTTCTCAATTTGAAATAAACTGAAATCTCTTTAATGCCATATATCTACAGTTTAGCATGCGTAATAGTTACATAATTTCATTTACAGTTCATCGGCTTATTATAGCATATTTCAACTGATTTTAAGATAAAAGTGTGCACTCCATTATTTGCACCTTAACTGTAATACATGTTGCATTCCTCTCTGCAGATAATACCTCTAGGTTTTTATTCATTGTCCTGATGCAGGAACACAACTCTGCATTCGGGCATCATGCCAACCAACCAGGTTGAATTAATATTTGTTGGCTTGGCATTAAGCATTAACATAGGACTGCTAAGTCACCAACAGATTCATGCATCTTGCTGACAAAAAGGCATAAGGAATTGAAGCTCCATGTTTCCTTAACCCTTTGAGAGTGACTCACAAAATCTGCGGCTGGCAGGATGATACGTTGTGCAATATCTTGCCCAGATCCCATAGTCATGCCTGCTATAGTCAATGCTCAACTACCCATAATATCAACTAAATTTGATCCTGACATCGCCATAATATCAAATAAAGTTGATGGTGGCCTTGCCATGGAACCACTATAATTGTTGCTCTCTAATAAAAAGATGAACACCACCCACCTGTCTCTCCTTAACCGTACAGAATCTGTAAATGATGATGCTGGGCATAGGGAGAAGTTGCACAATGGTCACCATCCAACCCACAACATTCGCCCACATCGGGAATAGGTAAGCACCATAACTTGGAGTACACCAGGTAAGGGATATTGAAACTAGAACACACTGGGTGAAAAGAACATTAATATGTTAAATATTAAGCTGTAGTAAAAAAAATATTTATATGATTTAATTTATCATCCTGTACGTCACCTATATCTCAGTGTGTATAGACTGTGGACTCTAACTTACTAAAAGGGTAATAGGACAGAGCCCTCTCCAGAAGACAGCTAAGAATTGAAGATAATTTGGGCACCAATTTGTCATTGAAGCCAGGTCACTCAACACACGGCCAGATCCTGTAGAAATAAAAACCAAAGTACCATACTGTCACGATTAAGCGCCTGGTCTTGAAAGGGCGCTGGTCTTGAATAGGCGCCTAGGGTATAGGGGCACCCAAACGTTTATTAAGCACTAAAATCGTGAGCTTGAATAAGCGCCTGTCTTGTATAAGCCCCTCTATAAGAGCCCCACCAAATTGAAGAGCGCCCCCGCGCTTAATCGCGATGATACGGTATGTCACCAGGAGACCTTTCCGTTAATTCAACTGATTAATCCAGCCAGTAAGCCAATATATTACACAAGATTGCATGGAGTTTCAAGGAACTCAGTTGTGAAGAGGTTGATAAACAGTACTAATAGTGTGTACTCATTTATTCTACTAGTTCATGTACATGGTTACATAGAGATTTAATTACTGGTATTTCAATTTAGAATGATGTTGTCATTGAGAGTGATATACTGTTGGGTACCAACCATATATCCATGACACGACCACCACTTCCAGCAGCCCAATCACAAGGAGACATACAGGGGGTCCATAGTTGTCCATCAGTGTCAGTACATATATACCACCCTGTTGAAGAAATTGAAAATTCCTAATTCTATCTAGAATCTACAATTGCATGAATTTCATACATCTTGCAGGAGAAGGTTTCTAATGAGACCTAAGTTGCCAGGTTATTCTGGGACTGGTGGCATCCCCTATGATGGCCTCAGGAACATGTCTTTTCCACCCAGTTAATGTCGGTAATTAATACCTGTTTAAGCATGGCTAGAATTGCCTATATTTACATTAGTGGTGTAGATGAGTCCAATGAGGAAGGAGACAGCAGCCAGACAGATGAGGGTGATGAGGCGGTTCCTCTTGGTGCTCAGCAGCTCTATCTCCTCTGTTAGGGAATCCAGGATAGTGGCCACTTGAGTAATCTGTCGCAGATGTTGGAATAACAAATCCACAGTAACCTTAAATTTTTAAAGTGTATAAATTTCTATACCGGTACTGAAACCCAACTTCTAAGTGATAGCATACTTCCTTAATGAAGTTTAACCACACCCTTTGACATATTGAAAAACATATTTGATGTCTTCGGTCTTGCTGATGCCATTATACTACAAACATACTGTTCGATAGTTACTGTGATATTTATTGGTAGGTCTCTAAAACCAGGCATTGGCTGAAGGCCTTTCAGGATTGTTCATTTGGCACGTTATAACTTAACTTACTTTCCACTATATATTGAACTGCATCTAGTGAAATGTGTACACTGGAAGCTAATTTATTATACTAAACAATACATACGTTATCAATGTCAGCTGACCACTTGTGGATGGATTGCAATTGTACTTCATAAAATACTCGCCAAATAAACACGTCCAAATCTTTTTTTTAAAAATTAAAAAAAATACAATTTTGTACTGTAATACATTTTTTCCGCACTCTTGATTTGTAAAGAACAACTTAGGATTCTCTGTAAAAGACCTTGGCTATAACTGTAGCTGCTAGCTAGGGGTATTCAAGGAATACCACTCAGGGGATTGATATATGGAGCATCTGGACCAATCAGAAGCTAGCATTGAGGATTGCTGATTCCCAGCTTGTTTCTGTCTTTCACCGAAGGCTGACCACTATTATCCAGGTTACTCTCCTAGGATTGGGTAGTACTAACATGTGCACAGAGGAGTTAAATCTGTACATGTATATATGGGCAAGCATGTTCAGGTAGTACTTATGTTGCGAGATTAATAGGTGTCATCACAGGTCACATGTTGGCTCTCAGAGTTTTAATTAGGTAAAGACTTTTGGTATCAACAAAGGATTTGGTCTGAGCCCTGGCCGTTCTAACGCCCTGAACAGTCAGGTACTCAATATGCTGCTCATCATGTGAGAGGACCCAATAGTAATGTAAACAATGATACTTACAGCAGTTCCTAGACCTAGGTTAGTCAGCATGAGGAAGAACAGCACAGACCACAGCTGGGGCACTGGTAGATATGTGACCGCATACGGGTACACAATAAATGCTAAACAAGGACCTAAATAGAGCAAGTATACAAGTATATATATTGGTATGTATTTCAAGGTGAATACAGCACTCCCATTGACTTAACAAAGGAAGAACGTATTTAACATCCCCTGTGAAATAACCCTCACCCGTATTTCATGGCTAGTCAAATCATTATAATTGTTGATTTAACCACTATAAATTAGCTCTTTCAGAGCAATTAAGTAGAATTAAGAAGACTATTCTCAATAATGACATGAAATAAACACAAAGGAACGCTCATAGAGCTTCCCCTCTTGAAATAACCCTCAGTGAGGAACTCTACTCGTGCACCTTTGTCTATATGTTTTCACTGAATACAGGTATGATACAGGCATGGCATCTTACTACTACTATGTGGATCACAGGCATCACACACGCCTGTAAGCCAAATATGATAGATCCAGTCTTAATAATGGAGAAAGATTAGTAGTATTGTATGTATCGGAACGGGACTATAGTTAAGTACTGTTTATTACTCAATCGACCTGCAGCCAATCAGAGGCCTCCCTTTTGGCGGGAAATTCAAAAGCAGCCAATGAGAGGCCTCCCTTTTGGCGGGAAATTCAAATAGGTCACGTGACCGGAAGTGACCTACTTCCGGTCACGTGACCTTTGGGCGGGAAATTCAAAAAGTCACGTGACCGGAAGTGACCTACTTAAGAGGGTCACGTGACCACCATGTTGGCGGGAAATTCAAATAGGTCACGTGACTGGAAGTGACCTACTTAAGGGGGTCACGTGACTACTAGGTTGGCGCGAATTTCAAAATAAGTCACTTGAGATTTTTATGGATAAATAAATTTTAAAAAAGAAAAAAAGCAAGCTGAAAGCTTGCTAAAAAATAATTTAAAAATGTGGCTCTTTTTTTTAGGGGGGGAGGGGCACTCTGGGGGGCACTCTTTAAGATGCATGGGGGGGAGGGGGGGAGGGGGGGAGGGGGGGAGGGGAAGGGTTTTTTAAGAGTGAGACTCGCTTCTCTGCCCTCTCTTTTAGAGGGCAGAGAGGCGAGTCTACTGGTTCGTCTACTTACAATGAAATGTATCATGATTGCGTTTATGATGATGTGCATCATGATGTGACTATCTTACAACTTTATAAGAAATAAGCAAGGTCTCTCTCCTATACATGGGCGTACTTACACTGACTATTTGTAAACTAATGAATGGGACTTCCTCGTTAAAATCAGTATCTACAACTCTTTCAATCTTAAGGCTTTTTTTGAGTTTATTCTTTTGTTCAATTTTGGGCCCACCTCAAAAGAGGAATAGGCCCTCGCTTGCTCATCAGAGCCGGGGTGTAGAAGGCCCCTGCCCTGTCGGGTACGTTCTGAGATAGATCGCCCTCTGGTACGTTTTTGGTTAGTTTGGAGCTCTCAGTCGACTGTCTTATCCACCTTAAAAAAACCAGATTTTCGGTGTCTCATGATAAAACTGGTGCCTTATACTAAGTGCTGGATTACTTTCTCATTTTTTTATTGTTCTATCCGATGCTTATTTAATTTTTGCACTCATAAAAACGGCTAGCTTGTACAAACACGCGGTCTATTTAAGCGTTAAGTGTAGAAAATGAACAGAACAGTGCACAGAAAATAGAGCTACCGACTACATTTCGCCCAGTCACTCAGCGGAGAACAAAAGAACTACTGACGTAGTGTACCCGCTATTCCGACAGTTGGCGCCACCGTTATACTTTTCCCGCGTGCGACATGAAGCCCTGGGGTGGGTACTGGCTGTTTGGTTGTAGGTACCGAAACATAAAAAACTACAGCCAGCCCATGTCATGGTGAGACAGCTCTCTTATTCCCCCTTGAGTAGCGTCCGTAGGGCCTATGACAAAACCTAGTCCCGTACACTGAGCAGCTTCAGGTCTGAAGGCTCATACAGAAAAATGTGTGGGTGTGTGGGTGTGTGGGTGTGTGGGTTGCTTTACGCCTTAGTTAACAGCTATGGTCATTTCAAGGGCGGTGATGGTGATCGAATCTATGGCCCTTTTACCGAGACAAGGGTTTCTTTTACATCCCACACTACATAGCAGAGAGACGTCTAGCAGATTCAGAGTGGATAGAATTTATCCACTGACCACGGGAGCCCCAGACAGCCGGTGACCAGTGGTGGTGGTGGAAGGGGTCAGGGGCAGTTTGTAGTAATCTGATACATCCTGGTCAGATACCACCACTAACCTTACCCCTTCTAACTGTGCCTGCAAACCCAAAATATTTGAATACCTGATTGAATTGATGTTATTCTTTAATAAGCATGACATGCATATCATGTGCTTCACATAGGTACTTTATTTATGATTCAACTCCTACCAGAAGCCAGTATATAAGAAAATGTTTGATACAACGTTATCATGTTATACATTTTTGTATTACCGCTTCTAGAAGGAGTTGAGGCTTAATTAATTTACCTCTGTGGAACACAGAACATGAATAATATATCTATTTTAGAATTTCATCAAATTAATGAAGCCTTTTATCATCTTTGATTGTGAGGCATACGCTTTTCTTACACACAACAGCTGTCATCTATCAAGGGGCTCTGGATGGGGGGTCCCCATGTCGAATGTCGATCTTAGAAAATGGCCATGTCACATGTCAATGTCACTTAATAATGCTCATATCCCATGTCGATTTTAAGAATTGCTCATGTCGCCTGTCACTATGATTTTTGGGCCTCATGTCACTTGTCATTAGGCCTCATGTCGTTTGTCGATTATAAGAAATGGCCATGTCGCCATGTCGAATTTGGTGGTCCACACCCATTATCAAGTGTCAGGGCATGTTGGCTGCTTGACCACATAGTCTGTCATCACCCTTGTTTCTGTGCCTTATCTAAACAGCCAATTAGTGGCCGCTAGCCGAGAGTACCTCCCTGGTCACCTCTCCTAAATCTGCTAGACACCTCACTGATAGGGGGGTGTGGGTCTGTGGGTCTGTGTGTGTCTGTTCGGTCTGTGTGTGCACGCGTCTTGCACTCTAGTCTTGCGGACCACTGTTAAGACTGTGGTTGGAGAGCGCGACATAGCCGCCCACTACACTCTCCAAACAGGGGTCCGCAAGACTAGGCCAGATCGCGCTCTTGCTTAAAGGTGCACCTCAACTCAGTGCGCCTTTAACAGCCGTCCCAAATAGGTGAAGTTCCTGACGCGGCACAGCGCCTCCCACCAGTAGCCAATCAGCGCGCCGAACGCCGGACACACCCCCACCGTGTGAGCCTCTAAGTAGGTCACACGAATCATACTAAGATGCCGAGGTCTTCAGTCGGTTCGTCGCGACGGCCGCGAGCGATTGCGCGGTCGTCTAGATTCACTGCCTTGATTGGCAGAGGGGGGGGGCTGATTACCCCCCGTCGGATGAATTGCGGCGAAACCATAATCAATTTTTCGCTGTTTTAGATAAAAGAGATCCAGAGCTATCCGCTCGTCCAAGAATTATTTTTCTATCAGCCCGGGATCACCCTCAAATTAAGGCCTAAAGTCCAAAAACCCAAAATTTTTTCCCTATGGGATTTCAAGGTCTAAGCGTTTTTTGTAGCCCCAAGGAGCAGCTCACGGGTTCGAACCCTGTAAACGCCTTGACGCGCTTTCGTCGCCTTAGGCGACGTGGCTAGACGTCTTGACTAAAACTTAGTGAGGGTTCGAACCCAGAACGTCCGTATTAGACGCCTAATTTCTACTAGCCCCGAAAACGAGAGTATCACATCTATATAGGTCAACCATGTTAGCCTTGGTTTAAGTGCGTGCAGAACCGTGTATTGTGCATTTATGCAGCATACAGATATGGAGACAGGCTGCTACAGTGTCAAATTGATCGACATTGTATGTAACTGGACATGAAGAAGGATAATTTTTACTTAGTTTTCTAAAAAAGAGGGTAGTTCTCGGTACTCCTCCAGCAGCAGTGGTAAAGGGGTCGGACAGGTACTTAACCCTATTTATAGGGGCGCTAAGGTAGGGAGTTTGATAAATTTTTGAAAAATGAGTTAAAAAATACATATTGGTTCCATTAGTATAGATCCCTATGAGAGCTTTTCAGATCTGTAAAAAATCAGGAGTTTCTATCCTGCCTAGATCCAGAAATATCATGGTGAATGCAACTGAACATATTTCCCATTTCTGTGATCTAGGCAGGAGAGGGGCACTTTCACAGCAGTTAGGGGTTCTGTAGCTCTAGCCCTCCTAGGCACCCTTCTAACTCAGACAGAACAGGTTAACTTAAAATGGCTAGGGACATCATTGAGCAGAGGCACATACATCTGGATTTCACATACGTCTTCAAGAACACAATTACCAACATCTCCATGGTAACAAGTTTTAACAACTCATATTTATTTATTACATTTTGACATGAAGAATGTCACCATAATATTGTAGGCTACAGAAAACAGAGACTCTTATCTTTCTCCACTAATGGTTCCATTCATGTTGACTGCCATGATATTGTGATTAAAATGAGGGGTTTGTGTTTTTTATAGCTCAAGAAATGAGGTCAAGGGGGGCTATTTTTATGCAATGCATCAGTGGGGGTGCTATTAGGAAGGGTTCATATTGGATCACAGAAACGGGCAGACTACAGCGTTATTCACATCTTTTGACAGGGACTTGGTTGGTTGTTGGGCTGCTTTACGCCCTAATTAACAGCTGAGGTCATTTCAAGGGGGGTGATGGTGATCGAATCTATGGATGCCTGAAGGTGGAAAGCACACACCCTACACTTTTACCGAGGCAATGGTGCTGCTCAAAGGGTGTAGCGAGCTAGACTGGAGGATGTAATAACTAGGCGGCAGAGGGGCTAAAAAGACAATCACGTAGTAGTAGGTCTACTTGGATCTTGAGTAGCCGCCTTTGTGGTTATAATTACCTAGACTAGTTGGCTCTGCCAGCCTGGTCAAGTGAAAATTGGTAAGGAGACTATGAACTAAGCTAAGCTCGGATTTTAAAAATGGTCTATAAAAGTATAATAAAACTATAGCACCCTCTTAGATTTGATGATAAGACGCTGCCTACTAGGTATACGCATTTGTACAAGGGTATCATTGTGTATAAAACGCTCTTTTGGTACATCATCCCGACTCTACACGAGCACCATTTTCAACGACAGATAATGCTGTAGTTAGGGTGGCCGGAGGGTCGGCGTGAGGGCCCAGTGTGTATCTGATCCTATGTTAAATGACCCTTTTATGATATGCCCTCATTTTCGATTCAAAGCAGATAGACACTTCTAGTAATTTGTTATCAACAGATCCTGAATGGGTCCATCCTATACAGGCTGGATAATGCATTATAAACTGTATTACATAATGTAATTCAGGGGCAATGTTGACAGACCTCAGGTTTTGAGTCTCCTTTAAGCTCATAACTGGGAAATCTCTTTAACCTGACCTTTGGGAGAATTTGCACTGGCTGATGGCAAATCCATGTATCAACGAGATTCCTTTTCTGTTTGAAGCATCTTGAATGCAGCTATCCCATGGAGGGTCCTATAACTACTTAGGATATTGTTATCTTTTTTGAGATAAGCCACTTAAATTGCGCATTTTCAGGGCTCATTTTTTTTTTTTTTTATAGAAATCTTTAATTGGTAGTTTACGGTAAATTACTGAATATAGAGATAAATCAAGTTAAAATAATGCATTTTGAATGGAAATGATACAATCTACCGCCAGCCAGCGTCAGAGCATCTGCTGGGGGTCATATGAGGACCTCAGACCCCAATCTCAAGTATTAAAATCATATAAATAACACTAGAGGACACCTTCTGTCATACAGTTAGATAGAGAAATCTTAGTTCTCCCAATAGCCACTATAGCATGGCAGGGCTATAAGTAAGCCATGGGTATGGCATGTCTTCTCTATACAGATCTTCAGATCTGTCAGAAAGGTTTGAGGAGTGAGGTATATGTAATCAGCTACAGTTAGTTACCTAGTTACTCTATCAATATAACAGTGCTAATTTGTTAAATGCGAATATTGAGACATTCTAGACATACATAATACATGTGTGTCTAGTTTATTTTCAAAAATGCTCCGGCCACCCTACTGTAGTGAATTTCCCATCTCAAGGCGAGCCTCGCGCTGGGTGGTGCTTATGTCTCGTAAGAGCTCCATCTCATAAGTATTAGTTACCATCACCTCACACCCGTTTAACAACAGATTCAGGGTCTAATTATGGAGACCCTGGAGTAGGATTAACAATATATCCCAATGTCTGTGGTGGACATTTACGACATGCAGCCTGCCTCCTGGAGGTGATAGATCTGACCACAGGTCCGCAATATGGAGCTCCCCCTCTGAGAGTATCAAGGTTTGCGTATAGTCTCCTGCAGTTTAATCTGTTATCTCCCCCTTTGTCGACCTCGCCAAAATCCTGGGAGATTCACTTTAAACCTAAGTCCTACCCTTTTTTATTCTTTGTTTATTGTGTGGCCCCTAAAGAGGGGCCGCGGTGTTGATTAATTACACCACATGTTAAGCAGCATGAGATCAAACCTCCCTCAAAAGCGTCAAGGCTCAAAGTCCTGTTGGACGGGAACCGTGTGTTGCTTTCGAGGACGAATGGTTGAGTGATCCGTTGCAGAATACCGATCCGTCAGAGGTTCTGACTTTATATAGCTTTTATATCGCTTTAGATATGGTGTAGTATTTTCAATCTCACTATAGTTTAGTTGATATTTCAAAGAATCTGCCTCATTCTATCAGAAATACACAACGTTGACATGTTTCTTATATTCAATATATTAGAAGTGTGCTTTGTTGCTTATTATAGGTCATTATGCGTTTAAAATGTTCGCGAGTATCGTGGAAATGTACAAAAACCCTATTGTGGCGTCATCTGACGAAAAGAGCGGAGAACTATACTAGAGCATGTAATCGCCAGACCAGCAGGCGGCGGCAGAGTGGTCAAAAGACAATCTCGTAGTAGTAGGTCTACTTGCATGTTGAGTAGCCGCCCTTGTGGTTGTAATTACCTAGCCTAGTTGACCCTGCCGGCCTGGTCAAGTGAAATTAGTAAGGAGACCACCCATTAACGTACTCCACAGTCTTTAGACAGTTAAGACTATAGTCAAGACTGGAGAATTTGGCGAGACGCCCCTCTGGGAGGTCATAATCCTCAATGTTAGGTGTTAGCTCATTAACATCAGATACCATATTAACAACCCATTTAAAATGTTCATTTTAATAGCAACTCACCCTATTCTGACAAAATCCTATTAGCAGGTAACCTCTGTATAAACCATACTGCAAACATCTGCTACTTCCAGCGTCTGCCTCGTGACTGATAGTGTACAACAAGACGAAGTGGGCAGAGATTAGAAAAAATGAGGCTCTTTATATAGCCGAGAGAGCAGCTAATCTGGATGTTCTAAGCTTGTTTTCACCTAGAGCCCCACCCTCTTCCAGAGAGAATCAAATCGCTTTTCACCTGAACCCTTCCACCCCTAATCCATCAGCATGAAAAGAGAGATAACGAGTGTAACGTGCGCTACATGTATATGGGATTATAGCTGGTGAAGAGATAAAGCCGAGTCACCTGTGTATACAAAGACTACAGGGGGTGATTAACGCCAGGTGTGACGCGCCAGCCCGTGAACGGATTATCTTTTAAGCTGACGCTTAAATTCAACTAGCCAGCCGCCGTCCACACCACTCACTGCGGCAAGAGGAGGTGCTTTTGTTTTACACTTGAGTCGCTTACCACACGGTCTCTACCTCACAGACAGACACGCGCCCCCTGTAGCTTTTTTTTGTTTTTTTTTGTATACACACGCTAATCTCATAACCCCCTTATCCGTTATACAGGTAACGGGTATTCTCTTTTAAAATAGCTGCCAGTCAGCTTAGCTCTAGAAGCAAGAAGGTGTGTATAGGCGCCTTATAAGTCGGCAGGGGGTAAATACTAGTGAAAAAGGAAGGCAGGTGTGCAGGTAGCTTTTCTAACAGACACGTGTGTGCACTAAGCTGCTTAAGTCTAAACCCTCCCGCAGTAGTCAGGCGGCATGTGAAAACTTACTTAACAGATCTCTTACATTGAGTAGAGTCTCTGTGCTGAGAGACTCTTTTCAGCCATTTTAAGAGGATTATCTAGGACAGGGTACATAAGGAGTGAAACGCCGAATAGCGGCTACTCAGTCTCGTGCAGCACAAGCAGCAGCATCTGGCAGCGGCTTCAGCAGCAGCTGCACGTGCAGCACAAGCAGCTGGCAGCGGCTTCAGCAGCAGCTGCACGAGCAGCACAAGCAGTAACATCTGTCAACAGCATCCGTGACATCGTCAGCAGCAGCAGCAGCAGCAGCAGCAGCAACATCTGTCAACAGCATCCCCCATGACATCGTCAGCAGCACAAGCAGCCAGCAGCTGCTGCAGCTGCTTCAGCAGCTGCTGCACGAGCAGTAGCACAAGCAGCATCCGTGACATCGTCAGCAGCAGCAGCAGCAGCAGCAGCAGCAGCAGCATCTGTCAACAGTATCCATGACATCGTCAGCAGCACAAGCAGCCAGCAGCTGCTGCAGCTGCTGCATGAGCAGCACAAGCAGCACAAGCAGCAGCACCGACAGCAGCAGCAGCAGCGGCAGTGTGGACCACTAAATTCGAGATGAAGCCTAGTGACATTTGACATGAAGCTTGAAAAACATAGTGACAGGTGACATGAACAATTCTTAAAATCGACATGAGATATGAGCATAATTAAGCGACATCGACATGCACCATGGCTATTTTTTAAGACAAACATCATATGTCATAGCCTCCTCATCCAAACCTCCACTAGTAGTGCTCTATAAGCGCAAGCTTTGCCTTAAGAGAGCTGTAGCTGTGAACCCTCTCCTCCCCCGTGCACACAGGTGAATTATCAGAGTCAGCCAATGGTGCCAATACCACTCTCATACAAGGGTCAGGCGCTGCTGGACTATAATAGATGAGTCAAGGACTGTTCTACTGAGGGTCAAGCAGGCTAAGTCGGACATTCAATGACAGGCAGGTCTTTGGCAAACTTGCTTGAAAGTCTGGACAGCATTGACAGACTGGGGCATAAGGATCTCGCATGGTCAGACTTTTCAAGCAAGTTTGCTAAAGTCACGTTATTGAATGTCCGACCTAGCCTGACCCTCAGTAGAACGGTCCTTGACCCATCTATTATAGTCCAGCAGTGCCCGACCCTTGTCTGAGAGCGGTTTAGGTGCCATTGGGTGCCTCTGATATTTGCCTCTGTGTAAGATGAGAAAAGGAGCTGTTGAAAGACTATATTTCAAGCTAGAAAACTGTAATTGTATAGGAGAGAGACCTTGCTTATTTCTTATAAAGTTGTAAGATAGTCACATCATGATGCACATCATCATAAACGCAATCATGATACATTTCATTGTAAGTAGACGAACCAGTAGACTCGCCTCTCTGCCCTCTAAAAGAGAGGGCAGAGAAGCGAGTCTCACTCTTAAAAAACCCTTCCCCTCCCCCCCTCCCCCCCTCCCCCCCTCCCCCCCCATGCATCTTAAAGAGTGCCCCCCAGAGTGCCCCTCCCCCCCCTAAAAAAAAGAGCCACATTTTTAAATTATTTTTTAGCAAGCTTTCAGCTTGCTTTTTTTCTTTTTTAAAATTTATTTATCCATAAAAATCTCAAGTGACTTATTTTGAAATTCGCGCCAACCTAGTAGTCACGTGACCCCCTTAAGTAGGTCACTTCCAGTCACGTGACCTATTTGAATTTCCCGCCAACATGGTGGTCACGTGACCCTCTTAAGTAGGTCACTTCCGGTCACGTGACCTATTTGAATTTCCCGCCCAAAGGTCACGTGACCGGAAGTAGGTCACTTCCGGTCACGTGACCTATTTGAATTTCCCGCCAAAAGGGAGGCCTCTCATTAGCTGCTTTTGAATTTCCCGCCAAAAGGGAGGCCTCTGATTGGCTGCAGGTCGATTGAGTAATAAACAGTACTTAACTATAGTCCCGTTCCGATACATACAATACTACTAAGATTTGTTACGTTGAGTGAAATATGATATTACTTGGTTAGAAAGCTGTTTAATTCACTTAATTCTGCAGCAGAAATGAAAACAAACCAAGATGGCTTTAACAATAATGATGTGATGTCACAGGTCACTTTTTATGCATTGTTGTAAGGGTTTATTATTACTCTAAGCCTGTTATACTCTTGACATACATAAGGCTCATCAATATCGTTCAAAAAAGTCATACAGGTGTAGGGGCACGGATTCTCCGTACCCTGGTGGTAAACCCGCAAGGGGGTATCACTCGGGTAATCCGCTCCCCTCTGTGCCATACTGATCCAGTAACGTGAGACACGGTCTATCTGATAGGACAAGGGGATGTAGCTCAGTGGTAGAGCGGTCGCTTGGCAAGCGGAGGGCCCCGGGTTCGACTCCCGGTGTCTCCAAAAACGTTGTTTTCGGAGAAACCGTGTCCCTCACACTGGTGGAGACACCGAGCATGCTCGGTGAAAAAATGTTGAGAAGTCGGCAGGTAGCGTTCTAACTTGCTGGGGATTGGCCACCTGCTGGCGGTTGGGAAGTTGGAGGAGCAGGTAGTGAAGAGTCGGTCTCCAGTACGGGTAGTTGGATACGCAGTTAGAGACTTGGTTACAACAATGATTGGCTGAATCGGTATGGTGTGGAAAACTTCCATCACTGGGAAGTCAGGGTATCTCAACAACTGCTTGATAAAGCCCCATTGGGACCTTCGGTCTCCAGTGGGTGAGAATGCCTGGTTCTAGGTGCCTCTATATACTCCGGGGGCTGGGACTCTCTGTAACTGCTTGATAAAGCCCCTTCTCAGAGGGAGAGAAAGCCCAGGGTTGGTAACCCCCCGGAAAATCCGAATATAGAGGACGTGATGGAAGCTGGTGGGGGCAGTGTAGGGGCACGGATTCTCCGTACCCTGGTGGTAAACCCGCAAGGGGGTATCACTCGGGTAATCCGCTCCCCTCTGTGCCATACTGATCCAGTAACGTGAGACACGGTCTATCTGATAGGACAAGGGGATGTAGCTCAGTGGTAGAGCGGTCGCTTGGCAAGCGGAGGGCCCCGGGTTCGACTCCCGGTGTCTCCAAAAACGTTGTTTTCGGAGAAACCGTGTCCCTCACACAGGTTATTATCTTGGTAGTCGAACGCAGCCAACAATGGAAGACTAACCCACGATTACGAGGGGAGTTTTCTAGCTTCTAACGACTCTTCAGGACAGCTATCTCTTTTCTGTTGTGTACACTTGTTACATGAACAACCCAAGAGCAGGAAGAAACCCCACATAGGACCCCTATCACTGGGAAATCAGCATCCCGAGAAATTTTTTGTCCGACTGACAGAAAGCGGTGATCCTCTTGTCATTTAGTAGGTCACCATGGCGGGCTTCAGTAGGCATAAGAAAGACAGCAAGTCTCCCGCAAAATCCAAGAAATCCGGCACAAGCAGTCCACGCAGAACGAGATCTGCATCCAAAAAAGGTGGGGAAAGTCAAAATAATACCCCCAAAAGCTCTAAACAAGGGGAAGCTGTAAGATCAAAAGTCAAATTCTCCCAAACTACCCTCACGCCCAAGGGCAAAAGCAATCTCATCGGGCATGCGCACCATGCGTCTGTCGACTGGGACCAGAATGTTGCCGAAGAACACTCCGGTGGCGTTTTAAACGTCACCCTTACTCAAGATAAGTCAGGGACGGACTCTGAATCCTCAGAGGATGAAGGAGGGGGAAATATCACGGTAGTTGAGGCCATAGATGCAGCGGTATCGGGTATATCTGAGAAAAGCAACAGCGGTGATTCCACACAAATACGAACCGCCGCCATGACACATATCACAACGTCCGAGATCTCGCGGGAATCCCCGGAGCAAAATGTAACCGCAACTCGGCCCGATGGGGCCATTTCCTATCATGAGGTTTTAAACAAGAACAGAATCCCAGATGATTATCTCAGTGCTTTGGACAGGGAACATGAACCCAATACTGCACCAGGGAAACAATGCACGCTTGAAGAGAGAGAGACGGCGCCACTTCGTCCTCCCACTACAATTCAAACATCGAACACGGCCTCTGGAACGGAAGTCACCCCCGAGAATCTGGCGCGAGACCTGAGCGAGATCATAACAAAGCATATGGCGGACCAAAACAATAACAATGAATCCCCGAAGATGCAACAAGATGGTAACGTGCTGAATCATATAAAACTCCCAGCCACTGACAATACTCAACTCAGCATGCATCTTAGACTGACACAGTCCACGCTCACACAGCACATAACTGAAGTGATGGACACACAGTCCGGCTCGCAGCCAATCTTAGAAAGCTCAGAGGTAACCGAAGTAGGTGATCATTGCGCTAAGGCGGGGACCACACCTGTTGGTAAGCAACTATTTTTCAGCCCCGATGGGGGCAACCAACAGCGTGAAGACTGTTCTACCACTTCTCATAACCCCGATGGGGTCAAACATCCCGATGGGAACAAGGAAATGTCACTCAGTCCCGAAGGGGAGACAATAACTCAGGTGAATGAAGGTGTACACCAGCAGGCAATTTTATCTCACACCTCCCACAGCCCCGATGGGGCCAAACATCCCGACGGGATAAGTGCAATGTCATTAGGCTTCAAAGAGGGTGCACTGATGCAGATCAGTACCGGTAACCTCAGCAATAAGACCCATAGCCCCGATGGGGCAAATCTATCTCACACCTCCCACAGCCCCGATGGGGCCAAACATCCCGACGGGATAAGTGCAATGTCAGTAGGCTTCAAGGGGGGCGCACTGGTGCAGATCAGTACCGGTAACCTCAGCAAAAAGGCCCATAGCCCCGATGGGGCAAATCTATCCAAGGTGACTTCTTATGATAAAAATGATACGGCACATGCAAGTCTTATTTACAGTAACCCCGACGGGGGTACCCTACACTCAATAAACCAAAATATTGCCATCATCTCAACCGAAATCAGCTCCCCCCACAAATCACCTGCTGCAAGCGCGGATAGCAGTTCAAAGCTATCCTCACCCTGTCTAAATGAGGGCAACAAGGAGGACTCCAGTTTCAACAGCATCAGCACAAAAACTGACGACGACAGCATCACCTCTGCAACGCCACCTACAAAAATCAACAACCCAGAAAGTCACCATGACTCAGCTGTAGATCTCAATGACAGCGGGTTGAGCAGCAGATCTGAGTCCATGTTCTTGGGCTTCAGCCCGTTCAAAACCAGAACAGAACAACAACTGAAAAACATCAAAGATGGTATAGATGAGATATTATCTCAACCCAACACCATAACACTGTCGGAAGAAGATGAAGAACAAATCGACACTATGCAGGAGGATGTTCTACTTAATGCCACACAAGACAAGGTACTCCCAGTAATAAACAAGAGTATTCATCATGACCACAGTTATAACTTCAATGCAGAACAAGACGAGGACCTGATCCCTGCAGCACAACCTCGTGCCACGCACCACACTCAACCGGATAATTATGAATACCCGGAAGATGAGTATAATCTGAATAGCTCAGGCTACAACACTCACACATACGACACACAGGACCAAAGCCATCTCTTCCTGCAATCCACACCAATCAGAGCAAGGCCTCTGAAGGGGCACTCAGGCATGATGCACCTTTACATCCAAAGTCCTCGCCCTGAACCCATAACCTGTCCTTCAGACAAGGAAGAGGAGAGCCCCCCAAATAAATCAACAAAAGTACAGAAACAGATACTTTTTGAGGAAAGCACAGGTCAAAAAGATCTACCAACCCAGGAAGATGCGCAACAACCCTACACCCAGCAGCCCACTTCCCCGGCAAATTGCAGCATAAACGAGGAGGAAGTGAGGCTGGCTCGCACACGATCAGCGCCTGACCTCTCCATACCCACTCAGCACGCAAAACCTGACCTGCTTGTACAACCTCCAAAACCAGGAGACAAAGGCCTCACCCCGATAGAGGTCATCATGGGTCTGAACATGGGCACACTCATGGGGAAGATAGAAGGGCTACATGACACAGTCTCAAGAAACACGGATCACGTGCAAGAACTGGGCCACACGCTGAAAGATACTATTATAAATGAATTAAAACCTATATCAGAAAATATCGAGGAGATAAAAGAGCTAGCACAAGAGAACAAGGCCAAGTTACACTCGCTAGAGCTTGTAGTGCAGGAAACCAAGGGAAGGGTGTCTAAACTGGAGAACAGCAACAAAAAGCAAGACTCCAAAATAGAAAAAATCTCCAAACAGCTGCTACAAAGCAATGACATATCAAACAACAAAATTTCAAAACTAGCCACGACAGTAGGCAAAGTGACAGAACTTGTTATGGAAAAAGCTGAAATCCTTGGGGACAAAGTAAGCACAAATGAAGAAAGCTTAGAGAGCCTGAAGATAGATCTCCAATCCAAAGCAAATTTGATTGAAAGTCTAACAGCAGAAATAAAGGCACTCTCCTCCACGGTACAGGACCTGTCACAACAAGAAAAAAGCCAAAAACTGCAGAGCCACACCCTGAAGCAATTGATTCAAAAACAAGTCAAACTGATGGAACATTGTGATATTGATGCTGTACAACAACAGAGCAAAGACAGGGAAACTGAAAAAAGGAACATAGAAGAAAAAATTGCTGAATTCAATGACAAACTCAGAAGTCAGGAATCAGATCTAAGAAGATTATCTAGAGAAAATGTAGACATAGAGCTGAGACTGAAGAAGGCCGAGAATCCAGCACCTACTGAAAGCAAGACGTACAAAGGAGCTATACAAAATGAAGACACCGAAAAGTTTAAGCGCCCCTCGATTAGGAGAAACCTGGTTGTGACGGGCCTAGATGAATACAAAGGTGAAAATCTATGGCGCAGATTATTTGAAATAGGAGATATCATATATTCACCACTACACAATAATGACATCATACACATACACAGGATGAGGCACCCATCCCAACCACCCACTGAAGGATCAACAACCCCAATACGGATTTGCTTCAATAACTATGCGGCAAAATTCAGGTTCCAAGATGCAAGTGAAAGAATAAAACATGAGCCAAAACTCAAATCTTTCAAGAATCTAGACATCAATCCAGAAGAAAGCGAGGACACCAGAAAGAAAAGGAAAAACATGCAGATGATAGCGGCATATAACGGAATGAGAGGCTTGAACACAGCTGTATGCAATGATAGAATTAAGATTGGTAAAGAATTCTACACACTACAAACGTTGAATGAAATCCCAGACGTGGAACTTCCCCCTCACCTAAAGAAAAAGACCTCACAGGGAAAGGAACAAACAGAAGTACCAGCTCAAGAAACCAGCTCCACCAGAAAAATGAAAGAAAGATATGAAAGACTGCTACAAGAGATGCAGAGAGAAAGCCGCAGCCTAAACGCTCAAGCTAACTCCAGAAAGACCGCCCTACCACATGAAACTCCTAACCTGGAAAGCCAAAGCAGCATGAAAAAAACCTCCAAGAATGGGCACGCCAACTCTAAAAACACTCAACAAATACAGCAGAAAAAGGTAACTGAAACTGAGGTCTCTACATCGAACGCGCCAACTCCGCTTCAACCACCAGCCAACGCGCTACTCACCACAGTACAGCAGTCGAACGCGGCCGCCGCCATTTTGGATAATCCGACGCACACGCTGTCACACAGCAAACAACAAGACGGCACTGCTATAAACGCCCCTATTTCAAAGGAAACAAATGATAAAACCCCTCAGTACATCACCCCGCAGGTAACACAAAAGAAGGTTAGTATGAGGGAAACAAAAAATCTAGTTCTCTACGCTGGAAAAGACGCTTACTTGAGTAACTTTGCATACTCGCCCTTCCAATACACTACGGACGACGGAGAGTGCATAAAGTTTATCAGCGTGGAACAGGGATACACGGTGATGAAAAGCAGGTTTGCCAGGGATAAAATCAGTGAAAATGAGGCCATGGCGGAAACTGTATCATGGAAAATAAAAGAAATCAGTAGTAACATACGCATTCTGCACCCCCATCAATGGCATTCCTACAGAGAGTCGCTGATGTACAGATTAATGGTATGCAAATTCGAAGCTCATGCAAAGTACAGGGAGGATTTAATCTCCACCTTTCCAAAAAAGTTGGTGGAGACCACATACAGTAACGTGTGGGGGGGAGGGCAAGAAATTCACCACTCCTCATATGACAATAACTCTTTTCTAGGCACAAACCTACATGGAAAGATCCTGGAACGAGTGAGGGACAAACTACGGCATGCCCAGGACGACCCCTGTGTGACGGCAACGCCCCTCCCACCCACCGGTAGTGACAGCAGCAACTCCAACAAAAGAGAGAAAGAAGTGGAGGTATACAGGCATAGCTCCACCCCAGACATCACCCTACACAGTAGGACCAGAGCTTCAACTCCCAGTAACAAACGCCATACTCAGCACGACACTCCAAGCAGACGAAGGAGTAACTGGCCCGGCCACGTGAGACACAAATCAAGGGAGTACAGGAGGAACGATAGACAGTGGAGAGGAGAAGAGAGGAGATACAGCCCTAGAGAAGAAAGACACAGGAGCAGAGAGGTAACAAGGAGATCCCCCTCAGAAAGAAGGAGAGATTTGGACTGGAGGAAAAGTAACAGAAGCAATTCAGGAACACGCCGTACCTACAGCCCCTGGAACTGGCCCCCCAACGCGCACAAGGGACACACATCCAGAAGGCCACCCAAACTGGACGAGATAACCAGATTTGAAAGGGAGAGCCCAAAACAGCGTCTGACCACCCTGACCAGACGCAAATAAAATGGAAAAAAGGTCAGGGGACGGAAGAGGAGACGGGGGTGTAGCTGACATGGAACCCATGCAGTCAGATCATGAGACAGAAATGGAGCGGGACCAGAGCCAATTCAAGAACATTCAGACCTGCCTTATTATTGGCGACAGTAGAATAGGGAAAGACATACATGACATGGTCCAACAAGAGGTAGACATCACGGTCACAACAATAGCTCGCGAAGAGGCAAAGATAACTGATTATCTTACCCTCTTTGAAACAGAAAACTACAAAGATAGGACATTTGATTTAATTATCATCACTCTAGGTATATATGACATAATAGACGAATCAGATGGAGAGCCGTTGTACAAGAGAGACGAAGAGGAGGCATACATGAGCTTCATGAACTCTATGTATGAGTTAATGGAAGTGGCATGGACAAAATCCCCCCACGCCAGAATACTGATAGCTACAATATACAGCATGCAAATTTTCAGAGTCAGCAGGCATTACAAAACATGGGAAGACCAGCAAGACCTTCAGAGAATTGTAAAGAAAATAAACATTGAGATCTGCAGTCTGGGATACCATATGGGACTAGCAATACCTCACCTCGAAGCACTAGTCAGGGACAATAAGAGGAAGAAAAAAATGGGGCTCAGCGATTACAGATACAATTTGCTTCGCCAAGGCATGCTGCCAGGACCGGCCCTTCAGATACTTGTCGCCAGAAGGCTAGTTAAAGCAATCAAAGCAGCAGAAGACATAGTCAACCAAGAATGTTGTATGCCAGACAGTGGTACTTCAGAAAATTATAATGAGAATGATAGTGAGGCAGGAATCGCACATGAAATGGAGGAAAACACCTGGATTTCTCCTTCACAAAATGACACCTGGATCTCTCCCTCAGAGAATGATGAATACAACCCAAACAAAAGGGAAGGTTTGGTACCACAGCAGTCAGATCAGGAAGAAAGCATGCAAACAAACCAGAGGGAGCTAGAAGACGCGAATGTTAGATCCGAACACGGCAACTCTTCCGAAGACACATGGGATAATCAGAAGTACCGTACTAGCATCACCATATTGCAATCTCCCAAGAAAAGAAGGAAGACGGACGCATCAGCTACCTCTAAAGGAAAATGCACAGCAAAATCTACATCCAGTGACACTGACAGGGAACCAAATTCCAGTTCCGAATCTAGCACAAGCTCCACCACCTCTACTGCTCCCTACTCCGTGACTAATGACAGCACTGGCCCAGACTCAGACGCAGGCATCGTGAAGGAGCGAAACAAATCCTCTAAAAAGCTAGTTCAAGAAAAAGCAGAGGACAGAGCGAGGCACATAGAAACACCCAACACAAGCAGGAGACAGAAACCCAAATCACAAAATGGGAAAAGGGAAAAACAGGATGAAAATGATAAGAAATATGCAGAACAACAAGATTCTCTACTACATTCAGCACTAAGCATAATACACAGAAGTACTGAGAGAGAAGCGGAGAGAACCATCACTCCACCAACACAAACAGGAGGAAAAGAAACACACCACCGCATTAAGCTAATCAGGCATACACAGCGCTCCATCCTAGATCTGACGAGATACGCTCCCACAGATTACGTAGAAGATCTGAAAGTGTCACTCACTAGCAAAACTCTGTACAAAACCAAGAAAGAAAATATGGGCATTATAGACAGCTGCATCAAACTAAAGGGGAATTAGCTAGGCAACCATCCATTACTCTGGCTCCAACTGTACACCGGCTCACTTCAAACATTAGACACAAATGACGCATGGGTCCACTCTCTGCACCATCCTGCTTAAACCTTCGCCATAAGAGCCCGAAGGGGCTGGCCTCTAGCTATGTGAGCCAGATGAGGGATAAGCCCGAATAGGCAAAAGAAACTACATCATACAGTTACACAATTTTACATGAGTGCCCGACAGGGCAGCAATAAATTTGGAAAATGTATATAAGTTGCTGCATAAATGATTGACCCGGGGCCCGTGGGGCCAGCCACATGTAGAAGAGATACTATCTTTGTACAATAATATTCTCTCTCTTCTCTATCTCAACCAACCAAAGTACAACAAATTGGGAGAAGAAATCACAGCTTGAATAAGAGCCCGGAGGGGCTGGTATATTCTCTATCCTAACAAAACCATATACAACAGGATGAGAGAAGAAAATATAGCAGAAAATAAGAGCCCGAAGGGGCTGAAAACGAGCTGACTAAGAGCCCGGAGGGGCTGGTATATTCTCTATCCTAACAAAACCATATACAACAGGGTGAGAGAAGAAAATAGAGCAGAAAATAAGAGCCCGAAGGGGCTGAAAACGAGTCCCTCTCCACCCCTGGTTACTCAGGCCCCTTTTTAAAAATAAAATAAAATAAAAATAAAAACAGACTCATATCTAGAACTGCTACCGCGATTATGTGCTCCAAACCACAATCTGAATACATGTTAGAAGTAAGGATAAAATTTCATCACGATATGATAAACTCTCACACAAGAAAGAGCCCGATGGGGCTATGGCTAAAGAATACCGGTACTAAAGAGCCCGTAGGGGCTATATATTCTAGCGTTAAAGATAGCGGGCATTTCAACCACACCAACCCTGTGACATAATTGCAAGACATAAACAGGCCCGCTGCAAGCTGTATAAATCACTGATACTTTTCCCAATCCACATACGTTCTGTGGGAGGCATGGCACAAATGTCAAGCGAGAGTCCAGAGCCCGCGGGGCTAAGCTAAGTTTAAAGCAGAATGCCATGATACGGATCTGCAGCAGCTATGAAAGCTGCCTGGGGACAACTTATTATTTATTTATTTACTTATCTTATTTAACTTATTATTACAGTTATCTCATTGAGTCCATTTATAGCCATTCCAAGCTACCTCTTGCTTACTCAAACGTTCAATGATTCAGTGAATTAATTTGCCCGCTGGGGCTACACCACTCCAAACCTGGTCTACAGAAATACTGAATAAGAAACACAGATCAATACTACATAATACACTCAGCGTCCAGATATTGTTAACAGCCACTTCTTACTTACCCAAACGTTCAATGATTCAGTGAATTAATTTGACCGCTGGGGATACACCACTCCAAACCTGGTCTACAGAAATGCTGAATAAGCAACGCAGATCAATACTACATAAGACACTCAGCGTCCAGGTATTCTTAACAGGAACCCTGGATTACATGCATCAGTCCAGGCCACTTCACAAGTTGCTCCACGCTCTTCACTCCAAGACCGCAACCAGACAGATCACCCGACTTAGACAACCAACCGAGTTAGCCCACTACAACCAACCAAGCAAGCAAGAGACCCACACTCACAACACCACATTCCAAATCCAACAGAAGCAGCACCCTCCGCAAGAATAGACTACACTACGTGTCAGATCTATATTTTTTAGTAAAGGTATTACAGCATGTTGTGAAATATATACTAATCGAGGGTAGCCTGTGAGGTGAAACCTTGTCTTCAAGTTACTTAGAAAAACAATCAGTCCAATAATATGTCATGATTATTATGTAAAGTCACGCAGCCAAACATATCATAATTACTGTGGAGCGGAGCCCGACTGGGCGTGTTACGCAATGAGAAAGCTGTTGCTGAGGCCGAGACCTATGATGTCTTCTGAACTCAGGTGAAAAAAGAAAGAAGATTTTGATCAAGATTTATGGTAGAGGTACAGAGGACCCGAAGGGGCCGGACAGGGAATGCCCGACAGGGCTAAACCACAAACTGGTAATAGGAATTTAATAGTAGGCTACCATGTGTCAGAAAGGCCTGTCAGAGATGACTGCTAAAGTATGACAAAGTAGGGAACAGATGGCCCGAAGGGGCTGGAGATTGGAGCGCCCGGCGGGGCACGACCACGAGCTGGTGGAATGAATGTAGTTTTGAGCTACTTGGTACTAAGAAGACCCGACAGGGCTGAACACACAGTGCTGTTAATCAGTCATATTCATATGATCCACTCTCAGCTGATCATTCATTCATATACCGCGAACCGGTGGAAAATATGTAAAGTTGAAATAATGGGTGCTAAGAAGACCCGACAGGGCTAATCACACATTGCTGTTATAAAGACACGTCATATGACCTACATTCCTGATATTCATTCATATACCGGAACTTTTTCTTCCAAAAACATAGGCCAATCTACTGTTATTAAAATGCTTATCATATGGCCACATTATTTGTATAACTAAACTGTTTCATACGATAGCATACGTCCGAAATACAATCTTTTATTGACTCATACATGTTATTGTTTACTCATTCGTAACTCAAGTCGTCCAAGAAGCTAGAAAACTCCCCGCTACATGACCAAATCAATATTTCAGTCTCAGGCGCAAAATTTTGCCCCTGGGAAGAGAGAGCAGGTGGGACCAAACTGGATCTCAGAAAAGTTGTACTGTATCCAGTTGTCATATTTATTCTTTTGATCATCACTTCTCTACAAACCTCAGCTTGCTGTAGTTGTCATCACACCGGACGTCTCAGTAGGGACGTCAGGAAGGGGGAAACTGCTGTGTGTATCATTAAAACGCAGACGCTATTTAATGGATTATAGTAAAGATTTTCAAATCCCAGCAATGAAAGGTTTAACTGTGGCCCACCTAAACTGCAGAAGTCTCCCAAAAAATATAACAGAGATAAAACCCACCCTTAACAATGTTGATTTTATAGCTTTAACGGAATCATGGTTAACCCCTAAACAAGATAAAGCATTTCTTTCATGGACGGGTAAAAGCTATCATAGATTAGATAGAAGTGGAAATGCTGGAGGAATTATATGCTATATGACGGACCGGCTATTTAAATACTCCACGGTCAATACTGAGTTATCATACATTTCAGCAGACATTGAATGTCTTTCTATTAATATTGATGTCCCAAACAACAGGATGATGACTATGACTACCGTGTATAAGCCCCCCGGGGGTAAAGTTCCCAATTTCATTGCTTGTTTAAAAAAGCTATATGTAAAAAAAAGGGAGAACTGGTTTCTAGGAGACTTTAATGTTAACTTTTTAGACAACAAAGACTGTGAAACGATCGCGGTAAAAAACTTCTGTAGGGATTATAATTTAAGATGGCTTTTTTCGGAAATCACCAGACCCAACCTGGATGGAGTTAGAAATGACGGAACTTGCATTGATAATATTTTAACAAATTCAAAATATGTAATGAGTAAGCATGTCGCACCTATATTAATAAGCGATCATCTCCCAGTCTATGTTTGTCGTAAAAAAGCCAAAAATCCCAAAGAAATGGTATCATATGAAGGAAGGTCATACAAGAACTACAATAAAGACGATTTCAGTACCTTTTTATTGAACAAAGAATGGGATAGTCTTTATACGTCCATAAATATTGATGACAAGTGGGATACGGTAATAAGCATGATAAAAGAGTTTCTGGATATTCACTGCCCCATCCGAACCATTGTTTATAGAGACTACAAGTCGCAATGGATGGACGCAGACACTCTTAAGGTGATAAAAGAAAGAAATGATTACATGCAGAAATTCATCGCCCACAAAAACATGGAAGACCTTAGAGCAGCTAAGGCATTAAGGTGTAGAATAACCCCCATGGTTCGCAAGGCGAAAGGTAAATACATAAAAGATAAGCTAGAATCGTACAAGAATAATGCTAAAAAATTCTGGCAAACAATGAACTCATTTTTCAAAGCACCCTCCCCCAGCACTCATTGATAAAACCACGGGAAACCTGGTGGAAAATAATGCTGAATACATCAATACATTCTTCAGTAATATTGGGCGCGAGCTTTTTGAAGCTAAAGGTATAAATGTAGAACCGTTCATAGATCCTGACGAGGATTATATACATGTACAAGTGGATGACACCTATGCTACATTTGATAGAGATGATATAATTATGTATGTTAAACAGATAGATATCACAAAGCCGTCTGGAGTTCCACATATTTCTGCCACGGTAATAAGAGATGCCATGTTGATATGTATACAACAGTTTCATCATATTTTTGAATACTCGCTCATGTCTTCTACCCTCCCACAAGATTGGACAAATGCTACTATAACCCCCCTCCCAAAAACCGGTAATTTAAAAGATGTTTCAAATTGGAGACCGATATCCATTCTCCCAGTCCCCAGCAAAATTTTAGAAAAACTAGTTCAAAAACATCTGACAAAATTTCTTAATGATAATTATTTATTAAACCGGTATCAATATGGTTTCAGACAGGGATATAGTACGGCGGAGGCGATCTTCGACTATACTAAAGACCTGTTCTCAGCCAGAGACAAACATAATTATGTAGCTTCTGTCTATATCGACGTGAGGAAGGCGTTCGATTGCATCAGCCATGATTTATTATTACACCACTTACAGAGGTCCAAACTAAATAGAACTATGTTGTTATGGTTTAGCGCATATCTTGGTAACAGGAGACAGTGCACGAGGGCGGACGGAAAGCTTTCTACTCAGAAAACGGTCCAGTTCGGAGTGCCGCAGGGTTCCGTCCTCGGTCCAACCCTGTTTATTTTCTTTGTTAACTCCCTCATGGAGGCTCCAGAGAACTCCTATATTAAACTCTACGCGGACGACGTAGTGCTATACTCGGTATCAAGATATCCGGCGGTAGCCCTGCGCAACCTGCAAAGAGACGTTAATTCCCTAGACACTTTTTGTGATAAACTGGGACTTACAATTAATCATGACAAAACCAAAATGGTCTGGCATTGTGCACAACATAATTTGAAACACTGCAGAAATAGACAGTTATTTATAGGTAATAAGCGTATCAAGGAGGTGGACTCCTTTTCATATCTAGGAGCTATAATAGATAATATACTTAGTATGAAACCGTTCGTACAAAAGATGGTTAATACTACCGATTTTATGTCTACTAAATTTGCGGTTCTAAGATTTATGCTATCTGATGATAATGCCACTACTTTATTCAAACAAGCAATAATGCCTCATTATGATTATTGCTCTTTTTTAGTGGATGCATGCATTAATGAACATGTAAAAAAACTTCAGATAAGCCAGAACAGAATGCTTAGATGTATCAGACGGGTGAGGGTTTGGGAGGAGTCCACTGAGGATCTTCATGACCTATGTGAAATCCCCCCACTCGCCCCAAGGAGAAAGGAATTACTGATGTCTTTATTCTTCAGTAAAACCAAGAAATCTCCCCCCCCAATAACAAGAAACAGAACAAGAGGTGATAACAAACTTAATTACCCTATCCCTTTCCCGCATACAACCAAGTTTAAGAGAAGCCCCCACTACAGAGGTGTACAATTATGGAACGCCTTGCCACTTAACGTACAGAACTGTGAAAGCAAAGCCTTGTTCAAAGTAAAAACCAAGAAGTGGTTCAAAACAGACATGACCGGTAAACGAGCAAAGGTGTCAGAAAGGAGGAGGAACAGACGGAGACGCTAAGCCAGTAACACCAGGAGTTAAACACTGGAACGGAGAACTGTATAATGGAAAGCAACATGTTAACCTTTCAAAAAACACATGTCAAGATTAAGGGTTTATTATTGTTTTAACCGCTCATCTGTGATATACCATCAAAATGTAAATAATTAACTAGTTTCATATAGCTGCTATTTTTTAAACAGCTGTTAAAGACTTTACCAGTCCGTACATATTTTACGGCAAAAGCCAGGAAGTCAGGACGCAAGTCGCCGCCAACTCCCAAGTCTACCACTGATGTGCATCGAATAACAACCAAGACTTAAGTCAATAAGCGGAACTTAAGACTACCCCGGATGACCGGGCGCAGGAAGGATTAGTTGTTAGAGGGACAAGAAATGAACCTTCTCTGAACACTTAACAAAGATACTCACAACTATCACTTTGTGTACCTGCAAGGAAGGGGGACAATGATTAGCACATCAAAATTGTACATAACTATTGCTGGATGTAGACAAATGTTATCAACGATGGAGGCGCACCTGTAACCCGACCAATGACAAGAAACTTATTTAAAGAAAAACACCCCCCTAGAAAGGCGGTGAATTTAAATTTAAAAAAAAAAAAATAATATGCAAAGTAGCAATACCACAACTCGACTCTGCTATACCAAAACAGGCCCAGGGAAATCAATGTCTTAATAACTAAAAACACATAATATCTTATGTAGCATATCATAGTAAGGCTTTACCTGACTCAACAACATCATCGATGGGGACATTGGTTTGGGCTGACATTTGTCCAAGAGCTGCAAAAATAACTAATCCGCAAAAGATGCTGGTGAGGAAATCCCCAAGCATCAAAACACCAGCGTCACTAGAAATACATGGAGGAACCAGAATTTTGGTTTAGTAATTCTAGATTGCCCATTTTTTTTATAAAATGAAGAAAGCAAGTTTAAGCAAATTCATCACATACATTTGTTTAAAGGTGCACTCAAACCAGGACCTGACCCTGCCGAGTTTTGTACGCAAATGACGTCGTGGGTTCAGTGCGCTTTTAAATCATGTTATTTATACTGGCAAATGCACAGGGTCGGTCCTGTGGTCTCCTTTTTACGTGGCACAAGTTGTGGGCCTGTGGATGTGCGTTCAATGATGTGAATTGGCAGTTTTGCACTTTATTGCATAGCAGTTTAAGGTGAATGACTTCTCAAAAGTATGGTATTTAAAACAGTGATTTACAATGCAAAATGTTGCTTTATAATCAGAATGACAGTAAATCTAATTAGTGGTATCAGAGCAGTTGGGTAATAGTTTGGAATCATTATGATAGTGTAACTCATAATTTACACAAAAGGAGAAAAATATACACATCTTTGCTCTTTGAGACACCTGTACATTTACCACCCTACCGGTTCAGTTTTTATTGTCGTGCGAAGTCAATAGTCTGTTTAACACGTACATGATAGGGTCAAATTACATAATGGGGTCAAGCTACAATTACATAATGGTACTAAGTGAGATGTACATAATGGGGTCAAGTTACGCTTATATAATTGGGTTACACTTACATGATTGAGTTGTTCCTGAAGTGGTTGTGTTTGCCGAGAGTAATGAAGCTCCCCCAGCCACAGCCCACAGAGTAGAACACCTGGACAGCCGCGTCACTCCATACCTAGATGTGATGGGGCAGATATGAGTGTAACAGTCGCGGATAAATCATCTGGAGAAAGTGGGACTCTAACCCACGACCCTCAGATCACGTAACCTGCTGCTCTACCAACTGAGCTACTTCCCCATCTCACAATCTGACTGCCCAGTACATTACTGGATTGGTATGGTACAAATGGGAGCCAGATTAGCCACGTGATATTGAGGGCTTATCACTAAGGCACGGGGAATCCGACCCCTACGTGAGGAAGAATTAATCAATTTCCTGGGCAAAGGGCTAAGGATCAGATAATTTCTAGTAAGATGATTATCTGCAAATTTATTTGCAAGAAGTGAAGATACACAGCAAGGTGAAAGGCATAGAAACTATTACAGAGAGCGCAATCGGAACCCTAAGAAGAAATTATTTTTGAGTGATTCTATGTTAACCAACAAAGAAAAGCTTCTTATCAAATTGGATTGAAAGTGCATTTTCTTTGTTTCTTCGAAGAGCTATGAGATTACCACTTTGATGGAGACATATGGGGTAAATCCACCTATAATGCTGCAGCAAGGAGGTGTTCGTCACCTCACAAGTGGTCACGGAAAAAGATACTGTACACTGGGTACCACTGGAAAGCTGTAAATGTTTAGATTACAACCCTGGTGAGTGTAAAAGGCTACATGGGGGACAAAATTGGCAGTTGTACATTGAAAATATAAAATTGAAAATGAGCTTTTAATTAGAAAAAAATCAAATAAAAGCAAAAAAAGACTTTGAATGCATAAGTTGCCACATGGGGATAAAGTAGCATTGCCATAAATGAAATCTAAGATTTGAGGTCAAAGGTCAAGGTCAAAGGTTGACCATTTGGTATAATGATCAGATGTGTTGTGACAACTCTTTATGTGTGGAGTGTGACATTTATTACCTAATATACAATGTTATGTTGGAGTGTATGAAATAAGTTCCTGTTGATGTCATGTTAAGGTCATGATGTCATGTCAAGGTCATGACCTCATGATACATATATGTTTCCATCCAGCAGCAGAAAAGTGATTGCAAGGGGCCTGCTTACATTGAAAGTACATGTAAATACATGCATAACATATCTTATGATAGCCTGATGGTTGAGGTGACTTATCTTTCCTTTACACTATGAACAAGAAGAATCACCTACTTTTTCTCAATGCTTTGTCTGATATGCATTTTTGACCTTTTTTTACCTTTCTTACATTAATCATCCTCAGAGTCAATGGTTTCTGGTAGCATGGAATACATGTTTAAACATGTGTCAATGTTGTTTGCACTATTACAGCCACAGGCAGGAACGCAAGGTTGTTTATGACTAAAACATGCCCAGTTATCTGAGCATGTATTTGAACATTCAAAGATGCAATCATTCAAAAATTATGGGGACTGCAGCCTTGTGACATGGCTTTTGGGATGAGCCTACCAGACATCTGTTGCCAACCATTTTCCATCAGATTTTCTAACTCTTGAAAGCCAATGTGAGCTAACTTCCAGATGCTTAGCTGAAATGCTGCTCGCTGGACATGAAGAATAAAGCTGTCCTCCATTGGTGGTAGTTTCTTTCCAGGTACTTTTGACTTTTGGCATGAGGCCATGGAACAGCGTAGGTTGTTGAGGTTGCTTGCAACATCTTTGCTCCAATACAGCAGGGGTAGACACTAAGTTTATCAGCCATGGGCCACCCAGGCCCACAGCTTCAAAAATCTTTGTGCCCGAACCTAAATCTGCGGGTCCAACAAAAGCATTTACTTTTTTCAAAAAGAAAATCATAGTTATTATTGAATAGGAACATCAAAATGTATTCAAAACATACATATTTCTGTTGATTCATTCTTTCCAATGGCATATTACGTGCCTGTAATGATAACAGGATATTTTTCATGGGTTCTCTTCCCCCCTTCTTGCGGGTCACCCGGGCCCATAGGAAGCTAATTCTGTGGAAAACATCTGGATAACCACTTCCACCTAACATTGATCTAGTATTTGGCAGACTGTTATTTCCATCCCCCACTTCTATACCAACATTTTTAGTACTGGACTGTCTTACACCTGACGCCAATCTAGTATTGGGCAAACTATCATTTCCATCCCCAACTACCATACCAACACATGAAGTACTAGACTTTCTTTCCAAAACATAATCCATGTTATAATGTCTGACATAGGAGGACTTACAACTCATGTGATACTTTACTATGAGATTCCCAGTGGATATTTCCTCCTTGTGGCAAATGATATCACGTCTAACTTTATCATCTCTGGATGTACATGCATTGAAAAGTGAAGTAAAGTGGTGGGGGCCAAAAGATTTCGACCCCTGGACCGTGGAGTGTAAAGAACTTTGACCCCTGTTTGGGGGTTCAAAAAAATGTCACTCTGTATTGAGCTAAAAGTCTGCCTGTGACTATGCTTCAGTGGGTCTGTGCGCACTGATTTATGACCCATAGGGGAAGGGTAAATAAAAAATTCTGCATGCTCCATGGGAAAACACACCATCTCACCCACCCAATCCCCCTTGTTAAAAGAATGATCACTCCCTAAAGGGACAATATGCTCAGTGATTATGCCCCTTTATATTGACAAGGCATGGATATAGTTTTGACCTTTACCTTGTATCTTAGTTGGTTTCACCTCATTACTTTCCCAAAGTAGGCAGCCCTTCTCCGTCTATGATGCAGAGCTGCCTACCTGGTGTGCCATTGCAGACCCAGACAATCATTTTTATGTGAAATTGATACAATGACCTTGACCTTTATGTTAGAGGTCGCATAAAAAACTTGTATCATAATAGATATTGCCTTTGTGTATGGAAGGTTATGATTTCAGATCATATCAAAACACCGGATACTTGACCTTTCACTTTTCACCTTAGACCTTTGACCTTTGACCTACTATTTGTCAGGTTCATGTATTAGCATTATATGATATCATGCCAAGACACAATGAACAATTAATTTGTTGAATTGCAGCAAAATTTATATTTTCCTATCAAAACCTCATTTCCAACTTTTTATTTTCAATGTAGAAGTGCCAAGTTTGTCCCCCACAGAGAGTTTTACACTCACCAGGTCTATAATCTACATATTCACAGCTTTCCAGCGATACCTTGTGTCTGGTATCTTTTTCTATGACCACCCTTCTCAGAAATAATGCCCGTAGCAGCCCAGTGCTGCAGCATTACTACTTCTGACCTACCACTTTGAGTTGACCATCTTCTCCATCTCATTTACAATTACTATGCTGAGTTTGGTAATCAAACCATCAAGGGTGAATATTGAAGTTATAATATGATATGATCTATTAATTTGATATGTGTATACCGCTCTAAAGCAAATTATTTTCACCAAGTTTCTTTTCATAACAATAAAGTTCCCGAAGGTACCCGCCTTGCACTATTATTTTGTTGTTCAGCATGAATGTGCTGTAGCATATGGATAGTGAATATATTTTTTCTAGCTCTGAACTGAAAGAGGAATGCAATTTTAAAGACAGGAGGCCCATATAATCACTACAACTACACACAAGCAAATATCAGCGTCAACCACTGTCCCCAAAAGCACTCATACACCAATGTCAAACACTGCTAGACTACAATAGATGGGGAGAGTCTCTATCAGCCTGCAAGAGTCCAGCATTGCCAGACTCTAGCATGAGGACCCAGCATAAGCACAGTCAGGCGTTAAGCCGACGACGGAATGGCGATCATCGGCCATCTGCCACTATTTAATCTGTTTACAAGAGGATAAAATGTATCCACTCTCAATCTGCTAGACTGGCCAGACTCTCAAGCAATTCTAGGTGGGTAGAGGCTCTAGATGAAGGTCCGGCATAGCCTGACCCTTACTAAAATGGCCCTTGACCCATCTATCATAGTCCAGCAGTGCCTGACCCTTCTATGTGAGTGCTATTGGCGACATTGGTTGACACTTCACATCACATCACATCATACTCACTCATAACACACTGCTATCATCAACCCACCCGTACCAGCTGGTACACAAGAAGCTGCGAGCCCTGGCAAGCTCTCAGCACATGAACACTAGAAGCATTTAAACCAGGACACTTCTAAATAGGCTGTGCAAACCAGCCATAATATAAAATAATTATATCTCATATTATCTTTAACTATTGTAATGGCCAATGGAGTTCAATTGTAACAGCGGTGAGAATTTGTCGAATATCACGTAAGTGAATAAATTCTTTTCAAACAAAACAACTGATATTCGCCTGGGTGTAAGTTCGCATGATGATTTTACACATGTTTTGCATTTACCTGTGCTTTTCCCAGTCTGGTCCATACAGGAGTTAAGAAGTGAAGGATGCCATCTTTAGTCCCATTTCTTGGACTAGCTTGTATCAGTAAGGCTAACATCACAATGTATGGTAGCAACGTCGTCACGTAACTCAGCTGAAGAGAGAATATCAGCAACATTTTGCAATGGCAAGCAATTTTTTCGGAAGATGTGGGATTAGGTTACCTTTTTAAAAAATAGGAGGCTCTCTTCAAAATAAACCTTAGTACTAACAGCTTTACTTGACTTAAAGAGAAAAGAAAGTAATATCATATTGAACCCTAGAAAGGAACCCTTTGTGGTGATTTTTTTTAATTTTAATTTTCACCAATAGGGACATCAGGAAAACAAAAAAGTTGAAAGAAGACAAAAAAATACTTTGGCTAAATTTCTGTTCGAGAATACAATAGTCCTCAGAGAATCATTTAAAATTTAGTTTTAACATTCCATGTCTGGAATGTAAAAGGAATCTTTCAATGAGAAATTACCACATTTTCTGGTTGCCATGGAAACCATTCCATTGTACTAAAAGAGACATTCCAAATTTGTCTCTTGGAAATTGTATCAATAATCCAAAACCTTAAACAGATCTTGAAAACTCCCTCCAAACCATATCAATATTAAAATACCACTTTTCCGGTTATTTTTCGGGAAATAAGATTTTGTAATCACCCTCACTATTTAGAATTGCATACAGTTCTTTTAACGTTTTTAAAAAAAAAATTACCAATACAATTTTAGCTCATCATATTCCATTTTGAACATCAGGACACAACCTCAAAAAATCACTTCCACTTCCTTCTAGATAACTCTCTTTATGTTCCTGGCCACATTGTTAAAGATTCAAAAAGAAATCAATGCTTTATATGCTTAGAGCAATACATCATGTAAGATACCTTCCCCCATGACCTGGTTCCCATGCTAAGTCCTAGTACAATGGTGATCCAGGCTAGGAGCAGACACATAGCAAGAGGCCACTGCACTCCTCCAATGTCATCTAAACCACTAGACAGGCCTAGCACATGGTTACTGAAAAAGTACAATATATTGATGCATATAAGTTAACTGAATAACATGTCTTTTTTAATTGTTGGGCGTACACAGCTGTGAATTTGAGCACCAATTAAGGGGAACCGCTGCTCAGTGGACCAAGCGGAGGTAGTAAGTGCTGCTTGTGGTAAATTAACTATAATTTACATACAATGCCGGTTAACTATCATCTATGAATATGCTCTCCATAAAAGGCTATAGTAAAGGCTTTTCAAATTCGATATGATACATTTAATTATGTGTATCGTTACTTGAAAAATTCCTCGCTCGGAAAGGATGCAGGTGAAGGTGTGAGCATGACAATGATCTCTTCAATAGAGTTGGTGTTATTGTAGCCTAGCACATTTGACTTGTTGCCCAAACTGGTCCTGGAGTGAGGGTGGGTTAATGACTCATCCATGCAGTCTGAATCATGTTGGAAAAAGGATCACGGTAAATGGAAAAATTTAATCAAAAGTTCGCCACTGCAGTGGACATAGCCCACATTTTTTAGATACTTAACAACGGGATTGACTTTGGGTGTAGAGTGCATAATATTTTTAAAGTGGATGGCATCAACCACATGAAGAAAAATGAATGTGAATAATTTAGCCTTAAAAATCAACACCACATCATTTCATTCTGTGCTTTTATAACCTGATGAATATGTAAAACCCCTCCTCTAAGAACTATTAAACTCCTTTTTTTTCATACAGAGGGAGGGGAGGCGGCGATTTTAAAGATGAGGTTGTCTTAAAATACAAGGTTTGCAGCAATTATAATTCGAAAAGGGAAATCTTAGGGTAAACACTTACTGGCTGTGTTCCAATCATTGCTACAAGTTGCCCAGGGTAGTGGAGAGGAGAAGGAGGCAGCGACGTAGTATATGGAGTACGCCATCAGCATGACGTAGTATGTGGCAGATATGTTCACTATACACATAACCCAACCTATACCTACAGGAATTAACATCAATGTGTATACATTTAGCTGTATAACTATACAATAAGCTCAACCTACTCCTTTGGTGATAGATAGACACATGTTATTGGCCAATACCTCAAATTGTGAGGAAATAGACAGAGACCCACAATGATTTGTCTGAATAACAGATTTTTCCAAGAGTTGTATTTTAGATCATATCAAACTTTGTGGAGCCAAACGTGATATGATCCAAGGTACCACAGTGCAGAAACTAAGAATTTGGGCTAATTAGACTTGTTCTCTGTCTACTACATGTAATTGCTAATAAATCATATTTAAACCCTACATTAAAAAGATAGTTTCATAGCTATTTTAGTTATGTCATAATGGAGAATGAGCACTGGCATCTGTAGAAAGTCCATTCTACTACTTTAGCATAGTAACTTTGTTTTTCCATAATAAATATAATGTTGTCACAGACTAGACAACACATAATCACCTTGAAAAAGAGGACAGAGGTTCCAGACTCCAACAATCCCTTTCCGTCCATACTGTCCGAGCGCTAGGTCCATGGTAACGAGGGGAAATCCAATTATGGTCGTCATTAGCATGTATGGGATGAGGAAAGCTCCTGAAAGCGTGAAAGCCCCGCATTTGTGTATTTAACCCTTTAACGATGACATTTGTCGCCAGGATGCAGCAATGCAGTCCTGGCAAGTAACTTGCCTGTGCTGCATTGGTGCATCATGCCGACCCTTCGGGATTCTCTCAGCCCCATATGGTCAGCATGATGCTTGAATGCAGCCCTGGCAAGGTACTCTCCAGGGCTGCATTCATGTATCATGATGACCAAGGGCATGATGCATTAGGGTATTGTGCCGTCCTTAAAGGGTCATAAGGAGTATGCCTCAGTCTGAACCTGCCTTTTAGGGGGCGCCAAAAAGTTTGGTCCCCGCTCATGCGGGACCAGAATTATTTCAACCCCCTTGTATGAGAAAGCACCCACCACCCACAGATACTGTCTGCATGACCAATACAGGAATATACATAAAAAAAAAGGAGAATAGTTTGCATATGACATCAGGGAGGCATGATTATGGTGATATTGAAAACAAGACTAACCTGAAAATATTGCTTTTTCTTTATAATGTTGAGGCAGAACCTCATTAGTTCACAATGATCTCTTGTGTTTATTTACCAAAGATTTTCCCAAGAAACAAAGGAAATTATACTTACCACCACCATTCTTGTATGCTATATACGGAAATCTCCACAAATTGCCCAGGCCTACATTAGTACTTATAGCCGCCATGAAGAAGTCCAGCTTGTTGTCCCAGAGACTGGTCTTCTCCTTGCCATCCTTACCTCCCTTTAGAGGTGTGGTCTCCATGATTCTTTTTGTATCTACAGAGAAAGTCAGATACATTGATCTCTGTCTCAATTGTTTTTCCTGCTCTGTACTGCAGGAATGGAAGTGTGAAATGTTGCCTTCTAATCTCCACTGGGTCCTGTTTCATAATAGTGCTTTACTTTTATAACCTCTATATTAAGGATAATAGATTAAACAGATGTTCTATTAATATTTCTAAAAAGGTTATTCTGAAATAACTTTAGTATAACAAGGCTTTAAACATGAAAGCTTATTCCCTGACTGTTGACTTTATTGGATCTTTTCATCAGCAATTGATTCATAGGGCTATAATTTGTGGAAATGCCTCTGAAGGATGATATATGGTGAAGAGATCATGCATACCATGCCATTGATGCAGGTGCTTCCACAGTAATAATATTACAGGCTATAACACAGTTAGAAGTGTCAATACCGATGGGCCTATACCTTGTGATGTATAGGATACCTCTATGATTGAATGGGGGCTCGGTCAACTATGAAGGCAGATGGCAGAGGAAATGGAAAACTATTGAAAAATAATGTCTCTTTCTGTGGACCCTCTCTCATCAGCGATTTTGGCTACTTAGAAAAAGAACCACATAACCCTTTTTTAGATAGTTGCCATGGTTAACCCCCATAAGTAATTACATACATAAATAGTATCAGAATATAACTATGTACTGCTCAATATGCCCCTCAAAGTGTGCAGTTGATTTGAACTGTGCTGCTATTGCAAGCTAAATTGTTAGATATATATGCATCCTACATCTAGGACATTGAACCTATTATGGGAAATTGATACGAGTTATGAAACAAGCCCCTGGGGAGGGGAGTACATGTTACCTGTGTGTGGGCAGTCTCAGCAATAATATGCTGGTTCTCATTACAGTCTTGTATTAAATACTTGCTAATGCAAAATCAAATGGATTCAAGAACACTCCAGGTGTTATATCTACTCTATACATCTAGATGAATGCATCTACGTAATCCTTTGATGCTCCTACAATGACCCCATATCCTGCTACAAGAGTTACTCTTTACATTATGCCATAAGATACTAATGGAAAAAGTCCAATTTTGAGTTCAAATGCAGTACATAAGTGTCATACTATCATAATAACTATATGTGAATATCAACCAGGATGTATCATGGTATACCATAATACATCATACACTACCTTGGTATTTCAGGGTACATATAACCATAGTTTTGTCAGATTTAGTAACAATGTCCAATTTGGCAACAAAATGTTAAATTTCAAAAAGGGTAAGATCTTTTAAAAATATGTTCAATTAGATGAAAAAAATGTCAAATTTAACTAGGTTAGACAACTGCTTTGCCAAGCATCAAACCAACCATGCCACTGAATTCCTTGGGCCCGCACTAGGGGGATAGGTCATTAATGATCAGTAATTAGGCCAACTCATTTACCATGTAAGGTGCTGCGGATAGAGATATGTATACAATAATGCATAGAATTACACTAGAAATAAGCGGATACAAAGTAGGGGACGTTACAGTGGCCGTTTTAGCAGAAAGTGGGATGAATTTTATCTTCTAAATTAAAAGCTCTTTCCTGTCATGCTTGGACTACGACATACAATGTTCAACAAGTGAAATAACCAGTCAAATTACAAGAGACAGTGCAGGTAGTTTTATTTGAAATGATTGAAACACTTTTAATAGTTTCAGTAAATTAAGCCATATGAAATAAACAAAAGATTTAAAGAATCAGGTGTCAGTCCTGTTATAATACCCTGCTGCTGATAAACACCCTTTGGTGTTTAAGCTAGCCAATAAAAGACTCTCCCATCATTGATTCAATTCAAAGCCTAATGATGTGCTAGAGAGTATGACTCAAATATAATCATACCTGTAAATAACTCAGTAAATACAATACACTACCGTTGTAAATCAATCACTTTCCGATTTTATCTATATACTCAATAAGCATTTACTGTACGCAAATTGGAGGGTAAAATCACAAATAAGTTGGTATATATCATACAATAAACCCGTGGCCTGCAAAACAGAATAGGTGTAGATATCACCGGAGATAAAAGTCTAAAGGTGTGTTGTTTAAACCGGCTGGGGTGTTTGAACAGTCTCTACTTGCACATACGGTAGTCCTCCACCTGCTCACTGAGGACAGAGAATTGAACTGGCACACCCCCTGTATGGGACTTTGAAAACTACCTATTACAGTTGTACCTGCCCTGCCACCTGGTCACAGGTGATAACTAACCAAAACTTCAATGTCAGCGTTTAGGGGGATCCAATTGCCCCATCATCTAGTTAGTAATAGAGGCATAAAACGAAAATACACATCTGTCTCTCAAACGCAACATGTCTTATAAACCGCTATAATTCTCTAACACTACAACATATGACCCCTAATCAATGATACACCCATGTCAAAAAGACTTCCTCCTCTAAACCTGCTACATATTAGAGGCATGAATTATTTGTGAATAGAGAAATCTATGCTAGCTGTCCTGACATTGAGTTGTCCATTTAGCCTAAGATTGTAAGGCCAAAAATAAAAAAAAACAAAAGGTGTGTTTCAGGTTACCCAACCAGACCTAGCAAAACAGAGCCGACCCTAGAAAATTTATGCAATTTTGAAAAAATATCTATAATTTAGGTCATTTCTGGGCTATTTAAGGGTCGATCTGATAGTTAACGAGTCTAGGCGGTCGTCGGCGAGTCAGTAGGCAGGATTATATATGTACCCCTTTTGTGAGACAGAGCCATCTGCACTTTGCTCACCCCTTCACAAATAGAATGACATCAAGTAAGTTGTGCAGGTCATATTACGTGTGAAAGGTCTAGTCAAGAAAAGAACTATCATCTCATCACAATATATGTAAAATATTATTCCACTTTAAGGAGACAGGGTTGGGGGGGGGGGGAGGCCCACTATAAAACATAATATTTATTTGATAATTGAATATAGTGAGTCTAGCCAAAGGTACAAACACCAAGGAAAACTCAAGCTGGTATTGTCTCAAAAGTCATAGGGTCATGTAACTTATGATGTCATAGGGTAAGAAATTCGAATCACCCAATCAGAGCCTAGCTTTTGATTAATGGTACACAATTTGAATATTAGCCAGTCAGACACTAGTATTTGGTCACGTGTCCTTATGATGTCGTAGGGCGGAAATTCCAATCAGCCTGTGAGAGCATAGCTTTTGAAAAACGGCATGGAATTTGAATATTAGCCGATCCCAGGCTAGTATTTGGTCAGATGTCTTTTTCGAGACCATAGCAAGGTCTAAGGTGGTTGACTCCATCATGTGCGTTAATCCACATCTGTAGCCTTTATTGGTTCCAGTTGATAGTTCATTAGTTCCTCCCTGGCTTCCGCGCCCCAGTCAGATGTTGGGCGGATCAAATTTGGCAAATCCTGGAACAGGAACAATGGTTCTTCTGAGGGAGTGGTCATTTCTAAAACAACAGGTAGATTTCTGTTTGAGGAGCAAAGACATTTTTGTTCCTCTTTTAGACGAGTGCAAGTCTGTTTGGTCCTCCCCACCCCTTTTAGGAAAAATTACTTTTCATTATAACTGTCAGATTATATAATCCTGATTGCAATACAGTTAGATTATTCAAAGGATGGGAGAACATCACAGCACTCCATTTGCAGAATATATGGATAGTTTGAGATCAGGTAAGGGGCCATGGGGCAAGGTTGTAGCTATGTAAGGAATGTGCACACTCAGAAATTAATGCATTATGTTCATTTATGGCCAAACATAATGCCCACCAATGGGTGTATTACAGCATATTTTAAGAGACTTTACATGAAGTGTTAAATGGCTATCCCAGCCAATAATAAAATGTTATTTAACATCAAAATAATGTTTTGACTTTTTATAACATTTTGCCATAGTAAGGAGCCTTAGACTAGTTAGATAAACATTATCAGACATGTGCACATGTTGATATCTGCATTGATCTGTAGAAAGCTCTTTTCAGTAAAATAAACGTTTAAATTTAAAAATTAAAATTGATATAATGTTATAATAATGGTTATAAATTATTGTAAAACATTCATTGTTTACTGGAATAGCACATAGAAGGACGATGCAGCCTTTAAATGGTTAACACTAACTCACCTGCCTGTCCTTAACCGTCCAGAGTTTGTAGATGATGAATGCAGGGATGGGCAGCCACTCCACAACAGTAATCATCCAACCCACAACGTTCGCCCATGTCGGGAACATGTAAGCACCATAGTGTGGGGAGTACCAGTTCATAGATATTGACACCAGAACACACTGGGCAGGGAAGCATGAAGATGTTACTGATGAGGTATTTGTAAATAGACTAGGCCACTCAAAATAGAATTGTTTCTCCTTACCAAGGAGTGAAAAAAAATTGATGTTTATTGATCCATGAATTGTGTTTTGATGCTAATTATTCCTAGCTTACTGCATTAGTGACAGCATAAGCTTTAATTTGATCTGCCAATATTTCTCCAAATAAAAAAAATCAAGATTTTATGATGCAGACATTGATGAGAAACAACTCTATTTTTTGAGTGGCCCTATATTCATATTGTGAATTAATCCATATTTTTCCCGAGCCTCTAGAATGCAGGGTATATGTGCCCCAGTACACGGGAATTATGAATACAAGCTGATTAGCTTCTCAGCTTGGAGGAGAAAAAAAGGGATAGAACATTATTCTTTTAGGCAACTGGGAGGAGAGGAGAGGCTGGTGCACAAAAGCAAGAGCACCATCGCCCCAAGCGGAGGGAGGTGGAACTACAACATGATATATATGTACAGTGCCTCCCACTGGAGGAGTGGTAACCAATGACACAAGGAGGTGGGTGACTTCAATAGTGCTTAAAACCGCACCGTCCCTATATATAGGGCTGAGTACCTGTCCTGACTCCACTCCTCCTGTCGCTGGAGAGGCATTGATATTAACCATGCACCAGCAGCAGTGTATCAAATCGTATGTGACTAATATACTACTATGTATATACTATATATACTAGAATGTATGGAACACTCAGTGGGCAGAGCACAGCTCAGGAGGCATTATTAGGCGTATATCAACACCACCCATCAATGAGCCAGCATCAATTTACCTCAACCCCCACCTCCCCTATAAAGGTTTAGAGTGCCGGTCCTCACTCAGCTCCGACTCGTACTGGAGGGACAGCAAGTATTTTGCCTTTCAGCACTGACTCTATAGTTATCATTTAATCTGTTAATGACTGTATAGAAGCCATCCTAAAATGTATATAATGAAGGCATCCTAGTCCTCCATGGTCTAGGTGAAAATTAAAGGATCTGGATCGCTTGCTCCAGAAGCACATGCGCAGACAATAGTGTAGTGGGTCGCCGCTGTACTATTTCTATGGAACCAGTTGGAGTTATATTTGGTATATGTGTTGTCGTGTATCCAGGCCGCACTCCTGTCTACTGCCGAGTATAAGGTTATATAAGCCCACCTGAGGAATGGTGGAGCGCGGCCTGGTTATGTGCATTGAGCCGTGACCGCCACGTGTCACCCGACATATCTCGGGTACGGTGTCGGCTCGGATGCACCGGCGCGTGGTTACCCGGAGTTCCTCGGGAACTCAAGTGTTTACGAGTAATGGAGAGAATTACATAACGACCAGTACATAAGACCTGGGGTTCTGCTAATCGAGGACCCAGTCTTGCTGCGCACTTCGGCCAGCTTGGCTGCTCCACAACAGAGCTTCCCCGAACTCTGTTGTACCTTTTAGGCCTAGTCCTGTCGCTGCTTCCACCTTGGTCACCCTGCGTCTTTCTCTGTTCCACCCTCTGGGGGAACTAGAGGAGATAGACGCACTGGTGCACAACTCCGGGTACAGAACTCCCTCTGGGGGAGTCTGATCCAAGTGGAGTTAACCAAGATGGAAGAGAGCCTTGGAACTCGGGAATTATGTACTAGACCGTGAGCGTATACCTCCTGTATGTTCATATGACCACTGGTGTTCAGAAGCCTATTTGATTATTGCTATCCGTCTGTATGATTACGAGCCGTATGTCAGAATGAATAAAATGTAATTTCTGAACAACCTATTTTTCGAATCTGGAGTTTTTCATAGCAGATGTCTATCTTAGAATAGCCAACAGCTACACTGGTGCCGTGACCACTTTGGGTAAGTATTGATTTACATTTATTTTTTTACTCTTCTTTCTGAAATTGAGAGGTAAGCTCTTATATGTTTGAACCAGAATTGGTAGGTTTCAAGGATAGCTATTACAGGTTGCTTTTGTGTGGTGAAGATATGTCAGATACGGAGGTACCTCCCCCGTTGGTTACTAACCAAGGGGAGGGAATGCGTCCTAGATTACGATCTAGGGTGAGGTTTAATGCTAGGCAGAAGGTACATACTTTCAATCAGAGTAGGGAAATTGGACATGGAGGAGAGGAGGAGGCCCACGAGGTGAGATCTGAGGATTCACAAGGGGATCCTCCAGCAAAACGTCCAGCTCTAGAGTCAGATAGGGTTATGGAAGGACCTGTCCAGGTGGGGAACACCTCACGGGAGGATGTGACGCTTGGACAGGTGACCATGGAAGATGCTGGAGAGGATAGTGACTCTAGTATACCTAGTCTGGAGGGTACAGTAGCTATACCAGTGAGATGGGAACGTAGACCAGTACCCACTGTAGAAGCAGTGGGAGGGACTAGAGTGGTAGTCCCAGTTAGTCAGGAAGGAGTTGAGGTTGTCAAAAGAGACGACCTAGAGGGAACTCCTGGGGAAGGGGAAGAGACAGCTGAGGTAACCTCCAGGGGAGATGGAATCTCCAGAGGAGATAAGCTGTTCCCGGATCCTTTTAGGTTGACAATACCTGGTCTAGAGGTTCCGCCTTATGAGCCCAGGGAAAGGTTGAGCCTGGAGGACATAAGGACGCTCCGATTGAGAAACGAGCATGAGCATATGAAGGAAGGGATAAGGCTAGAGGAAGAATCCCTCAGGAAGTTGAAGGAGGAAAGGGAAGCTTTTGAAAAGAGTTTTTTGGCAAAAAGGTCAGGAAACATTGGGGAACATGCAGCTCAGATCAAACATCTGGAGCAGATTTCTGTCAATGTGGGTCTACTTGAGGGTACTGAAGTCAGACTGAAGTCTGAAACAGAAAAGCTAGTGGTGCGGAATAAAGAAATTAGTTCCGAGATTCTAGCAAGACAGTTACAAGTAGCGCAGTATGATGAGTTGTTGAAGAAGCAGGATAGTAAGCTGGGAGAGTTAGAGGCACTAGCTCAACAAGCTGAAAATCACATGATGAATAAGCTAGAACCAAAAGGGACGAAGGATATTGGGGACCCGGTGGGAAAGGCGCAGGAGGTGTCCAGAGATGAGACCTTTGTGACTGCCGACGAGCCCTCAGTAGTTATAGTCAATACGGTGGAGGAGGTAGTGGAACCACCTGTCACTGAGGATCTAGATAGTTCCATGGTGATACATACAGCAGATATGTTATCCAGTGTGAGTGGACACTCATCGATGCATGGCAGTAAGTTTGATAAGAATGAGGAGTTCATGTTAGAACTGTGTGGTAGAGTTGAAAAACTGTTTCAGGAAAAGTTAGATTGCTTTCTTGAAGAAACAGAATCGGTGAGTGTGGAGAATGACACTAAGGGAGTAAAAGGAGACGTTCCGGTAGCCCAGGCTACAGGGAACAAGCCTCCTGTGGGACCAGTTAACACTGCTCCAGCTCCAGGTGCTCATTCTACTCCAGCTCCGGGGACAAGGCAAGTTCCTACAGTTCCGGTAAATGTGTCTACAGTAGGTAGACCAGGTTTGCCCGGTGGAGCATACATGAATGCTCGGCCGCCAGGTCAAGGGAATCTGGCTGGGCCTAACACCTCCTATGGGGGATGGGGCAATGTGGGACCGGATAACTGTTATGGGAACGCGAGGCCTATGTTCAATATACCACCTCCCCCATTACCTGGCAGTCATGTAACTCCAGGAAGCATGTATACACCAAGGACCGGAGGTACTAACCAGAGTGGGACACCCTATCAACATAGGGGAAATATGTCAATGGAAGATGAGGCAGTGTTCCAGAGCAATCCAGCAATTAGAAGATTGGGGATTGATGCGGTACCGAATGACGTGGGGAACTTTAAGGCAGTGGACTATGCTTTGAGCCAGGCTGATATACCCTTGAGAACGGGGATGACACCTGTGAGGAAACAGGCGATCAAGATGAAGCAGTATGATGGCTCGGTTCCATGGAGAAAATGGTTCACACGATTTTCAGCAGATATGAGACATAATGGTTGGGAAGGCGATGAGTGCCTTGCAGCTTTGTCATGGTGTCTGCGGGATGGTCCTGGTGATCCCGCCCTAACAAGCTTTGAATTAAGCGGGGGAAGAACGTACAAGGGATTAGTGGAAACAGCTTCTTGGGCTTTAGGTTCCACATCCGGTGCGGATCCCGCATCTGAGCTAGAGGCAAGAGTTCAGAAGCCCGGTGAAGGGCACAGACAGTTTGGAATGGCTCTCAGAGTGCTAGCAGCAGAAGCATTTGCATCTATGAGTCCAAGTGATCCATGGCTGGTAAGGAAGTTGTCCAGCCTGTATATAGATGGACTTAAAGATGAAAGATTGTCGAGCGAGATTGCTTCACAGTGGAAGACCACTATGTCACTAGCAGATATCTTCGAGCTTACGGAAGATGCTCTGAGAAAGAGGAAGCTGTTGAAAACTGTAGAGGCAGCCCCTGTAGCAGTAATAGAGATGCCCGTAGAAGAGGTTGAACTGACTACAGAGGGAGTGCAAGAGGTGGCAGCAATAGATCCTAAATGGAAAGGACGTCGTTCTTTTTATGTAAGACGAAAGGTTCCAGGGTCAGACGCTCAAGCGCCAGAGGAGGGTGCATTGAAGACCATGATCGGAAAAGTCATGGAGGAGCGTAGTAAGGCTGAGAAGGCTGAAAAGGTCGCAACTCGTGGTCGCGGTAAGGGGAAACCCAACAAAGACACGAAATGCTATAATTGTGGGAAGAAGGGTCACTTTGCAAGGACATGTTGGTCCAAGGATACTAAGAATGTATCATCGGTCGAGAAACAAAAAGACGGACCCTCTTCTGACCAAAGCCCACCACCGACGGAAAACTAACAGGGGTTGTTGTCGATGACAAGATAACAACCCCACCTGTGATTGTCAAAGGTACTATCAGGGGAGAATCAAAAGATTCCATTTCATGGGAACCGCTGGGGTTAGCCGCACCTGAGTCTGATCCGCCAGGTGGAGATGGGCCCCAGGGAACGGACGAGAAAGGTGTTGAAGATTTAGCTCATCTGGACACTGTCCGCAGAATTGAGTTGGCGGAAGAAGTAGAAAGGTTTTGTGCTTCGCGACTCAAACCCGATGATCCTATAGTTAAGTTTCTCAACTCGAGGGGATATGACTTGGGCGGTGAAGCTGGAATCCAGAGATTTGCCTTGCAACCTTCTCCTTTACAAGGGAAGAGATGGTACTTGCCTGTGCAGATTCAGGGCTGCTCGGGGGAATTTCTGATCGATACTGGAGCTAGTCACTCCATGATGGGTCACCATTTCTTCAAGAAGCTCGCAGGTCTGTCGACTAACCCTGTGGGGTCTGGGTCGGTCAGAAGTGCTGATGGGTCTCATATGCGGACACATGGCAGACAGGTGATACCCTTTTGGGTGAATCAACATTCATTTGTTGTTTCAACAACTGTAGCTGAATTGACGGATGAGGGAATCTTGGGAGTAGATTTTTGTTCTCTGTATGGAGCGGTATTGGATAGTGTGACAGGGGAACTCACTCTTCAGTATCCACAAGAGATGAAGGTCCAGTGTGTACTCCGCTGGATTTCAGGCGTCTCGTCTGTCTCTCAGACAGTGCGAATTCCTCCCCGCCATGTGTGCAATGTAGTTGTATACTGCCGGGAAATGGAATTCGACCGCATGGGGGTGGTGGAACCGAATCAGCAGCATTTGAGTAAGCTGGGGTTGGTTTCCACCAGTGCCTTAGTGCAGAGTTCAAGACGAACAGTAGTACCAGTCAGTAATATGACTTTTCAGGATGTGTACCTGGAAAAAGGGACGACCTTTGGGGACGTAACATATGCTGACGTGGTAGGAAGAGCTGACTCACCAGAAGTAGAGTTAGCAGTAAAGAGAGCAGTGGAAATAGGAGCTTTGGATCCATCCGCTATGCCAGTGGTATTGCAAGACACTGGGGAGCAGGATAGGAAGGAAGGATATGGATTGCCACTGCATCTTTTACCGTTAGTGACAGATAGCCACTTGGAGACGGAAGAGGACAAACAGAGTCTGGCTCAGCTATTATGCGAGAATGCAGACTTGTTCTCCGCTCCAGGGGAGCAATTGGGTAGAACTGACCGAGTAACTCATCGGATAGACACCGGTTCTAGCCCACCATTGCGCTTGCCATACCGGCGCCTCCCGTTGTCTAAGAAGCAGGCATTGGAGGATGAGGTGGACAAGATGTTAGGGGAAGGGATAATAAGGCCCTCAGATAGTCCATGGGCTAGTCCGGTGGTAATGGTTACCAAAAAGGATGGCACCTGTCGGTTCTGTATAGATTACAGGAGACTAAATGGGATTACGAGGAAGAATGCCTACCCCTTGCCACGCATTGACGAAAGTCTGGATTCCTTGGGAGGTAATCACTGGTTTAGTACCTTAGATCTCCAGTCAGGGTACTGGCAGATTGGGATGCACCCAGAGGATAAGGAAAAGACAGCATTCACAACCCACAGGGGGTTGTTCGAGTTCAATGTAATGCCATTTGGCTTATGCAATGCTCCGGCTACTTTCGAGAATATGATGGAGACAATGCTAAGGGGATTGTTGTGGAAAAACTGTCTGGTTTATCTAGACGACATCATAGTTTTCGGGAAAACTCGGGAGGAGTGTCTATCGAATTTGACCATGGTGATGGATCGACTGAGATCCTATAACCTGAGACTGAAAGCTAAGAAATGCAAGTTCTTCAGGCAATCAGTGGAATATCTGGGCCAAATAGTCAGTGGCACAGGTATTTCGGCGGATCCAGGGAAATTGGAGGCAGTAGCTAGTTGGGCAACACCAAAGGACCAGAAAGAAGTGAGGTCATTTTTGGGTTTTTGCTCATACTACCGCGATTTCATTCCCGGATTTGCTGAGGTGTCGGCTCCCTTACAGGCGCTAGTAGTAGGAAAAAGGAAAGGAATGTTGAAGCTACCACCGTTTATTTGGACGGAATCAGCTGGACAGGCTTTTCAGAAGCTGAAGGAGTTATTCACGGTAACTCCTGTGCTGAGCTATCCTACTGAGGGTGATCAGTTCATCCTGGACACCGACGCTAGCAACGATAGCATAGGCGCTGTCTTATCCCAAGTGCAGGAGGGTAGGGAAGTGCCCTTGGCATTTGCTAGCAACAGCTTGAGTAAAACTCAACGCAATTATTGCACCACCAAGAGAGAGTTGTTGGCCATAGTAGTATACACAAAGAAATTCCGCCATTATTTGTATGGTGGGAATTTTATTCTACGAACAGACCATTCATCCTTGAAATGGCTCCTTAATTTCAAGGAGGCAGATGGGATGATGGGCAGATGGATCTCTGCGTTGTCTGAATTAGGGATAGAGAATACCCAGATTCAGCATCGGAGCGGAGTGAAGCACGTGAATGCGGATTGTTTGTCTAGGAGACCAATCCGAAGATGTGCAAGAATGGACTGTGAAGACTGTGGCATACATAACGCGTTGGTGGCGCCAATAATGAATTTTGATCCGGCCTGGGAAGAGAACTTGGTGTTTTGGTCGGCGGAGTCCATACTTGAAGCTCAGCAGGAGGACGATGGTATCAATATGATACGGAATCTGATCCTGGAGAGAGCTGCTCGTCCCGTCAGACCTGCTCTGTCATTAGAATGTGTGGAAGTAAGGAACTTGGTGGGCCAATGGTCGCAGTTGGTAGTGCGAGACGGCCTATTGTGTAGATGGAAAACTCTGGAGGGCAAAGCCAGAAGAAGGCTACAGATAGTCTTGCCAGCTTCTCTGAGATGGGAAGTATTCGAGTTTTTCCATGGTCATCAGACTTCCGCTCATTTTGGCAGGAAACGGACTTTGGACAAACTAGCGAGGAGATATTACTGGCCTGGGATGTCTAAGGACGTAATACGTTGGTTGAGTGAATGCCCGACGTGTTGCCTGGTGAAGCCGGGCCCTGGGAAAGGTAAAACATCTCTCAGACAAGAACTGTTCGGAGTCAGATTTGCGAGGATAGCCATTGATATAATCACTGGCTTCCAGACAACTCCAAACTCCAACGTGTGCATGATGGTGGTACAAGACTACTATACAAAGTACGTGAGGGTGATCCCAATGAAGGATCACACGGCATTAACTTGCGCACAAGCTTTGGTTGAGGAGTGGGTACTAACATTTGGCGCACCTCTCATGTTACATTCAGACCAGGGAAGGGAGTTTGAATCGCGTCTCTTTCAGGGGATGCTGGAAGAATTGGCCATAGTTAAGACACGCACTAATCCGTACCGACCGCAGTCGGATGGGATGGTTGAGAGATTCAACCGCACGTTGATTCAAGGGCTGACCACACTGGTTAATTCTAATCAGGATGACTGGGACACGTTTTCCCAGTATGTGGCTCATGCATACAACGGTACGGTGCATGCTTCAACTGGCTGCACTCCTAACAGCTTGGTATTTGGATCTGAGATCATAATGCCTGCAGATTTGGTCTTTGGCAGTGTACTGCGGAGAAAGGATGTCCCATGCCGTGTGGCATTTGCGGAATCTCTGCGTAGAGAATTGCGGGAAGGCTATGCATTGGTGAGAGGCCATTTGAAGAAAGCGGCCATCCATCAGAAAGTAGGGTATGATACAGGCTTGAGAGAGAGGAAGTATGTAGTTGGACAGAAGGTGGTGAGATTGAAGCCACCTGTACATGGAAAAATCTCGAAAGGTTGGGATGGGCCATTTGAGGTGACAAAAGTAATATCGGATGTTACTGTGTTGTTGAAGAATGTGAAAGGCAAGATAGTTGCAGGCCATGTGGATCGCCTGAAGCCTTGGCTAGGTCGCCGGCCCGGCGATGAGAATGAGCCTTTGGTAGAAGTGCCAATGCCCCAACCCAGGTGGGTGCGTAAGACACAGGTTACGGCACCCCCGCCTACAAAGAAGACTAGAAAAGCAACGCCAGCTAGAAAAGTCGATGGTAGGAAGAAAAAGAAGAAGTTGGTTACTGAAAATGGGACTAGGGAGGTTCCTACAGTAATTGAGAAGAAGAAACCCCAAGGACCCATACGTAGAAGTGCTCGTATAGCGGGTCGAGGTGCTGTTACGTAAGAGCGGCGGGGCTGGGTTTGTTTGTTGTGGTTACCCGAAATAGTTCGGGTCTCCAAGGACTTACCCGGTAAACCCCGGAAAGTTGCGTAACTGGTGCTAATTGTCAAAAACACAACGAGAAATACCGGATTTTATTCTTTAGTCTTTGTGACAGGAATAATGGTGAAATTGACCAGTAGATGGCATTGGGGTACCCAACGTTCTGCTTTACTAAAGTTAGTTTTGAATGTTTACATGCTATGGTCTGTGAGTTGGTTTCCCATTTAGTACTTGTCGTGATGGTTTCGGATTAAAATCCAATCAAACCTAGTCAGTAATTTTTCTAAGGATAGATATGAGGATCCTAGTAAGAAATATTATGTAGAAAGTACGGGTGTAGAACTCGTTACAACAACATGAGAATGGGACTCATCCGTATTCCGAATTTGTTCGGACAAACCAAAGAAATTTACTTTGACACGTATTTTTTTATAATGTTTGTTTAAACAGCGTTCTGAAGGTTCATAAGCTACAAATAATACAGCCGTGACGAACTAAAGAATTGCTATTACTTGAAATGATGTGTAAAATACAATCCGAGAGAACCCGGCGAAGATTGCAACAACTACGCAGTTTACTCCGCCACCCGGTTTTCTTCGGATAATACCGGATAACTTCTTCGGGAAGGGCTATCCGGTACCCGTGATCCTTTGCGCTTGGATGCGCACGCATGCTGGTTTGGCGCGGAAAGCGTCAGTCCTGCACATACCGTTGGAGAGGGTGGATGCGAAGGCACCTCTCTCCGCGTATGTAAAACACCGGTTAGAACATCTACATGTGAGGGAGAGAGGAGACACTGAAGTGAGGTAGTACAGGAGGACACATTTGTAACAATTTTCCTGATTCTACTACTCATTTAAGCTCATTTTTAGAGTGGGCTCCTCTGGGCCGCCCTCTGTGTAGTTATCATGGCGGATAACTATCCGTCGGGGGACTCCCATAGAAGGAGTCACTCGACGGAAGTTACCCCTCTGTCGCAGGAACAGAGAGAATTGTTAGCTTTGGGGAACCTGGAGTCAACAGCTCCGGTCGAGTATGATCTTCCAAAACGATTTCGGGATGCAGATTTACCTAAATTTGTGTATCAACCACCGGCTAAGATGAAGAATAGGGGTGTGAGACGCCGAAATCACAGTAATATCTCGGAGATAAGGAGAACTGAAAAGGTTAAAACCACACAGTATCTCCTAGCTCGGGGAGAACATGTAAGGAAACTGGTAGATATGGGTTTATCAGTGGCGCAGGCTAGGGGGTTCGTGTCAGGGCCGGGGTTGAAAGGACTCGAGGCCGGGGGATTTCCCTTGTTCCAGGTTGGGAATATTGCGTCACCACCTTCTTCGGGAGTGACCCGGACTGACCCGAATATGCCCGGGATACCGGTGCACTCGGTCAGTGACATTCCAGTGGGCGCTCCGTGGGGTGCTATGTCGTATGACCGTGCGGATGGTTTACATCCGGTGCATGGTAACTTTGTACCCGATTGGAATGCCCCTACACAGTCAACTCCGGAACGTATTCCAAACATGGCAGTAATGCATTTAGCAGCTAAATTCGAGAAATTTAAGCCGGATGCAGTGATTCCCGGGAGTAGGATATGCAGGGGGGCATACATCCAAGAGTTGGACAAGTTCAACGAGAAGAAATGTACTAAACTATTCAGATCTCCTTCCGATAATTCTAAGTCCAGACCCTATGTAGGAGAGGTTACTGGGGAGATAGGGAGCCGAGCTAGGCTACCATCCTACGAAGATACAGAGAGGGATATGGAGTTCTGGTTAGAGCATACTAGTTCAGGGGCACATCAAGCGTACAAGTTCTGGGATGAGGTTATAAAGCAAAGTATGGGGACATACAGGGCTGCCGACCTCTCCAACGAGGATAGAGATCGGTTGAAATGGGCCTGGATGACATTTGTCCCGCCGGGTATGCCTACTTATAAACCTGGTAGAGGTTGGAGAATAGGTTCGGGGCAATGCCCATTTAATGAGTGTATGGATAGAAATCCAATAGCTGAGTATTTGGACCTGTACCAGTTCGCACGACATCTAGTGGAGTTCCACGCGCACTCCAAGATGATGTGGCAGTGCCGGGCCAAGTCTAATCGCTCAGTTAAATGTATGAAAGGTGGTGAACCTTTCAGCACATCTAGAAAGGGCTGTATGATAAGGCATTTAGTGGATGTACACCATATGAAGGCTGAAACTGCTATGTCCAATCTAGATATTCTCGAGAATAGTCCGGAGGCCTTAGGACTCACGGACAGAGAAAAGTGTGTAAGGGTACCACAGGGGTTGGCATACACCTTGGTGTTCAACCATAACCCGAGAAGGTTGTGGTTGAATCGAAAGGCGTGGCCATACTACATTCAGGACTTTCCGGAGAAAGCCTCTGATTATCGTAGTAAAATGGAGTTGGCCACTCCTCCTAAAGGTAGAATGCTGTCTGAAGGTAAAACTGTGGACCATGGAGTGTACACTCCTGTCTCGGTTACCTTAGGAGAGATGCGGACCACAGGTTCAGAGGAGTCCTCAGCTTCTGCTGGGCTAGACTCATCACCTGACGGCCGATCGACCCCAACCAAAAGACGTGCTCCAGGGTCTTCCTGTGGGTTTAGTAGGAACACTACTGAATCCAACAAGGAGGGCTCTGGCGGATCATTACCGAGGGTTGCTGTTAGCCCAAGGCTAGCCATAGAGGAGAAAATGGTAAATGACCTGTTGGCTTCTCCTGTAGAGGAGGAGGATGACTGTGTATTTGTGGGAGAGGAGGTAATACCTCCTACCACAATCTCTGAAGCTAGAGGGAACCCGGGAGTATCAAGGAAGATATTAAAGACAGAAAATACTTCTACTGATAGTCAAGGGTATGTAACAGGGAAGATAGAGTCAGTAAGTGGGAAAGAGGATTCCAAATCTAAAATGACCTATAGAACGATTGATTTCCAATCTGAGGGGGATGATTGGGTGGACCAGAAATTCACCCCACCCACAGGCAGGGTTCAATCAAGTAAAACAGAGATGAGGAAGGAACAGGAGATTGGTCGTAGACTATCCTCCGTTCCATCACCATCTACCTGTATGGGGGATCTCTCACTAAACTCTCCATCAGCTGGAGTGGGTGAGGAAGATATCTCTTTGGAGTCGGTTCCTCTGCCTAAGCTGACTGGTGATATTGATCACCCTGAGAATATAAGTATCAGGAATCTTCTGAAAGAACAGTATGTCACTGGACTTAAAAGTTCATTTGACACACTGGATCTCGCTTGTCAACTAGCTCTGCAAGGAGCTAGGGCTCAAGCTGAGCAATTGGTAAAGGAAAGTCGTTTGGCCGAATTAGAGAAAGTGGAGACTGCTAAAGCAGAACTCCTATCTAAAATGTCCAAAATGACTGAGGAGAATGAAGCCCTCAAAAGACAGTTGGGACAACGAGATGACATGGTAGCAACCTCAAGCAGAATAGTAGATGATTTGAGATTGAATATTGAAAAATCTCGTATGGAAAGTCAATTTTTAATTGATGATCTCAAAGTCAAGTTGGATCGCAGTAAGGATATGGTCAGCTCTGCTGAACATAAGCTAACTGCTGCCAGGACTGAAATTAGTCTAAAAACCAAAATTATTCGGAAGTTAGAACACGAAATTGGTGGTCTAACAGAAGAATTTTCTAGCTATAGAAAGGAAGCTCAGCAGAACGATGACTTCTATGAAGAGTTGGCTGAGTTTTTCGAAGACTGCTATGAGATACCATTGTCAAGTTGGTACGATGAGAGTGTGTACAGGGTTGAACGGGGTTCTGCCCCTCTTCCCTTAGGATTTGACGGTGATGCATACGCACAAAGGTTGGGAGCCGACTCCAGGGCTAGTAAAACCCCTAGGAGTCCTCCACCTCCATCTACAGAAGACGAGGCGCACCAGGCCGACTGCAGTTACGTGGCTGCCACCTCCATGGCCTGTGGGTCATCGGAGTTGGTTCCTGTGACGTCTGTTCCTAAGACGTCCGTGGCTGTGACGTCTGTTCCTAAGACGTCCGTGGCTGTGACGTCTGTTCCTAAGACGTCCGTGGCTGTGACGTCTGTTCCTGTGTCACCTGTCTCGGTGACATCTGTTGCTGTGACGTCTACCTCTGTGTCGTCTGATGCTAAGACGATGCAGTATACTACAATGGGGGTGGACACAACCGTGTCTTCCTTTGAGACTATGGATACTCCAGCCGGGGTGTCCACTCTAGCGAGGATGGTGGTGAATGAACTGCAGGCAGAGTCATATAACTCGACTCCTGTCTCAACACCAATACTCGATACCACCTCTTGTCAGTCACCTTACCAGATAACGGAAAGTGAGACTAGAGAGGCGGTTCAGATACTGATGGAGCTGAACGATGCAATTGCAGAGGCTGACCTACGGCTGTCTATCCGTGATGCTGAGGCGCTTATGGCTCCTGAAAACGAACTTGAACAATCCATGATGGTGGATCCTCCAATGGACCCACCTGTGACGACTGGTTCTATGTCTGGGAACCATCGTCCATCCACCCTGGACATTCCTGTATCCATGGCGAGTGTACCTATGGGTACTCAAGTGCATTTTCCTAACCCTGATGCTTTGCAGCTAGGGTCTGGGATGGACATATCCATTGAGATGAGTGACAATCGATCTAGTGAATGCATGTCTCCAGTGTCCAGAAATGAAGAACTTTTGCTGAGTGGCGAGTCATAAAAACATTCCCAGTTGCAGCATAGATGGAACCTCTACCATGTGTCGTCATCAAGGTTGAACTTTTGCAGTAGTGGGGTTATTAATACACCACGGACCGTATGATGCTTTATACCATAAACTATGGGTCACAGGATGACTATATATACATATATATTTATAAAAGACTGAGATGACAAGAACAGTGGATCATTATCACCTATTTATGAAAAGACTTTGATATGATCTAGGTTTGCAGTTGTCGTCATATAAGAAACTGTTAAAACCATCACCAAAGAGTGTTCTATTTTTGCCATAAGACAGTATTTGTAAAACGGGTTCTGTTTGATTTGATGACATGTGCTATAGGTATGATTATTGTATGCCGATTGTGATACTCTGAATTAACCGTCCAATAAGTAAAGGTATGAGGGACTGGATCCTGATGATACCTACTGAAAGGTTGCTTGACTGCATTCGTACTATGTGTAGATCTGTGGTAATAACATATCAATGAACCTGATAAACGTAAAATTTATTCAGGTACTAGGAGTGGAAATTGCGTAAGTTGTTATGGAGATCCGTAGGCTCCCGTTGATTACTTTCAGAAGGAAGGTATCGAGTGAGGAGCCGGATCATTCTATTTTTCAGCTTGCTGCGTTTTTGATCTTTGAACTAAGTGTGGAGACTAATTCTCCCTAAAACGTTGAGATATGTTGCCATGACACTTGATCTGATTGCTTTCAGTATTCCTATATGGAGAGTGTCACTTGTGTTATTGTGTAGAGTGCGCCGAAAAGGACACCTGGGTGACCATGGTGAATAAGGTTTTAGAGACCTTGATTGGATTGAAAACTGCATTTACCGGATCTACGCTATATGTTCATTTATTCCAAAAATATTGACCTTTCAAACCTTACTCTGGCACGTAAAGCGAGTGAGTCTATTCAAATAGACGGGTTGGGTCAAGGTTTACTATAAAGTCGACACTTGCCACCTTTTTGTTTTCCAATATGTCTTGTACTAAAAAAATTGGTAACTTTTAAGGAGAAGTGCTCATATTTGATCTGTATGTATACGATACCTGTTGTAACAAATCGTTTTCGATGAGACATGGTTAGTATGCGATAAATATGTCTTAAAGGTTTTATATATTTTTTTATGATATATAGTCAAGTTTGTTTTATAGGGCTTGACTGGCTGTGTGGAGTTTATCCTCTTAGTCCCATAAATCATGACTGTTATTGAAGGATGATACTCGATTATTGTGTAACTGGATCCTGATGGTTGATATGATTGACGTTAATATCAAGAAGGATGAATACATATCTATGATACCCAAGAAATATATTAGTGTTTCTGATAGAAAGAGTTACGCTTGCCTCCACTATGTATGTGTTTGGAGACAATATATTTGTTTTTTTGGGTTGTTTGGAGATAAAATTTGTCATTGTATCAAGGTAGTATAATAATACTGCACTTTGTGCTGCTATTTAGACGCTATGATATTGTCTGAAGGGGGGTAGTGTAGTGGGTCGCCGCTGTACTATTTCTATGGAACCAGTTGGAGTTATATTTGGTATATGTGTTGTCGTGTATCCAGGCCGCACTCCTGTCTACTGCCGAGTATAAGGTTATATAAGCCCACCTGAGGAATGGTGGAGCGCGGCCTGGTTATGTGCATTGAGCCGTGACCGCCACGTGTCACCCGACATATCTCGGGTACGGTGTCGGCTCAGATGCACCGGCGCGTGGTTACCCGGAGTTCCTCGGGAACTCAAGTGTTTACGAGTAATGGAGAGAATTACATAACGACCAGTACATAAGACCTGGGGTTCTGCTAATCGAGGACCCAGTCTTGCTGCGCACTTCGGCCAGCTTGGCTGCTCCACAACAGAGCTTCCCCGAACTCTGTTGTACCTTTTAGGCCTAGTCCTGTCGCTGCTTCCACCTTGGTCACCCTGCGTCTTTCTCTGTTCCACCCTCTGGGGGAACTAGAGGAGATAGACGCACTGGTGCACAACTCCGGGTACAGAACTCCCTCTGGGGGAGTCTGATCCAAGTGGAGTTAACCAAGATGGAAGAGAGCCTTGGAACTCGGGAATTATGTACTAGACCGTGAGCGTATACCTCCTGTATGTTCATATGACCACTGGTGTTCAGAAGCCTATTTGATTATTGCTATCCGTCTGTATGATTACGAGCCGTATGTCAGAATGAATAAAATGTAATTTCTGAACAACCTATTTTTCGAATCTGGAGTTTTTCATAGCAGATGTCTATCTTAGAATAGCCAACAGCTACAATATGAAATGAAGCTACCATCATGAACTAGCTTTGGTCAGGGCTCATTTATGTAACCCTGGGTATCATTGTTATTTTAGCGATAATATCCCCTTAGTGGATTGCCTTGCACGATCTGTATTGTGTTAATGTCACTCCCAACATTATTTGTAATATCTAGATATTGGTCAGTTCATACCTAGGGCAATGGAAATACTGATGATTAGTGTACTTACACTTAAACCAAGGTGGTGGGGCAGAACAATATAGTTCGCACCTTGGTTATATTCTACTCTGGTTTAAAACAGATGGACAACGGTCATGAAAAGGTATGTAGATTAACCACAGCTTGCTGGTAGGGCGGCTTGGGCTCACCAGCAAGCTGTGGTTAATTCTACATACCCCTTCATAACCATAGTCTATCTATCACTTACCAAGAGGGTTAGGGGGGAGATCACTCTGAAGATAGTTTGGGCGCCAACCGGTCATGGAAGCCAGGTCACTCAGCAAACGGCCAGATCCTGGAAAAAGTAAATTTCATAGTTGGCGTTCAAGCAAAAAACATATCATCGTTCAAATATTGGAGTTAGGCCAAAAAAGGTTGTTTCAGGTAACATGGCAAGAAAATAAAGGGGCGATTTTTTTAAAATTTAATCTTTTAATCTAAAACATGAAAGTACTACCCAGCCTCTCCAAAGACCCTAAAATTAACCAAAAAAGGGTAATATTCAATATATCTTCAAAATTGCATAAAGAAATGTGGGATCGGCCCTGTTTTGAAAGGGTCGGTCTGGTGACCTGTAACAAATCTTTTTTTTGGCATTACATTGGGGTACGGTTATCCTAAGTGAAGATATTCTGTGCAAGATCAAGCCAATGCCCTTCACCAGAGAGCCATGCGTATACGAAACATTAATACTTTTATAGTACTACCTAATAGAAGATGGGAACATTGTTATCCAGGTACTGTTTCACTTCTTAGGTATCAACATTGTTATCTTAGTCTAGATGTTCATGAATTTGCCTTTATCTAAATTACTGACCATATATCCATGAGATGACCACCACTTCAATCTGGCAAACCACAAGGATAAACACAGGACCTGCATAGTAGTCCATCAGTGTCAGTACATATATACCACCCTGTGAGTGAAAATGTGCAGTTGTAACATCTCATAAAAAAAAACACTTTATAAACTCAAAACTTCATTCAAAGTGTAATAGAGGATGAGCCATGGCAAGTATGAGGCTCATTGGGGGGGGGGGGGGGCAAGGTCTATCAGTGATTTTTAGTGGTGCTAGAAAGTAAAAGCTACCACTTCTACAGGTCTATCACATTTTTTCCAGCTCTATACATATATACCTTACTAAAAATCACTGATAGACCTTGCCCCCTCAAATGAGCCTCATGTCTCATATATGGGGCTTTGGCTCATCCCCTATAAGTATTTTTCTTTCATGCAACTATACATACTTGCATAAAAAATTGTAGGGCACGAGTACCATGAAATCTTGCATGAAGGCCTTGACTAGTAAGCAGGTCTGTTGGCCAGTGTACCTTATAGGATAGGCTCAAAGTCAGTGTGCGGCTCATAAGTGAGTTTCTAGAGCTATACTTAAGTACTTGAGCCACCATAATCAGAACCCCTATGAGGCTTATGTGCTATTCCCAAAGCCTAACTGTGGCTAATATTCCAGTTAGACCTATATGTGAGGTTTTAAGGTGTGGGTAATTTGGCTCTTTTTCTTCTGTTGGATACTGTTTGTCTTAAACTCTGTTAGGCTGTCAGATTGCTGAGAAGCGGGCCTAGCCAGTTTCTGGTCTGCTCTGGTCTATTGTGTGTGTGAGTTATGATTTGCAGCCATACTGTTTCTATTTAGTGCTGGGTCGGTCTTCAATTTTAAGCCAAGACAAGCACTTATTCGATTTCCTATTTTAGTGCTTAAGAAGCTATATTATTCAAAGAATTTTAGAAGCTTTTAAGACTCCTGTAACCTCCGCACTATTACAAGACCGGTGCTCTTTTGAAACCGGCGCTTAATTATGACGGTATGGTTCTTGTTATTGTGGTGGAACCCAGCACAATATGCACAAGTAATACCATATAACATTGCACAACTGCATTGTGATTCATGATTTTACATACAGTTTTTTTTGACCCAGTTGACAAAATCAGCTACAGTTGAAATATTTAAGTGGTAACTTTCTGTTGGTCGTATTATCGTACTGTTGAGTGGAAAAAATTCCTAAAACAACATTTACATTTGTGGTGTAGACGAGTCCAATGAGGAAGGAGACAGCAGCCAGACAGATAAGGGTGATAAGGCGGTTCCTTTTGGTGCTCAGCAGCTCTATCTCCTCTGTTAGGGCACCTATGACGTTTGCCAGTGGTGGTAGCTATCAGAGATATTAGGGATATAAAGCAATAATAAAATTATATAAATCTCTATGCTATAATTATCATAATATACAGCTACCTCATATGGATTCATAACACTATCAACATATATCGTACATCCATTTCCGATTCACTATAAGACCAAATCAGTTTGGATTCTCTGGAGAAACATAATAAATTAGGATGAATGTATGGCCCGGGCTAGTAGTATGCAAAGAATAGCAAACAATTGACAAATGTTGTTGAGGTGGCTAACTAAAAAGCATTGATTGTTGGAGATTATGCCTCGGGATAGTAATGTGGCTTCGGTTAGTTCACCGGGCTCATTCATTGTGAAGTCATGGACAAGAAGGCCACAAATCTGAGCCTGGTAAGTAAACTGTTCTTAAACTGGAACCTGTCTAGTGTTGGTTGTGATATATCGAGAGATATTAGGATTTAAAAGGGGAACATTTTGAAGAGTTAGAACTAATTTGAAACCAGCTTTGAATTGACTCATTCAAGCTTGTCTCTTTTATCTATATGCGGCCAGCTTTTATTATCCATGTTACGCTCCTGTCATTGCCAAAGTATCAAATTCATGGATGAGAGACCTGATACTTACAGCAGACCCAAGAGCCAAGTTTGTCAGCATGAAGAAGAACAGCACAGACCACAGCTGGGGCACTGGTAGATTTGTCACAGCACGCGGGTACACAATAAAGGCTAAACCAGGTCCTGAGTGCAGAAAATGCATATTTATACATGTACATGGAGTAAAGGTATGTTACAAGCATAGAGAACTAATGCTTGAAAAGTACCTTCATATATCTAAAGTATAATCCCCATCCCCTAGCAGAAAGGCACATTTTGGCCTACGGGGCATTCTTTTATAAAGAAGACAAAACAAGCACCAGTAATATTAAGGTCTACAGCATGATACTTTAGATATTTTGGAAACACAAGGAATGTGCTAATTTGGTTCTCATTTTGTACATTTGCTCAACAAATTGTGATTATGTTTAACATAATCTAGCTTATTTTAGTTTAGGGTTGGGTTATTGTGAGCTTGTTCACTTGCCACCATTGTGACAATTAATTAAGATTGTCCTAGACCTTCCTTTATGCAGAAACGTGATCTGTGTCAGCATCATCAATAACTACATCATGAGCATAGGAGTTACATTATGAGCTTAAATAACACCTCCAAAAGGGTCGTATTTAAAAAAAGAGAACATTATATTATATCAACTGCTCTTCTGTCAAAGGTCGTATGGCATTTTCAAGAATACATGGTGTTACCTGCGCTAACGACATCATCAATAGGAACATTCATTTGGGCTGACATCTGCCCAAGAATCCCAAAGATAATGATTCCGCAAAAGATGCTGGTGAGGAAATCACCAACCACCAGGATACCAGCATCACTAGAAACACATGTGGGAATTGCAATTACAGTTTTAACAATTTCACATTGTCCAATACTCGGCTGGTATTGAGTTAGATTAAGGTTTTGATACTCTGGTATCAGAATGCCATGGTTCTGATCAACATTGATATCAAGATGTTTTGTTTCTTTTGTCTTTGATCGATAAAGTGAAAATATGCACCATTTCTGATCCGGCTATGAGCGTCAAAGTTCTGCCTGATTCTATTTAGATGAGGTGCAGGGGTTTTAGACTACCTCAAAACTATATACCGCTCAGTCTCATGACAGTGATACGAGTCTGATTCTGACCGGCCCGATTCTGACCAATTCTGACCGACCCGAATAATATGAATTTTGACCCAATTTCCTTTTTACTGTCATTCATGAAGGCATAGCAAATGTACCTGCTATGTGGTTAAGAGAATGAAACTGTATTTATCCCACCAACATAGCCCCAAACTTTTTCCGAAAAAGAGTACAGGCCCGATTCTGACCGGCTACTTTGAAGCAGTGCACAGGGTGCAGTATTTCATTTTTTTCAAAAATTCTTCTTTTGGGAGAAGGCTACACCTATTGTACGTCCAATTCCCTTTTCATTTTTGGTCTAGATTCCAATTCTTCTACCCCAAAAATGCACCTCCCTACAAGCTGTAGTTGAAATGGGGGAGAGTATTAAAGGTTCAAAAAAAGAAACTTTGCATTGAATTTCTGAATTCTACCACTACCATCTAGGTGCAACTGTTGTACTCCAGAATACCCAAATATTTCATATAGTTCCTGTGACCAAATTTCCACTAGAGAGAATTGAATAAACCTTGTCTTACATCTGGTCAGAATCGGGCTACCACCCAGTCAGAATCGGGCTACCACCCAGTCAGAATCGGGCTACCACCCAGTCGGAATGGGACTGACAGAGTACATGTACATTAAAGCATTATGCGGCCCTAAAAGGGTTAACTATCCATACATGGGTAGGTACATGGGAACATACATAAGGTGTAGGTACATGGGGTGTATAGGTACATTCGGTGTAAGTAAACTTGGTGTAAGTACATGGTCAGAATCGGGCCAGTCAGAATCAGCCCGGTCAGAATCGGGCTTCTATCACTCTCATAAGACATCTACATGGATGTACATTAAAGCGATATGCAGCCCTAAAAGGGTTAACTATCATGGGTAGGTACATGGGAACATGTACATAAGGTGTAGGTACATGGGGTGCATTGGTACATTGGGTGTAAGTCAACTTGCACAAATTATATATCATAACATTTTTATGTACTTTCTGTATAAAATTTGAGCGATTATGTGTCTTTAGCTACCTATTTGACTTGAATGTATGTGGCATTATGTAGCAATAACGAAATAACACTCTAGAGGTTTCTCACCCGTGTGGATATATGACTTGCGTACTAGCTAGCTTTACAGTGGTTATTCTTCTGATAAATACTGGTGTGTACATGGAGCAAGTGTATGGATTTTGATCATATTTTTCTCTCCGCACAACCATACATTACCTTTGTATATGTAAAGCGTGATTGATGAACCTAGTGTATAATGCCTTGTAATTGTGATACCTCATGGCGTATTCACACAGCAGTCTTGGCCCGATTCTGACGAGTCTTGGCCCGATTCTGACCGGTATTGGCCCTATTCTGACCGGGTGGGTGACAAGGTACATTCAAGTTTAAATTTGGTCACAGGAACAATATGAAAAATTGGGGTATTCTGCATTACAACAGTTGCACCTGCATTATGCTGGTGGAATTTTTTTCTAGCCACATAGGGGGGTCGCACAAAATGAATGCAAAGTTAGATATCTATTTTTTTCCTTGTAATACTGTCCTGCATTTTAAGTACAGGCTGTAGGGAGGTGCATATTTGGAGGAGAAATATCATAATGTAGGAAAAAAATGAAACAGAATTTGAGGCACAACAGGTGTAGCCTCCCACAAAAAATGAAATTTGAAAAAAATGAAAAATTGCACCCTGTACACTTGTTCAAAATACCTGGTCAGAATCGGGCCTGCCGTTCTTTCAGGGGAAAAGTTTGGCACTATGTAGGGGGGGGGGTATTTTTTTAACCACATAGCAGGTTATATTGCTGTACCTTCATACATGACAGGATTTGGGTCAAAATTCATTTGATTTGGGCCGGTCAGAATTGGTCAGAATTGGGCCCAACGGCTAGTCAGAATCGGGCCGGTCAGAATCTGCCCGGTCAGAATCGGACTTGTCTCACTCTTATAAGACATAGCCATATGCATACTTTCAACTCTCTCTATACATTAAGGTCACTGCATAGATATGGAAAGACAGAAACCATTAATTTATCCTATTTTACTAGTTCATTCAGTATTGTAATGATAATGAATTTGTTGTTTGATTTTTTACTGGGCAAAATAGTCTCAATATATATAAAGTTTTTCATTGAAATGCCAGGAAATCCTGAAAGTTATAATTCTAACAGAATATTAAACTCAATATACAAGTAGCCACGTTGTTCCAGTTAGAAGTCTGCATCCATCAACATTGACATCATTTTACTGCCTTGTGGCATAGATAAAATATTATCCTTTTTTTATGTTTTTTTGGGGAACAAAATATATGCCACATATTAAGGCCACTCAAGAAAAACTCTCATCACCGGGCGGCAAAAAATATAACGAGGGCATTTTTGATTTAATTTAATTCTTTCTTCACTGAGGGCAAAAATGTACATATAGGGAAATTTAGACTTTTCATGGATGATTTTCACATTTTTGTATTTTATTGATCTATAAAATTGTAACATTGTACCATATTCACAGCTTACTGCATTATTGACAGTATAAGCTTAACTAAGACACGGAATATGGTTCAACCTTTCTTGTGATTAAAAATCTTGAAAAATTAAGTTTTTCCCCAAATCCTGATTTTTATGATGCGCACGGTAATGGCTGTGATAACCAGTTAATCTTTTTGTGCGGACTGTGCATCATGTCTGTAGACATGACTACACTTACATAGTAAGGGTAGCACTTACATAATGGGGTTGTTCTTAACATGGTTGTGTTTGCCCATTGTGATGAAGTTACCGCCACCAGCGCCCACAGAGTAAAACACCTGGATGGCCGCATCGGCCCACACCTGGATGCGATGTAAAGGGGCCATATTAAGTCATTATTTACGATCACAGAGGACTAAGTATAAAAATCTCTTTTCTAGAACATACACATAACCATGAGAACAACCCTAATAAACACTGTCCAAATTCGAAACGTTAGTCTATACTCAATAAACTGTTATAACCTTTAGAAAACACCTTGTGACTCTCGTTGTGTCAAAACAGCAATGTCAATGTTGAAAGATATACAGCCATGCTGTAAGTAACACTAAGAGGGAAAGTAGATGCCTCAAAAATGAAACGGGTCTATAGGATAGTAATTTCATAGTAATAGTAAGTTGCAGAACTTTATTATGTATAGATAGCATAAACTAGTCTGATAGATCATTGGATTAAGCAACTGACATTCAGTGGATTTAGTAGACTGTACACTCTGGATCACCTTCTGAGGAATCCTCTCTTTCCAGGTATTCTCTTGCTTTGGTACTAGTGCTGGCTTTATGACATTACCTGTGCATTTCCCAGTCGGGTCCATACAGGAGTGATGAAGTACAGCATGCCGCCTTTAGCGCCTGGCTCCATACATACTTGTATTAGTAAGGCTAACATCACAAAGTATGGCAGCAGCGTTGTCACATAAGTCAACTAAAGAGAACAAATATCATTTTGTGAGTGAACAAATAATTCATCACTGTAAACAAGAGGGCTTAAAGTCGAAAAGTCAAAAAGTCGAAATTACTTAATTATATTCAAGCAGTGAATATTTGTTAAAAATATAAAAAAGAAAGTCCGGTTATTTTGTGCTTGGAGCTGTATGTTACTGAAGCCTACCTTCCCCCATGACTTAGTTCCCATGCTGAGTCCTAGCACAACCAGAGTCCAAGCTAGGAGCAGACATAGAGCAAGAGGCCACGGCACTCCTCCAATGTCATCTAAACCACTAGATAGCCCTAGCACATGGTGACTGAAAGAATACAGTACATTGATGTGTAAGAGCTTACTGCAATGATATTCCTTACATTGAGCAATAACGTAAAGAGTAGCTTTGTCTAAGGTAGAAATAATCTAAGAGGCCCTGCCTGCATACATGTCAAAGCGACTATATTTGATGATTGGGAACCAAAAATCAATCTTTTGAAATTTGATATAGGATGTTGACTAAGATCACAGTTTCATTCCAAATATATTCAAGCCAATTATCTATTATTTGACTCAAATAAAATGTTTTTGATTGTGTACAGTGTAAATAACCTAACTTGAAGTATTCCTGGCTAGGTAGGGTAGCAGGGGAATATGTGTAGTTGGTTTTGTTGTAGCCTGGAATACAGGAATCATTGTTCCAGCTGCCTCCAGATTGATTACAAGCTAAAGCACCATCAACACAGTCTGAAACATGATAAAATATCATCTAGGTAATTGGACAAATTTGACTCATAGTCTGGCACGCCAGAGAAATATGACATTGTATGAAATTTGTTGTGTCAGTTTCCATCTCAATTAGGTCAGGGATCAGACTGACTTTCTTAGTACAACAAAATAAAGCTGACAAAATCAATCACCAAAATATTTTAAGCACTAAATGCTAACATCAGTCTTTTCAGTGTTAAAATTATAGCACATCAACACCTTTTTTTCTCTTTTTCCATTACTGATCTATGCATTGAATGCTTGGTGTAAGCACTTACTGGCTGTGTTCCAAGTATTGTCACAAGTTGTCCAGGGGAGGCTGGCAGAGAAGGAGGAAGCAATGTAGTAGATGGAGTATGCCATCAGCATGACGAAGTAGCTGTTAACTGTGATGTCCACTATGCATGTACTCCAACCGATACCTGCAAGCCGAAACCTTTATTTTATGAATGTAATTTTTATTTTAGAGAAATCAGGCTAGGTTCCTGCATGTAAGTATATGGTCCCAACATTTCCCTGTCTCCAGACAGCCTTATTTTAGATATCTTTAACAGACAACTGGTGCATACAAAGCAATAAAAAGCTAAGTATATTTGCTTATTAAGACGTATAGAATGAATACAAATTTTCCCTTAGTTAGTTGCCCTGCATTAAGGCTTACCTTGAAATAAGGGACAGATGTTCCAGACCCTTACCAGGCCCTTACGTCCATATTGCCCAAGTGTTAGCTCCATGGTAAGCATCATGAACCCAATAATGATCGTCATCAGCACGTAGGGAATAATGAAAGCACCTGGAAGCGTAAAAGATCAACTAGGTGAAACAGTGGGACGTTATTTTCAAAGAGGGAGATCTTGAATTGTTCTGATTTAATGTGCCCAAATAATGCACTTCTCATTTCCCATTATAATTATAGAGGCACAAGTTCAGTGCTAGGAAAGATAAAAGCATCCCTGCGAATGTTTTCATTCTCCTGATGTTCATACAATATATTCAAGGCAATCAACAGTCCATGACGATTTCCTGGGAACATTAAATAAAGATACTCTCTAGTATCAATTTGTTGGCTCTAGAAGAAAGAAAACATTGCTCACCTCCTCCGTTCCTGTAGGCTATATAGGGGAACCTCCACAAGTTGCCCAGGCCTACAGTAGAACTTATAGCAGCCATGAAGAAGTCCAGTTTGTTGTCCCACCTACTGGTCTTCTCTTTGTTATCCTCACCCCTCCCCTCAGATCTCAGAGGTGCAGTCTCCATGTTTCCCCTGGTTACACCCAATGGGCAGGTCAGAGGTGTGCCCCAGCTTAATCTTTACCTTGCTCTGCAATCTGGCAATGCCAATCTAAAATTCTGTATTTTCACCTACACTTTATAATGGAATGATGAGAGGGCTCCCCTGGAGCTACTTTGTGTATAACGGTACCATATTGGACCTAATAAGTGGACAGGGTGCTGGAAAAAATACTTTAAACTTTAAAAACAAAAACAAAATTTGATCCTGCTAAGTGTACACCCCCACCACTTATTTTCCCCATTTTTCTAGCTGTTAAAGTCTCTTGGTAGACGTAAGAAGCACACTATATACTAAAAAAAGTATTCTCATACATCTTTCTAACAGTTAATGGTTCACTTGGCCTAAAAAAATGGATATATTTTGGGTCATTTACAGGCTAAAGTTGGTCTAAAAAGGGGGTTTGCGCTCATTAGGGGGTTGTGCGCTTGCTTGGTCGAATACGGTATATCATTTTAAGCTAATTGAAGCCAATACATTTTACAATTTGCAATTTGCAATTTCCGCATTTGCTTGGAATAATATGCCCTGATCATGCTGAATAAAAGAATTAAAGTGCTTAAGTATGTGATGCTAAGCACCTTGCTTGCTTTACCTTCTGTCTACTGTTTATCACACACAATGGGCTGAGTGCATGCACCTTGATAATTGATCCCTTTATATAATGAGCCCATACTATCCTGAAATAGTTGATCATTAGTTACACTGCATGAACAGGCGACTTTCCAGTCCTTTACTCCATGCTTTTTGTTGCAGGAAAGGTGCTTAAAGTATGACCCACACCTTGTCAGCAGCTCATACTTTAAGCACCTACCTACTTTCCTGTAACTTTAATTGCCACCTGAAAGCAGGGCCTGCAGCTTGTCAACAGCTTTAACCCACTTTAAGCATCTACCTGTTTTCCTGCAACTTTAATATTTTCCTAAAGGAGGTGAGGGGAGGCTGATCTCATATGAGGGGAGGCAGTGTATCAGTGAGGGGAGGCTGGGGATTGGTGAGGGAAGGCCGGGGACAGGTGTGGCAGTGTTTGCAACATGGTGAGCTACCTGGTACCCTTCCCCGTGCCCTGGGAAGGCAGGTCGCTATGGCAAAAGTGTGGCGGAGTTTCTGACACTAGAGAGCCGCCTGAAGAGAGTGTATGACACCTTCTCCGCGCCCTGGGAAGGCAGGTCACTGTGGCAGAAGTGTGGCGGAGTTTGTGGCACTATAAGGCCACCTATAGCAACCTGATCCGCACCCAATGACGGCCAATGCAACACTGATCCGCTTCAGTGCACATCAGAGGTCATGTGACCCCCCTAGCCAATCAGAGGGAGGTCTCGCAGCGGTCATGTGACCATGAAGCCCCCCCCCTTTATAATGGGAGTGCTGGTGGGGGTGCTCCTCACTCCACCACTGCCTGGGCTACTGGATACACCTCCTGCTGCTACATCCAACCCACTGCCTGCTGAAGATCTGCCCAACTGACTGCCCAGCTACCCACTTGACTGCCTAGCCTCCAGGACCCGGCCCCAGCCTCCAGGACCCGGTCCCAGCCTCCAGGACCCGGCCCCAGCCTTCAGGACCCGGCCCCAGCCTTCAGGACCCGGCCCCAATCTTCAGAAACCGGCCCCAGCCTTCAGGAACCGGCCCCAGCCTTCAGAAACTGGCCCCAGCCTTCAGGAACCGGTCAAAGCTTCCTTAACCTGACCCCGGCCTCCTTTACCTGATCCCAGTCTCCTTTACCTGATCCCAGTCTCCAGCACCTGATCCCAGTCTCCAGCACCCGGCCCAAGCCTCAATGCCTCTCAGAAATATCCTCAAAATGATGACCCCCCCACCCTTGAATAAAATACAAATACTAATATTTCACCTACAGTCAATATCTAAAAAAATACCCTTACCCAGTGGGCACAGACCATTGAATCAACATTGAAAACTGGTTGTCAATGTCGATTCAATGTTAACTCAATGGTGATTCAATGGTGAACTGTATTTTGTGCCCACTGGGTAGTGGTTAATCCAATTTCTGCAACTTTAAGCAAACCTTCGAGTCAAGGATTAGCCAAATTTCTGCAACTTTAAGCAAAACTCTAAGTCAGTATTTATCATATTTCTGCAAATTTAAGCAACCTCTAAATGAGGGTTTAATCAAATTTCTGTGACTTTAAGCAAAACTCCAAGTCAGTATTAATCATAATTATGCAACTTTAAGCAACCTCCAAGTCAGGGTTTGATCAAATTTCTGCAGCTTTACGCAACTTTTATTAAGGCCATTCAGTGCGCCATAAGCTGCTTAAAGTTGCAGGATACTCCGAGATGTTCCCACTTTAATTGTTGCTGACAAGTTAACGTAAAGTTGCTTAAAGTTGCTTTAAGTTGCTTAATGCCAGACATTAAGCAAAATTAAGCAATGCGTAAAGCTGTCAAACCCAGAAGACTAATGCAGTGTTATTGATAAATATGAATTTAAGAAACAGAACTGCCATGAAGAAATATCCAATTCAAGTTTAATTTCTAGTTTCATATCATGGAGACCAGGATACATGATCGTATACCATAATATAAATTGTGGCATAAGTGGGGAAACTGAAATAAATACCCTGGTTGTATTGATGTTTCCCCTATATATAAAACGGCATTAGTTGGAACCAGCGAATCACCCCGTTGAATTAGGCCTGAGTGCTTGACAGGAACAGATAAACCAAAAGAGGCTAGATTTCAAAGCTAACTCGATTGTTACCCCAAATTTACTTTAATTAATATTTTGAGACTTTAAAGTATGCGTATCCTTCTTTTCATTTAAGTAATTCTTTGAATAAACTGCATTTAATAGAAAAGTAGCATTCTAAACACATCTAAAACATAATCTCAAAGAGAAGCCTTGACGACAAGAAGCAGGGCATTTGTCCAAAATCCGCCATTGTTTTCCCCTCATAAAAGGCATAACGATGAGCTATATACAAAGGTAAAACGGTAAAATGTTACGACAATACATATTTAATATACAATACACTACCACTTTGAAATATCATATTCAAATATTTCCAAAACATTGAGAAATCCCATCCTAAACTTCTCAGTCGGGCCGCTCCCCTGTTGACAGCGTTGACAGCGGCGGGGTCAAAGGTCAGGTCAGGTCAGGTCACAAAGCAACATCATGTCACTAAGCAACAACGTCACTAAGCAGTTCTATTGCATCCCACTAGATGGCGGCACTAGATGGCGTTTCCCACCGACATTAGATGGACGGTGGGGGGGGGGGGGGCAGGGTAGGCCTAGCCTACTATAAGAAAACGGTAGGGGAGCATGCTAGGATGAGTAGGCCTTATGTGGAATAATGGCATAGCCTAGGCCTACATCATTTTGGGTAGGTCTACATTAGAGGGGGTGGTTCAATTGAGAGTAAACAAGGTGGTACATAGGCCTACATATATGGGTCATGTAAATGTTTTTCTCTAGAATTATTTTGACTTCAAAATCCAGTTGCCGAAGGCGCTGGTACAATATAAATATGGCATGTTACGTGAAAACACTGCATGGTGTGAGGAGAAAGAAGTAGCCATATCGAGATGGTGGATAGCGTGAGGAGAAGGTAGTGGACATGAGAAGAGTGTAGAATGAGATCCTTAAGGTGGTTGCCTACTTTCGTAAACACGTCCATTGCGACGATTTCTGCGCATCTGACGTGTGGAGCTCCCTATAAAGCAGTAAGAAAAACTGCTGGACTGACCAAGCAGCGAACTCTCAACCCCAGTGTCTAAGTTCAGAGCTGATCCCATTACACCACTGAGGCATGGCTACATATGGTCATACTGGTATCTACCCCCAGACTACATTACAATTTATTGATTATTCTTACTTTTTATCTTCAATTGCCCAAAACCATTGAATTATGCAGGGGGCCATTTGTTGAAATGAATACCATTATTTGAAAAAGAATCTGAAGAATGTTTTAAGGAAGTTTAGAAAATATGATGATATTTTTACTACCATTGCTCTCAAAATAAAAGATTTTCTGGTTTGATCTTAGAGAACTGTTTTTATTTTTCAAAATTCTATATTTCAAAAAGTAGCTCGGGACCCCCTACTTTTCTTTTCACTGTTCAGTTCCTAATTATGCAAGGTATATTAGGTAAATATTAAGAGTAAATCTAGATACTTTTGACCCAAGATAGGCAACCACCTTTAAAGTCTAGGCCATACTTTATGTTTTATGCTATAGTAAATATACATAACTGGCCCTACCCCCCTTATATAATGACCAATGTAAGGTATACAGGTGTAGGGGCTAGGGTAATACAGGGTTTATATGGCGGGTTCTGTTGGATGCTGTGTTGCGAACTCCGTCCGAACCCTTCAGCCCAATGGCAGGTGGCAGCACCTGCCCCAGGCTTGGGGTATGGACAGAGGTCCCTATAGGCTTCCGGTCTGCGTGTGCGCGCACAGGCTGGCTGCCTATATATAGCCAGCATCCGATGGACTCGTCGGTCACTCTGGATCCACGCTTGGACAGAGGCCCTGCGATCGTATCTGCTACAAGCCTACTGACCCGCTCTGAACTCTATAGGGAGTTCACACTGATATAGCTTTGCCTGTCTAGGTTCCTGAATAAACCTTTGATTCGCAACCTGTACACTTGATCCGAACTGTGTCCCTTTGGTTCTTTACTTAATAATCTACCAGTATTATAAAGGACACCTGCCATAGAGGAGGCGGAGACCCCAACATGGGGTGCGGATGTTCTTCAGGGAGCAGCTGCACCATTTAGAGCGGAGGAAACTGCAAGGCTATGAGGGCCCGAGATAATGAGTCGTTCATTAGAAGAAATGAATCTGTCAATGTTTAATATTGGCGGATCCTGGGAAGCGGCTCCTACACCTCGGATGTATGGCAATCCGGAGGAAGGTCGTTTTGATGACTACAGAGAAGCAAGGGTGCAGGAACGACTGCAACTTGCCCAAAGAGAATTGCTGGCCATACAGAATAAATCTGTGGAGTGGACCGACAAATTGATGTGCCTGGAGAGCGCGATATGCCACCGAAACTCCAAAATCAAGGAGAAAGACAAAAATCGGAATGGCATTGTCATGACATTGTCATTGATCTTAATTGATATTTAAGCAACGTAGATGTCAAGATTGATGCAGTGTTTGCCCTTACAAAGCAGCATTCTCACCAAGCCTTTGCCAGTCACATTTCTAATACTGAGAGTGCAGCGCTAGTGATGATTGTGGAGTTTTAAGATGAATATCCCCAGTCCTTGTCCAAACTAGAAGGTCCAACCCAGTGAGCACAGAACATTGAATCAACATTGAAAGCTGGTTGACAATGCTGATTCAATGTTGATTCAATGTTGATTCAACGTTAAATGGAATTTTGTGCCCACTGGGAAGTGACTCCATTATGCACCTTAATCCTGGCTATCTGCAGCTGTTATTGGCTCAAGTTGATGGTTCATGAGTTCCTCTCTGGCCTCAGCACCCCAATCAGCTGTTGGGCGGATCAGGTCACCCAACTCCTTGAACAGAAACCAAAGGTCATTGCAAGATAAAAATGTCAAGACGTAATTGTTCAGACAGCAGGACACTTTCTTTATGAGGGTTGGGAATTCTTATAGTCCTCACTTACTTATATTTTGTAATTATTTCAAGTCTTTGACTGGCAGGGTGGTAAAGAAATTTCAACCTCTCTTTGGTGGTTGCAAAATAAATTTCATGATTCAGCCCATAGCAGCTTGACTTAAACTCTAATACATTTAGGAAGCAACATGGAGCTTACCCATGGGTATATTAAACTATATATCTCAAAGTACTTTAGATAAAAGGATGCACTCCAATATTTGCACTATAACTACCACACATTTTGCATCGCTATTTCTAGATTCACATAAGCAGCAGTGGATTGGTGCCTCATGTCAACCCTCCATGGCTGCATTGTCCTTGTAGGGTTGGCACCATGCATCAACACAGGACTAGGCGGAGACTAATTAGTACTGCATTTATGATTCATGCTTACAAAGGGACAAAGCACTATGTGACCTGTAAGGGTTTACAATAGCCCACCTGTCTGTTCTGAGCCGTTCTGAGATTGTAGATGATGAATGCAGGGATGGGGAGGAGCTCCAAAACGGTCACTATCCAGCCAACAACATTTGCCCACATTGGGAATATGTAAGCACCATAACTTGGAGTATACCAATTAAGGGCTATCGAGACAATCAACCCCTAAGGTTAAAGGAAACACAGAGTCTGTAAGCAATGACTTTTAAGTAAACAATTCATATTGCCTGTTGTCATATTGTCAAATTGTCAATAAATGAAAGTTTGCCTATGATGGACTAATAAGATATAAAATAATATAATTTCAGCCCTGAAGATTTGTCAGGGCTGAGCATCCATGTAATAACTTTCACTCCCAATTTCAGTAGAATTTGATGATTCAGCAAAAGTGAGTTGCAATGCATCAGATTAAATGAGTAATTCATGTTATGTTGGTTGTTGTATTATACCTACCAAGATGGCGAAGGGGCACACCCCTCTCCAGAAGATTGTGAAGAAGATAAGATAGCTTGACTGCCATCCCGTCATGGAAGCCAGGTCCCTCAACAAACGTCCTGAGCCTGGAAAGATTTAATTTTAAATAATATTTTATCCAAATTGTAAACAATATTCCTCTCCAGAATATGGCATAAAAGTGAAAATACTTTAGGCACCTGGCCATCCTCAAAGCCAGTTTTTGCAAAAATGTGCCCAATCCTTGAAGATGTAAAGTTTTTAGAAACAATGCAACTTGAGAAAAAGATGGGTCACTAAATTCACCAAACATGCTTGTAAAACCACTATGTCTACTTTTCTCATACAATCATAAGGCTATATCATGGTGTATGTTAAGACAAGCTGTTTGAATGCTGTGTTTCCATTTAGGTAATAAAAGTTAAGCCGATGTTACAATGGTCATAGAACCACGTTGCAGTTTTGTTACTGGCCATATATCCATGATACGACCAGTACTTCCAGCAGCCCAATCACAAGGAGACATACAGGGGGTCCATAGTAGTCCATCAGTGTCAGCACGTATATACCACCCTGTTAATGTGGATTGAGAAGTTAACATGTAATAAGTAACAGCATAGGTACTCAAGTCTAGTATCTCTAATATCCTTGTTTCTCATCACTAAGCCATGAAAAATATGACGAGGGCGCATTTATTTATTTATTTATTTTTTTGATGGGTACCAAATGGGTGGATAACTGTGAAGTCTCGGCAAACCAAACCCTGTGATCAATAAATTATCAAACAGCAATCATTGTACAAGATGCGTACATGGCCGTTGCATTTGTGTCATTGTAAGCTTTAATTTGATACCAAATATGTCCATATTTCCATATTTAATCATGTTCTTTACTTAAAAAAATTAAAAGAAATCATCAAGGAGGATTTTAAACGTACTCATGGTGATGAGAAACAAGGATATTATTGGAAGAGGCCTTATTTTCTTGTACAAAAATATTTTTCATGATATTATATAGCTCGGAAACTGATACCCTCCAACCAAAGTGCTGCCATTTTCATGTGATGGTATAGATAGAAAAGTAGACATAGCTGACATAGATAGAAATCTATTCGCATAAAGCGGTTCACAATTTGGTCAATACAATTTTTCAAGTGATGTTGGTCTTACATTAGTAGTGTAGATAAGTCCAATAAGGAAGCAGACAGCAGCCAGACAGATGAGGGTGATGAGGCGGTTCCTTTTGGTGCTCAGCAGCTCTATCTCCTCTGTTAGGGAATCCAGGATGGTGGCCAGCTGTGGAATCTATCACAGATGTTTGAAAATAAATAAGCTGTTATCTTAGATGAATATCCGTTTGAGGCATATAGCGTTTTAGCTATATTTACATTAGTGGTGTAGACAAGTCCTATAAGGAAGGAGACAGCAGCCAGACAGATGAGGGTGATGAGGCTGTTCCTTTTGGTGCTCAGCAGCTCTATCTCCTCTGTCAGTGAACCAAGGATGGTGGCCAACAGAGCAAGCTGGGACAACATTTGAGAAATGTATCTACCAGGTTAGTTGGATTTGATTCTCCGTTAGCCACACACCTTTTGTATGAACCGTGCTGATCAGGTGATACAACAATATCAACCATATAAAACAACTGATTGAACATCTCAGTAATCAAGCATCAACATTATGTAGACTACTTGTGGAAGACACCTCCCTCTAGTAAGACATACAGGAGTCTGGGGCACAGTTTATGTAGTCAGACCATTATTGATGCACACTACTGTATGTCTTACCCTACAGTTAAGCTCAATGCAACAGATTCATTGAAACATGCATGTCATCAGAGACATGCAATCAGTTAGCACTTCATTCAAGCAATGTTCATAATTCTACACCAATTTACACAATGTAACTATTGTTTCTATACTTTTGAGATAGGACATTAAAACAATAGATAAAAAGAATATTTAGAAATACAAGGAAAGTCTAGTCTTCTCCTTTGTTAATCCTTTTTTTAAACGTTTGCTATAGTTTTGCACCGTATACCAGTTTGACTAGAAAAATGTATCAAACAAATGTCGCAATCGCCCCAATCCCAGATATATATTTCTCCAATTAATGCAAGATTCACATCAAGGTTATAGATTAGTTTGAGGATAGGGTAATCATTTCATTATAGCTTTGATTCTCCATCAAATTATTATAATACTTACAGCAGATCCCAGACCTAGGTTAGTCAGCATGATGAAGAACAGCACAGACCACAGCTGGGGCACTGGGAGGGCGGTCACAGCACGAGGGTACACCACAAAGGCTAAACCAGGGCCTAGAGACATGCACAAATAGATGTTAATGTTAATAAACAGATGAAAGCTGTGACCATCAATATATTGCACAAAGCATGAATTTACTTCATACAGATAAGGTCCATTACAAATAGGTACGGCGCATAAGCGAGTCATAGCGGCGAAATCGCCGATACTCAGAGAAAAAGTATCAATCTTTACAAGCCTCCAGAGACCAAAAAATTTAATGTACAGAAATCTCAAACCCCTCAATAGAAAGATATGGATCTGCTAATTGGAAATATCATTGGTGTTAAGTAGGTTGTATTTGCTATGCATGTGCAAATGGGTCTTCACTGGGGGTCACTTTGGGTCAAATTACAGGTTTTGTCACCTGTTTTCCTGCAGCTGATTTGACTCTCTGTCATATTTAAACTGAATTTCCCATTGCACTATACACTGCACATAAAATATGCCAGCACCGTTGATTAGGATACACACTATGGTCCCCGGGACGAACAAAAATTATAAAAAATTATTACTTTTTTAGCATTTAATAGAAAATAATAGGTTAAAAAACATATTATTATTGAAAAAAAATGTTTGCCCCGCCCCTCACACAGAAGTTTTAAATAGTTATTACAACCATGTGAATAGAGCTAAGCAATCCTGATTTGGACATGTCATGGGTAGTATGTGTTTCAAATTACAAGAGGATTGGACTGCTAGTTAACAATCTATGGCACCATTTGCAGTATAGCATATGTGACAAACGTACATATTAGTGATCTTGCCATTTTCAAAAGAATATGACTCTTAAGATACACATAGGAAATGATCTGAGAAAAGTTATACATGCTCTATGTAGCATGTAGATACATTACATGTAATACCAAAGTCCTCAAGTATGTATTCCTTGAACTAGGTATGGAGTCAAAATGGCAGAATCACCATTTTCAGTGGTATGGAATGGGTATTTCTGCTGTGTTAGAGGGTATAATATTTCAATACAAATATGTCTGAACATATTCTGAAGATATTTGTGCAATGTCCATATATAGTTGATCGGGAAATATCTTTTTTCAACTGTGAATTGTCATTAAAATAAGTGTAATATCACTCTGAAATTGGCCCATTGGCATTTGAAAATGAAAGATTCTAAATGGCTGAAACTTTTATTTTTGAAAAATTCATATAAAACTAACTACTTGTAGGGACACTAATATTAGTATTGTAATCGAACGCCTACAAGGTAGTTCGGGCGGCCGGAGCCAGGGGGCACCCCTATCGGAAGCGGACAGTATATAAGCTGTCCTCACCCCCTTGCTCTGGCAGACCTTCTCAGGTCTCTGACTGTGTGATATATAGAAAGTTATTTGAAAGCCAAACATACATTGATCGAACCTCATATACTTCAAGGATTAGCATTGTTGTACAGGTGAACGACTAATAAACCCTGTTTTCTTGCATCTCTACATGAAAACTGCAGTTCGAGTCCTTATTTAATCGAATTACATAAAGACGAACTCTACACTGGTGCCGTGACCAGGATTTTCATGAAAGAGATAGCGGACTGACCCTGGCGGAGGCTCAGTCAAGAAAGGGGGGGAATGAAGGATCCGGAACCGAACTGGAGGATGGGGAACTGGATTACACAGTAGCCCAAATAAATGAAATCTGGGAGGTGGCCTCTCGAATGCACACCCAAGAGAATAAAAGATCTCGAAAGAGGAGTTTGATTTTTCGAACTCCGGGAGAATTTCCTCCTATAAAGACAGTTCCGAACACCAATCCGTTCCGAGGGAACCCATGGGCAGACATGCTTCCCTCCGAACCGAACCTCGGACATATGGAACGAGACTTGTCTAGAAGAGGTCGACAGATCCCTGACTATGACGCCTACTGTGAAAAATTGAAAGCAGAGGAGGAGGAAATGAGGGATCGGTATACAGCCATGAATGAGGATTTGATCCGACTGGCCGACGAAAAGGCGAGGGTAATCGCCCAGAACCGGAAGGAGGCCGAGGAATTGAACGAAGTGAAATCCAGAATACAAGCAGATAGAAAATATATCAGTGAACAATTGGCTCTCGAGACCTCTCAGTTGGCTAAGGTCCAACAGAAGGTTAAGAACGCTCAACACTGTCTGACAGAGGAGCAAGCACAACTCCAGAAAGATAAGGAAGAGGCTCGCCGAAGTCGTGATCTTCGGGATACCTATGAAAGCGAAATCGAACGACAATCCAAGAGGGTCAAGAAAATCAAGGCGGATTACTCAAAGGAAGAAAAGGCCGGCTAAGCCCTGAGGGAACAGTTCGAACAAGAACGAGAGGCCTTGAAGCAGGCCCGAAGTGAAATGAAAGCGGACCTCGAGGTTATTCAGAAAAAGAAAGAAGAAATGAATGACACCTATCTGGCCTACCAGAGTCAGATGGAGGAGATCCGCAAAGCGGAAGAGGTTCGTAACAAAGAACCCATGAATGAGGGAGGCCGGCTACCAAAGCATGTCGCGTCCACCCCTAGTCCGATCTTGACCACCGTGGAGCCAATCGAAACACGGGGGGTGGTTGCGGACGGTAAGTACGAACGAACCCATGGGAGGACTGCCCCGAATGAGGCTGACCGTAAAGTCACGTATGGGGGAACCGAAGAGAAAGAGATCTCTAGCACCCATGATATTACGAGCGAGGCCCCACCCAAACGAATGAACCATAGTTACGGCTCTCTGCATCCCTTTGCGGACGACACGCTGGCAGGACATAATTATACGGTGCCACCACCACCGATATATAATATAACCTACCAGTATCGGGCACCATTACCCGGAGCCGGATCGAACGAAGGACATCAGTCCTATAATGAAGGGGGTGGATCGATTCCGAGCAGGGGGACAGGTGGTGCTCCGAACCCCGGAACGAATCCGGGAGGAGGAGCCGGAACTGTGCCGAACCCTGGTTCGTACGGAGGTTACCCCCCCAGTCCTGAACGAACCCAGCCAAATCCAAGAGGAGGGGCACCAAGACCGGTCCCTGCCCCGAGGAGGTTGACAAAACGATCATCTATGGGCCCGAGGGTTGCTGCCATAGTGGAATCCGATCCTTGTATACAAGGAATGGGGATAGACTGTTGCAGTCGGACCCGGGAAGATGAGTCAGAAATAATGGAATGGAGTCGGAGGCAGTCTGATAGACTGGTATGGAGTCATAACAGTGCCCGGAAGCCTGTTCGAACTCCCCGACGGTTCAATGGAGAGAATTGGAAGGAAAGCTACCAAGACTTTTGCGACGATAACCGTTATCATGGGTGGGACAAGGAGGCTTCCTTGGGTCCTCTCATTAAATGGTTGAGTGAGGGTCCGGGACGAATAGCTGTAGATGATTGGCGAGAGACGTATGGGGAAGATGGAGACTATGACCAATTGGTGGCAGCCGCCACACACATTTTTGGGGTGCTGTCCGCGAATGATCCTTGGTCGGAGTTCCAGGTACGAACACAGAAACCAAAAGAGTCTCCGAAAGTATTTGGACTAGAGCTTCAAAGATTGTTGCAAAAGGCTCGACCTTATTGGAGACGGGATGATGAATATTTCTTAGATGAATTATTCACACACTTTATAAAAGGACTGAGGGATCCGTCCCATGCTGAACTCGTCCAGAAGGAATGGGGGCGAGGATCCTCAATGGTAGACTTCTTTTTGGCTATCGATCAGCATGAAAAGAAGAAACGACTACTTTCTGGGTTCGTACCCAACCAAAGAGTGGCGGCTGCACATACGGCCGCTCCAGAGGAAAGCGATTCGGACGATGGTTCGGATGAGGAAAGAATTGCAGCAATAGGGGGAGATAAGTGGGATCGAAAGAATCGGTGGAAGAAAAATGGTAGTAAACCACCCGAGAAGGAGAAGCCAGTAGAGGCAAGCTCTAAGCCCATCCCTACCCCCCAGTTAGGAGCGTCATCAGAGAATGAGAAACGGTTAATGGCCATGATAGAAGAAATGAAAGGATTGTTGGACTATCAGAAACGACCGAAGCTGGATCGAGCAACGGTGAAGTGTTTCAGGTGCCAGGAGACCGGACATTTCGCAGCTGAATGTACGGCCGAGAAACCAGTTTGGAGAGAAAGAAAGAGAGAGGAGGCGGGAAATTAGAGGGGGTTGTCCGTGAAGGCAAGCTGACGACCCCGAATAAAGTATGCCAGGATACAATCCATACGAACGCGATTGAGGAGTCTGTAATGTATCCGCCCAGCAGCATGGGAAATGCTGATGAGCCGAAAACATGTGGGGCTGGGGGTATTGGTGAGACAGTCGCCAGGGAGAGCAAAGAAGGGAAACCGATCACCAATAGAGAGGAAGGTTGGGTAGAGGAACTATCCAGGATCGGGGGGATCCGCCTTCCCCAAGGTCATCCGTGTCTGGAGTATTTGAAAGGATTCGGATTCAATTTTGACATGGCAGACGACATCAAAAGGTTCGCAAGTAATCCCTCTATGATGGGAGGAAAGAGATGGTATGTGTCCGTATCTGTAAACGGCAGAATGGGAGAATTTTTGTTGGATACCGGAGCTAGCCACTCCGCTATGTCGAAAAGATTCTACGATCTGGTGTCGAACATGGATGATGACCTCACAACGAGGGTAAATGCATGTGCGGCTGATGGGAGCAAGATACAAACGTTTGGTAGAACTTGTATGATCATCTTGGTGGGTGGTAGGGAATATATCATTTCCCCTACTGTCGCTGGGATAGAGGATGATGGTATCATTGGGATGGATTTCGCTTCCTTATATGGGGTAAAATTGGACCCCGTCACTGGAATGTTGAAAGTAAATCGTCCCTACAAAGACAGGATACAATGCCTGGCACGAGAAGTTAGTGGAGTAGCGAGTGTGGTACAGACGGTAAAAATACCTCCCGGAATGGCATGTGATGTGTTAATAGCCTCCAGTAGGATGAAGAGGGGCGTTCCGGGGGTTTTCGAACCTAATGTGGCAGTGTTGGGAAAGAAGGGTTTGGAGTCAGCCGACACCCTGATAGGCAACATAGCATGGGGGGTGGCCCCTATAACGAACCCGGGTTCGAAAACCATCTACCTAGAGAAAGGCACTGTAGTGGGAGAAGTGATATCCGCGGAAGCGGTCACCAGTAGCTTTGAGAATGGAAGTGGACTAGTCCCGAACAATGAAGTAATGGAAGAAGGATTGGAAAAGTTAATAGAGGGATCCGGAGTAGAGACGGAGGAACAGAGGAAGGCCCTGAGGGAGATGTTAACCGAGTGTAGTTCAGCCTTTGCGCGGCCCGGAGAGCCGTTGGGACGAACGGATCGAGTCCTGCACTCAATTAACACAGAAGGGGCGAATCCGGTAAAGATACCATATAGACGTCTTCCGCTAGCAAAAAAAATGGTGGCGGAAGAAGAGATTACGAAGATGTTGGCGGAAAGAGTGATAACTCCGAGCACCAGTCCTTGGAGTAGTCCAGTATGTATGGTAACAAAGAAGGATGGGAGTATCCGGTTCTGTATAGACTACCGAAAACTGAATGGCTTGACTAAAAAGAATTCGTATCCGCTCCCCCGGATAGATGAGACCATTGATTCCCTCGGAGGAAATAAATGGTTTTGTACGATTGATTTGCAGTCTGGTTATTGGCAGGTGGGAATGAAAGAAGAAGACAAGGAGAAAACTGCGTTTTCGAGCCATGTAGGGTTGTTCCAGTATAACGTGATGCCATTCGGACTCTGTAATGCTCCGGCCACGTTTGAAGCAATGATGGAGACTTTACTGAAAGACTTATTGTGGAAGAAATGTCTGGTATATCTGGACGATGTGATCATATTCGGAAAGACATTCGAGGAATGCCTGGAGAACCTGAAGTTGGTGCTGCAGCGAATAATCTCGAATGGATTAAAGCTGAAAGCTAAAAAGTGTAATATGTTTCAGAAAAGTATTAACTATCTAGGACGGATCATCTCAACAGATGGGGTGAAGGCTGATCCGGAGAAGGTTAAGACTGTAACAGACTGGAGCATTCCTAAAGGACCGAAAGAAGTAAGATCCTTCCTAGGATTTTGTTCTTATTATAGAGATTTCTTACCAGGATACTCCCGGATAAGTTATCCAATACAATGTCTGTCGCACTGGACCCCAGGGAGACGTAAGGAGAAGTTCCCATGGGGGAAAGAACAAGGGGAATCATTCGAACTGATTAAACGGTTGTTCGTGGAAACACCGGTTTTGAAATACCCCACTGCGGATGGCCATTTCATATTAGACACTGATGCGAGCAATGAAAGTATAGGAGCAGCTTTGTCTCAAGTCCAAGATGGGAAAGAGGTTCCAATCGCATTTGCAAGCAATACAATGAGTAAGGCACAAAGGAATTATTGTACGACAAAGAGGGAATTATTGGCAGTGGTAGTATATACAAAGAAATATAAGCACTTCTTGTGGGGATCTGATTTTACTTTACGTACGGATCACTCCTCCCTGCGGTGGTTATTGAACTTTAAGGATGCGGAAGGTATGATAGGACGGTGGTTGGCACACCTATCTGAGTTCGGATTGGACCATAGCCAAATTCAGCATAGAAAGGGGGTTAAGCATGTGAACGCTGATGCGTTGTCGCGAATCCCGGTGAGGAAGTGTCAGAATGACGGATGTGATGATTGTGGGAAGCATAATGCCGTGTTGGCAGGAGTCCGAAAGCCTTTTAGAGATCTCGAACCCGTGATACTAGAATGGGACGAGAACTCCATTAAGAGCTTCCAGGAGAGAGATGCGAATAGCATCCGTCTGAAGATGTTACTTGTAGAAGGAAGGGTCCCGACTCGGCCAGCAATATCGTTGGAGAATAGGATGATGAGGCGACTAATAGCTCAATGGACAGAGTTAGAGGTGGTAAATGGACTGATTTATAGGTGGAAGACGAATGCGTTGGGAAATAAGTCAAGACAGATCTTTATTCCTACTGCCATGCGAAGGGATATAATGTTCTTTTGCCATGGGCATCGGACCAGTGGCCATTTTGGGAGAAAACGGTCTCTGGAAAGGCTGGCTAGAATGTATTACTGGCCAGGTATGAGTACGGATCTGTTGAGATGGATAGACACTTGTCCGAAATGTTGTACGAGCAAGCCCGGGCCTGGGTTGGGTAAAATGCCCTTAACCCAGGAACTGTTTGGAGTAAGGTTCGCAAGAGTGGCAGTGGATATAATTACAGGATTTGTGACAACTCCGGAAGGAAATACATGTATGATGGTAGTAACGGATTACTATACGAAGTATACGAAGGTATTCCCAATGAAGGATCACAAAGCAGCAACTTGTGCTAGAATGTTAGTGAAGGGATGGATACTGTACTTGGGAGTGCCTCTGATGTTGCATAGCGACCAAGGGAGAGAGTTCGAATCGAATCTATGGCAGGAAATGTGTCATCAATTGGCCATTTGCAAGACCCGAACCAATCCGTATCGACCACAGAGTGATGGTCAGGTGGAAAGATTCAATCGTACCCTAATACAGGTCCTGAAGAGTTTAGTAAATCAAGAGATGGATGATTGGGATGAGCAGTGCGACTTTGTTTGCCATGCTTATAATAGCACGGTACATGCGAGTACGAACTGCTCTCCGAATCTGTTAGTATTCGGGGAGGATCTTATTATGCCAGCGGACCTAGTGTTCGGAGTAGTTGGTATGAATCCAGATGTCCCGTGTCAGATCATGTTTGTGGAAGCGTTGAAGGAACAATTCCGGAAGGCGTATGAATTAGTAAGAAAGGAATTAGGAAAGACAGCTAAATGGCAGAAAGTGGGCTATGATACCAATCTAAAGGTTCGGCGGTTTGCGGTAGGGGACTTAGTAGCGAGATACCACAAACCTCTGGTTTGCATCAAGCTGAGAGATAATTGGGATGGTCCGTGGAGGATTACCCAGAGAGTAAGTGATGATACAGTCCTGATGAGGGATACCTTCGGGAGGAATCAGAAATCGAATGTGGCCCGGTTGAAACCATGGAAGGGGAGAGAGTACTCCACGGAAATGTTCAAAATGTGACAGAAGGAGAAGGAGGAAATGAAAAGGGAGTTAGATAAAGTAGTCGAGAAAAGGGGTCCGGGGAGACCTAGGAAGGTGAAGAAGGAAACGGTGCAAGTTAAACGAACTCCAAAAAGATCGGAGAAAGCAAAGAATGTCTCGGCGGGTGTGGACAGGAAGAGAAGGGCTGTTCCCTCAATGGCTAAGAGGGAACGGAAGCAGACCGCTCCGAATGTCAGGTGTAAAGAGAATCCAGTGGGGGTTCGTCGCAGCCCTAGGTTGAGAGTGAGGGGTGCTGTCACCTAACCTGAAACACAACGATGTAATCAGTTAAGTGTTGTCATAATTATCGGGGTAACCTGGTAATTCGTCTTATATGTAGGAATGATCACGACAGAAGCCAGAAATCCAACAAACTTACCTGTGAATGTGCCAGTGGGTAATGGACGGATAATCCGGCGGATTAGTAGTTGCTATCCGTATTTAGATCCATAATGACTCGAGATGAATTCGACAGGGCGGTGAGGGTATCAGTGCTATAATTACCTGATCATAATGCGTGACGCGCGGGAAGGGTGAATGATTGTTTATATTTTGCAAGCGCGGGAAAACTGAAGTCTCGCCGAATGCGCGGTATCTCGCGAGACCGACGCGCGTGCGCAAAGGTCGACGCGGGTCAGCAATCCGCCATATTTGTTTACGGTTTGCCGGACAGAGCAAGGGGAAGCGTATCAGAGCACAAAAGCGAGGAGATAAAGACTGTTTGAAAGTGAACTCGGTGTATAGCAGGTGGGTGAAGTCGCCAGGATCCCGCAGAAAGGGTCCTGGTACCTGTCATTCATTTATTATCGAGTGAAAGAACTTTTTGAGTGTCACGATGGCTTCGGCGTCTGGCTCTCATTCCGAACGATCGGCCCTCGACGAGGTGTCCGAAGCATTTATGGAGACCGAGGCGATGTCGCCAGTTACCAAGAACGAAGAAAGTGCATTGAATGAGGATAATTCTGAAGCAGAGGAGAGTAGCATGGGAATGGAGGGAATGGAGATTGAAGAAATCCTGGAACGATCGGACGAGCCGCTGCTCGAACCGAATCTGGATGGATTTAAATCAAGGTACGACGGTCGGGAAGTCCATATTCACGACCGGATCTTAGAAGGAGAACGAAAGTGTTGGGACGCAACCACTAGGGACTGCGTTCGACACTTCCTATCCCCGACAGAGTACGCAGCACTGCCATCCGAATGGCTCCTGTTTTACAACCGGACTGAGGCTGGACTGCAAGTGAGTCAGCCGTTCCGAAGGGCGGTGTTCGATTGCGAAATCGCATATCGACAGAATCGCCTTCCGAACCTACCCCATGTATTGACTGACCATACTGGAATGGGGGTTACCGGAATGGATATCGCAGGAGAGGTACTGTACCGGGAACCCGACATGGAGAAAGAACCCAGGACTGCAGAAGACTGGGTAGAATGAGCGGAGCATCCGGACGCCCCGAGGCTCTACACTCTGAATGGAGACGAATTACTTCGTCGACTGGAGGAGTGTTCGGAGCCGGAGGAGAAATTGAACGGAATCATCAGCACGATGATTCGAGAGGGGACCTACGCCACTAGGGCATATGTTCCCGGGGCAGAGGAAGAACTGACCTCTGCTGAACATAAAGAACGACTGGCATCCATCCGAAAGGGCAAAGCAATCCTGAAGGCCGCCAAACAAAAAGGCGGTCTGTCAACAGGGAGCGAAACCGAAGGTGAGGAAACCCCAAAGAAAACGAAAAGTAAAGGCGTGAAGGGAAGGACAAAGAAAAAGTCTCTGACCGACACCGAATCTGACAGTGACCAGGGTGCCTTCACACCGGTCCTGTCAGCGAAAGAAAAAAAGAAGTTGAAGGAATCTAAGAAAGACACAAAAATGACTGTGCCTCCGAAAGTGATTGCTAAAGTCACAGAGGTAGTGGGCAGGAAAGATCCTTCAAGTGATAATCCACTGAAAGGACGGATGGCTGCCGTTCAGGCTGCTGCCGCCGCCAAGGTCGGCGGTATTATTAAAGGAGCCACTAAGAAGGCCGTCAAAGTGAGTGAACCCGAAGATAGTCCGGACGACGAGTCTGGACCGGACTCGGGTGGCGAACCTCCGGAAACCGATCCGGATCCAACTACACAGGATCCGGAGGAGAAGATGGAGGTTCCAAATGAGGAGGAACCAGAGGAGGAAGAAGAGGGAGAGGATGAAGAGGGGTCGAAAGATGAGGAAGAACGAGAAAGAGATCAACGAATCTGGAAGAATAGTGAGGCGAAGTTCGCACACTTCATTCCGGGTTCGTTTGAGGAATGTGCGAAGGGCAAGAAAGCGTACGGTTGCCCCGAACCCCGAAATATGAATGGCGAAAGTGATGACGAAGATTGGATTCGGGAAACCGAGGACGATCCCTTGCCATCAGATTTCTATATGGAGTGGTTTAAACAACTAACGAAATACCCCGATAGTTACTACATAAGAGACCAGAAGTCGAAGTTGCGCTGGGCCTACTTATGTTGGTATCAGAAAGACGGTGAGCGACATTGCCCGTTCACCATTTGCATAGAAGAGAAAGGAAAGGACAGGACATATCCGACAGCAATGCGGTTCCTAAGGCATCTGTGCGAACGGCACTTCCACCACACAGTGGTCTACGAATGTGCCAATACGAAAGGACAGAGGGATAGCGCAACCTGCAATGGTTGCGTTACTCCCAGAAGGGGTGTGATGCTTCGCCATCTGAAGTTTTGTCACAGCCCCGGACTGAGTGCAGCGCGCGAGAAAGTAATGAGTCTGCACGATAAAGTGATGACAGAATACAACAGAATGATCCCTTCGGACTTCAAGCACATCGGCGTGAAGACGGATTCATTCTGTAATGTGCATGAGTCCAAGAAGGGCAAGATATGTGCGAGAATTGCCCTAGTGAGAGCTCGAGGGAAATTTCAAATGACGAACGAACTATTCTCTAGAGTGTGTGAACGGAGGGGTGATCCACCCAAGGCAAAGATTGACGAGAAGAGGCGGGCTAGCCGCAGCCCAGCAAGTGTCAAAGGAAAGAAATCTCGGTCCGATTCTCCCGAAACCTCGGAGTTTAAGAAGCCCCTGGCTGTGGCTCGTGACTCCAGGTCGAAGCAGCAGAAACGGAAAGATTCGACTGAGTATCAGTCACCAATGAGTGGGGGGTCGGAGTCACGTCCGTCCTCGTCAGCAAGTTCGGCATCAGCGTCAGCTTCGCAGAGTGATAATCCACCTGCTTGGTTCGACCGGAAAGATCCGACCCGTGGGCCGGAGACGGGTGACTTCCCAGAATTGAGCGCACAGAAAGTTCCTGCACGTGTCGAACCTGTATTGACTCAGATTCCGGACAATAGGCCCCGACTGAGCACGAGACCGGTGGATCTGTATTTTGATCCGAGTGACAGAGTGGTGTGCGCCCAAGCCCAGCAGGCAGTGGACGACTTCCAAGAGACTCAGAGGGAATTGGCTGTCCGATACAACCAGGGGGTGGCGAACTTATTTGCCCGCTCTCTGGTTGAACAGGAGGCCAAGACCAGAACGAACCTGGAAAAAGATAACGAGGCGCTTCTGGCCGCCGAAACGAATAAAATTCGGAACGAAGCCAAGCTAGCCGCATCACAGACTGCTTTGGCTCAGAAACGTCTGCAGGAGTCAAATGACCGGAACGAGGCTATGAACGTCAAGTTCCAGCAGGTATTTGGAGTGTTCTTGGACGAGTGGGATGGCACCCGCGAATCCGCTCTGGAACTGCTAAAGAACCAGAGTGAGGAAGGGTGAGCCCACGATTCGAGAGTAAGAAAATATGAGTGATTTGATATTCGAAAGAGAACGAGTTAGTGTAGTATGAACGTCTACTGAACCATCGAACAGTAGTAACCAAAGTACGCAGGATGAATACGGTGACCAGACATCTGAAGAGGAGAGCACCATTCACCCGTTCGGAAGAACGTGTCTGTTCAGTTAGAACAGAGGCAGCAGTACGAGAATGAAGAGGAGAGCACCACTAACCCGTTCGAATGAACGTGCCTGTCCAGTTTGGGACAGGACGGCTGTTGAAGAGGAGAGCACCACACACCCGAGTCCTTCCGAAAGGATGGTACTTCGTGCCTAACCAATGTTGAAAAAGGTTAGGATGGCTGCCCGGATCTTCAGTTTTTGTTCCTGTTTTTTTTTGTCATGAGAGATGTCAAGTTGTTCTAGTCGCTAATCTATATATGTTTGTATGTATACTATACAAGTGTCCTTAATAATTCGAAATGTGTCGAGCCGTTCAGATATATTACCACCTATGTAAATAATATTAGTTTTGTATATTTTTATATACCCTACTGTGTTCACGACGTAACATAACGCTTTACTAGAATAAACTCAGTTGTATGAGTTTATATTATATTGTACATATATTTAAAAGCGTAAGCGTATGTAATGTCTGAGGGGGGTGGTGTAGGGACACTAATATTAGTATTGTAATCGAACGCCTACAAGGTAGTTCGGGCGGCCGGAGCCAGGGGGCACCCCTATCGGAAGCGGACAGTATATAAGCTGTCCTCACCCCCTTGCTCTGGCAGACCTTCTCAGGTCTCTGACTGTGTGATATATAGAAAGTTATTTGAAAGCCAAACATACATTGATCGAACCTCATATACTTCAAGGATTAGCATTGTTGTACAGGTGAACGACTAATAAACCCTGTTTTCTTGCATCTCTACATGAAAACTGCAGTTCGAGTCCTTATTTAATCGAATTACATAAAGACGAACTCTACATACTGAACAGATCTTAACATAGTTACCATCATTCTTCAGCATCAGCATTCTTAAACTATTCGTGGTACCTATTACAAAGGCCACTACCACTGCCCCCTTCTCTGATGTTACAAATTTACTCTAAATACCCCTAACTCAAACCCTGGAGAAATAGATGTCATACAAAAATAATTTATTGTGACCTAATTAATCAAAAATTAAGTATTAACTTATCATGTCATTACCTGAAGCCACAACATCATCGATGGGGACACCAACATTTGCTGACATCTGTCCAAGGATTGCAAAGATGACCAATCCACAGAAGATACTGGTCAAAAAGTCTCCTAGAACTAGGATGCCAGCATCACTAAAATAAGCAAAAAGAAACAAACTGAAAAGGCAAGCCTTGACAAAGAGCCTATCCTGCATCATCCTAACAGGCATATCTCTCATGGTCTTAAGCATATCTCGCATAGGCTTAACATCTACTGCTCTAGCATTTACATAATATAATGGGTATAAAGGATGCACACTTAAGGACAGTATCATTATGTTCATTGTTGATAGTAGTTTTGATGGATATTGAAGGATACATTATTGATACTAACGTTTTACATAGTGCTGTTTAGGTGATATTCCCGTGCTTTTTAGGTGATATTCCTGTGCTGATATTCCTGCATATCGCAGGTGGAAATCATGCTGATATTCATGGATATCAGAACGATTTCATGAATATCAGAAAGAGTCTGGGGGATGTATCGTCAGCCATAAAACCCGAGGCTTCATGGTGATTCGAACATGGGACCCCAAGACTTGAAGTCTGATGCTCTAAGCACTACCCCGTGGAGGCGCTGGTAGAGGGGGGTGGCAAAACAAGGAGTCTATAGGCGGATTTTCAGCCCTGTAGGACCATTATTTTAACGAGTTACAGAAAAAAAGACATTTTTTGGTATAATTTCTTTGAAAATCAATATTTTTTTATAATTTCTTTTTTTACTACAAAGGTAGAAGTTGGACTTTACTTACCTATTCGTTAAAACAATTCTAGGGATTTTTTTTCACATACATATAGGCACTTTAAAAATGGTACGTTTCCACCCAGATTCGATCCGGGGACCTCTGGCGTGTCAGGCGAACCCGCTAGCACCCATGCATTTCTGGCCATGGTACATGGGGAGGGAAACGCTGGTTATATTCCAGTCTATCAGGGAGCGGTTAGTTTTTAAACCAGCAGGTCGCGCGGCATGAGTACACTTATATATACGTTAACATTTGTTGGATTTGAAATAATGACCGATCCCCACGCCTAGCTCCGTCTTCCTCACCTCCCCTACTGAAGATTTCCGCAACATGGCGACTGCACCCTCTGTACAAGACGACTTAGATATCATTCAACATGGCAAAATTAGGTCCTTTTAAAGGTAAATAAGGACATTTGAATCGATAAACCTTATAATAAACCGAATAATGAATGGATATGGGAGCACTCGGGTTGTGTATAGGTCAATAACACCCTCGTCGCTACGCGACTCAGGCGCAATACACAACCCTTGTGCTCCCATATCCGTACATTATTGGTTAAATATATATAGCGTGCACAAGATACATAGGGTATTTATCAATGGAAATGCTGTTGACAATCCATAAACATATCCCATTATGAGTTATAGAGTACAAAAGAACTGAATGAAAACATGAATATATGCTCGAGAGGGTATAGGGTGTTAAGAGTCTGTGACAGTTTTCCAGAATTTGTTCTGAAAGTGCCCTAAATATGACCTTAATCACATGTGACAAAACTACACAGAGGGTTAGGCTAACATCTATTTTATTCTTTTCAGTTGATAGATACCACCAGTGACCGATAATTCATGGGCTAGGACTAATTTGCCTTGTCCCTGCATTACTGTCACAGACGCCTCAGTTACCGTCACAGATGCCTCACGCGTATACAAATACAGCAAACACAATACATATGGGGTACTTATGAATGCAAATGCTTTTGATGCTTCATCAACAATACCCAAAAGGTATTATAGAGTACAAGAATTTTAAATAACAACATAAATATATGCTGGAGAGGATAAAATGTGTTGAGGCGTCTGTGACAGAAACCTGAGTTCCAAAACACTATAGTGTACATAATGCAGGGAAATAGTCAACCTGGTTTAAAATTTTTTTTGATAGGAGAACACCCATAAGGACCCTTTAGATTGAGGGTTGTAAGGATATTTAGTGAGTACAATTGATAAAGATATAGCCCCTTTTATTTCTGTCACAGACGGCTCGGAAACATGAAGTTGCTACACATGAAGGGCACTGGTAAAAAATTTGCCATCAATATCAATTTGAAACAGGGTAAATTGTTCACATATAATATGTAGCTAATTGAAAATAGTGTTTGGGAAGGGTTGTTGATCTCTTACTTGTCATTAGGGCCCTGTCAAACATGGGTTATTAGCTAAAAACCATGAACTTTAGCCATTTTTCCACTTTGGAGGCCAGTAACTCAACGAAAAATCATTGTACATTTAAAAAAAAAAAAATTCTGAAAGTCTAAAGTGTCCCCCCTTATATTAAACCACCAAGGACAATACTAGTCTATGTTATTTTATTTTGTAGCTGTTGGAAAACAGACAACCCCTCCAAAACCCAGATCTGCATCATCTTTTAATCTGACCCATATATATATATATATATATATATATATATATATATATATATATATATATATATATATATGTGGTGGTTCGTAGTTATTCTAGTTTAAGGAACAACAAGAACGGCAGTTTCCAGGTGCGAGAATATCAGACTTATATTACAAAAGCAACTTCCGTTCCTTAACAAGGGAACAATCAGTGTGGAATCAATACACACAGGTAATCAGGTTTCTATACAAATATAGGAAACAGTCAGTTTAGTCTTAGTATACAACGCTGTCCGCACGGTTGGACATGGTGAAGTCTATCGTCAGTCAGGCCTGCACTGACTGCCTTCCAGGTAAACACACAGGTCTTTATATAACCACCGGTCCTTTGATCACGTGGCCAGGTGGGTGGGTCGGCAGCCCACCTGAGAGCGGCACACGGTAACCTAGAGAGGACCCGAGTCCTCTCCCGGGAACTGTGTGCGCTAGCTCCAGGTAATGAAGCCGAGTATACGGAGACGTTGCCCGGAAATACTGTGTATGAGATTAATATGTAATATCATGCCCCTACACTACCCCCCCCTAGACAAAAACATGTTTTAATATATTCATACCATGTGAGTATACTTTCATACATACAATCGAACGGCTTGACACATTTCGATATAATTTCCTTATGAAGTTTTACTAGGTAATTAAAAAAATGTGCATGGCGTGTGTTTATATTTAAAGTGTAACAGAAAAGTTGATAAAACCTAGTCCTGATAAGGACTCACAACTGGTTCTCAAACACTTAGTTCATGTGTTTTATCATGGACTCCATTAATGTATTTAACGGGTTCTCCGACGCATTTGTTTTATCCGAAGTGGTCTTCTCCGGGATCTGGGTTTTTGGACTGGTATCAGTCTTAGTCTCCTGAGTATCGGGTTTCCGGGGGGTTTCTGAATAGCCTTTGTTACTCTGAAGCTTCCGGGAAGCTGAAGATGAGCTAGCCTTCTGACGTCCTTTGAAGTTCAGGGCGTCTACTCTCTCCTCCCCTTCAGATTCTTCCCCGGAAGAATCATTCTCATCTAAGGAATGTTCAATTCCAGAGACGCGCTGACCCCTATTAGCAGGTATCATACCAGCCAATAGTATTTTCTTTTTGTCATGTTGATCAATCGCCATGAAGAAATCTGCCAAGGAAGATCCAGCTTCCCAAGCTTGACCACAAACTTTAGCGTGGTCAGGATCACTCAGCCCACTTATGAACCTTACAAATAGGGACTCTATATAATATTTAGCATCCCTACTCCATTCTGGTCTAGCCTGCCGCAATAATCGCTGCAGTTCTAGTCCATATATTTTGGCAGATTCTTTAGGCTTCTGCGTTCTTCTCTGAAACAGAGTTCAGTGATCTACTGTCACCATTTTCCCCGAAAGTATAACAAGCTAATACTTCCAACTGGTCATACGTAGCTTCCGGCCTGTAAGTGTCTCTCCATTCTTCCACCACTATCTTACCAGGGCCATCACTTAACCAAATAACAAATGCCCCAAGGATTCATCCTTGCTTCAGCAGTTGTACTTACAATCATCTAAAAGTGATTGATATTCCTCCTTCCAGGGAAGTAAGCCCCTGTAAGGTTTTGTAACCAGCGCGGTTCTTTTAGCTGCATAATTAGAATGCACTAATTGACCCGACATGCGCTTACTCCAAGCCAATAGGTCTGTACGATCTTGACCTCGGCTCGAGCAATCCAAACCCAAATTGCCTATAGCAGGGTCCCGATTATGCAACCGCTGCTCAGCGGGGGTCATTGTAACCCGTCGGTTTAAACCAATCCATTTTTATTGGTACTTCGTCAGAAGAGTTATCTAACTCTGACTCTGCGCCATCATCAAAGCATGGGCCTTGAAAGCCGGTCAACTTTACTGCACTTTTCGGTGCAGAATGTGACCTTCCCTTAGTTCCCTGTTGGGTCCCCTTATTCCGATCCTACCCCCGCTTGTCTCTTGAGTCTTTACTGACTCCTGTCTGAGGCATAGCTGTGGGTGGTGGATATGAATAAGCTGCATCCGGGCAATACCTATAATTGCCCTTACTATCATAGTCTCCCGGTTTACCATATTGGGCCGGGTCGTCCCCAGAAAAGGGATTCAATGAGCCATAATATGGTTCACAACCTCATCTCGAAATTTATTTTTATAGTGTCAAGATACTTCTTCTTCCGTGGACATTTCCCTGTTAACCTGATCATTAATGTCCTGGTTAACTGGTTCCCGTCCAAGAGAGTGCCTGGTGACATTCCCTCTCCTAGAATCCTTCTCGATCTCTGCCTTTATACACAGAATCCTCCATATTTCTTAAGCGGGCATTCTTACCGAGCGTTTCCTACTCAAAACTCTAGTACTGTTCTAGTCTGCTATGTGGTAAGTGCGAGTATGTTTTCAGGTGTTTGTTCCTTTAAAACATCCAGATCCTGTCAGTCCACAACCTTTGCCATCTCACTTTGCAGGAGAGTTTTCCTTGCTTCTAGAGAACAGACTGCTTCCACTTCAGCTTTCCGTCTCCTTTCTAACTCTTCAGTCTCCTCCAGGATTTAGATCCTGGTGTTTTCATTCTCCTTGACCAATTGGTCTCTGCCCTTCTCAAGCTCCTCTGTCCCTTGTTTCAGGACATACCACTCTCTGGAGTATTGTCTCAACTCCTTCTCATACTTCTCTTTAAGAGACTCTGAATTCTCATTCACTTTCCCGTTCTCAGCAATCTGTGCTTGAATCTTTTGAAATTCATACGATTCCTGAGCAACCTTCTTTTTCATGTACTGGTTGTCCTTTATCAACCGTTCCCTCTCCTCTATCAGAGCACCTTTTGTTTTCTGATTTTCAGAGACGATCTCATCCCTTTCTTTTACCAGGGATGCGAATTCATCAGTCAATGCAGCATACTGATCCTCCATTGACTGTCTGTGCAATCGGACGTTCTCCCAGTAGAGTTCCTCCTCTTCCCGAGCCAACCGCTTGTCATATTCCCTCTGGAATTTCTCATCCCCTTCATAGGGACTCACCCAGGAAAGATCCTGCACTTTCCTCTTCTTCTGTTCTGGCCTCAAGCCCTCTACAGGGTCTACCCCTGCAATCTCCAGGCGAGTTGATTCCAACTCCCCTTCACTCAGTCCCGTGCCTGAGCCTCCCGGGCTACCACAAGTAGCCATTGTCTGTCCAACAAGGACTTCCTGTTCAGTTTAACCCGAACATATTCCCGAACAATTAGCTTGTTCTGCTACCTTCACTGCTACTGGTCACGGCACCAGTGTGGTGGTTGGTAGTTATTCTAGTTTAAGGAACAACGAGAACGGCAGTTTCAAGGTGCGAGAATATCAGACTTTTATTACAAAAGCAACTTTCGTTCCTTAACAAGGGAACAATCAGTGTGGAATCAATACACACAGGTAATCAGGTTTCTATACGAATATAGGAAACAGTCAGTATAGCCTTAGTATACAACGCTGTCCGCACGGTTGGACATGGTGAAGTCTATCGTCAGTCGGGCTTGCGCTGACTGCCTTCCAGGTAAACACACAGGTCTTTATATAACCACCGGTCCTTTGATCACGTGGCCAGGTGGGTGGGTCGGCAGCCCACCTGAGAGCCGCACACGGTAACCTAGAGAGGACCCGAGTCCTCTCCTGGGAACTGTGTGCGCTAGCTCCAGGTAGGGAAGCCGAGTATACAGTAGAGGTTACCAGGAAATACTGTGTATGAGATTAATATGTAATATCATGCCCCTACACTTGCCCAAATTGTTCATCATTCTTTTTTAGGTATTAACACTGCTGGACTTTGTAAATCAAAATAATAAATGGAATGGATGACTTGACATTAGTACAGCTGTCTGGCAAGCAATAAACTAAAGATTCACTGAACAATGAATGTAGACTGTGGTTGACCTTAGACCCCCTGGCACCCGCTCAGGGATTTTTGAAGTTTGACCTATACTGATCAAGATTAGGGTGGACACAATGACCAGAGTTGATTTTTGTGTGAAATAGGGTCTAATATAGGTGTCCACATATCCAGGGTCTAGTAACATGATGAAGACATCACAGACCCTTTCAAATGAATGGTTTGCCTCATGGAGGTAGTCATTATTGAAATCCACAATTATTGCCATGTAATAGCCTTGCAAATATGGGAGACATACATGCTTTTGAAGTGGCTTATTTTGAAGTGGAAGATTCTTATTTCTCTTACCTGACAGGCAGTGCAAAGATTATCAACTGTTTTAGATGATTACTAGGTTAGAACTGGGAACAGCTCTGTGTTAGCATATAGATAGTAGAGTAATTGTTCTCCCTGACAGAAACGTGGATTTTTTTTGATTGTTTAGGGACTCACATTGCCCATGGTATAATAATCCATTACTCATTGAACACCACATAGTGTTTCACTACATCACACATTCCCAATCCAAGACAAAAGAAAATTCAATAAAATGAGAAGAAGAAAAAATAAAGTGAGAAAAATCAGGTATCCAATATACAAATGAGATATCATATTAAGCAATGGAGTTGAAGGGCTCTCTCTGGGCTTCAACTTTATTCTAGTCTGACATTCCGACCTTAATTATTAAGGAAGCAGTGCCCATAAATAGGTTGTCTGGAACCTAGAAATTGATACAATTCTATACATGCTACCACCCTCGCGTTCACACCTACTCACGAATCAAGTGCCGTATGGTCAGACCCAGATATGACCAAAAAGTATAATTACATTTTTAAGACAGTGAATCCACTTAGGCAGATCCGTCAGATCGGATGAACGTTCACAATGTTAAACCTATGGAAGAATCTCCTCCGATCTGACACGTTCACATTAGTGGTTTCAGCCCCTTACACTCACATTATTGGGTTGTTCTTGACATGGTTGTGTTTGCCCATCGTTATGAAGGTCCCCCATCCACAGCCAACAGAGAAAAACACCTGGACTGCTGCATCACTCCATACCTTGACATAAAGCATGTATTTTTAACCATTATGGGGTCACTAAGTGCTTTAGAGTAAGGTAATTTTGAATGTAAATTTGGCAAACATAACACTTTAGAACAAATATCATACAAGAGTGTTGATACATCAATGGATTTATTAAAGCTGATTTTGAGCAGGTTTTGTAGACTATACCGTTTATTCACAAATCATGTAGTGAACACACTAAGGCTCTCTGCTATTTGGAACTACTATTTAGTGCATTACCTGTGCATTTGCCAGTCTGGTCCATACAGGAGTAAAGAAGTAGAGAATGCCGTCTTTAGCCCCTGTCTTCAGGCATGCTTGTATCAGTAAGGCCAGCATTACAATGTATGGTAGCAGAGCTGTCACGTAACTCAACTGAAGGGAAAAGTTGTATCAATGCCATGTGGTAATTGGCAACATTTGCTAATTTTCATTGATATCAAAAGCTAGGTCATGTTGGTTGCAGGATCAATCATGATGAAATACTGGTTAGGGTTACTTCAGATTAGCTGTGAGATTTGGGTTTACCTGTGCTTTACCGCCGCATAGGCATCTACAATATACAATGGCAATTTTAGCAAAGCATTTTGGAATAAGGACTATCTTAACCTATAAGATTGAAATATGTATTTTGAAATATGATTTTAACACTTTTACTCGACAGGTTCAATGATTTCAAGAATTATAAGATATATGATAGCATACCTTCCCCCATGACTTGGTTCCCATGCTGAGTCCTAGAACAATGAGGGTCCAGGCTAGGAGCAGACACAGAGCTAGATGCCAGTGCACTCCTCCAATGTCATCTAAGCCACTAGACAGACCTAGCACATGGTTACTGGAATAAAACAGTACATATCCATGCATTCGAGACCGTCAAACTTTGTTGTATAGGTAGGGGTACTGGCTGCAGAAGGGCAATGTTCCCAAGCTAGACTTTGTCCGTAAAGGCAATTAAATCCAACAAATATATGTAAAAAGAAAGCCCAATAGGACAATAATGAAAACCGGTATCAGTATTGATATGCCACAAGTATTATTGTTGCTGAGCAGATTTTGTGCCAATGTTCTGAACATACACTACGCTTATTTTGCAGTATAGGTCACTATTTAGAGAATAGAAAACAATGTTCTTCACATTGAGACTCTCTGTTGCTCAATAATTTACATCATGGGGTCAAGCCTTCATAAGGCTTGGGACCAGAGTGCCCAATATAGCCACAGAGATTTAAGATGTGAAGAAAGGGTGTTCTATTGTCTTTATAAAACTATCTCACAATTTCTGTGCGTTTTCGTGGGGATTTTAAGGTTTTCTATGGGTTTATTTACTTTTCACTGGTGTGGCCCTGTGCTCAGCGTGCACTGTTACCCTATAACAAACAGTCACGTGACTTCTCTGAGGCTATAATGCACACAGTTAAAGAAACAACGACAGCACTATATGCATTTTAGCAGAGCAGATTTTTGTGTTTGTATACATAATTGTTAAATAACATTACTTGTAGTATTCCTCACTGGGAAAGGATGGAGGTGAATTTGTTGGTTTGGCACTGCTCTCTCTAATCGAGGCTGTGAAGTTGTAGGCTCCGGTGCATGACTCGTTAGGCCAGATACCCCCTGATTGCTGATACCTCAAAGCCTCATCCACACAGCCTGACAGTTAATATAGAGTTTTCACTGTATTACAATTGGTCTGCTTAAAGACACAATTTAAGCATTTTCAATTTAAGTAAATGCTACTCAAAACCTCTTGAATCAAATATGTATGTGACATTCACATTGTATTAGCTCAACTTGAGGCTATTATAGCTTCAAGCAATAAGATGTTTGCTATGATATCAAAGATCAAGCCATTTTTAGGAAATTTGAAAATGAGGCTGATATATGAGACCCACTGGAAAGACCATGTTTAGAAAAACAACTATTAAACCATAAACACTAGTTAGTAACACTTGTTATATTCTTGGAAAATCAATTGTCCATCAAAAACTCTCAATATTTCAATATCCTGATTGAAATTATAATTTTGAAGAGGAGACATTGGTGTAAAAACTCACTGGCAGTGTTCCATGCATTGTCACAGGTTGTCCAGGGTAGGGTAGCAGAGAAGGAGGCTATGACGTAGTATATGGAGTATGCCATCAACATAACATAGTATGTGGAACACAGGAAGTCCATCATGCAAATGCTCCAACCTATACCTGCATGGAAGAGACTTACAGTTACACAGAGCAAATTGATCAACAAAAATCAAGCTTGGGTTCCATAGCTACCACAATGCGTTTTAGCTCTCAAATCAATGCTATTCTAATAAATATACCTCAAACCAAATATTGATATACCATAGTAATTTTAAGACCATTATTTTTTTATATCTACAGCATCTTGGTCATATATATAGGTCTGGCATGACACTACCTTCTACATCAAGACCTTAGCAAAAGAAGTAGGTATTGGTTGAAGAACGGCAATGATGTGAGTCTATGTGATTACGCTTGTTATTAATGAATTATATAAATACAATAAAGCAAAAAAAGCAGTCAGGTACTGTAGATCAGATCACATCTGGGCATTTGATCACGTTTGATTTCTATCGGTCTAAATTTTGTCATCTCTTAGTATATGTGTTAACCTGCTAAAACTTTATAGCCTTATGCTATGATGTAAATAAAGAAACAATATATCACATACACCATAAGTCTATTTGTAGTGTAGCCCAAGCTATTGTGAATCTCAACAAGCGTGAAGCCAGAAAATCATAGGAGAGCATCTGAACTGCCTGAAGCCATCCAGAGCAGTATGGAGCTGTCTAAAGATAGTGGCCTTGTGTAAGTTCTGGGAATTGAGTCCAGTCTCAGACAAGTGATATCTATGATATAGTCACATGGCTGAAAGTTGGCTGAGAATAATTGCCTTGTGCTTCTATATTTCCACCACAGTAGATATATTCCCATAATGCTGCAGCAGTTTTTGTATCATCACTGCATGAACCTTGCATTTTTTAAAGGCAAAGCTTATTTTGCTTAAAGTCAATCATTAACAAGCTTTAAATTGTGTAAATGCCATGTAAACATTTTGAAAGATTATCGTGACTTCTAGTGGCGCTTACTAGAATAAATGTTTAAAGTGTGATTTTTTAAAGCAGTTCAATATTTCCTTAAATGCTTATATCAATGCAGTGTATGATTGAACCTGAAAACTGAGGTGTTACTTATGAACAGGATATCAAAAAAAGGAGTGGTTTCATATTTCATGGAAAGGTTTATGAGTGAATTACAAATGAAAAATATTGCCAGACAGGGAGATTTGCCAAACTGGAACCAAATACAGAATAGAGAAAATATATATCTAGGCCAGAAAAATTAAAGAAATACATTTATAAGGCTCACCCTGAAAGAGGGGACAGAGGTTCCAGACCCCAACTGCCCCTCTGTGTCCATACTGCCCAAGAGTCAGCTCCATGGTTACCAGTGGGAAGCCTATGATAATCGTCATTACCATGTAGGGGATTAGGAACGCACCTAGAGGTTCAAAAATTAGTGTTATGCTGTGCCTTCCCATAGGGACCTATCAGCAGTATCATAGAATAGTCATATCATTTCTATATGTACTAATTTTTTTATAAGGGCCAAGAGGAACAGGTTGATACATTATATGTAATTAATATGTAAGGAATATTTAATATGTGATATCACCTGGATCTAATTTCTTGGATCTACCGGAAATGAAGATTTACCTCCACCGTTCCTATAGGCTATATATGGGAACCTCCATAAGTTGCCCAGGCCTACAGTAGAACTTATAGCAGCCATGAAGAAGTCCAGCTTGTTGTCCCACCTACTGGTCTTCTCCCTGTCATCCTCACCTCCCTCCTCAGATCTCAGAGGTGCGGTCTCCATGTTTCTTCTTGTTATATATAATAGGTAGGTCAGATTGGTTCCTTTGCTGTGTCCTTCTCCTCCTCTGTACTCCAGCAGTGTTAGACGGAAATTCACGATTTTCACCTACTCCAATCCAATCAACACTTAAGAAAATTTCTCCATTTACTTGGGATAATGTGCCCTGGTCATGCGGATGAAAACTCTTTCCCTGTGGATAATGCCATTTAAAGTGCTAACCTATGTGATGCCAAGTGCTTCAACAATTTATAATGAGCCCATATTATGCTAAAAGAGTTGCTTGTCAAAAATATTGCAATGAAAAATATCCAAACAACGTTTTAAGTCAAGTCTGTCAAGTCAAGTCATTAATACCAGGATATTTTATGGTATACCAAACTAATAATGAATGGTGTACGACTACACAAGGTACCAAGCTATACATACCTTGGAGTTATCCTGGACCCACACCTCTCGTACGAGAAATTAATGAATAGTAAGAAACGCTACTATCGTGCATACTGATATACATGTGCTGTGTAAAATATCTCATTATCTTGGCCCCGATGCTATTCCCACGCCACAGGCGTGCGAATAGCGGCCGCTATTCCCACGCCCATAGGGTGCAAATAAGAGCTCTTATTCCCACACTGGGTAGGGTATGGATTAGAATCCTAATTCCCACACTGTATGGGGTGTGAATAAGAGTACTTATTCACACACCATACATGTTTGGTCTGGTGTGCGGATAAGAACTTGTATTTACACCCTACACAGGGTTTGGATAAGGGTTCTCATTCACACACTGGGTAGGGTCTGGATAATAGTTCTTATTCCCACACCATATAGGGTGTGTAGTACAGGTCTTATTGGCACCCTATACTATACTTATAGGCCTGGTCGTGATTAGGGTGTGAATAAGGGCTGTTATTCCCACACTGTATGGGGTGTGAATTAAAGGGGTTATTAGCACCCTATGTATGGAATGTGTGAATAAGAATATTATTTGCACGCTGGGGAGGGTGTGGGTTAGAACTCTTATCCTGTGTAAAGAAGTCGTTATTACCACACTAACTTGTAGGACTACAGGGATTCCAGGGAAAACTTTCAAATCGATAATCTTGAAATTGAAGTTATCCTAAAATTAATAATCTTAACACCAGGCCTAGACCCCCCTACACATTTACGGTTTTTTGCAGAGAAAAAAAGTGACTTGTCCTGAAACTGAACCCTCGCCTCTGCCACTAGAGGCAGGGACCATACCTACTGCTCCACAGGGGCTATTACTAATAGCCATGGACTTTAACATGTATTGAATCAGTCTATACAAAAACCTTTTCACCATGAAAGACATTCGGTCCTGCAGATTTCTTCTTGTTGCAGGCCCGGCATAATATTTGCAGGCCCGGATATCAGAGTACAATCTTCTTATTCAAAAATGAAACATAAAGCAAGTGTTTTTACTAGTAAGTAAATAGAATATGGTTTCCCTGTATGTTACAAGTATATTAATCATTTTAACCCTACCCAGTGTGGGAATATGAGCTCTTATTTGCACCCAGACTTAGAGTATGTAGACAAATTATATGCAAGTATAGGTATGACCATACTCAGAAAAACTCCAAAGGTCTCAAAACAGGTGTATTAAAACAGCTTTGAAGCTACCATACATGACAAGTACTGAGGCTATACACAAAAAAGCTTATTTGAACTTGCTTTCAATCTCACCTAGAAATGGCAGCTTATTTGAAGTCTCGGGACAATAAATTTACAGATTAAAGACTAATGAGGACGAAAATGTGGGGATAGCCAAATGCTAAAAGTAAATGTCCCCAATCTAACCTTATATCAGAGAAGTTTTGAATACAATCTAGCAACTATTGGGAATAATTTAGATGTCAATATTAGGATAGCCCCAACCAAAGACCTTTTTCAAGCAAACCAGAGACAAAAATTATGGAACAAAATTCAGAATCCACTCAGAAATGAACAAATAGCATAATTCAAAACCCAAATCTCGTTGCAAAGTATAAAATTAGGTTGTCCTCATCCCTGTTTTATTTCATGGTGAATACGGACTGTCAAGTTTAAACCAATTGGAGTGTCATTCCCGAAGGTAGTAGTGGGGGGGGCAAATGTCACATGTACTAGACCCCGTGGGATTTTCATGGTTATGGTACTTTTTCAAGTGGAATATATAGTTAAACGGGTGCTAAAGAAGATAGAATACCGCTCCATTTTTTAAATTTTTACTATTTGAGCTTTTTATGGCCAATTAAGTTAATAAATGTGATTAAAATTAAGGGGGGCTCTGTCTCTTTAGAAAATAGAGCTATCACTTTTCTAACAATACCTTATCCCCCAAAATCAACTATAGGGAACCTTGTGGTGAGATTTTTTTATTTCTATTTCTAATGGTTGCCTAGCAACAGGCATATTTTGCTACTTATCTATAGTGACAGAGCTAATACAGTTGCATTACAGTTGGATGGTATATGGATAATCTTGCAATATTCTAAGGCAATTATATCATAACATGTACATCTATATTGTATTGTCCCATATATTGCCTAGCAACAGACATGCTTTGTTATTTCTACATAGCAACAGTACCTCTAACTGCATCTTGTTCATTCAATACTTAAGTAGGTATATCATAAATTCTAGATGCATTCTATATACATTAGCCCAGTTATTGCCTAGAAACAAGCATCTGTGTATTGTTTACCCCTACAGACAACAGAGATAACTTACTCTGGGGAGAGAGACCCAACAACTTGCAATAGCAATTTGCAATGGCAGGGGTTTGCTTGATGAGTCAATTAATGCTAGGCAATATCTGGGCTAATATAATAACAGTTGTTTGCTTAAAGTGGTCGGATGATTCCTGCTCACTAGGGTAAAGAAAACATGGATGTTTGTTGCTAGGCAATATCTGGGCTTATATATATGTTCATGATATAACGACCTATAAAGTTTTGACAGCGCACATAAAAGTCACACTCTGTTCTCCCTGCCAAAATACGTGAGTTTCTCACGGTACTCTGTACAAAGGTATATACATATATACATATGTATATCATCTTACATATCCCTGTGATCATATATAAATATATACATTATCAAAATGACTGACACAGTTGACACCAGGCAATGTGGGAATACGACTGGGGCACTCAGAGCGACTTCTTGTCAGACTTGTGTGAGGGGTGGCGTGCACCAGAAAGCTACAAATCACCTTCTAAAGGAGCTGTTAAGTACATACCACCCTACCGACCAAGTTGTCGAGCAACAGCTGGCTGTAGTTATAGCGCGCCCCCTTCACCCAGCTCAAGTAACAAGAAACAAGTTTTCTAACATGTGTGGATGTCATAGCCACTTCTTCTGGGAGTTAATTCCAACTAGCAATTTATCTTATTTTAGAGGAACTGTACCAGACACTGTCAACCACTGTATATCAAGCATGAACACATATAAACCTTTTCAGAAACTTTGTGGCAAGGTTTTATTATCATCATACAATATTTGAACTTGCACTTAATGCATGTGTACAACTTTTGTTCCCTACTTGAAAGTATATCTAATTGATGACTGGTGCAGACTATATGATATAACCCCCTTCGAAGAAGTTGTTTTTACTAGCTCATAATCCTAAATTGATACATTCTTAAGCTTCCTTCATAATATTACTGTTTAGTCATGGCTGTACTGAAGCTTATTCTTATTAATACAACACAGTTTATTAGACTCAAGATTAGAATAATGAACTTAGACGGTGGACATCTACTCCCTCGTTTGCTTTAGCCGGTTCACTCCGTTCACCGGCTAAATCCTCCTTGTCGTATACGCTGTCCACCCTTTAAGTTCTCATTACATTTATCATCATAACAATAAGACTTGAATTGGAGGGGTGGGTGATGTGTTACTCCGCTCACTCCGCTCACTCCGCTCACTCCGCTCACTCCGCTCACTCCGCTCACTCCGCTCACTCCGCTCACTCCGCTCACTCCGCTCACTCCGCTCACTCACAAAACCTGTCAAACCTTACACACCCACTCCTCCAATTCAATTCCAATCCAGTATTACACAATGTAGTGCAATAACAATGTAGGTTAGTATGTCAGGGTATTGCACAATATCATGTAATACCAATATAGGTCAAGACATTGCACAATATGATGCAATACTAATGTAGAGTAGGTTAGTAGGTTAGTAGGTCATTGACATTGTACAAGTAGGTCATATGATGTCACTTCCTGTAAATACTGCTCTCTGATTGGCTGAGAGCCTTCTAAGTAGGTCAAATGAAGGCACATCCGTTTGGCAAGTATGTCAACTTTGAGGTAGTAGCTAATCCTATGCGCTGAGTTTGCTCCTCTATACTACTACTATGGTGTTTTTGGGGACACCAAACAGTTGGTTTTATTATCATCATACAATATTTGAACTTGCACTTAATGCATGTGTACAACTTTCGTTCCCTACTTGAGAGTATATCTTATTGATGACTGGTGACGACTATATGATACAACCCCCTTCCAAGAAGTTGTTTTTACTAGCTCATAATCCTAAATTGATACATTCTTAAGCTTCCTTCATAATATTACTGTTTAGTCATGGCTGTACTAAAGCTCATTCTTATTAAAACAACACAGTTTATTAGCCTTTCTGAAAAAGAACACATTTCTGTTGATATCTGACAGATATTCACTTAATATTAATTTTTCATTGCAGTGAATGGAACAGATTTATTTTCTCCAATATTATTTCTCATCTCAAGCGTTGTTTACTATAATGCCATGAGAGAGTCTTCAACTGTACCTAACCAACCTAATTTACCTAATGTACCTCTGCCACCACATGGTCATGATGTGACGATGATGTGTGACATCACGTGTGATAGAATATGTGCATTCGGCCTGGTGAATGGAAGAAAGAATTGACACTGTGGTCTTCAAATTCAGGCTATTTTAGGCTAATTTACATATATTTTACACACTTCCTGGATAGGTGGTGGGAAAAAATAGAGTCCTTAACGGTAAAAATCCTCCATAATGTACGAAATTTCTGTGCCAGCCCAAAACCTGACATTTGCCAGCTCCAGATTCTATTTATGGGATGGTAACCTGATAGGTTAGACAATTTTTAACTTTCATGACTTTTATGAGAGACAGGTTTACTTTTTCAGTGTTGTAACTGAGTGAATATATCAAGATCACCAATACACAGGTCACCGTGGAAAGCTCACTCTCTTACCATACCTACACTCTGGGACCTCATACTCATACATAATATCCTCATCTAAGACTAATGGCAATATCTACTTAGCAACTCTTGTAGAATGATATGGGGTCATTGTAACACTGTCAATCAGTAAGCTATTAGTGCATTCAGGCCAGTGAATGGAAGAAAGAGGGAGGCAGATTTGTAACATTAAATGTTCTAAGGCCCATATTTATATAAATAAGCACTTTTGATGCCAGAGTGTGAAAAAAGCATCTTCTAATTAGAATGATGAGGGCCCATTGTAGGTAAATCTAGAGTGGAGTCTGGGGCACAGAGTAGTGGAATTAGAAAGCAAGAAGCTCTACCTGCCCATTGGATTATAACAAGAAGACCATGGAGTCAGCACCTCTGAGATCTGATGGGAGGGTGACAGGGAGAAGACCAGTAGGTGGGACAACAAAGTGGACTTCTTCATGGCTGCTATAAGTTCTACTGTGGGCATGGGCAACTTATGGAGGTTCCCCTCTATAGCATACAGGAACGGGGGAGGTGACTTTTCCTTCTGCTAGAGCCAACAAATTAAAACTATAAGCTCAAGTCATAAAAAAAGCAACTACTTTGCCTCTCTAGTATACCGACATCAATTTTGCTGAAAATTCTTTTTATTCCAGTAAAATTAATACACATATACGAACTCTAAATATAAGGTAAATTATCTATAATTGTTGAGCAATTAATTTTTTTCTCATTAATAATTGGTGGAAAGTGTCATTTTTGTGTATTTATACCCATAAATACCAGTAAATCAGGGAGAATTAAAAACTTGTAGCGGGCACGTATCGCTCGGGGCAGCCCGAGCGTGCGTGGAGAGCGCATTGCCCGCCTATGGTAGCTCAGGTACCGTAGCAGAGCAGTAAGGAAGCAGCTGGCCCTGTGGTGCAGCGGTAGCATTCTCAACTTCGGAGTGGAGGGACCGGGGTTCGATTCCCCGTGGGGCTCGACGTTTTCACTGCCTTCTACACTGGTGCCGTGACCAGGATCCACCGAACCTGGGTTGGGTACTTGAGCTTGTTCAGCTTCTGCTGAGTGGTCTTCGTGGCCTCCGGTCACGTCAGCAGAAGTCTGAAGGGGAGTAATGTAGCGGGCACGTATCGCTCGGGGCAGCCCGAGCGTGCGTGGAGAGCGCATTGCCCGCCTATGGTAGCTCAGGTACCGTAGCAGAGCAGTGAGAAGCAGCTGGCCCTGTGGTGCAGCGGTAGCATTCTCAACTTCGGAGTGGAGGGACCGGGGTTCGATTCCCCGTGGGGCTCGACGTTTTCACTGCCTTCTACACTGGTGCACGTTTGACCAGGATCCACCGAACCTGGGTTGGGTACTTGAGCTTGTTCAGCTTCTGCTGAGTGGTCTTCGTGGCCTCCGGTCACGTCAGCAGAAGTCTGAAGGGGAGTAATGTAGCGGGCACGTATCGCTCGGGGCAGCCCGAGCGTGCGTGGAGAGCGCATTGCCCGCCTATGGTAGCTCAGGTACCGTAGCAGAGCAGTAAGGAAGCAGCTGGCCCTGTGGTGCAGCGGTAGCATTCTCAACTTCGGAGTGGAGGGACCGGGGTTCGATTCCCCGTGGGGCTCGACGTTTTCACTGCCTTCTACAAACTCATCAAACATTCTCAAGGGCTAATTGTGGTTCTGATATTTGTATGACTTGCATCTAGTAATATTTGATTAAAATACTGTACTAGAAACCATCAACTGTTGGTCAATGATTCCTTACATTTTGATGATTCGGGATAGATCCTCCAAATGGCGGCCATTTTGGATCGAGAAATAAACTTCACATTTGGATTTTGAGAAGCCCAGCCCCAAGAAGCATGATTTTGTCATACATTTTACACAGAAAAATGAGATTTTATCACACGTAGACCTCTTATTATAACAATAGAAACATATTTTCTTAAGGGGACCCAATCTGTGCCATTTTCATCATCCCTGTCAGCATTACATCCTTTGTGCAAGTACATTTTCATCTTTTTAGGAAAACATTTTAAAAATACTTTTCATCAATATGTATCTTTTTTCTGGCTATGTCAATCAGGGATTGACATGTGTATACTGGTTATTTTTGTTATCTGGGGATTTATCTATTTTTTTTAGCTGGGGAGGCCATGTATCCATAGGTCCATGTGCCATCGGGCCATCCCTCCTGCGGCAATATGTGTTTGGGGCGAAATGTCTGGGAATGGTCTAACAATGAACCTTTGTTTCTGCTCCAGGAGGTGTGGAACCTGCTCCGCCCAACCATTGACTAAATGGTTGTGCTAGATTCTGAGGCCATGCAGGAACTAGTGAATGGTCAACTGAACCCGATAACAGCTGCAGATGGAGGCTAAGGTACATGATGGAGACAGGCAGCATAGACCATAGTATATGTGACATACACTAAGAAAAGGGACCTTAGTGCACCCTGCACTAAGGGCCTCTCTTTGGCAGATCAAGTCACATGTGCTGTTTGGTTTGGAAAAGGACACCTTAATGAATCTGAAGCCCTGCATTTCCCCAAAATTGAAAAGAGATTCAGGCACTTTACAAAATCTTCACTTTAAATGTACCCACATCTGTTTCATGTATTTCAAAAGTGTATATTGAGACGAACCAGTCTTGCAGTGAAATTGCATGAGCTGCATTGCATTTCTGCCATCAGTGCAGCTATCTCTAAACAGATATGTTTTGTCATGACAGACTTAAAACAACAGAGAGTTTAACATTGGATAAGGTGCACCTGTAGGTCAACATCAAGGGCTAAACCTAGAGGGTCCAGTTGCTTTAAAGGAGTTGAAGGTATAGGCCATGGTCTACGAATACTGGACCTGGTGGAAAAACATGAAACTAACTAAAACTATGTTTAAAGCATGTCTCACGTTTGTTTATATCCTAACTCCTAATCTTTTATTACCCATCTAGGGAGACTAGAAAATATTTGAATAAGTCCCCAACTGTTTTGTTTATCAATGACTCATTATTGTTTTACGTGTATTGTTTAGTCTGCATTGAAAAATAAAGTTATATATTTTGTCATATGATGATTTTTTTGCCTAGCCTTAAGCCACGAAGTAGCCTAACGCTTGGCAAAACCTAGCACTTCATGCAGTCATAGCATTTATGGGGGATTTGCATCATTCCATAGACAGATTCAATGGTTAATTTGGAGACAGTTCAAGACCATTAATACTTTAAAAGGTCTGAAATGATCTGCAATCATGAAAATCTTTCACTCGCCCTCATAATAAGAAATAAATTTGTAAAGGGGGCTTATTCATGAAAACCTTCTGTGCAATGCTGTAAATGTTTGAGAGGGGACAAAATGTCCAACATTATGTGTATTTTCACATTCAAACATTATTAGTATGTACTCAATGCAAATCGACTAAACATCTAGATGGAGAGTGTACAGTAAGTGACGTCACAGTACCAATTATGTCACTATCTTAGCGACATTGCTATCTTACCAAACAATGTCACTACATTACCTAGCATGCAGTGGCATCACTTCCTGCAGAGTCCTTCTTGTTTTGATTTTGTGTGTCAGAATCGGCCAGAGTTTGCCCTCAGAATTGGCCATAGTCAGGGCCGTAATTTACTGGCAGAATCAGTCGTAGTTTGCAGTTATAATGGGGCAGAGTTTGGCATGGAAAAAGAGACCTAATTTCTCCGAGTGGCTGACCGTGAGAGATGAACTTTATCCAGGGAGCTGCTCACTTTTTTCCAGTGACAACTCCAATTTAAATTTAGGAATTCAAAAATGTTGAAAAGATAGAGCTTTCCTATGTGCGGTTTCAGTTCAGAGTCTTATTTTCAGATGTCAATATATCAAAAAATAGCACTATGAATTATTGACTTTTTTGCCTCTATTACATCATTATTATATACAGCAAATATTATCTCAACTTATAAATAGAAATTAATGGTAGTTTAGAATTGTTCAAACTCTATAAATGTGTGGGTACATGCAGGTCTTGGTGATTGAGTTTTTACACATTTAAAACTAACCTCGAAGTAATCGCATAGCGACTAATCATTTTGGTGATCCAATACTTTTTGGAGCAATTTTAATATAATCTTATCCTACATATATGTGTAAAAAAGGGTCTACACATCAAAAGTATGAGGGCTAGAAGGTCTATACTTCCATATGGTAAATTTCTTTGTGTGTCCTGTGTCGCTCCATGTATATTTTGCCATAGCAAATAACAGAACTGTAGCAAGCAATTGTTCATGATAAGATACGAAGGAAGAAAATTGAGGGAAAAGGGTCCTCCAAGGTAAAAATTCAGTAATAAAATAGATGTTATCAGCTTTCTAATGATATCTTTTATTAGCAGGTATCACTATATTTTTGAGCACTGGCTCTCTGAATATGTGTGGTCACTGTCCAATCTGAAATGTCAATAAGCTGTATCTTACTTTGTTTCAGAGATATTCCTATGTAATTAGCATAAAATTATGCTTATTACCAAATATCCAAACCTTTTTAAACATTTGGTCACAGCTTTTGGTCTAAAAGTGGCATTTACATTCCGTGTTCAGCATAGAAATCGTTGTGGGGCCTTCTATCAATCAATTTATTTTTAAATTTCAATTTAGCATGAAAAGCGTGTTTCCATGGCAACCAACAAGTGCAAAAACACGAATTTAGGCCCAAAAACGTTCTTTTCCATCCCAAATATCGAATGTATTCACTAAAGATAGAATCTTCTAATGTGGCCTATCATATTCAACATAAAAAACTAGTATAGATAGGATTTTGCTATATTTTGGTCCTTTTTGGCTATATGGAGCCCCCTGGTGGCCAAAGTAAGTACTAAAAACCCTGCACGGAGGTCCCTTTTTCCTTGTTGATCCACATTAATGGTGATGGTTATATTATAACATTAATATGATGACGTTGTATTCATCCTAGCTTCCTGTCTTCGTATAATATTCACCTTTGCTTATAATTATTAGTATGTTTCTCAAGCAAAAACCCATTATTCTCACTTTCACTGAATTGCATTGGATGTGACTAAGCAACTAATTACTACTTCCTCTTTGTCTGAATGTTAATAAAGTTTCTGGAACTCTAAACGTACACTGTTCTGTTCTCTCTCATATACAAGTGAAACAATTCAATAGCACAAAGGCCAATACTACATGCCAGTCAGTCACAGTATACATATCAATGAAGCAGTAGAATAACTCTTCTCTAAGGATGGCATAATGCACTAGCGCAAAATGTCCTTGGTGATCATGATGCATTAATGCAGCCCTGCAGGGCCACTGACACAGAAATAGTATGCCCGGTGTCAAAATATGAGCTATTTTCTACAAAACACACCTTGAACAGAAAGGGTATACAAATAACATCCTGTTAATATCAAGCTTTGCATGATGCTTTAATGGACTATAGATACCCTTTGTTCTTGGGATGCATTAGTCTCAACGTCAGACCAATGTTGTGCCAGCCCGATAGAGGGCGTTTGGGGCGTCTTACATAGGTCTGACTGCCTGCATGAGAGCGCCACCGGATTGGAGGCAGAAGAACCTCAGTACTGAAGAGTTTAATCATGTAAACAATGGCAGTTTGGGGTGTTCTATTAGTGTCATATTGATGCCATTTAAACTGAGTGCTCATTATGATCTATTTAAGCTATGTTTCAAATGACATCGATATGACACAAGAGGGAAGGGAGAAAATCGACATTTTCCTTCTGTGGGCAATAATGGATGCATCCTCCATAGGCTGCCAATGAGGCGAAGCACATGGCGGAACGTCCCCATCGATTGACAACTGATTGTTGACAAATTTATTATGCTTATCCTACACCATTTTTCAAAATTACAAGAGAATTACATCCTTATTTAGTATTATAAAGTTATGTCCAGCACCTATTGTAAAAAATATCTTTATAAACTGTCAAAATTGGGCATGTTTTCGACCCCACAGTCACAGTAAGACGCCCCAAATGCCCTCTATCGGGCTGGCGCAACATTGGTCTGACGTTGAGACTAGGGATGCATCAATCACTGTAGAAAAACTGAGGAGTTAGCCCATCAGTACTTAATGGTGGACGATTGTGTTTGTAAGCAAAACTACATGGAGTGACAGCAGAGAATTTAAAGGGAGCTACCCTGCGACACTCTCCAATGCATGGTTTGCCTCATGGAGGTAGCCATTATGGAAATCCACCATTATTGCCATATTCTTGCAAATATGGAAGATAGAAATACATTTGAAGTGGCTACATCCACATTCCCTGGAACACAATGATTCCTATTCCATCATGAATCTCTTAGCTGACAGGCAGTACAAAGACTGTCGACTATTTCAGATAGTCACTATGTTAGAACTGGGAACAGCTCTGGTTCAGCATATAGATAGTAGATTAATTGTTCTCCCTGCTACCCATGACAGAAACATAGATTTTACCTGATGGTTCAGGATCTCACACTGCCCATCACTTAAGGATAATTCCTAGTATCTCTTTATTGCATGTACACCTCCTGGCACTGTTTACACATGTCGATATATATGTCCCTTATACACAAAAAGTGAAGGAAAAATGATTCACCACACCGAATAAGCATTTTAAGACTTGATACGGTAGGACACTGAATCCATACTTTGCATTATGAAGTTATGAGTATATAAAGACAAAAAGTAGCTCCTTGCCTTAGTAAATGCCTTTAATAATGAAGACAAGCATCAGACATGGGATGGTACCCATAGTATACATTATACATAATGAATATAAAACTAATATTAACGCTATTAATGGGAAATCATTTGTAAAATTTACTCCCTTTACAGTATGGGCCATTACAAAGCAGCTATGTATGCGATCTCCTTCTCCCAAAATATAGTAACTTACAATATAAATAAAATATATACGAAAATCAGAGGGAAAAACACAAGCTAATTACATGAAAAACTATCTCAGGGTATGTTCATACTATCAGAATGGGACCTTTTCAACCTTTGTATGGTAGTACCTACTTCTGTAGGTAGGGGGTCATACTAGGAATCAGTGTCTGAACATACATCCAGGGGGAGCTACATGTAGTGACTAGGGCAATTGTTGTATGATGCCTTAGAGAATGCTTCAATGGTTGATGAAATTGAACATCTTCTTAATTGTCCCAGAAACCCCAACTTTTCCTAAATTGTCATTCTGATTTGCCACACCATTGGCAGCATCCCTCTGATGTGCCTTTGGAATGTGGCCCAGCATATGCCACTGCTGGCTTCCTTCTTTGCTATTGCACAGGGTATTGCCTTTTCCTGGATTGGTCTCCTCCTGGTGGCCATATTGGCATGGCCCATTACATCAAGCTGCAAAGATGCTGTGATGGAGTGCTTTTTAGGAACACATTGCCAACATTCTTTTTGGCACATGAACGGTTTTTCTCCTATGTGGGTGAACATGTGTGAATTGTGAATTAGTGAAGCCTTTATCACATTCAGATAATAAAAAGAGATTTAGTCATGCGTGAGTCATGAAAACTTAGACAATACATTTATTAATGTGTACACATAAAAGGTTTTTCTCTTGTGTGTTGGAGCACGCTTAGGTCATGCTTACTTGTGCAGTGGATAGTGTGGCTGCATCCCCAGATGGCTGTGCTGTAATGGCCACTGTGGCTGCATTTTCAAATTTCTGCAACCTTAAATAAATTGAATGAGTAAGGTCACAGCCAAAGTCTGGTACCTTTGGGGCCAGAATAGGCTGCCAATGGAGGCGCTGCAGTCAGGTACCCTGCCATGCCTACTAGCAATTATGACAAAGTTTACATTTTGCCATCACATATTCAGCATATTTTTATAGTATAGACATCCATTACGGTGACCAAAAAAAGGGAATATTGACAATATTAGAATTCAAGAGTATGTTTCAAACCTACTTCAGTGTATCAAAGACTATATTGCAGATTTAGTCTTTTGGTTGCAATTACTGTGATAGAAATCAAGGACTGGTTCATGGAGATCATCAGTAAATATGTTAACACATTTGACAGCATGTTTAGATACATTTTGATAGAAAGGTGATAATCAAGATCCATGAGGTCCTCCATGTTTAGTTCTGCACACTACAACCAGGTGGCCACTGACACTGACTAGTTGATTGAGGCTGTCTCTCACGACCTTTGGTCAATGTTTTTGTCTCTGTCAGAAAAAGGTGTTTTAAAAAGAATTACACTCATATATATATATATGGATTTGTAAAAACGTTATGGCGGTCGTTATATAATTGTAATTATAATTATAATTATCCTCCTGCTGTTGGTATTTTGACCTTATCAAGCCATGCCGATCACAGAAGGCACATGGTCAGAAACGGCACCTGGTCAGAGACGGCACCCGGTCAGAAATAAAAACATTGGCCCAAGGTCATGAGACACAGTCTTAAGCTGCACTCTCTGCTATGAGATTCTATCAAGTAGACATGTCAACAGGTCTGGATATTTGACATAATGTTCTGATGATATCTTGTGTACTCTCTAACACATGCAATACTTGCAGAGGTCCAGATGAAATATGTGTAAATGGATGAAAAAACAGAAGAGCACACTCCGCCGCTGCTGGTTGTAGACTGCCGGTACACAGGCCGTGGACATGCAGGTGCAATGAGGGGTCGGCTCAAAAGGTTCCAAAGCCGCGGGGGTCTACTCAAAGGTGTCCAATACCTGCAACACACTGCTTGTATTACACACCATTGTGCAGTTACCCCACTAAGCTGCTATAGCTGCCCTGCCATCTGGTGAATAGGGCATGAACTAGCCTTTGTGTACAGCCTCAGGCTGTGTCTCATGACCTTGGGCCAATGTTTTTGTCTCTGACCGGGTGCCAGCTCTGACCGGGTGCCAGCTCTGACCGGGTGCCAGCTCTGACCGGGTGCCAGCTCTGACCGGCCTGAATAAAATTGGGTTATTAAGGGTAGATGGAGATAGAATTTGGCTGAAAAGGTTAAAGGATGTTATAATTCTTTAAACTAGTCACTAGTTTCCCATTTCTATCATCATCTGCCCAAAATAACCTGTTTTTATTCAGGCCGGTCAGAGCTGGCACCTGGTCAGAGCTGGCATCCGGTCAGAGCTGGCACCCGGTCAGAGACAAAAACATTGGCCCAAGGCCGTGAGACACAGCCCTCATTGTCCCAAAGATACAATATCAGTACAAACGCCGTAAAAATCAAGTTATAGAATAACATCACAATTTCTTTTCATCAACCATTTCCTTGTGTCTGAAATCATTCTTTGTGATATCAATGTTCTCCTTATTGTGATTTGAAGGTAGGAAGAGACTGCATCTATTGGTTGTATACAAATTGCTGTGTTGAGGTTGCGGGCTAAATTCAATAGTTTTATAATGCATCCAGATATGATTTTTGTGAGCCGACAGAACCATTTGTGACAAAATATTGTAGTTTTCTTATGCAAAATGATAAATTAGCTGCAGTTACTTTAAACATATTTTGGCACTAATCCAATATAATTAACAGTTAGTTCACACTTATGGTGTCATGATAAGCAAGTCTATGGTCTTGGTATGTTCTCACCTGGCCTTGACCTTGCCCCAGGCCTAGATTATGGACACACCATAGTAACTGATAAACACCTACCTGGATACCTTTGTCCTGGTGGTGTCACATACTGTCTGGGATATTTCGTCTGGCACTAACAGCGTTAGGTAATTAGCAACTCATAGCATAATATGGGGCCATTGTAGGAGAGACTATTGGTGAGGCATGTATATTTAACCCGGTTTATAGAATAAAGATTGGAACAGAAGGTAACACATACAATGTACTTAGTATCACATTACTGAGCTCATTAAATGGGAAAGTCTAAAAGTAAATTTAGAATGGAAGGAAACATATACAGTGTACTTAGCATCACGTTAGTGAGTACATTAAATAGGGAAGTGGAAATAACACCTTTTTCAATATCATCGGGGCATATTGTAATTTTGATACTTGGTGTTCATCAACTTAATGAACTATGGTTGCGCGGGAAGGGGGGGGATGGGCTTTGCACCAACTGTGTAACATGCAACACTAACTTCTACAATTGATCTGAGCAGACCCTATTGAACAAATAACTACAGTCAAAAAATAAACTTGTCTCCAGACTCTTCAAAGTGATGATCTTAAAACAAACGAGTCAAAAACTTGTCGAAGTGAAAAGGAAGTGGGCGGTTGGCATGTGCCAGCCCAAAACCCATCGTTTGCCAGCTCCAGATTCTATTTGTGGGATGGTAACCTGATAGGTTAGACAACTTTTGAATTGTTTATTTTATGATAGTCACGAGTGTGGAGACAAGTTTACTTTTTCAGTGTAGCAATCCATAGCATTTATCGGAACTGCCCTTTGGGTATCATGAGAAGGAAACATGGAGGCCGCACCTTGTAAGACCTAACAAAAGGGCTGAGGATAGCAAGGAGGAGACCAGTAGGTGGGACAAGAAGCTGGACTTCTTCATGGCTGATTTAAGTTCTACTGTAGGCCTGGCCACCTTGAACACTGCTGTCAGGACGCCTAGAGGTGGAATTACAAACTAATGGGCACAGGTCCTGCTTCAACTTCATTTTCTGTTATTGCAGGTGGCCGGCGAACCCTTGGGGCTATTACAAATGTAGTCATGTATGAACTAAATAAAGGCAGTGGATGTCCCTTCACAAGTTAATAAAGATATTAAATCATATGCTGGTTCATGTTACGCAATATTATACAAATGTAAACAATAGTTGTCAGTGGTGTGCAGGCACTGCAGGAGGTATGATTTACAAAACTGCCCAGGAAGGTGTTTCACAAGGAATTTAATGAATGGATTGACCTGTTCTGAATACGAGCTGTTTCAAAAGGATCACTCATTAGAATAGACTTACGAGTCGTACATGTAAAGCTTAATAGAATCATCCTTGTGTACCACTCGTAAATCCCATTCCATTTCTATTCTTACCCACCATTCGTACACATTATATATATCAAATCCATAATTCCCATTCAGTGTAAAAATGCATGAGAGAATGGCAATGGAACACTTGTAACAGTCAACACATACACCAAAATTAGCCTATACACTGTTTAACATGTCGTCTTCATGTGGAACAAAGAAAAACATTAGAATTCCCATTTATAGTGAAAAAATCAAATATAGGAGATGGTAATACCTACCCCTGTTTACAAAGAAAGACGACAAGTTTTTGTGGCATACAGATAAGTACCTATGATAATTTTGTTTTAGACCCTTTTGTGGAAACACATGATGCCCTTTTCCTTAAGGGTGTTCCAGAATGGCCAGATACGATTGATCATGAAAAATGTGTGTCATATTGTACACTTTGTCGTACATTACTCATAACTGCCTTTGTATCTATTCTTTGTCGCAAAAACACTTGTTAATTGTAAATTAGGGTCTTTCTTAGTATTTCACAACTAGTTACGACCAAGAGATACGATCAGTCATTGATGTTATGATTCAGTTATGATTGATATTAAGTGTTTCACAACATGAATCAAGGGAGATCATTCACCATGCCCCTTGACTATTTTAAATTGTCATAAAGTAAATCTACCAACGGTATACACATGATATGTTCTACATATGGTAATCAGAAATTCTCTTGGTGATATTTACGCATCTAAATGTGTATTTCTAGTGAGTAGTGCGGTCGTAGACATGTGTGTCCATTCATAAGTAGGTTGGTCTATACTATCACATACTATATACATGTTGTTGGTCGTAAAAGGTACTTGTCACTTGTAATAGTACCTCGAAAGAGATATGATCCGTTGTATCTTGGTGTTTCACAACTGCACTCATATCTTAAAAATACCACCAATGAGTGAGTTACGACTGAAACATACTGTAATGGTACTAAGATTAATATAACAGCCGTCATCTATGGTCTGGTTGACGAACAAGGTTCCGCACGACACTTCTGGATGATAGACGGCAACACAGACGGTAACTAGGAAGGACAGCATAACAGTAATGGTGATCAGGTGTAAGACTGCCTGGAATTACAGTACAGCCTGTATAACGCACCCAGCCTGTTATTACAGGTCACTTAGCCTGGTATACAGGGTTGTATAGCTAGAGCACTGGGTTTTTACCATAGCTTTTATATAATCATATTTGCCGTTTTTATTTGATATTTGCGTAAAATAAAGCCCCCTTCAGAATATAAATCAATATATTACCTACCAACTTATACATGCAATTAGTCCATAGTCCATTGCATTCATGAGTAATTGCAAATTTAAATCTGTATTGTGTCTGGTTTGGGGCACATAGAGCATGGTATAGCAGCTGTATATGCTGGGAGAAGGTGTGAAGGCGTGAGCCCCAGCCTGCTATATCAGGCTAATGTGCTTGGAGAGTGTGAACAACCTGGCCTAACACCCTGCCGGTAAAGACTCCCGGCCTGCTAAACCAGGCTGGGAAGCCTGCATTAACAGGCTGCCTAGAAATACGGGTCAGGCTGTATCTCTGGTTCAGTCCTCCACCTGGTAATGATGCATGTAGATGAAGCTATGACCCCCTGTATTGTGTGCCTGCCACACAGGGTACCAGTGAGCGAGGCCACAAGCCGGGAAGGTGCGGGTGAGGGTTCACCGGGTGGCGGATCCCATGACGAGCGGTCGACTCCTACTTCTTCTGCAACACAAAGAGAAAGGTAAGTCATCTCTCTCATGTCCCTCCCGTGACGCACTTGGTTGCCCCTCTCTATAGTCCCCCAGCTCTTTCTACTTCCTTCCCCCGAGTCCTGTATTAGACCTCTATTTGCTGTTTGATGAAAGATGTGCCAGCATTGCAGACTTCCCCTAGGGCCATGAGCCCTAGGGGACGATTTCCCCTCTAGTCGCCCTGTAGTCCTCTCCCATGGAGAAGGGCGGGAGAAGAAATGCTTCCCATCTCTCCATTCAGGTTGGGTCCCCCGGACACCAGCCACCAGGGCATCCAGGAGCCTTTGGTATCAGGGTTGGGAGAGCTGGGGTGGCTTGGAAGTTGCGGCCACGGTGTGCTTGAGGCACCCGGGACGCTCGCTGCCGATGATGGACAGGGTCTCAAATTACCTCGTCCTGCGCTGCAAGGGGTTCTCCGGAAGGAGGTCCCTGGACCTCTGGAAGCAGGCTTGGTAGCCCAGAAGAGAGTGGACCACCAGCAACGGCTGCCGGTGTGCAATGTCGCGCTGTTTCATTCTCGGCTGCTGGCCTCTCCTCGTATTTCCTCCTGGGCTGCAGTCGCCCCCACACCCCGGGGTGCCGTGGGGCCGCTACATCTCCCTCCATAGGGGGCGGTGCTGAGGCAAAAGCTAGGGCACAGGCTGCCCTCCTGTGGCGGGACTTGGTTGGAGGAGATGAGGGAACTGCGGGTGACTAACACTTTTCTGGCAGAGGGTCAAAGTCTGCATCATCCATGGTGAAGGAACCGAGCTCCCCTCTAGCAGGGAGTTCCCAGACCTCTTCTACCAAACGGCAGTGTAAGGAGAGGGACCCCGAGGTGGGTGACTGAGTTTCCTCTCCCCTTGTCGTAGGGGTAGAAGGTGACCTCCTGCTGTGGTTCCTGCAGGGAGAAGTAGCAGGAAGAACAACCGGTCCCATGACCCGTCTGGTGTGGACCCCGGTTACCTAGAATGAGGACAGTCCGTCGTAGCCTTGGGACATCTAGTGAAACATGGCAGCGGGGATGCTCCACGAGGCAGGCTTCAGTTGCTGCCACCCCGGACGGTGGGGTGGCCTGTGGGGGCAGAGGGGTTGGGGGAGGCACTACCAGGGTACCCCACTCCTCTTCCCCACCCATCAGGAGATGCGGTGCACCCTCCACCTTGGAGCCAGACAGGAGATTTTTGGTGACTCCACGCCCGTCTTGAAGTCGAATTCAGTGGAGTCCTCGAAGCTGAGGGGGTGATCGGTCAGGGGACCTTCCTCTCTTCTAGTGGTAGGGGGATGAATCTGGGTCTCGGGAACTGCCTCCATGCCCAACTTCACATTGGCAGGGAGCAGCAACTCGTCCCGAGGTACCCCCGGGCCAGTGGCCATGAACGTGGTACGTATGGAAGGGGGTGACTCCCCGCCAGACTCCAGAAATACGGAAGTAGTGACATGAACACGGGCAAGGCATGAGAAGTCCCAGTTTGGCGCTGCAACTTTGCCATGTAGCCCACCTCCACACCCCCCATGGTTTCCTCAGGGTCTGGGTACAGAAGGGAGAGGGGTGTGTTAGTTTCCCATCCCAATATCATCATATTCAGGGTGACTGCGGTACTGGAGTGGACAGAGGACCGATAGGCCGACATGACTATATGAAGGTGTTTGTCCCAGTCCTGTTGGTCCTCCGCCACCACCGTGGAGAGGAGCGCTTCTATCGTCCGGTTGGCCCTTTCTACCAGTCTGTCTGACCTGCGGTTGAAAGAGCAGGTGCAAGACTGTTTCACCCCCATTATCTCCACCCAGTGCAACAGGTGGGACTGAGAGCTCCGCCCCTGATCAGAATGAAGGCTGGTGGGGGCTCCCAAACAGCTAGGGCCTCCCCCCACTTGGTAAGCTATTATCATGATGATACAAAGATTCTCACGGGGAGTGATGGGGAGGAGACCCACTCCTACATGTGTCCCATTGGCGCCCGGCGGGGATGATGGGCGGGCTTCTGTTGTCAGCACTCCCGGCAGGTAGCTGTCCGATAAGGTTACATCCCTCCGGAAGTCTGGCCAGTACCATATTTTTTTATTTCTCTAATGGTACGGTCCCTACTGAAGTGGCCTATTATGCCCCCACTGTGCGCCAACTCCCAGGCCTTTTCCTTCCACCAACCGGAAAACCTTCCCAAAAGTACTGCGTCCTCCAGCTGGTCACGGATCAAGTCGTCCTGGATTTCTGAAATACCTCTGGATCCATAAAACCGTGCTGAGTGACTGCCTACATCTTCCCCCTTCATACGACCACACTGCCTGCAGGGGCTGCGAGACAGGCCGTCCGCATTGCTGTGTAAACGCCCCGGACGGTGCTCGATGGTGTAATCATATGAATTGAGTATTTGAATCCATCAGGCCATCTGACCCTCCGGTGATCACTTCGTGATGCTTGCAGGCCGAATATGACAGCCAACAGCTCCCCTTGGGTAACGCAATAGTTCCTTTCCGCCTTATCAAGGGTGCAGCTTCCGTATGACAGCACAACTTCCGCCCGTCCTGGTCCTGGGACACAACCCCAAACTCGGATATCCCAGAATAGCTGCCGCCATCAGTCTTCTCCAGAGTTCCTCAAAGGACTCCTGACATTCTTCGCCCCACTGGAATATTCAACCTTTCTTGACTAGGGAGGTCACGGGTTTGGTCAATGTTGCAAATTCCGGGAAGAAAGAACGGTTATACCCTGCCAGGCCAATACAGCTCCGTGCCGCCGTCAAACTGTTTGGCGTCGGCCAGTTTTGGACTGCGTCTATCTTTGCCGGATCAGTGGAAATGTCCTGCTGGTTCACGTATGGCCAAGTGACACTTGTTCGGCTTTACCTTCAGACCTGCGGATTCCCACTGCCCCACTAGTCCCCCAAGCGCCGGAGGTGGCTATCGAAATCCTGAGAGAACACCACAATGTCATCCAGGCACACCAGACAGGATGTCCACTGGAGACCCCGCATAGCCACCTCCATTAGTCATTCGAAGGTGCCTTGGGCGTTCCACAGCCCAAACGGCATAACAGTAAACTGGAAGAGCCCCCGATGAGTGGAGAAGGCTGTCTTTTCTTTATCTTCCGACGCCATGGATCCATAGTGCTAAACCTTCCGGATCTGGCCAGAGTATCAAGGGAGGAAGATGTGAGTTCTCAAAGGGATAGCATTACCCACTGTCTCTCGCGGGCACCTCTCCCCTATTACCTAGGTCTGCGCTGTGTGGTAGCTAGGCGGGACAGACGGGGACCTCCACTGGTGGTGGGAACTCCGGTTCGGTGCCCCGGGCCTCCCTTTCCCCTCCCTGTACTTCGCTGCAGATGACATCTCAGTAGGCCTCTTCTCTGCTAGTCACCTCCGCCCGTGCCACCTCCACAGTGGCTATTTCCCTCTGCACTGAGTTAGGCTGCTAGCTGTTTAGCTTGTCAAATTGGTCATGCTTAAATGTTTGTGATGGAAGAAAAACCGTTCAAAACCATCCTGCAGGGGGGTTTACCTTAAATCTGCCTCCTATCCATTTAGATATAGCTTCTCTGTCCGCCCTTCACACACTGGACAGACATCAGGATAAAATGGACAGACGGATCCTTTTGCCGTTCTGTCCATCAATCCGTAGATCCGTCTATCAATTCCATCCATCACAGAGTGACCAATCTCAATGGAAAATGTCTGTTTTCTGATGGATAAGTGGATGGATGGGCATTTTCAACTTTTAAAATATTTCTGTCGATCCGTTTTTTCTTCAGAAAACAGCCATTTCCGTCCATGTTTGCCACTTTGTGATGGATGTAAATGGATGGATGGATGAACAGCTGCATACACAGTAATTACATTGTCAAACTTGTACATAATATTGGTTTTATATAATGGAAGTTGTAGTGAGCTCAGCGGATGCAACACTAATCAAATTTAGTTTGCTCTCGGATGTTAAAATAATGGAGATTCACTGGCACCACTGGGTGCCAGACTTTCACTGTAAAAATAATAGTCACTGTTGTTTAAAGCTCACAGTAGTTTAAACGGTCAAGGTCCAGAACCCAGTGGTGCCAGTGAATCATCGTTATTAGGAATACGGTCATTTTATTACAGTGCCTAAACAATAATTATAATGGAATTAAGTGTAATTCAATTCATTTATTGAATTAGTCCATGAGGGCCTTATAGAATGTTTCATGACACTTTGTAATGCCAGGCCATGAGTAGAAGTCACTCTAGGATGGCTACAAAGCAAACCTTACAGCTGTGTATAGGTATATATTTCTTATTCCCAAGAAAATGGTGTTCATAGCATCCATGAAAATCCTGTTATAAACCAAACTGCCACCTGGTGAGATAAAGCTGAACATCAATTTAACATAGCTTCACCGTAAAAATAAACTGTGTTTCACTGTTAAATAAACTGTGTTTCACTGTACTGGATTACAGATATTCAAAGTAAAATTTACACTGCCTCACCGTAATAACATTTAAAATGATCCACTGTAAAATTTTGCATTGATTCTTTTTTTTATTCAACAGAATATTTTTACAGTGTAGACAGAACAGGGAAATGATCCGTCGGTCCATGACGGACGTACTGAACAGATGGATGTTGGTAGGAACAGAAACTGTCCGTCCATCAAAACTGGACAGATCAATGCATTTTTTGTCCACTTTCATCGATGGTGGACGGTCTGGAGACAGTCTGGAGACACCCTTTAAGGTATAGCATGATGTTTCAGTGTTTACAGTAGAATCATAATGAACTTGCACTTGGTGGTTGTTTACTGAATCAGTTCCCTATGTAAAAGCAGATCTAATTAAGAACGCATGTAGCTTGATGTGGGGTCACTATACTTGTGTCGGTTAATGTGGCGGCTGTCTCGCGTAAAAGAAAGAAATTACTGGTAACACCTACAATGTACTAAGAATGCATAAAGATCACATTGGTAACACTCTGTTAGGCTGGGTGCAAACCAGTATATGATTAATGGAAACAATGGTATTATAGTGTGAACTCCTCTCTAAAGGGAAGCAAAATAAACAGGAATATAAACAGTGTACTAAGACTCCATAAAGATCACAATGGTAATACTCTGAATGTTAGGCTAGGTGCAAACTCTCCTTTAAAGCAACGTTTTTTAACGTTCTGTATCGTTAGAATGTATAACTTTTTTAAACGTTATATATAGAATGTTATTAAACGCTGTTAAATGGTTCACCAAGAATGTTAGTATTTACCATGTTATATAACATTATTTAACGTTTTTATATAGTATGGTTTATCACGCGAATGATGAAAAGAAATACTGTACTATATATCTAATGAATATATAGATGGTTTAGGGAGTGGTCTTCTTTTTGTTTTTCTTTTGTTGCTTCTGTGTCAAGGAGTTGATATTTAAAATTGTCCCCAAAAATCTTTATTAATAACTTCTAATCACTTTCTGGTGTTATGAATAACAATTTATTTTAAAAAATACAGGTGATCCTTTAATGAGAACTATCAAAATGTATTGAGAAATGTGACAATCAATTGAATAATTGTTTCATGGATATAACTTAGCTTCTACTATGTATATCTGAAAATACCTTTCACTGATGGAAAGCTAAGATCATGGCTGGCCGTTGTGGCCATTATGGCTGATGTGAGGCTTTCAGACCTTACGATTCTGGGGTTGATATAGAGGCCCCACAACATGCACGGACGCTAGGCTGGCACATGAATCCCGCCCTCACAGGTTCTAGTCTCAGTATAGTGATTATTTGAACAAATCCAATTCGCATTCTAATGCTACAGCTATAGGCAGTATTCCACTGACCGAATCAGCCATGATTCCGTCGGTCGGACGAGATTCATCCATAAGTTTAACATTATAGACTTTTATCGGATGACAAAATTTCTGTCGAATGACGTTGGTGGAATACACGCTTATGTGAGCCTTTTCTATTACAATTATATAACCTAAAAAAACTTTATTTAAACATAATTATCAGTCAAAATCCACTATAAAAAATGTAAAATAACGTTGTAATAAAGTTGCACATTCATTTTGTTATAAAGTTGGTATACATTGAAGTCAACGAATTTGCGTTAAATGACGTTATATTTTCGTTTTTTTCAAACGGTTTCCATACTTTCAGGGAACGTTATTTCAACATTATGTGACGTGTCCTTGTTCACTAGGAGGGGGGCAAAATAAATTCTACTAATGGGTGAACAAAAACGTGTGTGTTACTAAAACTCATAAGGCCCGGTCCAGCTTAAAAATCAACCGGCTATTGGGGGAGCCAAAAGAACTCAGACCCCTATTGTGGGAGGGACCAATATGATTTCACCAAGCTTACGCAAAAATCCTTTGACCCACCCCTGATGTTAAAAAATGACCACTTCCTAATACATTTTTAACAATTATAGCAACTGTAAAATTATCACGAAAGAGACGACCCTTCGCATTGGTGGCGTGAAGACGCAATTCCAGATCCGAATCTATTTAAGTTCATGCTAGGGAAATTAGTAAGCCAGAAGCTACCTGACTGTTCTATTAGATATAACAAGAAGAAAGATGGAGTCAGCACCTCTAAGACCTAGCGGGAGGGGTGAACATAGCAGGGAGAAGACCAGTAGGTGGGACAACAAGCTGGACTTCTTCATGGCTGCTATAAGTACTACTGTCGGCCTTGGCAACTTATGGAGATTCCCATATATAGCCTACAGAAACGGAGGAGGTAAGTAAAGTTCACCTTTTTCTTGAGCCAATGAATCAAAATAGGAGATAGCTTTCCGGAATTATTAAACAATAATAGAAGATGTAAATATAAGAAAACTTGATTAGAAAAAAATGTGAACGTAAAATATGCCTCCCGAAGATGTCTTTGCAGCGCCAAGATGTAAAGACATAGTTCCCTTTTTTGTAATTTGCACAATTACTATCGATACGCTGATTAAACCATGAATAAAGCCTATTTTGTATTTGATTTATAATATAGAATAGAATTTTATAAACTCGATTATAGATTTGGAAAAAAATTATTAATAGAGGAAGAAGCGAGAATTGCGGCCAAACAGATCAGCTGACTGCCGGTGCATGAATATTAGCCTCGCTTTGGATCAATTCAAGTGGATTTAGTCTAAGAACAGTAGATATTGTCGCTTTCCTTCATTTGGGGGCCTAAAACCAAAAAATAATCACAAATGCCAACTTCATTGATTTTGTCTGGGCCGTACTTTCACTTGAGGAACCTGGCAAAGTATCCCCCGAAGTCGCAATGGGCGTTGGCATTTGTCGATGTATTAATTGATCTTTTTATTTTCAGGAGCTTTCCTGATACCCTACCTCCTAATGACAATCATAATCGGGTTTCCTCTGGTGACTTTGGAGCTGACCCTCGGGCAGTATGGACACAAAGGAGTTGTTGGGGTCTGGGACCTTTGTCCTCTCTTTCAAGGTGAAACCAGTAATCATGAATAGCCATAGTGTTCTGAGAACTACAGTGGCCCAGGAGAGCCAAATATTTTTTATAAATTGTGAAATTGGAACTTCACTGCAACCTGCAAAAAAAGAAAACTTGACTTGAAAGTGGAAAACTCAACTTCATCCATCTACTGTAACCTGCAAGTGACTGGAGTTGGAGTTTTCACTTTCAACTTTGACATTTGCATTGTTTTTGGTTTGATGTAGTGCTGAAAGATAGCAGTCACAAGTTGCTTTACTTGAATTGACAGTGGACAGGTGAAAGTAAATGGTTGAATTTAGAGTTTTCACTTTCAACTCAAGTTGATTTTTTTGCAAGTTTGTAATTTCAAACTTACAAAATGATTAGACCCTCCTGGGCCACTATAGGAAACTCATTTCTGTAACGTAACTGCATGCATTGCAGGGTTGGTGTTAGTTCATCAATGTCTATTATCATTAATTCTTAATGTGGCCTTTATTGTGTAATTATATTGTCAAACTTGTACATAACATTGGTTTTATATAATGGAAGTTGTAGTGAGCTCAGCGGATGCAACACTAATCGAATTTCATTTGCTCTCGGATGTGGCAGTGACTTCACTTGTTGGTTTGACTTTGCTTTTGTTAATGCATTATGTTTTTGGTTGTGGGAGGCTAATAATATATCCCTATAATGTCTTTCCTGTATGTATCCTTAATATGACTCATTCTCACCAAATCAGTGCAGTTGAAATGTGTCCGTAAATGATCCATGGCCATACACGATCAGTGACCTACGTGATCACCCCTCTTATTTTGATCATGACTGTACTTCACTTTTCGATCATGTATGTCATGTGACGGACATAGACAGAGCTGCACCCTAAAGTGGCTGAGTTTGTGGTTATTGCAGCGTCACGAGTGCAATAACCATAGACGAGGTCACTTTTAAGTGACGCTCTGTATTTATTTCAGGGTATAATCAATCTAAAATAGATATTTAGTCCATGTTTGTTTACTTCCACGGCATTTGCTTACTTCCGTGGCATTTGTTTACTTTCGCGCTGCCGCCCTTTTGAATTCCGCGCAAGTCACGTGACCCGAAGTAGCATAGCAACTCCATTGCTACTCTATGGTTACCCCTGGGAGCGTGAAATGCGGACAGAGCGTGAAATATGCTCAAGGGTTATTTCACACTTCACTCGCATACGGCACTCCCATAGGTTTAACCTTGATGGATCGTATTTACCATGTAATAAATGTATGATCACTTTTATATATGGACTGCATTACCCTTCCTGACCCTGTTTAAACATAATCAAACCTTAGCAAGGTATATGTATGATGTGCGTCTTACAATGTAAGATGGTAGCCATGTGCAACTGCGACTAGTAAGACAATTCTAAGAAATATTCCATAATTGATCAAGTATGTCATCCGACGTACATGATCATTTCAATTTTTAACTGATTTACTTACTCTTTCTGACAATGTTTAAGACATAAATCAACCATACCAAGGTGCACAAATGATGTTTGTTCTAAAATGCAATATGGTAGACATGTGCAGCCGTGGCTAATGAGATAATTTTGAATAACATTCCAAAAGTGGTCATTGACGTCACATGACGTCAATGACCACTGTTATGTATGCACTACTCCCTACTACCAAAAATGGATCAATTTCTATCCCAAAGTTCTACCCCACACATAAGTAATGCTTATTAAGTATTGACTGATTTTTCTTCACCCAATTCGGCACAGTCAATAACAGGCACAGGAGAAAAAGTAGATTTCATGTATTTTTGTGAATTGTGAAGAGGGATTATCACTTGATATACCCTTCCCAACCCATACATTCTTTAAGCCAACTTGACTTCGCATGACCTCTGAACAGTAGCTGAAACTGAACATTTATTGTAAGGCTTTAATTATGACGCACCTCCTCACAATGGTAAGCACATGCTATCACCGTGGTACACCTTAATTATTTTATCAAGGCCTGTAACATCTAAGGGACAGCCAACTTTTTGTAACTACAGAACTTTGTAGCAATCGGAAACAGAGAGAGCACCTACATCTCTAGGAGTGCCCATACAAGCAGGACTGGGTTGAACCTTTTGTTAATAACTCACATTGAGCCACAAACAAGGACTGCTATTTCAGAAATTGATTTGTACTAATGTTGTCCCCGGGACCACTTTTATGTTAGGTTCACGGCAGAATTAGTCCCATGTTTTGGTGGACTATTTATAGCCTGACCCTTTTGTTATCAGTGAACGATAATACCTGTTGCTTAGCAACACCAAAGAACAGTAACTGCTTTGTAAAGCAGCAACTGCTCTTCCCCCAAAGCCCTCGAATCGTGAGTGCCAGGGACTCAGTGAACAGTTCACAAATATGCAACCACTTACCCCCTGCAGATACTAGCCTAATTGTCAATCAAACCTTGGTGATCAAGACTTTTCATATCCACTTACTGACCATCAATGTGCATAGTCTAAAAGATCGCCCAGCTGAAGAAATTGTATAAAGGCGTGGACTACCTATGCACTACAGAATCTTGGCTTCTACTGAACATCAGGTCACGTGATGTCAGTCTCCCGGGAATGATCATATACAGGAATGACCGCCCTTGTCGTGGTCGTCGCATAGGTGGTGGGGTAGGCTGTTTTGTTAATGACAGGTTTGCCCCCGATATGTCCGAAATTAACCATTATGACGCCCCATCTTGAGACCATTGGAATACTTAGCACCACCCACGGTCATAGAGATAGAATTATCATCACGGCATACAAGCCACCTAGAGGTAATACCAAAGCGACCTACAAAGCCCTACTCGACATGCTCCACCTTCCTCAAATCGAGAGCTCTGGGTCCTGGGTGACCTCAACGAAGCTCCGCAATACAGTGAAATACCGGTACCTTACTAGCTTCTTGAGGAAAGCTAAATGGTGTACTACTTAACAGGCCTCACTCACTACCATCCCAGGGGTGCTTCTATGTTGGACCATGTATATATACAAACTGTGTACACGTGGCATCAAATGGCCTACTGAATGACTCTGTGAGTGATCACGTCCCAGTATTCATAATAAAGAAACAACAATCAAACAGAAAGAAAAGGCGGCAGATCACAGGTAGATCATACAAACACTACAGCCCAGCAAACTTCAAGAGCTACATAACGGAACATGACTGGTCGGCTCTGGACAATTCCCCTACATCCACAGAGGCCTACAACATTCTTCTGGATGCCCTCCTCGTCTACCTGGATGAGCATCATCCGGTGAAAACATTCAGTGTCCTGGATGTTAAATACCCGGTATTTAAAGAGAATGTCCTGAAGCTGATCAGGATACTCAGACGCGAGCCGATACTAGCCGGTGGCGTACAACATGCTGTATATAATATCCATACAGCACGTGCCGGACGACTTATGAGACAGATCAACATGATGGTGAAAAACAACGGAAAGGAGATCATACTAAATGAATTAGAGCGCTACAAACAGGACCCAAAGAAGTTCTGGACAGTTCTGAAAGAACTCTGGGATGGTGACTCGGAAATGATAAATATCTCTCTACTAGATCAGAATGATCGCAAGGTACCAGATGAGGAGATTTCATAAATGACTTTTATGCAGCAGTTGGCACACAACTGGCCGAGGCATTCAGGAGCAGTCCACCGATCCCGCTGAATAATGACATCCTCCCCCTGGACATGCATCTCCAGCTCAGGGAATGCACGGCGGCGCAAGTAGTGAAGCTGGCAAAGGAAATGTCCACCACCAAGTCATCTGGGATTAAGGACCTGCGCCCAGTAATCCCTAAGGATGTCTTTATGGCAGCTCCAGAAATTGGTGCCACTGTGATGAACAAGACATTCACCACTTCGAAAATCCTGGAAAACTGGCAAGATCGTCCCTTACCCAAAGATGGAAATCTGCACCAAGTGGGTAACTGGAGACCAGTCTGCCTACTTGATGCTTGTTCCAAATTGTGTGAGAAATTGATCTATAAGCAAATATTAGATCCCTACTAAAGCGCCGTCAAATGTCAAAATCACAGTTTGGATTCCTTCCTGGGCGTTCGACCCCTGACATCATACTTGGTCTCACCAATGACATCTATGAAGCAATGAACAAGGGTCAGCCCTCTGCGGTTGTCTTCCTTGACCTCCGCAAGGCGTTTGACACTGTGAACCATTCGATCCTCAAATACAAACTATTCAAAAGTGGAGTATCTGGACGTGCGCTATCTTGGGTAGGTGACTACCTGAGTCTCAGGCAGCAACAAACACAAGCAAATGACAACCTCTCATCCAAGAAACATGTCCCATGCGGCGTGCCGCAAGGGTCGGTGCTTGGCCTTCTCCTGTTCCTGTCCTACATCAATGACCTCAAGCTGTCCATTGCAAACACAACGCCCTACATGTATGCCGATGATCTGGCAATACATGCCATTAGCTCGGATCTGGACAGAATCTGCAGCCTCATACAGGAGGACACGACTACAGTAGGCCAGTGGTGCCAACAGAACCAATTAACAGTGAACGCTGATAAGACAAAGGTTGTGTGGTTCTATACAATCAACACTGCACTTGACCAAACGGGGCGAGACATTGTGCTCAACAACAAGGAACTGGAAGTGACTAGCACTTTCAACTACCTGGGTGTCACTCTTGACAGGCATATGACACTTGGGCCACACTGCAAGAAGATTATTGGCACTGTAAGACCTAAACTGCCAAACCTCCGGCACACTAAGAACTGCACTGACAAGGCTACTGCCGTGTTGCTTTATAAACAAATAAAACTGCCCCGCCTGGAGTATTGTCCTGTCAAACATGATGGCTCCCCTGTCTGGGCAGTCAACAAGCTCCAGACACTGCAAAATGATTTTCTTTGTGCTTGTTACAACATCCACAACCCTAGAGATGTCAGTGTAGATGACCCACATTGAGACGAACACATGGACAAGCTTGTATGCCGCAGGAGTAAACAGATCCTGACGCAGATGTACCACCGCTCAAGAAGACCAGAGTGTGTAGTAGTACCCACGAGGGTCCTACGAGATGACAACAAGATCAAGCTCATAGTCAAGCGACCAATCAAGGATATCTACACCGAATCTCCCCTGTACCGAGGCCACTGTCTATGGAACCACCTACAACTGGTACAGCAAAGACAACTGATTAGCAACAAGTTCCTCTCTAGTCTGACTGTCCATGACTTAAGGCCCTTATAGCCAGTAGTTGTTTAAACTTGATCGTAGGATAAAGTAACAAGTAACAGAGACACTTGCTAATCCAACCAAACTTGAAATAACTACCGTAAAACCTCGCGTATAAGCCTAACTCGCATATAAGCCGCACCCCGACTTTTGGCCGATTCTATTAGCCGCACCCGCGATCTGGTTATGGTGACTTTAGTACTGTTCTATAGGAGCAAAACCTCGCGTATAAGCCCCACCTGGAGTCTGTGCCGATCCTATAAGCCGCACCAGCGATCTGATTCGCGTACTAGCCGCGGCTTATACGCGAGGTTTTACGGTAAGTGATTGTGTATCCATTTGTATATGTATATGTCTTGGCTTTAATTGAGAAATGCCCCACCCTTGTGATTTATTATGGCCAAAGTACCAAGACTAAAATTTTGGGATGATCTAGGTTTTTCTTGACCAAAATTCCTATTGTAGTAGTAAAGAATGTATGTATCTTAAAAAGTAGGGAAAATCTAAGTTATTTCTATCCTACTGCATTACTGGCAGTATTAGCTTGAATTTTTAACTAGACTATTCTAGTAACTTCATAATGAAACCGTAGAAATGCAAATTCATGTTTATGCTTGCAGGTATAGGTTGGAGTATCTGTATTATGGTCTTTCTACTTGACACATACTACGTCATGCTGATGGCATACTCTATGTATTACGTCATAGCCTCCTTCTCTGCCACCCTGCCCTGGACAACTTGTAACAATGCTTGGAACACAGCCAGTAAGTATCACACTGTTTCAATGTTCACTCTTTGGAATTATTACTACACATTGAGTTATAAAAGTAGCATATAGGAGTAGTGGACATTTGCCTGCTATCTGGTTTTGATGTGTGGGAAAGACAATTACCATTTAGGTAAAGTATTGTAAGACATTAAGACACTTTCATACATTTCATAACAGTCTTCATCATAACTTTTCATGATACGTTTTGTGAATATAAAACCATCAAGTCCAAGCTATAAAAGACAACAATCAAACACAGAATAACAGACTAGATGATTACACTGGGTTGCATAGTCTATTTTGACGCTTAAAAGTTATTGTGAAACAGCATTTTACTTGTTTTGTTTGTATGTGTCATAAAATTTGTCTCACACCAATTTTCTATTGCCTCCATACCACGTAGTTCGTCCATTTACTATTAAGTCAGCAAGGTACACATGCTGCAAGCTGCTTCGCACCACATATATGATAATTTACTCGTAATATATAATTTCAAAAATAAGGTATGAAAATATAATAGAGTATAATATAACTTGGTAAAGGTTCTGATGCCCTAGTATACCCAGTAATGTACATGATACAGTTATGTACGGTCAGGAGTCCTATGCAAACAGAATGCATCCAACATCCTGGATAAATGATGCAACAAGGAAGAACTGCCAAAGTGACTAGACACCACCCATTTTACTGGTTATCTTGAAAACCCATTTTTCTGGTTATCTCAATGATTCCCCATATTCCCTAAATGGCGCCACTGTATGTCTGGAGGTCTGAACGTGCTTTCCTTAAGTCTCAATTGTCCCGTCCTTTAGAGGTAAATGGGTTCAGTTATACTTCTGTAACAGTTGCAAGAAAGAAAAAGAAAAAAAGAGAGAATTTAAAGGGGGTACTGGGGCAGAGCCTCTGATATATACAGGAATGTGTTATCAGATTACAGTGCTGCCATCTAGAGGAGATGCCTGAACTGCATAGACACTCCAATTCAAGCAACTTTAAGCAACAATTAAAGCTGATTTATGGCTTTCCTTAAGTAGCTTTAAGCAACTTTAATCTTTTTCTGCATTAAAGTTGCTTAAAGTTACTTTAATCTCCTTAAAGAAGGACATTAATCAACTGGATGTAGAATATAGTTGTTATTCTAAATACGAGAAATAGGTTGATAACGTAATAGTTATCATATTGGTCATATTATTAATATGTAATTATATAAGTTATGATTGGTTATGGTTTATTGATTATCAAGTTTCAATTATAAATGGATGTTGTCTGATAACAGTACTATGGATTAGGACAGGTACAATATGCCTGGTGGTCTCCTTATCTAGGTTATCATGACCCAGATTGCACACCTGTGCCTTACTGATTATGCAAATGTGCAGATGAATATTGATGAACTAGCTGGAGCTGGCCTGAGCCACAGCTGATTATAAACAGTTATTAATTTGGATTCAATCAGACCATACGTGTGTGTTATTCCTTCCCACATGAAACTATCTAAACCTCTTAGTTTTATATGGAGGCAGTTTGTCCCCACATGCATAAATGATAGTGATTAAAGAAAACCTTTCCTCATGTTTAAGATTGTGTAGAGGAGGTCTTGACTTGTCATCAGCCCAGAGACAACTTAGACAACACATCCTGTGTACCGGACTACCACAATATCAACTCCACTGCCATCCACACAAATTCATCAGTATCCTTCCCCAGCGAGGAATACTTCAAGTAATGACAAATTTCCCATAATTACCTTGTATGAGTGTTTGCATTTAACCAAATGAAAAATTTGCTTAAATGCAAACATTCATGCAGTGTTAAATTCATCATATTCAATTTGGAAAAGGCAAGACCTTGGTAGACATAAGCTAGATAAAGAATTACATAGAGCTATGCAATTGAAAGCTAACCTGCATTACATGCTAACTGTGATATACTCACCACATGCCCTCCTCAAATGTTGCATTTTTTGCTTGTGTACATTGTGTCAGTAAGCTCTTATTCATCTATGTATTATACTTTTACAGTAACCATGTGCTAGCCCTGTCTAGTGGTTTAGATGAAATTGGGGGAGTGCAATGGCCTCTAGCTATGTGTCTGCTGCTATCCTGGTCTCTCATTGTGCTAGGACTCAGCATGGGAACCAAGTCATGGGGGAAGGTATGCCACAGGTGTTTAGTTTAAAGCACAGCCTAAACTCACACTAATCTTGAATCTCTAACAATTTAAATTGATTATCATTATTACTTTCTATTCACCTCAAGCACTGCTGAGAAGTTCTTATTTCATTAAGGTGATTTCCAAGGCTTTCCAAATCGTTTACTACAATACTAAATATTTTCCTGATTGCCATTATATAACGTTGTTGAATTTATTCCCTTTTTTAGTTGAGTTACGTGACAGCGCTGCTACCATACGTTGTAATGTTAGCTTTACTGATACAAGCATGTCTTAAAGTGGGAGCCAAGGACGGAATCCTCTATTTTGTAACCCCTGTATGGACCAGACTGGCAACTGCGAGGGTAAATTATCAAAGTCACTCACAGCTGTGTCTCACGAACTTGGGCCAATGTTTTTGTCCCTGCCAGGTGCCGTCTCTGACCAGGTCTGACCAGGTGTCAGAAAACAGGTGTTTTAAAAAGAATTCTACTCATGTATATAAGGATTTGTAAAAACATTATGGCGGTCGTTATATAATTATAATTACGATTATGACTAGCCTTCTGCTGTTGGTATTTTGACCTTATCATGCCAAACCGGTGAGAAACGGCACCTGGTCAGAGAGAGTACCTGGTCAGAGACGGCACCTGGTCAGAGACGGCACCTGGTCAGAGACAAAAATATTGGCCTAAGTTTGTGAGACACAGCCTCACACACCTTAATGATTTTGATATTTGGACAAGTAGGAAATACAATAGTTATCCATACTACCACTAGCTATAGAGGCACTGCTCTTTGGGTAGCCCTTGAACCATAATGTTTCTCCATAGTACATATATCTATACAGTGGACTTACTTCTTCTTGTGTGTCAGTACATCGGTGGTTAATATACACTCTACACTGAAACATTACTTTTTCAGAAAATATATCTATATGTCTATCAAAAACACAATACAAAATAACCATAGAATACATATTTGTCTACATGGGGACATGGCAAGTGAGTTTGTATGTTAAATTCAATGTTATAGTTATCATCACCCTACATTATCCTATATTACACATATTATAGGAATGTGATGATTTTATCTTCATGCTAAAAGATTCATACATAATCACCTTAGAACTTGTCTGTTAGACCAAAAAAAAGGTGTGTTTCAGGTTACATAGTCTGAACAGCAAACTTCAGCGCCTGATCGCTGACAACCGCGTTGACTTATGGACTATCAAATCAACTCTGAAATAGCCCAAAATTTACTTGAAATGTAATTTTTTTAAATAAATTGGATAACAATTTCTAGGTTCGGCCCTCTTTTGCTAGGCAGGGTAAAAAGTTTAACCTTAAACTTCAGCATTGACTCGCTGACAACAGCGTTGACTCGTGGACTATCAAATCAACTCTGAAAGAATACATGTACCTCCAAAAAGTAGATGAAATTATTTATATTTTTTCGAAATTGGATAGAAATTGCTAGGGTCAGGTAACCTGAAACACAGCTTTTTTTTGGCCTTATACCCTGACAAAGTAAATAGTGAATTGTTCCTTAAGTCTTCCCCCCCCCCCATCTGTAGGTCTGGAGTGACGCGGCCATCCAAGTCTTCTTCTCCGTCAGCTGTGGCTGGGGGTGCTTCATCACAATGGGAAAACACAACCACTTTAGAAACAACCCAATTATGTAAGTGCAACTTAACACAAGTGTGAATGTAGTAACTTCTGTAGGGAGTATTCCACTGAGGGAATCAGCCATGATTTTGTCTGTCGAGCGAGATTTGTCCATGAGTTTAACATTATAGACTTTTATCCGATGACAGAACTACAACCGCCTGACATCAGTGGAATACTGCCTTATGATAACCCCTTTGTGTACATTTGTCAGACTATCCTTGAATGTATAGTGCTGATAAATAAAAGAAAAGAAAGCATCAGTGATATTCATTATACTTAAAGCCTCATATCTACATGAAATCCTCTGCCGGATTGACCATCAGCCAGGGATAGGTTTTTATTTAATATCAACAAAATGCTGCCTTTCCAAATGATATCCTTCAGATCGTTTTTCCTTCAGTACATTTAAAACATCTCTTTAAACCTCATAACAGTTCAAAACTGCATGGGCAATTAGGCTTGATATGTAAAAACATACTTATGAATTTCCAAACCCCAGATATATTGATATGTATGTGCCAGTAAACATTTGAAAATAGCCAACATTTTGCAATTGTCTGAACCATAGTATAGTCATATCTCTGCATTGCTTAAACAGCTTAACATTACCATTGGGGTAGGGCATATTTCAAAGCATTCACAATGTGTTTATCACGTTTCACACATGATTGTTTTTGTTAAAAAACGAGTTCTTCAAGGGCTCATTGAACCATAAAATATTTAGTTGGAGTACAAGAGTAGAAAGAAAATATTACTCTCCTATGTGACAAAAAAGAAGCTCACAAAATCAATATCAAATAAAGGAATGGTGAAGATAAATTGAAAATCTTAACCTCCTGCCTGAAAGTGGCATAATCACCGAGCGTATCCCACTCACAATTTTAGTACTGTTCTAGTCTACTATGTGGTTAAGGGTGAGTGGTGAGACTGCCACTTTAACTTACTGCCTTAATGCTAGGATATAAATATTATCTAGAGAATGTAGAAAAGTGAAAACTAAATCAATGACTCCTACATGTGTTTCTAGTGATGCCGGTGTCCTGGTGGTTGGGGATTTCATCACTAGTATTTTCTCTGGATTAATCATCTTTGCTATTATCGGACAGATGTCAGCCCAAATCAATGTCCCCATTAACGATGTTGTGCAGTCAGGTAAGGCCATGTGATGTTGATGTGTCATATGACGCTTTCTATTAGATAGAAGAGTGTTTGGTATCTGTGTTCTATTTTGAATACCAAGATGGCCACAATAAATTGTATGATTTTTCTCTGTAACTCTTTCTGTAAACTAGTGTCAAGTGATATTGTGGTATTGCAAGATTCTGAGTTCCCATGAATCAGCTATTTATAGTTATTAGTTTCATTAGTTCAAGATAATTAGTTTATGCTGCTATCACTTTTGAGGTTTTGCTGGCTTCATCAATTTGTTTATTCTCATTCAATCAGTAGTGTAATCTTATTATTTCTATCAATCTACATAAGGGGTGATTCCACCAACTTCTGTCAATCCGTCCGTCCAGAAAATCTGCCCAAGAAAGCAGGAATCTGGACGTTTTGATGGACGGACAGACAAAACCCAGTTCAAAGAAGGTCCGTCCGTCCATCCCATCCATCCCATCCATCCCATCCATCACAAACTGGACGGATTGATGGACTGAATGGACGGACGGATCACTTATGGACGGCGGGATGGGCGGACGTTGGTGGAGTCACCCCTTAATCCATATCAAAGATGACAAGCTGTTTCTTTTTAATATAATGTCTATTGCTAATGTACCTGGAATTACTTCTATAAATGGCATCATCTACCTGACTATTTAGGCCCTGGTTTAGCCTTTGTTGTATACCCTCGTGCTGTGACTTATCTACCAGTGCCCCAGCTGTGGTCTGTGCTGTTCTTCTTCATGCTGACTAACCTAGGTCTAGGAACTGCTGTAAGTATCATTGTTACTATCTCATGGGGAAAGGATACATCACCATCTGGGGGCTGTTACAAAACGGAATTTACGTTACAGAACATAATTACGTTATGATTAACCTTTTTTTTTAAAATTTACGTAAGTGCTAACTTATGTTCATTTTAGCATCAATGTCAAATTCACACTGTGCTCTTCACATTCAGGCTGATTTAGGCTAATTTACACATTTTTTGCATACTTCCTGGAAAGGACGTAACGTAACGTAAGAAGATCTGTAACATAAATTTTATTTTGTAACAGCTCCCTAAAAAAAAACGTTGTTTGTAACACCCTCTTTTTGCACTATAGTTTACGTTGGGTTTTGTAATTGCTCCCAGAACAGCATACAGTGCTGATAGTTAAGGCAGCATAGCTTACACTCAATGCTAGCACCTCTAGTGCCAAGGCTGCAAGAGGGCGGCTCGGCTTATCCTGATCATCCGAACCAAGGGCTTCCAAAACATCTGACGGTAAGATGACCTTGGATCAAAATTTATCAGATTTTGGATCAGTTCCCATCGTTTTATTCCGTGGTCACCAATATTACCATGCAGGTGGATTACAGAAAAACAATGTAGGTTTAACAATGTAAGTACGGTGCTACAGAAAGTTCCTTTTTCCAAACAGGTGTTACAGAATAAATTCACGCTGTTGACATCATGCTAATTAAAGTAATTTTTCCCGTAAAAGTTGGCACCACCTCCAGACATGGTGCTGATACTTAGCCTAAAAAGCATTACTTTGAAGACATTAACTTAAATTCGAAGAAATTAACTTAGATTATCAAATATACGTTAGTATTAACGTAAGTCATCAAATAACATTAAGAATTAAAGTAAATTTGTAATGTAACATAAGATACCAACCCTTGTTGGGGTACAATGTATAATAATTAGGATGATGGTTAACAAAAGTTTTATCCAAGATAACTGTTAGTTTATTTCTCCACAATCTGTCTTAGCTCGCACCAATGGCCACTATCCTGGATTCTCTGACAGAGGAGATAGAGCAGCTGAGCACCAAGAGGAACCGCCTCATCACCCTCATGTGTCTGGCTGCTGCCTCCTTCCTCTTTGGACTCATCTACACTACTTCTGTAAATGAACATAAACCATTGTTATAAACATGTTATTACCCACACAATTTGGGTGGGCAGGGCTAATACCTAAAGCCTTAGTTGCCTTAGTGAAGTCTTACAGATAAAGTAGCCTACAGTAGAAAAAAAAGATGAATTACCAACCTACATGTTCAATAGTCTTAATTCTAAGTAAAATTCATAAAACATATTTTTCCTCTACAGGGTGGTATATACGTGCTAACACTGATGGACTCTTACGGACCTCCCATGTTTCTCCTTGTGGTTTGCCTGCTGGAAGTTCTTGTTGTAGCATGGATATATGGTTAGTAACATTAAGGCTATTTAATCTTCTGAGAAGGTTCATTATAATATCAATAATTATGAGATTACTAGATGTAATTTAGATACTTTTTCCAAAAAGTCCCCGGGTTGCATAACTTCCATTTTTACTTCATCCAGGATCGGGCAATTTGCTTAGTGACCTGTCGTTGATGACGGGATGGCACCCAAAGTACCTCTACATCTTCATGGTCTTCTGGAGAGGGCTTTGTCCCAGTACCCTTATAGTAAGTAAAAATTCACAGCATGTACGCTCAGAGAAAATTGCGGGTCAATGTCATCAAATGTTTACCCTTTTGAGTATCAGCTGCATCCCATGAACTAATGGTATTCATGTAAAAGCAGAACAAATCTTAAGGGAGGTCTCCACAGGAGTTCAGATGAATATGTATTTTCCTGTAATTTTCAAGACAGCTTTGTCGGAACTAGAAGTATCACACATGACCGTATGTACAGTATGTTCACTTTTGTAAGTTTTTTTTTCACTTTTGTGGAATTATTTTTTTCACTTTTGCAAAAGTTTTTTTTTTCACTTTTACAAAATGTTTTTTTTCAATTTCATAATTTTTTTTTTCAATGAAAAAAGTTATTTTTTTCCATTCCTTAGAATTTCTTTCTTTTTTTTTTTTTTTAGTTTTTTTTAATTTCTGGGAAAATGGCCGATTTGCCGAGAAAATGGGTCAAAAACGGGAAATTGTCGATTTTGGGGAAAATGGCCGATTTGGTTAGAAATTGGGTCAAATTCGTAAAAAATGTGGATTTCAGGAAAATGGTCGATTTGGCAAGAAAATTGGTCAAATTCTGAAAAATTATGATTTTCAGGAAAATGGCCAATCTGGCGAGAAAATGGGTCAAATTCGGAAAAATGTCAATTTTAGGGAAAATGGTCGATTTGGTGAGAAAAATTATGATTTTCAGAAAAATGGCTAATTTTGACCAATTTTCTGGCCAAGTCGGCCATTTTCCTGAAAATCAACATTTTTCTGAATTTGACCCATTTTCTTGCCAAATAGGCCATTTTCCTGAAAATCGATATTTTTCCAAATATGACCAATTTTCTCGCCAAATCAGCCATTTGCCCTCAAATCATAATTTTTCAGAATTTGACTCTTTTTCTCGCTAAATCGGCCATTTCCCTCAAATCGACATTTTTCCGAATTTGACCCATTTTCTCGCCAAATCGGCCATTTTCCTGAAAATCATCATTTTTCTTAATTTGACCCATTTTCTCGCCAAATCGGCCATTTTCCTGAAAATCATCATTTATTACGAAATTTGACCCAATTTCTCGCCAAATCGGCCATTTCCTTGATGAATCGACATTTTTCAAAATATGACCAATTTTCTCACCAAATCGGCTTTTTTCCCTCAAATTGACATTTTTCCGAATTTGACCCATTTTTTCGCCAAATCTGCCTTTTTTTTCCTGAAAATCATCATTTATTACGAATTTGACCCAATTTCTCGCCAAATAGGCCATTTTCCCTAAAATCGTCAATTTCCCGTTTTCGACCCATTTTCTCGGCAAATCAGCCATTTTCCCAGAAATGAATAAAAAAATTAAAAAAAGAAAAAAAGAAATTCTAAGGAAAGGAAAAAAAAAATTTTTTCAAAATAAAAAATTTCTTTTTTGCAAAAGTGAAAACAAAGACTCATGCAAAAGTGAAAAAAAAAAAATTCCACAAAAGTGAAAAAAAACCTTTTTCAAAAGTGAAAAAAAAAAATATTGCAAAATGGAAAAAAAAAATTCCACAAAAGTGAAATTTTTTTTTTTACAAAAGTGAAAAAAAAAAAAAAACTTTTACAAAAAAACGGAAAAAAAACTTTTCTTGTTTGAAAAAAAAAAAATAATTCTGACCCTTCTGGGCTTCTGTACGTATGTGATGGCTCTTTCAAATTATTACCCTTTTTTAAGGTTTTGAGAGCTGTGGAATGTGAATGGAACAAAAACGTTCTTTCTTAGTTTCTCTTCATTAGAATTGCATTATGGGATGGAAACTGGACATAATATCCATTTCTATTGATTGGACACTGATCTAGGTGTCATTTCCTGGAGCCGTTTTTGTTCTTTTGGTGAAAATTGCATCCAGGAAATCACATCTAGATTTGTCTACAAACATTACATTACATGATTGTACCATATTTCAATCCCATAATGCAGTTCTAATGAAGAGAAGCTAAAGAAGAACGTTTTTGTTCCATTCTGGTTCCTTGACTATCAAAAGCTTATAAAAATCAAACTAATTTGAAAAAGCCATTGAATACTGTCAACTTGATGTGTCATACACATAATTCCAACCTCTCTATACAAAATAACACATGGAAATATGTTCATCTGAATTGCTGTGGAGACCTTCCCTAAGGATATTATTTATAGATATATACACAAATATAAATTGAGCAAAATCTCACATTTCAAATGTTTCTAGAACAGACATTGCCGGGTTAAAGTGACATGGTCTGATGATTAGGGCTAGGATTAATCTTAGAATTCAACTAATTATCAGATTATGGCTCAATTTACTAATTTAGGAGTGTACACACGCTTTGAATCCCCCTGTTAGAAATACACTGTAACATGCTAGTAGAGAAATTAATACTCTACTTATAAATGATCACATTATAGCATCATTTATTTGAAGTCTTTGTATATATCTGTAAAATATTTCTCATCCCTGACATCATCGGAAGAGCGTCTTATTTAAACGAGATGTGTCAATAAACCTATTTAAAAAAAACTAACATCCTAATGCTATTTTCACCTAGTGTGTACTGGTGTCAATGGCTCTGAACTGGTATACTCCAAGTTATGGTGATTACATATTCCCAATGTGGGCGAATGTTGTTGGTTGGATGGTGACTATTTTGCAGCTTCTTCCAATCCCTGCACTTATCATCTACAAACTCTGTATGGCTAAGGACAGACAGGTGGGTGGATATTGCCCTTTGAAGGCCACATGGTGGCGCAATGAGCTGTGCTTCTATGTCAGTATGATACATCAATACATAGACAGAGCTGCAAGCTAAAGTGACCGAGTCAGTGGTTACTGCACGAGAGTTGCCGGTCCCATACTACACGCTTGCCGCAGGCCTTGTGCAGTAACCACTGACAAGGTGACTTTTAAGTGACGCTCTGTAGTAGGTATTTACACTAAATACTTGTCAAATATTGACTTTAAAAAAGTGTAACACTTTGTTTACATCTGTGGAATAGCCATTTTGAATTATGCAAGGTCACGTGACCCTTTGGAGTGTGAAGTAAAGGCAGAGCGTGAAAAATTAACGAGGGTTATTCAATGTTAAACTCGCATACGACCCTCCCATTGCTTTAACATTGAAAAGGTGTATCCACCATGAAATAAAGCACTAATGATTAGTCGTGTGTGATTACATGATGCCAACATTAGTGTGTTGATGCAACCCTACAATGTTGAGGCAACCCAGGCAACAGTGCAAATTTACTTATATGTACTCTCTTAGGCCGGTTTATTCTGATAACTTGGATTACGGCACTTTGCAAAAGAAGTTTATTTTTTAATTTTTTTACCCCCCTCCTATGGGAATTTTTGAGAATTTTATCAAAAAAAAATACACCCAAAATTAGGCCTTCAAAATTGGGAATATTTCTCAATATACCTTCATTTGATAGCCAAAAGTAGACTTTTGCATGTCTTTTTTTGTTTTTTTCCTCAGCCCCTGGAAAATTTCAGTACGGAGGGGCACCTTTTTTCTTCTTTTCTTTTCTCCAGCCCCCCAAAATATTTACTCTAAGTGCCCGTAATCCAAGTTATCAAAAAAAGGTGTCCTTAGAAGAGTCATATTGTCTCCCGATGAACTCTGATTTCTGTTCCAGGAGTTAGCAGACCTGATCCGCCCTACAGCTGACTGGGGTGCTGAGGCTAAAGAGGAACTGATAAACTATCATGTGTTCCCAATACATGCTACAGACCTGGAATAAGGCTCATGAGGGAGTCAAGCTCCATAGACAAAAGTATATCTTGTTTATGCATGGACATGAACTTCTGAGAGACATCTTGATAAGGGTCAAATCCCCTTTTTACCCTGAATCAAAAAGAGTTCAGACTTACTACAAAAGTACCTTATGCTCCTTACTTATGTTTCTTATGTTTTAAAAGTGCCCACTGAGACCAATTTGTCTTGCAGCCAAACCCACTTACAGTGCATTGCAATCATGCTGCCAGTACAGCTCTCTCTATTCAGATATTGTAGAATTTCAGATTGCATTATAATTATGTACCTGTATGACAAATGAAGGGCTAAACATAATGATCCCAGTTGCAGTAAGGTAGTTAAATGTATACTCTATTGCCTACACATACAGCACTTGGTGGCAAAACATGAAACTCCCTAAAACCATGTTAAAACCATTTCTCACTTCTGTATATGTCAGAAATCACCTTTATCAAACTTTAAACGTCAGACTTTGGCATTCTTCATATTTACTCTTTTATGACCCATCTTTGCAGAGCAATTTCTTTTTGAATAGGTCCTATTCTGTTGAATTCTTAAATGATTCACTAAAACTTTGATGATAAAATGATATGATCCTATGTTTAAATGGGTAGAGATTTGGTGATAGATGTTTTAGCATCTTTTTTCTGTGTTGAAAAATGTAGATGTATACATTATGTTTTAATGTGTTTTTTTCCCTAAATCGATCATTGCTCTTTGGGTTTAGCTATCACTTAAAGTTTTCATGGATAAATTATGTCATGGACATACTTCTTTGATAATCTGAAAAGTTTTGGTTGTGATATAATTGGTCAATATTTCATGTATTCAAAAATGTTGAAAGAATAGGGTTTTTTCTATAAGCAGGTTAGTCTTATATTAATATGTCAATATATCCAAATATAGGACTCTTAACATTTGTCTTTTATTACATCATAATTATATCAGGCTAATATCTTCTCAATTTATTGATGGAAATGATGGTATGTTATAAACGTGGTAGAACCAGATAAGTATGTGGATATAGGTCTTGGTGATTGGGTTATTACACATAGACTTTTAACCTAACATGTCAGCCAATCATTTTGGTTGATCAAATAATCTTGGATAATGAACCAATTTAGTATAATCTTTACCTACATCTATATGTAAAAAGGGTCTTCACATCCAAAGCATCAGGGCTTTTATGTCTATACTTCTATACAGTAATTTCCTCCAAGCATCCTATGTCTTTCATACATATTTTTGCCATACACATTGTGGTCTTAATCGTAATACTTATGTTGTCTCTGTATCAGTAGCAAATAACAGACAGTTGCTTATAATTTGTCTAGATACATGATAAGAAGGAAGAAATGTTGATATTATAACATCAATATAACAATAATGGCTTTAGTCTATGGTAGCTTAGTTACTGTCTTGGTACATTATTTACCTGTGTCTACGAGTACTTTCCTAAAGCACAAGCCCATTATTTTCTTTTTTATTGTTCATAACTTGATTGCCTTTTCCTCTGTATGTAAATTTTAATAAAGTTTAAGAATCTGTAAACTACATGTACTAAGTTACTAGTCAGATAAATCAATCTCACAAAAAAAGCAGTGTCAACCTCATACTGGCTGCCAGACAGCTACAGTATATCAATAGATAGACAGAGGTCCATGATAATCTGTCTGAACAACAGGTTTCTCCACGAGTGGGACCTTGGGTCGTATCAAACGAGGCGCAGCCAAGTGTGATGCGACCCAAGGTCTCACAAGTGGATAAACAAGGAGTTCAGACTGATTTAAGTGGATCTCTGTGTTTATTTCATGTGAATGTTGATCAATTTGATTTTAAAACGACATTTAAATATTGGTTTCACAACTATACTGTGGAGAATGGAGCTGTGGAGAATGAGCATCAGTTTCTCCACAGGGGTGTGGAGAAAGGCCATTCCAGTACTTAAGCATAGTAACTTTGTTTCTCCACATGAAATAAAGCAAGTATGATGATTCTACTTAAAGGGAATTGCTGGTTCCTACACAGAAGCCACCTGGCGGCAAAAATCGAAGCTCATGAAAAGTATTCTTTAAGCTGTATTCATATTCCTACATAGGCCACTTTCCCTAAATCAACTATTTGTATTTGCTACTTTGCCAGTATACCTTCATTGTTCACATATATTCACTGCTAGGACACCAATAGGATCCTATAGTTAAGGCAAAAGAAATATTTTTTCAAAATTAATGCCTTTCTCATTTTATCAGTGACCCCCAGTTTTATTGGTCCTAAAATGTTTGTATAGATGTCCATCATACATTCCTAATGTTTGGTTGCAATATCAATAGAAGAAAGGGATTATCCATGACAGATAATGTGAAAATGCTGTTTTCCTATTCATTTCTATAGTTAAGGTAGTCCTTTGCTCAATTAGCCGTATCATGAAAGTTAGTACCGTGACATAGCAATTTCTTTTGATTTTCTGTAAGATAATAAATCAAACTAACATAATCCTGAATTATATGCAAAAGTCAATAGAACATCAGTAATCTTGCGACAAGTAGCGAGTCCCTTTGACCTTTAAGGCTGCCATTAGGAGGCTTCCATAAAGTATGTACGTACCTTTTATAAAAAACTCATACTTTATGGAAGCCCCCTAGTGCATTAGTTCATCATGTTCTTGGTCATTAAGATGTGTGAATGCAGCACTGCAGAGTTACTCGGGAGAACCTGGTGTGCCCTCAACTATCTGTGGTCAAGAAACTCCAAGGACCAGCTGTACTAGAGCGCTGCATCCTGTGTTAAATAGGAGTTCTGTTTTTTACAAAACACAACTCAATCGCAATCGTTCCACAGAACCCAGTCAATTAATTTCACATTTGATGTACAATGCCCTTTGTTGTAAAGATGCATGAATGCAACCCTTAACCTGCCCTCTTTATTAACAATTAATTAAGTCAAAAAAGTAAGTACAAAACCTACGTAAATTCAGAAATCCAACTGTGCGGGATTCAATGCGGCGGCTAGAGAGATCAGCACCTCCCCCTAGTGCATACATGGGGAACCAATAAACCGAGCTCCTCCTGCAGGCAGCAGCAGCCACTACAGGGGCGGGACTCACTCGCCCAATATCACAGGCTTAAACTGATCAGCTTGGTTATGCTGGGAGTAGATGATTGTATATAGCACAAGGTCTGACAGAGCTAGACGCTTATTATCTTTATACCCTAGATAGCCTACTGCACAATGTGTCTAGCCATAGACATGTGGCTCCACCTGAAGTATAAAGATGATGGTGGACTAACCAGTTTGTATATTACTAACTACTGGCACTACCCTCTGTGTCCAGACCCATGTTACAGTAGGGCCATCTAGTGTATAAAGATGATGGGTGTCTAGCTCGGTCAGACCTTATGCTATAATTATATATAGTTAAATATCCACTCTCAGCATAACCAAGCTGATCAGTTTAAGCCTGTGCCCAATACATACATGTTAATGGAACATTAACATAGACCATAAATGCAACCCATGCTTTTTCTTGTTCGTAGTGTTTTCAAATCCCTGTGCTTTCATGCTGTTGAACTACATTCAGAGGATGTACCAGAGATTGTGTAGCACCTGTTGGAGAATGGACGAGACACTGATGAAACCTGGATTACGTTGAGAGCCATAGGAATTTATTGGTGATGAGAACCAGGACGTCTACTCAGGGCTGTGTCTCACGACCTTGAGCCAATGTTTTTGTCTCTAACCGGGTGCCGTCTCTGACCAGGTGCCGTCTCTGACCGGGTGCCGTCTCTGACCTGGTGTCAGAAAAACGTGTTTTTTAAATGTTAACCTATACTCATATATATAAGGATATGTAAAAACGTTATGGCAGCTCTTATGTAATTACTATTAGCCTCCTGCTGTTGGTAGAACATAACTAAACTCCCAAAGTGACATCCGGTCAGAGACGGCACCCGGTCAGAGACGGCACCTGGTCAGAGACGGCACCCAGTCAGGGACAAAAACATTGGCTCAAGGTCGTGAGACATAGCCTCAGGCGATCATTCTAATGTATACCTGCATACAGCCATGTAGGCTTTAACATAGCGTGTTCTGCAGGAGATTGTCAAAAGTGGTGTAGGTTGCATTACACTAATTGACGCTAGATGACGGCAGGGGCGCCCTTGCAGACCCGCACAGTATGGTGTTGCCCAAATTTTATTGGTCTAAATTTAACAGTGGGTATGTAAACAAGGCATTAAATTATTTCTTAGGTGTATATTTCTTGACTCTAGTTGTATTTAAGATGGGATTTGATGCTAGATAGGCCTACTAAGGCGTAATTGAATTATGGAAATATCCCCAGTCTCCCACTGTAGAACTAGTGAAAACAGCTATGGCCACACAAAATGGCCTATATCGAAATATCCAATTACAAAACAACCCTTTTATTGACTTTAATCTTTTGAAAAAAATGTATATGTATAACAAAATAGCAGTGGTTAAGCCCAACCAAGCGCATGGCTATTCTATTTTTGCACATATGCTATATAGGCCTATAGTGGAAAAATAATTAGTGTCTTCCCGCCTACCAGGAGGCGCCAACTGCCAACCGGACACCTTTCTGTAGCTTAATGAACTAAAATAACTTGGTCACAAATACGTCTGCTCTTTATCAGGTTAAACACATCTATACCAACATTACTAAAGCAAATGCAATGACTAGTCACATTTGCTCCGTCTCTGTATATCTGATACATTTAGGAGGCATGTTTATACCAACAAATGAAGAAATCTCTTCTGGTCCCATTTAATTTTTGATTCTTTTAAAACTCTCAAGTTAGCTCCAGTAATCTCTAGGTTTCTACAAATATACATTGAAATGTACTATATTCATTGAGTATGGTTTAATTGTAGATGAAAAAATGCCGCTTCAAACATGCCCATATTATGGCCAAGTGGTACTCCGATTCTCACACAGTTGGTAATACAAACAAGGCCTGGACTTTCCGGGAATTTTCCCACTACAGGTATAAAAGCCCACAGGGGATTCCCCCTTGGAGGTATGGACCAGTGGCAATCCTTATCTCTAGAGATAAGGCCCATGGGGGGGGGGGAGATAAGGGCCGCCGCTGCTGATCCACACCTCCAAGGGGGAATCTCCCGGTACTGCATCTTATCCAAGTGGGAAGTAGTTGGGCAAATATATCCAGATCATCAATAAACAGATCACCGTGGAAAACTCACTTAATTAGGGAATAGGGCATGGGGCATGGCCAGGGCTGTGCTCTAGACTGGATAGAGAAGTCAAGGGTGGCTTAGAGAATGCGGAAGGCATATGCTGAGCCACCCTAGACTTTCTATCCAGTCTAGGGCAGAGCCACAGCCATGACCAAGTGCCCTATTCACGTTATAACACATTTAATCACCAGTTGCCAACTACCCAATCAATGCAGGGCGGCACCCAATCAAGGAAATGAAGTACCCACTCAAAGGGGACAGACATAGAGGCGCCAGGTGTTAATTAGACCCTTCAAAGTTGCCACAAACTTGTTGGCTAAAGACAGCAAAAAAGCAAACAAAGTCGGACAGAAATGTATATTAGGGACACCATAAACGTAAATGAATGCACCATTTAAGGGAAACATGCTAGAAACTTGAATAAACACACCAAAAATGTAAATAAACTCTCCTAAAACCGTGATAAACATTAAGTTATCTTTGAATCGATGGATGTCCACCATTTTAAATTTGTGCTTCACTGCTACTAGTGGTGTATCCATCTAGATATACCACAGTGTCTAGCCACTCACCCCACAGTAGCTAAGAACGTCTCTGATTGGTTAATAGAGCCCATCACGGACTGTAAACCAATCAAAGAGCAGCTCTGTTTTTAATGTATTGGCTAGATCGTAGCAAGTTGTGTTATAACACATGATAAACTGTATCATAGTAACTGCACTCTTGGATCCCATACTGATACATAATTATATCCACATCTAAGACTAATGGCAATATATACTTAGCAACTCCTGTAGAATAATATGGGGTCATTGTAACACCATCAATTAGTAAGCTATTTGTGCATTCAGCCAAGTGAATGGAAGAAAGACTGAGGCAGATCTGAACTCATTAAATGTGATTAATGCCATAGAAATAAGCACGTTTGATGCCAAAGTGTGAAAAGCATCTTTTGATTAGAATTATGAGGGCACATTGTAGGTCAATATACTGTCTGGAGTCTGGAGTACTGAGTTGTGAAATTAGAAAGCCAGAAGCTCTCTGACCTGTCTATTGGACATAACAAGAAGACCATGGATTCCGCAGCTCTTTTCGTGTTATAAAATGTTAATAAATAGGGCCTTGAATATGCCCAGCTTTTGCCAAATTATGTACTGACTTGTCATATATTGTATGTACTAATGTCATATACTTATGATACTATATGTTAACTACCGGTAGACGACAGATTAGTATTCTTTTACCGAGGCCTCTGGCAACAATTCAGGCTACATAATATGACAAATTTAAGGCCTCTTACCACTGATTATATGCACCATTGGCATTATATATGCAAGTGCAACATTATGAGGGCTAATTTGTTCTGTGACACCTTAATTGTCAATCCAAATGCCTGTATTATATTGTGTATAGTCCATACATCCGTCAATGCGTATGTCATTAAAAATAACCTTAATGGATACATAGTAGACCACACCCTCCCCACCACCGACCGACTAGCCTCCAACATGAAAAGAGTATCGGCGGATACATGGGCCCGGTGGACATTTCAAGGGCGTACAAAAACTTCAATGGGAGGACCTATTACTTGGGGGGCCAAGGAGACCAAATGTTGATATTTAACTTTAGGTTGGTGTGGAGACCAATACTTTGTCTGAGTGTTTCACTAGGGTATTTTGAGGGTGCATATTCCGAATCTGCTCTGTGTAAAGTGATAAGCGGTCCTCCAGCTAGAAGTGGCTTTCAGACATATCGCAGGCATTGAAAATGTAGTCCCAGACAATCTTAGCCGAGCCCACCTATCAGACTTCTACTTGTTTTTGTTTACCCAAGTGAAGATGCCTTCAACCTGGTATTCCCTTTTCTACGATCCAGATCCTGAACTCCGACCGCTGCAGCTTGAGGCAACCCTACAGCAAACCCAGGCAAGGGCGAAAGGGACAACAGGAACCACGACACCGCAACACAGACCTACATCGGGTTCAGGTACACAGGCATCGACCACCTGGCCCCAGCACACACCCACATATATGCATCTACATTGAGTTTCTAGCGCGGGAGTACAAATGCCCTGCGACCATCCTCAACATAATATCCCATATCAGACAAAACTTGACGCTGGTGGGAGTACCAACGGGGGAAACGTATCATCCAAGCGTGACACGGGCACTGGAAGGCATCGACAGGACATCCACATAAGTCCCCAGGCCAAGGCTGCCGGTACCCCTACCAACCTTCAAAGCCGCGGTACTGGAGAATGAGTCAGGCACAGTAGTACGGGCCACAGTGCACACCATGTTCTACGGCGTGATGAGGAGATCCGAGGTATGTGCACCATCAACCGGCACGTTCGACCCGCGGCTGCACCTGACAAGGGCCGATGTGTCGTTGCAGAGTACTGGCGTAACAGTGATAATCCGCCATGCGAAGAACGCACAAAAGTACAATCAGACACAAACGCGACATCTTGACAAATCAAAGGACCCACTTCTGTGCCCCTGGACCGCACTAGCGACAGCCGTGGAACTCACACCAACAAGGTACCCTACGGACCAAATGATAATGCTCGCAGACCGCAACCTGGTGACGGCCCAATAAGTGGGGGCAAAATGGGCCCGGGTACTCAATAAGATTGATTCACTGCCAATCTTCAACAGACTCCACTCACAAAGGAAGACGGCCGCCGACACCACCAACAAGGCCCAGTCAACCATCCAGGAGGTTAAAGACTTTGGCGCATGGCGCTCTAATGTTGTATGGGCCTATGTCCAAAAGTCTGCCTCCAAGAACATTGCTACCAAACTCGGTGACTTACTAAAATCTGCTTAAATGCAAAATATAAAACGCTTGGTATTTTTGTATTCTATGTTTAATACCACCTATTATACAAACGCTTCCTCTAAGGTGTAAATGTTATTATAAGGTTATCAAATACCTATATTCAATACCATGTACCTTGAAATTATATAGATCTACAATATGTCATTTGACATTCATATAATGTCTCAGGTATAATTTCTATATTATATTACATATGTCAAGTTATGAAGCCTCAACCAAATTTTCTGTGGGGGTTGGGCCTAATTCATCTATCAGGCGTCCAAATATAGGATGTTTTTTTAGTGTTTAGGCTTGGTTTGAATTCAAAATAATGTATTTTAACACCCAAACGATGTCAATGAAAAAAAAGGTTTCGTCTCCATCTTAATCACAGCTGATCTTATAGATTGTCCAGAGTAATTTTAATAATGACATTGACAACATGGGAAAGCTAAATGAATATATTTTATAAATGTAGCCATAGCTAAGACTAAGACCCACCTTCCGCTGTGATTGTGCATACACTAAGTATACATTACCCTGGGGGGCACGATGCTTGGTGTCTGGGAGATGGGCTGCGCCACCACGTTGGCGTTTGCAATGGAGTTTACGGAGATGATTGTTGTTCGTGCAGGTTCAGGGCTGCCTGGAACTGTGGACACTAAAGATAAATGGCATATCTCACCTTTTCACTACTTAGCTGCTGGCACCCAATGTTGATCGGTTGTTATTTGGGTGAGCGTGGGATGTGGTTCCCCCATTAACAATGAACTATGACAAATTTAATATGATTGTGCAAAGTATTTTCACAATGGTCATAAGCAAAAAATTATCGTTCATTATGGAAAGCCCTCCTGAATTTTGCAAGGCAAGTTAACAAGTCGATATTTCAATGTTAAGCATTAACAAATATATTTAGGTTGTGCATTATGCAAAGCCCTCCAGGATACCATGATTTCTTCTTTACTCTACTGATTCAACAGAACAATGATTTAATGTTGCATGGTCTTGATTCCAAATTACCAATTCTAGATCCAACCCTAAGACCTAAAGCATACTTATACTAATTAGATAGAGATAAATTATGTTGGAGACTTTAAGACTTGAGGATTTTGGATAGGGTAATGCCCACCTATATTCATGAAGCCCATTTCTCTAAAACTATAATTGATATCTTTTAGTGTAATATACCACCGGAAAGCTCATGATATCAAATGGTAATTTGCCTTTTTCGTTGGATGACACTTCATGGCCATATATATGTAAGTGCCAACTCTTGTAGAATGATATGGGACCATAGTAAGAGGATCAATTGGCAAGGCATGTGCACTCAGTTTTGTGTTTGGAAGAAATAACAGAACAAGCAGTATACACATCCAGTGTACTAAGCATCACATAAGTACATTCTTAAAATTGACGTGTATAGGGGTTAAATAATGCCTTCACCATCATAAGGGCAAATCCTAAGTGAATCAGGGGGTGTTCATTTTTTCACATTGGGGGGGGGGGGGGGTATTTGTGGAATTAGGGGGAACCATAACAATCTGGAGGAAGGCAAAATAAATTAGAACTCTACTAAGTGCTCGACAAAATGCTTGTGTGTTACTAAAGCTGAGAAAGTCTGGTTCCCACTTAAATTCAACTCGCTATTGGGGAACCAAAACAATTAACGACCCTCTTTTGAGAGGGACCAACAATATTTCAATATACTTTAAAATCCATCAACCCACCCCAGTTGATAAAATATGACCACTCTCTCATACATCTTTCCAACAATTATAATTAACATGCCATCAGATCGATAGAAACTACCCTCTGCGCTGGAAGTGTGAAGACACATTTCCATATAGGGAAATTAGAAAGACAGAGAAAAGTTATCTGACTTGTCTATTTGACATAACAAGAAGAAACATGGAGACTGCACCTCTGAGATCTGATGGGAGGGATGAGGATGACAGGGAGAAGACCAGTAGGTGGGACAACAAGCTGGACTTCTTCATGGCTGCTATAAGTTCTACTGTGGGCATGGGCAACTTATGGAGGTTCCCGTACATAGCATACAGGAACGGGGGAGGTGAGTTTTCCTCCTGCTAGAGCCAACAAATTAAAACTATAAGCTCGAGTCACTATGAAAGGGCCAGTGAATATAACTACTTTGCTTCTCAAAGGCAAAGTAGTATAGATATACTAGAGAGTCTTTAGTATATCTATACAAATTTGACTGTAAATAATTTTTTGTTCCAGAAAATTAATACACTCATATATATACTCTAAAAATATAATATACATTTTTTATAGACCATATTTTTGAATCTGCATTGTATTAAAATTAATGTTACCCTCAAACATCTTGCATCAAAATTGTGAGAAAATAGAACATTCTGACAAGTTTAGGTTGCACACGTGACCCCGGTGCAGGTTATATGAGAGGTGTTTACTACCCGTAGCGGGCAGTCAGTTCTGACTCGACTCAAGATACTTCACATCGTTCTATTGTGCGGACATACGGTATAACATCCCTGTGGTTTATTATTGTAATAAACAGATACATATACTCTCGCACCTGGAAACTGCTTTTTCTTGTTATTCTTTAATCTAAAGGGATAAACGCGAACCACCACACTGGTGCCTTGACCAGTTGCAGGAGGCTATCTCGTTCGGGAGTATGTTCAGTATAAGAGATCTGCCTATTTAGTGAGAAACGGTTATATTATTCAGTATAGCCCAGTCGATATGTGAATAAATCGTGCAAAGGGTCGTAGAAGCATGAAATCGGACACACTTAAAGTCCATGTGAATATGATGAACTTCAAAATTAGAGCCAGCAGAAAAATGCATTATCATAGGCAGGGCAGCCATTTTGTTTTGGCATCATTAAATAACACATTTTCTACAATAATCCAAAATGTATGTGCATTACCAGATGAAATAGTTTAAAAGGACATGTCATGCTTAAAGTCCATGTGTATATAACAACACTAAGACTTGGAGCCACCTGATAAACCAATTATTAGGCCATTTTGATCTACCATCAACAAAAGAGAATAATATAATCATCACCCTCAATTGGCCTGGGAAAAGGTGTATAACTGCCAGAAATAGGTCAGTCAGTCATGTCAAGCTTCAAGTCAATGTCCATATAAAGAATCTCAGAAATGGAGCCAGTCGGAAAACTCAATATTTCAGCCATGGCGGCCATTTTATCATGCCATCACCAATAAAACTCCAATATACGCATCATCCTTCAATTGACCTCCAAAACGGTATATATATTTGTGACAAATATGTCAATCTGCCACGTCATGCTCAAAGTACATGTCTGTATGATCAATCTCAGAAATGGAGCCACTTGAAAACAGCTATAATTCAGCCTTGTCAGCCATTTTGTCTTGCCATTAACAAAAGCATATTTTTGGTCACTTTCCCTTCATTTGACATTTAAAAAGGTATGTATTTACAACAAATATGTCAATCCATCATGTCATGCCCACAGTCAATGTCCATATGACAAATCTCAGAAATGGAGCCAGTCGGAAAACTCAATATTTCAGCCATAGCAGCCATTTTTATCATGCCATCACCAATAAAACATCAATATACACATCACCTTCAATTGGCTTCCAGAATGGTAAATAATTGTGACAATTATGCCAATCAGTTATGTCATTCTCGAAGTACATGTCTGTATGATCAATCTCAGAAATGGAGCCACTTGAAAAAAGCTATATTTCAGCCATGACAGCCATTTTGTCCTGCCATCAACAAAAACATATTTTTAGTCACTTTCCCTTCATTTGACATTTAAAAAGGTATATAATCACATTAAATATGTCAATCAATCATGTCATGCCCAAAGTCAATGTCCATATGACAAACCTCTGAAATGGAGCCAGTCGGAAAACTCAATATTTCAGTCATAGCAGCCATTTTATCATGGCATTGCCAATAAAAACGGCTATATGCACATCACTCTTAATTGACCTCCAAAATGGTACATAATTACGACAAATATGTCAATTGGTCATGTCATGCTCAAAGTGCATGCCTATATGATCAATCTCAGAAATGGAGCCACTTGAAAAAAGCTATATTTTAGCCATGTCAGCCATTTTGTCTTGCCATTAACAAAAGCAAGTTTAAGGTTATGTGTATATTGGAGTGGTTTTTGGTGAAAGGAGAAGAAAATGGCTGCCATGGACCAGAAAAATTGGGTTTTATGACTGGTTCCAATTCAGAAACTTGTCATGATGACATGGACTTTAAGCATAACATGACTAATTGAACTTTTTGTCACAGTAATACATCTAAATGTTGGGTTATTCCAAGAAATGTGTGATTATGGAATGCTGAATCAAAATGGCTGCCATTACTGTAATAATAAATCTGTCGGGTTCCAACAAGCCTAAGATTCCTGCTGCTGCTATGGACCTTAAGCATGGTATGTCAAACTAACCTATTTGTCCTCATGATAGTCCTAGAAGTTGCTGTCAATTAAGATTAAATGCGTTTTGGTAATAGCAGAAGAAAATGGCGGACATGGCTCAAATATTGAGATTTCCGACTGGCTCCATTTCTGATATTCATCATATGGACATGGACTTTGAGCATGAAATGACTGACTGACCTGATTTGGGCAATTATACACCATTTTGTAGGTAGGTTAAAGGACATAAGCTTATTCCTCTGTTTTGCTAATATCAAAATAAAATGGCTGCCATGGCTCAAATAATGGGGTTTCCCAGCGGCTCCAAGTCAGAGATTCATCATATGGACATGGACTTTAAGCAGGACATGACTGACTGACCTATTTCACCCAGTAATACATCTAAAATTGTTTTTTTTTACAGGAAATGTGTGATTTTCTGTTCCTTAAACAAAATGGCCGCCCTGCATGTAATAATCCATATTTTTGCTGGCTCCAACCCTGAAATCCATCCCATGAACATGTCCTTCAAGCGTACCAACTTTTATGCTTTCACGACAATTTGCACGATTCACCCCATATCTGGCGCATAACGCCTGGGCTAGTAAGAAGTTCATATTTTGGGACATTTTGCCGAATAGACCCCACTTCCTGAATCATCATGTGCAAGACATTTTCTCATCAAATTTGTCTTCTCTATCGAAAGGTGCCTTCCTTATCCCCTATGTGCTGATGACCATCATTATTGGGTTCCCACTGCTCACACTGGAGCTAGCACTGGGACAATATGGACGCAAGGGGGTAGTTGGAGTCTGGAACCTCTGCCCACTTTTTCAGGGTGAGCCTTATATAAACATGTCTTGCCATAGTGTGTGACTACTCATTCAAGTTAAGTTTCCCTGTTCACACACAACAGTACTTGGGAGAAACAACAAGAGTAGTATAGTATGTATCGGAACGAGACTATAGTTAACTACTGTTTATTACTCAATCGACATGCAGCCAATCAGAGGCCGCCATTTGGTCACGTGACCCGTTGCCATGGTAACGTGACCTACTTAGGGCTCTCAGCCAATCAGAAGCCAGCATTCTGGGTGACCTTCTGACCTACTTAGAAGCTCTCAGCCAATCAGAGGCCGGCATTCTGGTAACCATGGTAACGTGACCTACTTACGTCACGTGACCTACTTAGGCTCAGCCAATCAGAAGCTGGCATTCTGGTAACTAGGGTAACGTGACCTACTTAGGGTTTGTTTGTAAACAACACCACGTGGCTCTCTTGTTTGTAAACAACACCACGTGACACGTGACTGTTTGTAAACAAACAAACAAAAAAGTTATGTAACTTATATATAGAAATAAAAACACAACAAGATAATTTCTTTTTTTTTCATTTTATTCTTTATTTTCATTTCAATCAAAAAAACACACAAGTTTATGCTTTTTTAGCTCGCTTCTTCGATTTGCAACAACCCAACATGCCGCAAAGTCTCACGCCGCCGTCACTCGCACCACCACACCCCGGACGACTTCTCTCCAATAGACATTGCACGACTTTGGATAAATCCAACACCATTTCGGCAAGGCAGAGAATCTTTGCCTCCATGAAACGGCTGCCATCGCAACAACCCGTCACAACAGCATCATCGATAGCTTCTGACTCACTGTCCGGTCGCTCAGCTTTGGGATTTTGCTCATGCGCATGACGCACTTCTTGGGGTTTCTTGTTCGACATGCTTCAATTAGGAAATGAACGCAATGAGGTCCACAGGTGTCAGCAGAAGTGTCTTGTAGTTGAACGCGGTTTCTTTGCCACTTGAACGGAGCAGAGCGTTCCACGAAAGACAAGAACTCCGCACTCAGCGGCGGTAAGCTGAAGGAATCAAAGTAGTACACTTCACCCGTGCTCGACACGTAAAACGCCACCCAATGCTGACCTGGTAAATGTTGCGGATCTGTGTTGCTCACGAAACAAGTGTCTTTGATAGGGTGCTTCGGAATAGTGTCACAAGAGAAAACACCCAGGAAACAATGTTTTGTGTGAACGTTTTCCTTCAACACTCTGCTTATTTCAAGCGTGTTCATACGATACGCTAAGTACCGCTGTCTTGTCTTCACTTCATGTGGTAGTCGGTGATGGGGTGTCGATCTCGGGTCAGCTCGACGACGTTGTCGTACACCAAGTAGAGTAGCACCGTTGTTGTTGCTTGTAGCGCCGAGCGGAAACTGACTTCCACCCTCAGCTGACCCGCTCTTATAAGGTTCACGCGACACCCGTCGTGCGATCTGTCTGGGGTTAAATCGAGGGGGAACACCGTGTAACCGTTCAGGAATTGATCGTATGAAATACCGCAGGAGCGCGCGCCCTCGTACATCCCCGTTTCCGTGTGTAGCGCCAAGTACTCTCTCACGGCCGCTTTGGTCTTAAAGTCGGGCACGTAGGCGTCGTTCGGCACTTTCTGATCGTTCACTATCACTTGAAGCGAGCTGATGTTGTAATGCTTCATCTCGAACGGGTTCTTGGTGTAGCTACCGTTGAAGGCGTCGTGGTCTAGGAAGCAAATCATCATCGACTTGGGAAGCTGGCCTGTGTTGGAGTGCGTGTAGCTGTGATCTCTGTTACCTTGAGGGATGGCGTACGTCGTCACCTCCACTCTGTTCACCGGGTAGTCGAAGGGACCGTGTTCTATCACCGCTCTCTCGTGCGTTTCCGCTACAGCGTCCACCACCAACACGCGTCGCACGTAGAGCTTTGCTTTGTAGATCTTCAAGCTGTAGCCTCGGTCAGCAGCGCACATCAGATAGAAAGAGGGCGCTGCCTGTTTCAGAGTGAGATTGATTTCTGTCTCTCCAACGATGAGCTTCGGTTGATGAGCCAGGTCAAAGTGCAGTTGCGCCATCAGCGAAAAGCGCTTGTTGGAGATTAGCTTCCTGCGCGCTTTGTACCCCGCATTCGCGTTAGTCAACGCGTCAAAGTGACCAGGCGTATCTTCATGCCACCCCTGGGCGCTCATGACGCCGTCCTTCACGTCTTTGTTGTAGTTGAGTAACCCTTCCAAGTAAGCTTGGTAAGGGTAGGTCTCGGTGTTGCCAGACACTTTGAAACCGCCGATGGAGACTTGGACGTCTTTGAAGAGCGAGTGAGCCAAGTTGTTCACCGGAGCTACCGCGTCGGTGTCCTCGAGCGCCGCTCCGTTCGCTTTCAGCACTTGACATTCCAGATGAAGGTAATTCTCGTTCAGGTCTGTGTACTCTTGCGACTTGTTGATGGTGAAATTTATGTTACCTCCATCCTCTAAAGAGTTTTTTGTTTCTATCCCCAGGAAAGACGACTTTAAGATAGTAGTCTGAGTCGGCGCTACGGTGTGCAGGTCGAGCTCAGAGAGCGCGCACTCGTTACTGCTCTCGTGTACGTAAGCCATTGTGTTCTCTCTTCACGCGGACGACAGACTGACGCCGGCCGCCTCCAGTCTTTTTTATTTATACCTGAACGCCTAGGCGCTTACCGGTCGAATACATCCCCTCTACGTCTCTTGCAAGAGCCACCGCCCGTCTGAGGAGAATGCCGGCGACGTTTCGACCCTTTCTTAGACGCGACAGTCGTCTTTCCTCCCGAGAACGCCGTACTCGCTAGTCTCTTCAGAGCGCCTGCGCCTCGGTCCTTCACGCTGCTCTTTAAAGTCTGACCCGCCAGCACATCTTTAGCTACGCCCACACCGGCGCGGAGCAGCGTTTTTCCCACCGACTTCAATAGCGGGGTAGCCGAGCGCATCAGACCTAACAGAGCGCCGCCCAAACCGTGCCCGCTCTGGAAAGAGCGCCCGCTGTACACGTTGATGCCGTTGCCCAGCTGCGCGTTGTAGTAATCGCTGTACCCTCTGCCGACGGTGCGCCTGGGTGGAAAGTACGGAATGCGTTGACGCATCATTTTTTTCTCTTTCAGCGCTCAATAGGTCTCAGATGAAGTGTCACAGTCACCTCGCCTCTACCGAATGGGATGGAATGACCGGATCGGTCTCTTAAATAGATGCCGACCTCGGTAAACCTCTTGGATTTCAAGGGGAAATAATCCAAATGGGGAAAACTGATAGCTTGCACGCCACCTCGACGCTTTCCGCCTCTGTCCACCGCGACGCAGCGCAACAGCGGCACTTGCATGTCGCCCACACGTCTCTCCTGGATCATGTCGGTGTATATGTACACAGAGTGCACGTCCCCGTAAACATCCATCAAGTAGGCGCCGGTAGTCGGCGACGTGAAACACGTCTTCTCTCCGAAGCCTAGAACGCATGCGAGATGCGGAGTCAGCAGGACAGCACAGTGTCTCGGCGGTTTGATGGTGACGCGTTTCGTCTTGGCGTCGTACGATAAGATCCGCATCGGTTTGAGCAAGAAGCTGGCGCCCTCTAGTCTGTCATCTCGCAACGTCTCACTCAAGCGCTCGAGAAGGGTGTGGTTGCTTCCGGTGAAAATAGGAGGTATCTGGAATATGTTTGGCATGAAACTGCGCACTCCCATGTCTTTCTCCATCTTTTCGATCATCTGTCTTGCTTGATCGCTGATCGCCTTCTTCTTCACCGCCGGGGACAAGAACTGCTTGTATACGGCATTCGTCTGTCTCAAGTCGACCTCTCTCTTGAACCTTTTTGTTTCCGGTTTCAATCGCTGCTCTTCCGACGTGTCTGATATCTCTTCCACCGTTACATAGCTCGCTTCCTTCCAGCTCAGCGGGTATTTTGAGCTGAACGTTAGCTTGCTCAGACCGTTCGCGTTTTTCATTCTCTTCCAGTCTACCTGCGGTTTTCTTCCTTCGGCGAATACAGTCTCTTTTAAAACGTTGATCGCCTCCTCTAGCGAACCCTTGATGCGCAGAGGAACAACGATGATCAAGTCGTCGTCGTGCACGTTAGTCCATTCTGTAGGGAGGATGATCTCAGTCAGAGCCGCTTCGTACGCTTCGGGCAGAAGGAGTGGCGAGTCGAAGTGAGTTCGGAAAGACGTCAAGCTGTTGTCAGGATAATACTCCATAGAGCTGTTGCTAGGTAGGGTGATGTTCATTTTTTTTTTTTTTTTTTTTTTTTTCTACGTAATTTTTTTGACGGGGATCCACTCGTTGAACTTGTCGTCGTAACCTAACCAACGTACGAAAGCTAACTCTTTACCGTCGACGGTCTTGCGGCGCAACACCTCGTCTATCAGGTAGTTGTTGTCGTAACGACTCTTGTACACCTTCTGAACCTCTTCCGGGTAGAAGACGCCTTTTATCTCCTCGCCCTTGTCGTCTTTCAGCTCGAACCCTCTGCTTCCCAACGTCTTAGCAACGTCGACCACTTCCTCGCGCCAGTTTCCCTCGTACCCTTTGTCGAAGGCGCGTTTAGTTCTCAACATCCTCACTCTGTCACCCGGAGCGATGACGTCGACGGCGGACGTCGATTTGTTTGTTAGTTGGGAGATCTTGTCGGTAGAAAACTGTTTCGCTGTTTTCCGAGCTGACTTGAGCCGGCGCCATTTTCAACGTCTTGTGGTGAGTGCGATTGTAAGAAGACACTACATGGTGCAGTACGTCTACGTAGCGATACGTGCGCTTGTGTGTGAAATAACGCCACAGCTTCTCCTTCAGACTGCGGTTCAAGCGCTCCACTAGACTAGCTTTGATGTCGTCGTTCTCGCCAGTGAAAAACTGTATGCCCTCGCTCTTCAAGTGATCTTGAAAGATCTTGTTCAAAAACTCTTTCCCCTTGTCTGTCTGAACAGTGCGCGGTCGTCTCTCGCCAGTGTCTGTCATCTTTCGGAAGGCCTCGGTAACATCAGCGCCGCTCTTGGATATAATGGGAACGGCCCACGCGTACCTAGAGAAAACGTCGATCGCTGTCACCACGTACCGGAAGCGGTCGTTGTGAGACGCCAAAGCCTGCATGTCCATCAGATCTATCTGCCACTGCTGATCGATTGCGCCGGTTATAGTCTTGTTCCTTGCGAATTTTCTCCGAATGGGTTTATGTTTAGTGTAGGCTTCCAGCGACACTAAAGCATCTCGGATGACGGCCGGGTTTAGGTGGCGAAAATGATGTTTCTGGATAGTGAAACTGGAGGGTGCTTTGATGTCGGTATATCTAGCTACTACGCACTTCTTTTCTTTTTCCTTCTTGGTCAGTCTCTTCACTGGTTTGCCCATCGTTGGCCTGTTGGGGGTGTGAACGACGTCGCCGCCGCTAGGCGGTTGCGCCCTTTCCTTTTCTTACTCGCCGCGCTCCTATAGGAAGTCGGAGTTTGGAAAAGTTCACTGCCCTCCTCGTCGTCAGAGGATTGATCGTCCACCTGGAGAGAAGAGTCTGCTGCTGCTACTGCTGCTACTGCTTCTCCTTCTTCCGAGTTGAAGCTCGGTCGTTTCCGACCTCTGTCAGCAAGCCGTGTGTCCAAGCTTTGGCCAGGTCCGCTCGCTTTATACAGATGGTTTCCGATCAAGGAGTCTGTGGGAACTGCTTCGCTCAGCGCTTTTGTGAACGGAGAGTAGCCCGCCGGTCTGGGCGCGGTCTTCCTGAACCTGGCGGCGTCGTTCAGTAAGTCCACTATGTTGATGCGATGCTCAGGTGGTATTCTCCGACCCGACATCTTGCGCACCGCACCGTCCTCGTTCCACTTGACCACACCGGATTTCTCCAATTGTTTGTACAGCGCCACGGTCCGGGTGCGATTCCTCTTGGGAACTTGGTTCACCAACCGCTCAAGTAGGGACGCGCTGGCTTCTTCAGCAGACTGACGGAGGTGAGCCGGGGGCGAAGAAGTGTAGGACGAAGAGATGTTGCTGTTGTTGGGATTCGCGAGAAAAAATTGCAATCTATTCAACAACCTTCGGTATTTCAACATTTTCTCGCGCGATTCCAAAGTGGGATCATTCAACACTAAGTCCAAGTCCCTGTAGATAAACTGTAGCACCTGGTGCAAGGCCGCGTCGGGATGAAGGGACTGTTCTGCCTGCTTGTGGTAATAGGCCATATCGGCAGGTAGGCGGGCGGCGGTGGCAGGAGCGGAACTCTCGTTCTTTTCAGTACGCTCATCAGGAAGAGGAGGAAGGTTTGGAGCAGTAGAAGTACTAGCAGCAGCGACTGCAGTAGTAGCAGCGCTAGTAGTAGCAGCAGCGGGCACATGATGAAGTAGACCTGCTCGTGATGATTTGTCGAGCGTCTCAGGATCCCCGAGCACTAAGCGTTTGTAGTGTTGTTGCTGCTCTGAGTCCGTCATGGGGACGACGGTGGCGATGACGCTGGTGGTGGCGGTAGTGGTGGTACTGTCGGCGAGTAGGTGTCGAATGAGGTGTCTCATATACGGAGAATGCTCTTTATAAGCGGTAAGGCCATCCCTATGAGAGCCGGAATGAGGAAACCTCCCTCTTGTACCAAGACGCGTCTCTTTTTTTTGATGGGCGTAGATTTTTTGCCGACCTCCCTCAACACGTCAGCCGATTCTCGAAGCTTGTCCAGTTGTTTGTCGCTGAGCGGGATGTTCCCTACCAGTAAATTGTGACAGATCTCACTCAACGCTGCGATCAGATCGTCGCTTCCAGAGTCTATTAGATGCGAGCAGTCCTTTGGCGAGCACTTAGCTAAGTGCTTGAGAGTACCAAAGTGTCTTTCGAGTAGATGAGAAGACATTTTTGCTACTGCTTTCTCTTGTTCTTTTTTTTGTCTAGCGGTACGAATACTAGCTGAGAGTGTATGGACGTCAAAGAGGAGCGTATTCTCAGATCGTCAGGTGTTGACTGCTTGAAGTCCAGAAGGAGGTATGAGTGAGGTCGATTGAGTTCATGGGTAAATATACTAGAGAGGGCCGCCGCGTTGGAGGGAAACACCTGGCGAGACAGACTAGCTATTTGCCCCATGTCGCGCGGGTTCTTGAAAACGATCATGTAGTGAGCGTTCAGACTCATAGTTCGAAAGTCGGGTGATTTCTGGAATAGGTTCTGAGTGATATATATGACGCTCACGTTCCAGTGATGGGAGTATTTAGTAAAGATGTCGGCTACCACTTGCTGATTGGAACTGCTCATCAGATCGTCCAATATCAGTAGAGTGTGTGGTCGTAAAGCGTCTTCTGCTACTTCCACGTCTCCCGCTATAGACTCTTTGCTAGGAAGACCTTCTCTGAATTCCACACCGTACTGATTTTGCATTATTTCAAACAGAGGTTGCCACTCGCCGTAATGGTAAAAAGTCTTTTCCACCGGCGGCGTGACCAAATTGTTCACGTCGCTCAGAAATTGATCCACCAAGCGCGATTTTCCACAACCCGACGGACCGCTAATGATACAACTAAAGGGTCCTTGTAGTCGAGCGTCGAAATGAATTTCTGTGAAGAGTTTGCTTTTACTACTCGACATTTTTTTGTTTTTTTTCAGGACGCGTCAGAGAGTAGTTGTGTGTCTGACTGTCTGCTGTGTTTCTCACTCGAACGGTCGGTAGTGAATGGTTGTGGAGAAAAGTCAGCCGACCTTTTTATTGATACCGGCCGGTGTCACAGTAGCGGCGGCAGAAGTGACTTTTTTTTCTTTTTATTTTTGCGATAAAATTCTATTTTCACTCAATAGTCATAAATGTTTGTATCAGACTCCAGAGGAGTCTGATACAAATATTTATTTTTTAAAAAAAAGAAGAGGAGGAGGAAGAGGAGGAGGAGGAGGAGGAGGAGGAGGAGGAGGAGGAGATTAATTCTTTTTTTTTTTTTTTTTTTTTTTTGATCATTTAGGCAAAGCTCGTCGCTTTGCCGCTTTTTTTTCTATTTCTGTGTTGTGACACGATCGTCTCGAAAAAGCAATAAGGCGTGTGAGCGCGGCGGTGACAAATACATATTGGAGCGTATGGTTTAAAATAGTGCGTCCCTATCTTCTTCAATTCGGCTGCGTTGCAATATGCGGGATAACAAGTGACGACGTCGAAACGTTTAGAGACCGTGTTCACGTCGGCCACAACGCGCGCCCACCGAGTGGGAGCTGCAGTCGCTCCCAAGAAACCGATCGGCTTGTCGAATCGTTTCATAGCGCTTATTCTCACTTTATAAGAGGAGGCAGGGTGAGGAGAGTAGCGGCGCTCTTTCTTTTCATGAAACGCCCAACGAGTGGGGGCGCTGAGAGCGGCTGTTATGCAATGGTAGAGTAAATACTGTTCTGAGAAGACGGCTCTCGGCCATGTCGCTACGTTTTCCTTTTCCGCTCTTGTATAACGACGATGGCGCTCAGCTTTGCTTTTCTCGAGAATTCGGTACGCTTCAAGAGAAGCGTGAACCTCAACTACGTGACACTCTCTCCTTTGAGATAAAAAAATAGCCGGGCAGTTGAGGAGGGCACTTTGTTCGCTTGTCCGTCTTTCAGAAACTCGCGCCCTCTGCGGCGCCATATTTCTTTCCTCCGAAACAAAAAAGACTGAGTGAAAATAAAAATTTTAAAAAACAAAAAGCTCAAAGAAAAAAAATAAGCAATAAGCAGACTCAGCTCGAAATTCCCTGCTGGTGTGATGGCGGTGACTGCAGGCGGTGGCGGCGGTCGGCTGGCCGGCGGTGGCGGTGTCGGCGGCGATGGTAGAAGGGGGTGTGGAAAGAGAGATGCATCTCAGTCTTTTATAGGAGCGGCGAGAGTTCGACTTAGTCTGACATTTTCAGCTGTCGCATGTTGACCTGCTGCTATCATAAGAGAAACAAAAGCCCTAATCACGCTTTTCAGCTGGATCCTTCCACCCACCAGACATGGATCCAGATGGGAGGGTGGTTTAAAATTAATCCGTGTACCGACTGTCATACAATAGTGTAATTAGTTGAACGCGTGTTACCTGTATAAAGGATTAGCAGGTCATGGGCTTAGAGTGTGTATAGAAAAACAACTACAGGTAGCGTGAACAAAGCGACCCCCTCCCTTTCTGTCACTCTGTCTGTGACTAGAGGGCGCGCGTGTGGTAAGCGGCTTAAATCTAAAGAAAAAAAATCACCCTCTCCTGTCGTCAGCAGTCAGCTGGCCGGCGGCTGGAAAATGCGATTAGAGGGATGATGAGCGCGTAGTAAGCGACTTAAGGCTAATCTAAAGACCTGCTGTGAGTGGGCAGCTGGCCGGCGGCTTGAAAAAAGGGGGGAGTAAGGGTATATAAGGGGGAGTGAAACCGTATTCGTCATCGTCAATCATCATTCACTCTACTACTACTACTACTACTACCACCACCACCAGCACCACGCCTCAATTTGCAGATCCCCATGATGGAAAGTTGCGACCGTGACATGAAGCGGTATGACAAAGCGGCGCGCGAATGTGAAGCTGATGCTGTAGCCTCTGCTACTGCTGCTGCTAGTGCCGCTCATCGTGCTACTGCTGCATTTACTGCGGCTGTTAGTGACGCTGGTTGTGATGACCTTGTTGTTGTTGCCGCTGCGGCTGTGACTGCTGCTGTTGCTGCCGCCGATGCAGCTACTCATGCCGCCGATGCCGAAGCTGCTGCTGCTGATGCTGTTGCGGCTGCCGATGTCGCCGCTGATAACGCTGCTAGTGCACGCTCTGCTGCCCTTGCTACTGTCGCTGCTGCTGTTGTTGCTAATGCTCACGCTACTGCTGCTGCCGCTGCTGCTGCTGCTGCTACCGCTGCTGCCGAGGATGCTGCCGCTGCTGCTGATGCTGTTGCTGATGCTGCTGATGCTGCTGATGTTAGCAGTCGCGTCGACAAAGAATCGTCATTTGTCACTCTTAAACCTCCAGTTGAACGCGCGACGGGTAGTAGGGCTACCAACGCGACAGCCGGATGGTGCAAATGGTGTCGTCGCTTCTGCTTGTGCGCTTGCTTTTCTTCCCGTCCTACCTGCTGCTGCTACGGTATAATAGTGTTATAGTGTTTGAATGAGAACGCGCGTAGTTACACATAGACGCTGTAACACATGTGCTTTTTTTTTTAAATATAATTTTAGCATAACATGGAACTTGTTGTGTTTATTTTCTATATATAAGTTGTTTGTTTACAAACAGACACGTGTCACGTGGTGTTGTTTACAAACAAGAGAGCCACGTGGTGTTGTTTACAAACAAACCCTAAGTAGGTCACGTTACCCTAGTTACAAGAATGCCGGCTTCTGATTGGCTGAGCCTAAGTAGGTCACGTGACGTAAGTAGGTCACGTTACCATGGTTACCAGAATGCCGGCCTCTGATTGGCTGAGAGCTTCTAAGTAGGTCAGTAGGTCACCCAGAATGCTGGCTTCTGATTGGCTAAGAGCCCTAAGTAGGTCACGTTACCATGGCAACGGGTCACGTGACCAAATGGCGGCCTCTGATTGGCTGCATATCGATTGAGTAATAAACAGTAGTTAACCATAGTCCCGTTCCGATACATACTATACTACTAACAAGCGTGTTTCAATCAATGTCCACCAGCACAGATGTAGGCTGGAATAATGTCATAATTGTACTGTTAAAGTACCTAATTCTAAACCATAGATCCTGAGACGTTGAAAGTTGCAAAGGTTTAGCATTATAGGCATGGTGTACATATAAATGTTAGCCATCACAAGAAACAGCTCAGAAAAAAGAGCCTTATAGACTTTTATAGTATATTGTCGATGGGGAGAATAAATGTATGCACACTTTTATTCCACCCAACCAATATCCACCAATGACAACAAAATTGGAAAAAATGATAGGTAAAGAGGATGAATGGAATAAGTTGGAAGAGAACTATGATCTCGGTCAACATCATGAATCAATTTCAATTTTTAACAAAGTATGAAGATAAAATTCTGAGTTACAATTATCAGATACACTCACTTTAAGCGTCTACCGGTTGATGTTTTCTCACTCAGGTATAGGTTGGAGCACCTGCATTATGGGCTTCCTGTGTACATCATATTTTGTCATGCTGATGGCATACTCCATCTACTATGTCGCTGCCTCCTTCTCTGCCAACCTGCCCTGGACAACCTGTGACAATAATTGGAACACCGCCAGTAAGCAACTAAACAAAGAATTAATAAGGGCTCTTTTTCTAATTAGTGTACCCTATCCTATTTCAGATTTTTTCCGAGATTTTTTGTGTGTTCTTGCGATTTCGTTACTGTTCCCTACATTTCTGTGTGAAATGGAGCAGTTCACACCTGCACAGGTGTTAAGGCAAGCTAAGTGTGAAGCCTTGTAGAAGCCACTGAGATGCCAGTAGTCTATATAAGCCATTTCTTCGCATATATATAGGGCCTTGACCCTTACTCCTACGCCATATTGGATTCATGTTAAACATTATTGGTCCTGCTGTGTCTTCTTTAACCTTGTGTCACACAAATCATTGCCCTACCTTAAAAAGGACCTTCATAATTAAACTGAGACTCTCCTTAAGACAGTGCTACACATGCAGTGTTGGCATTATTGGGACAAATTCGAAATTCCATAATATCAATAGCCCTAGATATCGATTCTATGACAATTTTGGCGTAGCATATAAACAACATTGTACGCCTGCCCAAAGCTATGCAGCAGGGTTTTCAAGGAATCTGTATAAGACAGTAATGGTGACACCTGTTATAATAGTTATCTGTGGTTGAGCTTCCACTCAAAATATTTCGCCCCAAAAAAATATTTTCGCCCCAAGGGTGCCTTTTATCTCCAATATGGCAAATACTATCAATTTGCCTGATATTATTGAGTCTAATGATTGGACACAGTGTGTCTTCTTCAAATAGATACATAAATGCATGCATTGTTGCTTGTAAGTGTGCCTAAATGGAAATTTATATTATTCGCAAGTCATATACTCAGTAAGATATCAGTGGTTAAATCTTTAGCTAAAGAGAGAGGAAGTGAGCTATACATGTCCTTTCTGGGCTGGCACGGACTCATATATATAGGAGCAACTAGTGCCAAATGCCCCAGGATTGACCCTAAAGTCATCAACCTTCAATGTAATCTCTTACTACTTTCTATTTCTATCCTCTATCCCAGGCTGTGTAGATGAGGCAGTGATGTGTCAGCGGTCTGGAGGTAGTTGGGTGAATGGGTCCTGTATACCAACCTACAACATCAGTGAACCTATCAGAGAGATCACCCCCAGACCCACAGATGTACCTGCATCTTTCCCCAGTGAGGAATATTACAAGTAATGTCACTCACTCACCTTCAAGCATATAATAGCAATTTTCCTTCCAAGGTTTTTTGAAGTTTTCGCATTTTAAGATTGATTTAAGAAAAATACATATTTTTATCTACCCTTTTCTGGATAGAAGTTTCTAGATAACCAATCAATGATACATTTCTTAAGCCCAGTGGGCACAAAACATTGAATCAACATTGAAAAATGGTTGTCAATGTTGATTCAATGTTGATGCAACTTTGATTCAATGTTTACTTGAATTCCTAGCCCACTGGGAGGCTGGTTGCTTATCAGTCATATACAACTACAGAAGGTCTAACAGGTTGACAAATGTTCAAATGCCCAAATAGCATCAAATTCAACCACTGATTTAAATGGACAATGAAAATCACAGTGAATAAAACCCCTTAAAATCAAAATGACTCTTGAGTTAAGATCTATCATAAATAAATAGGTCATATTTGGCCACAGCAATGACACAATTTGCTCCCTAGAAACATTTTAGTAATATTTGCACCTTAATAATTATGACTTGTTTCTCCTGTTGTTGCTAGTTGTCTCAGTTCCAATGTCCATCAATCTGTTGTCTTACAGTAACCATATGCTAAGGCTATCTAGTGGTTTAGATGACATCGGAGGAGTGCAGTGGCAACTAGCTCTGTGTCTGCTCCTAGCCTGGACACTTATTGTGCTGGGACTCAGCATGGGAACTAAGTCATGGGGGAAGGTATGCCATAATAATGTGTAGTTCCAAAACTAGATGAAATTTAGTAGGTTCTTATATCTAACAGTTATATATTTTGACACAGCATGAACAGTCTTATTCTACATTGGCATGAAATAACTCAATCCTTATATCAAATCATTTCTTTTCATCAACAGTTGAGCTATGTGACGGCCCTGTTACCATACACTGTGATGTTGGCCCTACTGATACAAGTATGCATGGAGCCAGGTGCAAAAGATGGCATCCTCTACTTTATAACTCCTGTATGGGCCAGACTGGGAAATGCACAGGTAATGTATTTTGACCTAGCAGTAGTTTACTACTTTGCATGTTCAGTACTTTCCTTACCACAACACAAGACATCATATTTTTTTCTCAAACTAGATGGTCAGCTTAAAGGTGGGTTCTCATTGCATTAGATTAAAATGAAACAGCATTTTTTAGGTATATTTTATGAGGTGATATGTTTCCTCAAACAAGGGGTTTGGCTAATAGTAGGTTGGACACCACATTGTTAGGAAAATGTTGAATTCCATCACGAAGTATACAGTATACTAAGGGGATCAGTTAGAGTAAGGAATTACAAACATTATTCGCCTACCATTGATTCTTTGAAAATAGAATGTTGTTATACTCGACCTGTCACTTACTGCTGGCCTGCATGGCAGTGCTTTGTACGGCTGCACTCGACACTGGGGCCTGTGGGAGTGGAGCTGCCCTGATGCATGCTGTAGGAATAATGCCCTCATTTGGAGAATATTTCCTTGAATGACTAGCTGTTTTTGGAATTAGATTATATGATACCCTCTCTCAGAACATGATTTTAATTTCGAAACATTAAATCTCCTATGAAAATCTGACTAAACAGGGGCCTTATAAGGGTATTGGGCATGTTCCAGGAAAATACCTTTACCCAATTCTCAGCAACATATTTTTATGCTAAGCTAAAGGAAAATTACTCACAAATGTAACTCGGTAACACATTGTTTTATTAAGTAATTACTGTGACAGAAATTTAAGCAAGATATCTACAGAGTCTACTATGTCAGTAGAGTCCATAAATATCATATCTAATACACACATATGAAATCTCATGTGATTGACCCCCCTTCCTGGCAGTTAGCACCAATGCCTGCAGCATAAAAACCGTCCCAATATACTTATCAACACTGCCATTGTATTTACTTTTTTAATATATAATTTGATAATGGAAAATTTCAAACTGACCTTGTCACTCTACTTGCAGGTATGGAGTGATGCAGCTACCCAGGTGTTCCTCTCCATGGGCTGTGGTCAGGGGGTTTTCTTCACTATGGGCAAACACAACCACTACCGGAACAACCCAATTATGTAAGTATAACTGACACCAATCATGAAATGTGACACTTCAAGCAACTACAGTCAACTCCCTCTAATGTGGCCACCCTTGGGACTATGAAAAAGTGGCCGCATTGGTGGGGTGGCTGCATTAGGGGGAGTCAATTTCTATACATTGTAGTATCTTTGGGACTATTTAAAGTGTCTGCAGTAGAGGGATTGGCTGCACTGGAGGGGTGGCATTTGTATTTCACTAGGTAATATCAAAAAGTAGGCCTCTGAATCACTGTCATATTCTGAAATGATGTAGTTCATTAGTTTGATCATTACCCTGGATGTATTGATCTGGAAGCTTAATGAAGTCTAACTTATGTAAGTGTACTGATGGAAAAGTTGTTGGAAAAGTGTTACACAAGTAAAACTACAATCTTCATGTGCTTCTAGTGATGCTGGGATACTAGTGCTTGGGGATCTCTTCTCTAGTATTTTCTGTGGATTTCTCATCTTCGCAATTCTTGGACAGATGTCAACCAACTTCAATGTCCCGATTGCTGATGTTGTTGATTCAGGTAAGCCAGATGATGTTGATCATTGACAAAAGAAAAGCCAATGTATATCTGGCCCACACATCAGAGCTCAAATGTATTTTTTATTGTGCATAGTATTTCACAAGATCCACAAGATTACTCTCTAACTCTCCTGAAAGTGTATATTTGCTGAATCTAGGTCCTGGTTTAGCCTTCATTGTATACCCGCGCGCTGTGACAGCCCTCCCCTTGCCCCAGCTGTGGTCTGTGCTGTTCTTCTTTATGCTGACCAACTTAGGTCTGGGATCTGCTGTAAGTATAATTAGTCATTTCCTGCAAGGATTTAGTTCAACACATTATTTAAACTGAGATGTGTAATGTGAGTCAGTCAACTCCTAAGTTTTATAGCATTATTTTATATTTTTGATGTTTTTAATCTAGTCACCAAGAACTTCACAATTAACTCAGAAAAAATTAATAACCACAGCATTTTTGATATATTTCCTCCAAACAATCAGCACTAGCTATTCAAACTTAAAAACTATGATAGCTGCAAATCATGATGGCAGTACAACAAAAATAGAATCCATAAAGATGACTTAAGATTCATTACCCAAACTTCTATTACAGATTCCCCCCATGGCCAACATCTTGGGTTCTCTAACAGAGGAGATAGAGCTGCTGAGCACCAAGAGGAACCGCCTCATCACCCTCATCTGTTTGGCTGCTGCCGCCTTCCTAATGGGACTCGTTTACACTACAAATGTAAATATAGCAACAAACACTGAAGAACTGTTCATTGCATGTTATTAGTGGCACATTAGTGTTAAGAGTGCACCTTAAAATAATTTGTAACATTTGTGGAAATATTGATTAGTTGGAGATCTTACCTATGTCTCGTTGCAACACATAATCATAGGTAGTATGAGATAAAGTGATATACATAGAAATAATGTGGTTTCATGAGTGGTGGTGTATAGATCACATATAAATAGATAAGAAACAGGCAAATTTAGAAAATTCCTTGTTCACAGAACAGAACAAAACATAGTACCTGCTGGATCGACCTGTTTCACAGTTATCGTTCCCTCCCTAGAGGAGTCATACAGATTATACTCATCATGTTCCTTACACTTTTGTGAATCCTGCAAATATGAATTCTATGTCTAACAATTCGTAATCCTCATAAAAACAGGGAGGTATATATGTGCTGACATTGATGGACTACTATGTACCCCCTGTGTGTCTTCTTGTGATTGGATTGTTGGAAGTACTGGTCGTATCATGGATTTATGGTCAGTCATGTTACAGTAGTCTATGAGCATCTAAACAATGACAAAACTGTTAATTTGCACCATTAAAATACTTAAATTGATATGATACAGTGCACCATGAACTAGTATTAAAATAGCACTGTGGATAGCATAAATTATGTGACTATGACAAAATTGTTACATCTGTTTACATAATTCTGGTTTAATTTCTCCAGGATCAGGCCGTTTGCTGAGTAACCTGGTTGCCATGACGGGTTGGCGCCAAAACTATATGAACTTCCTTACTGTTCTCTGGCGAGGGCTCAGTCCCATTACTCTCATAGTAAGTATAAATTCACTGCATTTAAAAGTGACCTTAACATTAGTTGGTATCTACATAAACAGCAATGTCAGCCACTGATTGAAAAAACATGTTTAACACTCATGCCCATTAGGAGAACACAAAGTGAGGGAATTATGAACTAGCCTTACTAAACATGAATGTCAGTTAGGCTACAGTGGGCACCTAGCTAAAAGGTGACTTTTACTGAGAAGTACTATGCGAAAGGGTCAAATCAGTATAGTACTGATTGATAGACATCATGTTATGTTAAGTTATATGTTAAGTTATAACAAATTTTGTAGACATCAATACAAAAATGTGTATCAAGTGATCAAAGTGAGCTAATTTCCAGATCTCAGAAAAACACAATATCAACTCATGCATGGATATTCCTCCGAACAGTTCAAACATAATTCTCCCCATGCACGACCAGCGTCACATATTTGGTGAAATGTTGATATAGTAGAAAGACATAAATGGTTCTCCACTACAGTCAGCTTTATGATATCTCTTGGGACAGATAGATTCTTGTTTAGCTTTAAGCCAGCTGCAGAGAAATAATAAATACTCCACTAATGAATGTTGACCACTAACATCCTAATGCTGTTTTTACCCAGTGTGTGCTGGTGTCAATATCTCTGGACTGGTACTCTCCACATTATGGTGCTTACATATTCCCGATGTGGGCAAATGTTGTGGGTTGGATGGTGACCGTTGTGGAGCTTCTCCCCATCCCTGCTATTATCCTCTACAAACTCTGTGTGGCTAAAAACAGACAGGTGGGGAATTATTACCCTTCAAAGTTCAAATGGTGCTACAATGAACTGTCCCTGTTTTTCAGCATGGACATGAATGCCAATGCATGAAGGTTGACATATGAGCAAAGATAAGATTGCTCAAAGTTACAATCTTTAATTCCAGTAAATGCCATTTATAGGTGCTTAAATATGATTATGACCTTACACAGATATTACTGTGGCATTCATTGAACTTAAAGCAGCTAGCAGTGTGATCTTAAGCAATCAAAGGTTTGCTTTAATGCAACATTAATGCAGTGTGCAGCACTTATAAATGACTTAATTAGCTGTGTGATGGAATGAACCGCAATGCTAAAATGTTAATACAAGTCTGAAGCAAACAAGGGAAGCCCTACAGAGTCACTCATATTGTATGTGCTCCCCTAGAAGAGTCTTTTTTTTTTTACAATGAACCGTTGTCTCAATTCCAGGAGTTGGGTTACCTTATCTGCCCAACACCGGACTGGGGTGCAGAGGCCAGAGAGGAACTTATGAGCTATCAACTGGAACCAATAAAGGCTACAGATGTGGATTAAGGCTCATGATTGAGTCAGGCTGAGTTTCTGCTGCAAGTACAACTATCTGTATAGATATTGTCATGGCAGACTTCAAACAATAGAGAGGTTCTTGTTGCTGTAATGTAGTTAAAGAATGAAGCTACAGAAAACGATGTTAAAAGCATTTTTAACATTTATTCATGTTATAACACACCTTTATCAAACTTCTAAATGTCACACTACAGCATTTTACATATTTACTCCTACTAGCAAATATTTAAATAAGTCCCCAAATGTTTAATTCATCAATGACTCATTATCATCTTATTTTGGTTAAAGTGCTTTGATCCAATGTACAAGTTTTTGGTTACAGATGTTTAAGTTTTTTGTTTGTGTTGAAAGATGTATTCATAAGTATATGATTCTTTAGTTTGGTCTTTTTTCCCTAAAGTGGTCATGGCTCTTTTGTTTTACCTATGACTAGGTTTCATAGATTGAAAATGTCACTAAGAACCTATTTTAGAAATATGCAAAATTTTGGTTTGGATATTATCAGTAAATTTTTAATGAATTCAAAAACGTTGAAAAGATAGGTGTTTCCTTATAAGCAATTTCAGTCCTGCATTAAGATATCAAAATATCCAAATCTAGCACTATTGACAATTCGATTTTATTATATCCTTGTTATGTTATGCTAATATCATTCCAATATATCAATGGAAATTAAATGTACATTAAAATTGATCAAACTCTATAAGTGTGTGGGTACAGGTACTGGTGATTGGTAAATTACACATAAACTTTTAACCTCACATATCAGCAAATCATTTGAGGTGATCAAATAATTTCAGATATTGAACCAATTTCTATACAAGATTACCTACATATATATGTAAAGAGGGATCAATACACCCAATGCGTCAGGGTTAAAGGTCCATACTTCTATATTGTAATTTCTTTTATGAGTCCTGTGTCGTTCCATACACATTTTACCGTACACATTGTGATCTTAATTCTAATACTTTCATTGTCTATGCATAGGTAAATATAGTTTGTTTAGATACATGATAAAAAAAAGGAAATGTTGATATTGTAGGGACACTAATATTATAACGTTAGTCGAACGCCTACAGAGTAGTTCGGGCAGCCAGGGGGCACCCCTATCGGAGGCGGACAGTATATAAGCTGTCCTCACCCCCTTGCTCTGGCAGACCTTCTCAGGTCTCTGACTGTGTTATATTGAAAGATACTGAAAGCTACATATACATCTGATCGAACCAAATATATATCAAGGATTAGCATTATTGTACAGGAGAACGATTAATAAACCCTGTTTTCTTGCATCTCTACATGAAAACTGCAGTTCGAGTCCTTATTTAATCGAATTACATATAGACGAACTCTACACTGGTGCCGTGACCAGGATTTTTATGTAGGAGATAGCGGACTGACCCTGGTGGAGGCTCAGTCAAGGAAGGGGGGGAATGAAGGATCCGGGACCGAACTGGAGGATGGGGAACTGGATCTTACAGTGGCCCAAATAAACGAAGTCTGGAATGTGGCATCTCGGATGCACACCCCAGACAAGAAAGGATCTCGAAAGAGGAGTTTGGTTTTTCGAACTCCGGGAGAATACACTCCAATAAGAACGATTCCGAACCCCAATCCGTTCAGAGGGAACCCATGGGCGGACGCGCTTCCCTCCGAACCAAACCTCGGACATATGGAAAGAGACCTGTCCAGACGAGGCCGACAGATCCCTGATTATGATGCCTACTGCGAGAAATTAAAAGCAGAGGAAGAGGAAATGAGGGATCGGTATACAGCCATGAATGAGGATCTGATCCGTCTGGCAGACGAAAAAGCTAGGGTAATCGCCCAGAACCAGAAGGAAGCGGAGGAATTGAAAGAGGTGAAAGCCAGAATACAGGCAGATAGAAAATATATCAGTGAACAGTTGGCACTCGAAACCTCTCAGTTAGCCAAGGTTCAACAGAAGGTTAAGTGTGTCCAACACAATCTGACAGAAGAACAGACTCAACTCCAGAAAGATAGGGAAGAGGCTGGCAGAAGTCGTGATCTTCGGGATACCTACGAGAGCGAGATCGAGCGACAGTCCCAGAGGGTAAAGGAAATCAAGGCGGACTATTCAAAAGAAGAAAAGTCCGGCCAGGCCTTGAGGGAACAGTTCGAGCAAGAACGAGAGGCCTTGAAGCAGGCCCGGAGTGAGATGAAGGTGGACCTCGAGATTATTCAGAAAAAGAAAGAAGAATTGAATGACACCTATTTGGCCTACCAGAGTCAGATGGAGGAGATCCGCAAAGCAGAAGAGGCTCGTAGCCGAGAGCCGACGAATGAGGGAGGCAAGCTACCTAAGCATGTCGCGTCCACCCCTAGTCCGATCTTGACCACCGTGGAGCCAATCGAAACACTGGGGGTCGTTGCGGACGGTAAGTATGAACGAAACCAAGGGAGAACTGCCCCGAATGAGGCCGACCGTAAGGTAACTTATGGGGGAACGGAGGAGAAAGAGATCTCTGGTACCCATGATATTACGAGTGAGGTCCCACCCAAACGAATTAATCATAGCTACGGCTCTATGCATCCCTTCGCGGATGATACACTGGCAGGACACAACTATACGGTACCACCCCCACCTATATATAATATAACCTACCAGTACCGGGCACCCTTTCCCGGAGCCGGCTCGAACAAAGGATGTCAGTCCTATAATGACGGAGGTGGATCAATTCCGAGTGGGGGATCAGGCGGTGTTCCGAACCCTGGGTCTAACCCCGGAGGAGGAATGGGGACTGTGCCGGACCCCGGTTCATATGGGGGCTACCCCTCTAGTCCTGACCGAACCCAGCCCAATCCAAGGGGAGGGATACCAAAACCGGTCCCTGCCCCACGTAGGCTGACAAAACGATCATACATGGGCCCGAGGGCCGAGGGTCGCTACCAAGACTTCTGCGACGATAACCGTTACCATGGGTGGGACAAGGAGGCTTCCTTGGGTCCCCTCATTAAATGGTTGAGTGAAGGTCCGGGACGAATAGCGGTAGATGATTGGCGAGAGACGTACTGAGAATCCGGAAACTATGACCAATTGGTGGCAGCAGCCACACATATCTTTGGTGTGTTGTCAGCGAATGATCCGTGGTCGGAGTTCCAGGTACGGACGCAAAAACCGAAGGAGTCTCCGAAAGTGTTCGGTCTGGAGCTTCAAAGGTTGTTGCAAAAGGCCCGACCTTATTGGAGGCGTGATGATGAATATTTCTTAGATGAACTATTCACCCACTTCATAAAAGGACTGAGGGATCCGTCCCATGCTGAACTCGTCCAGAAGGAATGGGGACGAGGTTCCTCAATGGTAGACTTCTTCTTGGCTATAGATCAGCATGAAAAGAAGAAACGCTTACTTGCCGGGTTCGTACCCAACCAAAGGGTGGCGTCCGCACATACGGCCAACCCCGAAGAGAGTGATTCGAACGATGGTTCGGATGAAGAAAGAATTGCGGCCATCGGGGGTGACAAGAGGGATAGAAAGAACCGGTGGAAGAAAAACGTTAGTAAGCCAACTGAGAAAGAGAAGCCAGTAGAGGCAAGCTCTAAAACGGTCCCTACTCCCCTGGTGGTGGAGTTATCCGAAAACGAAAAGCGGTTGATGGCCATGATGGAGGAAATGAAAGGATTGTTGGACTATTGGAAACGACCGAAGCTAGATAGGGCAACGGTGAAGTGTTTCAGATGTCAGGAGAACGGACATTTCGCAGCCGAATGTACGGCGGATAAACCTGTCTGGAGAGAAAGAAAGAGAGAGGAGACGGAAAATTAGAGGGGGTTGTCCGTGAAGGCAAACTGACGACCCCGAATAAGGTATGCCAGGGTACAATCCATACGAACACGATTGAGGAGTCTGTAATGTATCCGCCCAGCAGCATGGGAAATGCTAATAAGTTGGAAACATGTGGGGCTGGGGGTATTGGTGAGACAATTGCCAGGGAGAGCAAAGAAGGGAAACCAATCACCAATAAAGAGGAAGGTTGGATAGAGGAGCTATCCAGGATCGGGGGGGTCCGCCTTCCCCAAGGTCATCCGTGCCTGGAGTATTTGAAAGGATTCGTATTCGATTTTGACATGACAGACAACGTCAAACGGTTCGCAAGTAATCCCTCGATGATGGGAGGAAAGAGATGGTATGTGTCCGTATCTGTAAACAGCAGAATGGGGGAATTTTTGTTGGATACCGGAGCTAGCCACTCCGCTATGTCAAAGAGATTCTTCGATCTGGTGTCGAGCATTGATGATGACCTCACAACGAGGGTAAATGCATGTGCGGCTGACGGAAGCAAGATACGAACGTTTGGTAGGACTTGTATGATCATCCTGGTGGGCGGTAGGGAATATATCATTTCCCCTACTGTTGCTGGGATTGAGGACGACGGGATCATAGGGATGGATTTCGCTTCCTTGTATGGGGCAAAATTGGATCCCGTCACTGGAGTGTTGAAATTAAATCATCCCTACAAAGACAGGATACAATGCCTGGCACGTGAAGTTAGTGGTGTAGCGAGTGTAGTACAGACGGTAAAAATACCTCCCGGAATGGCATGTGATGTCTTGATAGCCTCCAGTAGGATGAAGAGGGGCGTTCCGGGGGTTTTCAAACCTAATGTGACGGTGTTGGGAAAGAAGGGATTGGAATCGGCCGACACCCTGATAGGGAATATAGCGTGGGGAGTAGCCCCCATCACGAACCCGGGTTCGAAAACCGTCTACCTAGAAAAAGGCACTGTAGTGGGAGAAGTGATATCCGCTGAAGCGGTCACCAGTAGCTTTGAGAAAGGAAACGGACTAGTCCCAAACTGTGAAGGAATTGAGGAAGGATTGGCAACATTGATAGAAAGGTCCGGAGTAGAGACAGAGGGACAGAGGAGTGCCCTGAGGGAGATGTTGACCGAGTGTAGTTCAGCCTTTGCGCGGGCCGGAGAGCCGTTAGGATGAACGGATCGAGTCCTACACTCGATCAACACGGAAGGGGCGAACCCAGTAAAGATACCATATCGACGTCTTCCGCTGGCAAAGAAAGTGGTAGCGGAAGAAGAGATTACGAAAATGTTGGCAGAGGGGGTGATAACCCCTAGCACCAGTCCTTGGAGTAGTCCTGTATGTATGGTAACCAAGAAGGATGGGAGTATCCGATTCTGTATAGACTACCAGAAGCTGAATGGCCTGACTAAGAAGAATTCGTATCCGCTCCCCCGGATCGAAGAGACCATTGATTCCCTTGGAGGAAATGAATGGTTTTGCACGATTGATTTGCAGTCCGGTTATTGGCAGGTGGGAATGAAAGAAGAAGACAAGGAGAAGACGGCGTTTTCGAGCCATGTAGGGTTGTACCAGTATAAGGTGATGCCATTCGGACTATGTAATGCTCCGGCCACGTTCGAAGCAATGATGGAGACCTTACTGAGTGACTTATTGTGGAAGAAATGTCTAGTGTATCTGGACGATGTGATAATATTCGGAAAGACATTTGATGAATGCCTGGGAAACCTGAAGTTGGTGTTGCAGCGGATAATCTCGAATGGATTGAAGCTGAAGCCTAAAAAGTGTAATATGTTTCAGAAAAGTATTAACTATCTTGGACGGATCATCTCTACGGAAGGGGTGAAGGCTGATCCAGAGAAGGTTAAGACGGTAACGGACTGGAGCATTCCTAAGGGGCCGAAAGAAGTGAGATCCTTTTTAGGATTTTGTTCTTATTATAGAGATTTCTTACCAGGATATTCCCGGATAAGTTATCCAATCCAATGTCTGTCGCACTGGACCCCGGGGAGACGTAAGGAGAAGTTCCCATGGGGGAAGGAACAAGGGGAATCATTTGAAATGATTAAACGGTTGTTCGTGGAGACACCAGTGTTGAAATACCCCACTGCGGATGGTCATTTTATATTAGACACTGATGCGAGCAATGAAAGTATAGGGGCAGCCTTGTCTCAAGTCCAAGATGGGAAGGAGGTTCCAATAGCATTTGCAAGCAATACAATGAGTAAAGCGCAAAGAAATTATTGTACGACAAAGAGAGAATTATTGGCAGTGGTAGTGTATACAAAGAAATATAAGCACTTCTTGTGGGGATCTGATTTTACGTTACGTACGGATCATTCCTCTCTGCGGTGGTTATTGAACTTTAAGGATGCGGAAGGTATGATAGGACGGTGGTTGGCACACCTATCTGAGTTCGGATTGGACCACAGCCAAATTCAGCATAGAAAGGGGGCTAAGCATGTGAACGCTGACGGGTTGTCGCGAATCCCAGTGAAGAAGTGTCAGAATGACGGATGTGATGATTGTGGGAAGCATAATGCCGTGCTGGCAGGAATCCGAAAGCCTTTTAGAGATCTCGAACCAGTAATACTGGAATGGGACGAGAACTCCATTAAGAGCTTCCAGGAGAAAGATGCGAATAGTATCCGTCTGAAGATTTTACTTCAAGAAGGAAGGGTCCGGACTCGGCCAGCAATATCGTTGGAGAACAGGGAGATGAGGCGACTGATAGCTCAATGGACAGAGTTGGAGGTGGTAAATGGACTGATTTATAGGTGGAAGACGAATGCTTTGGGAAATAAGTCAAGACAGATCTTTATTCCTACTGCCATGCGAAGGGATATAATGTTCTTTTGCCATGGGCATCGGACCAGCGGTCATTTCGGTAGAAAACGGTCCCTGGAAAGGCTGGCTAGAATGTATTACTGGCCAGGTATGAGTACGGATCTGTTGAGATGGATAGACACTTGTCCGAAATGTTGTACCAGCAAGCCAGGGCCTGGGCTAGGTAAAATGCCCTTAACCCAGGAATTGTTTGGAGTAAGGTTCGCAAGGGTGGCAGTGGATATAATTACAGGGTTTGTGACAACTCCGGAGGGAAATACATGTATGATGGAAGTAACGGATTACTATACGAAATATACGAAGGTATTTCCGATGAAGGATCACAAAGCAGCAACTCGTGCGAGAATGTTAGTTAAAGGATGGATCCTGTACTTGGGAGTGCCTCTGATGTTGCATAGCGACCGAGGGAGAGAGTTCGAATCGAATCTATGGCAGGAAATGTGTCATCAATTGGCCATTTGCAAGACCCGAACCAATCCGTATCGACCACAGAGTGATGGTCAGGTGGAAAGATTCAATCGTACCCTGATGCAGGTCCTGAAGAGTTTGATAAATCAAGAAATGGATGATTGGGATGAGCAGTGCGACTTTGTTTGCCATGCTTATAATAGCACGGTACACGCGAGTACGAACTACTCTCCGAATCTGTTAGTATTCGGAGAAGATCTGATTATGCCAGCGGACCTAGTGTTCAGAGTAGTTGGTATGAACCCAGATGTCCCGTGTCAGATCATGTTTGTGGAAGCGTTGAAAGAGCAATTCCGGAAGGCTTATGAATTAGTAAGAAAAGAGTTAGGAAAGACAGCTAAATGGCAGAAAGTGGGCTATGATACTAATCTAAAGGTTCGGCGGTTCGCGGTAGGGGACTTAGTAGCGAGATACCACGAACCTCTAGTCGGCATCAAGCTGAGAGATAATTGGGATGATCCATGGCGGACTACCCAGAGAATAAGTGATGATACAGTCCTGATGAGAGATACCTTCGGGAGGAATCAGAAATCGAATGTGGCCCGGTTGAAACCATGGAAGGGGAGAGAGTACTCCACTGAAATGTTCAAGATGGGACAAGAGGAGAAGGAGGAAATGAAAAGGGAGTTAGATAAAGTAATCGAGAAGAGGGGTCCGGGGAGACCCAGGAAAGTGAAGAAGGAAACGGTGCAAGTTAAAAATCTCCAAAAAGATCGGAGAAAGCAAAGAATGTCTCGGCAGGTGTAGACAGGAAGAGAAGGACTGTCCCCTCTGTGGCTAAGAAGGGACGGAAGCAAACCTCTCCGAATGTCAGGTGTAAAGAGAATCCGGTGGGGGTTCGTCGCAGCCCTAGGTTGAGGGTGAGGGGTGTTGTTACCTAACCTGAAAACACAACGATGTAATCAGTTAAATGTTGTCATAATTATCGGGGTAATCCGGTAATTCGTCTTATATGTAGGAATGATCACAACAAAAGCCAGAAATCCAACAAACTCACCTGTGAATGTGCCAGTGGGTAATGGACGAGTCCGGCAGATTAGTAGTTGCTATCCGTATTTTGATCCATAATGACTCGAGATGAATTCGACAGGGCGGTGAGGATATCAGTGCTATAATTACCTGATCGTAATGCGTGACGCGCGGGAGAAGTGAATGATTGTTTATATTTGGCAAGCGCGGGAAAACAATGAAGTCTCGCCGAATGCGCGGTATCTCGCGAGACCGGCGCGCGTGCGCAAAGGTCAACGCGGGTCAACGATCCGCCATATTTGTTTACGGTTCGACGGAGAGAGCAAGGGAAGCGTATCAGATCACACAAAAGCGAGGGTATAAAGACTGTTTCAAGTGATATCGGTATATAGAAGGTGGGTGAAGTAGCCAGGAGCCCGTAGAGAGGGTCGTGGTACCTGTCATTCATTTCATATATCTATATTTTGAAAGAAAGTGAGTGTCACGATGGCTTCGGCGTCTGGCTCTCATTCGGAAAGATCGGCCCTCACAGAGGTGTCCGAAATGTTCATGGAGACCGAGGCGATGTCGCCGGTAACAAAAACTGAAGAAAGAGTGTTGAATGCGGATAATTCCGAAGAAGAAGACACCACTATTGGAATGGAGATTGAGGAAATATTGGAATGATCGGACGAGCTGCTGCTCGAACCGAATCTGGACGGGTTCAAGTCTCGGTATGACGGCCGAGAGGTTCACATCCACGCCCGAATTCTGAAAGGGGACCGAAAGTGTTGGAACGCAGCAACCAGAGACTGTGTTCGGCACTTCTTATCGCCGACCGAATATGCAGCCCCGCCATCAACATGGCTGCTTTTCTATAATATGACTGAGGCTGGCCTGCAAGTGAGCCAGTCGTTCCGGAGGGCTATGTTCGATTGCGAAATCGCATATCGGCAACATCGTCTTCCAAACGTCCCGTATGTACTGACTGATCATACGGGGTTTGGGGTTACCGGAATGGATATCGTAGGAGATGTCCTATACCGGGAACCCGACACCGAGAAAGAACCTAGGAATGAGGAAGACTGGGTCGAACAGGCCAAGAATCTGAAAGTCCCGAGGCTTTACACTCTGGATGGGGACGAATTACTTTGTCGTCTGAAGGAGTGTGCAGATCCGGAGGAGAAATTGAATGAGATCATCTCCACGATGATTTGGGAAGGAACCTACGCCAATCGGGCGTACGTACCCGGGCAAGAGGAAGAAATGACTGCAGCTCAACATAAAGAACTTTTAGCGTCCATCCGAAAGGGGAAAGCTATCCTGAAGGCTGCCAAGCAAAAAGGTAGCCTTTCGACGGAGAGTGAAACCGATGGTGAAGGCAGTTCGAAGAAGACAAAGGGAAAGAGTGTGAAGGGTAGGGGAAGGAAAAAGACTCTAACTGACACCGAATCCGACAGTGACCAGGGTGTTTTCCACACGGTCCTGTCGGTGAAGGAGAAAAAGAAGTTGAGGGAAATAAAGAAAGACACTAAAATGACTGTGCCGAAGCAGGTGATTACTAAAGTCACTGAGGCAGTGGGCAAGAAAGATCCTTCTAGTGACGATCCACTGGAAGGACGAATGGCTGCCGTTCAGGCTGCTGCCGCTGCTAGAGTAGGCAGTATAATTGGCAGCGGGAGTGTCAAGAAAGCTATCAAGGTGACCGAATCCGAGGACAGTCCGGACGATGAGTCTGGACCAGACTCGGGTGGCGAACCTCCAGAGACTGATCCGGATCCAAACAAAAATCATCCGGAGGAAAAGATGGAAGTACCGAATGAGGAGGTGCCGGAGGAGGAAGAGGAGAAGGTAACGCAGGAGGAGAAGGGTGAAGGAAAATATGAGGAGGATAATGATCGATTGCAGCGAATTTGGAAGAACAGTGAGGCAAAGTTTGCTCACTTCATTCCAGGTTCGTCCGAAGAGTGTGCGAAGGGCAAGAAAGCCTACGGTTGCCCTGAGCCTCGCAACAAGAACGATAAGAGTGATGACGAAGATTGGCTTCGGGAAACCGAAGACGATGCTTTGCCATCCAAATTTTATGACGAGTGGTTTGGACATATCCTGAAATATCCAGAGAGCTACTATATAAGAGACCAGAAGTCAAAATTACGCTGGGCATACCTGTGTTGGTATATGAAAGACGGTGAGCGGTATTGCCCGTTCACCATTTGTATTGAAGAGAAAGGAACGGACAGGACGTATCCAACTCAAATGCGTTTCCTGCGCCATCTCTGCGAAAGGCACTTTCACCACACCGTGGTATATGAATGTGCTAATTGCAAAGGACAGAGGGATAGCGCGACCTGCAATGGTTGCGTTACTCCGAGAAGGGGCGTGATGGTTCGCCATCTTAAGTATTCCCACAGCCCTGGACTGAGTGCAGCACGTGAGAAGGTGATGACCCTGCACGATAAAGTTATGATGGAGTACAACAAAATGATCCCTTCGGACTTCAAACAGATAACAGTGAAGACCGACTCATTCTGTAATGTACACGAATCCACGAAAGGCAAACTGTGTGCGAGGGTTGCACTAGTGCGAGCCCGAGGAAAGTTCAAGATGTCGAATGAACTTTACTCCAGAGTGTGTGAATGGCGAGGTGATCCACCCAAAGCCAAGATAGACCAAAAGAGGCGGGCTAGCCGTAGCCCGGCGAGTGGAAGAGGAAAGAAACATAGATCCGATTCGCCTGAGAACCCGGAGTTCAAGAAACCACTGGCAGTGGCTCGGGACTCCAGGTCGACTCAGCAGAAGAGGAAAGATTCGACTGAGTATCAGTCACCCATGAGTGGGGGGTCGGGCTCACGCCCTTCCTCAGCAGCATCGTCAGCTTCTCAGAATGATCAGCCACCTGCTTGGTTCGGCCCGAAGGATCCTGCCCCTACTCAGGGATCGGGCGAAGTAGGCGGGCAGAAGGTACCTCAGCGTGTCGAACCTGAAATGACTCAGGTTCCAGACAATAGGCCCCGACTGAGCACACGATGAGTGGATCTATACTTCGATCCAGCTGACAGAGTGATGTGTGCCAAAGCCCAAACGGCGGTGGATAGTTTCCAGGACGCACAGAGAGAATTGGCTGTCCGGTATAACCAGGGGGTAGCGAACCTATTCGCCCGCACTCTGGTAGAACAGGAAGCCTCATACCGAACGGCTTTAGAAAAGGAGAACGAGGTGTTATTGGCAGCAGAAACTGCTAAAATTCGGAATGAGGCCAAGTTAGCCGCCGCGAAGACTGCATTAGCTCATAAGAGATTGCAGGAGTGCACCGACCGAAACGAGGCAATGAATGTCAAGTTTCAGCAGGTGTTTTGGGTGTTTATGGATGATTGGGACGGCACCCGGGAATCGGCCCTGGAACTTCTAAAGAACCAGGGTGATGAAGGGTGAGCACCGTACCCCGAAAGTGTTAGCATATGATTGAAGTGATATTCGAAAGAGAATGAGTTGGTGGGATATGAATGTCTACTGAACAATCGAACAGCAGTAACGGGAATACGCAAGAGGAAATCGGGTGACCAGACATATGAAGAGGAGAGCACCAATCACCCGTTCGTAAGAACGTGTCTGTTCAGTCAGAACAGAGATAGCAGTCCAAAAGATGAAGAGGAGAGCGCCTGTTTGAATGAACGTGCCTGTCCAGTTTGGGACAGGACGGCTGTTGAAGAGGAGAGCACCACCAACCCGAGTTCCTCCGAAAGGAGCGAATTTTGTGCCTAACTAGTGTAAAAAAGGTTAGGATGGCTGCCCGGATCTTCAAATTTTTGTTTCCTGTTTTTTTTTGTAATCATGAGAGATGTCAAGTTGTACTAGTCACTGTTCTGGATATGTTTGGATGTATATTATATATATATGTGTCCTTATAATTCGAAATGAGTCGAGCCGTTCGAATGTAATACCACCTGTGTACATAATATTAGTTTTGTATATTCTTATAGACCCTACTGTGTTCAAGACTTAACATAACGCTTTAATAAATAAACTCAGTTGTTCAACAGATTCTTATTATCTTCGTCTTCGAAATTTCACTAATTTACAGGCGAGTCAGCTAGTTCACTGACTCGTCTCGCTTGAAGTCCATTTTCCACGACTTATCATTGTTTCTCCTGCCTTTAAAGCTGACAATGTAAAGAAAACATATTATTCTTTGATAATCCGCAATAATTTACTACTTACATGGCCAAATTAAGGAGGATTGATTGATTTTCGGCCAAGTTAAGTCGCCGAAACTTGACTCGTCGGATTCTTGAAATTTGTGCATTTTTTTACGACATCCGCAAAATGTCGATATTTTTTATTTTGCCTACGAAAACATAACCAAAATACATCTATATTCATTTCCTACCTTTCAGCATAGCGATACCTTCCATATTTAATCGTATTATGCCATAATTCAGCCTTTTACTATCGTTCGATACGACGACAACGTAAAGTAAACAAAATGGCCATCTCGCGGGTTCCCGGGATCTCGCGAGATTCAAAATGGCGGGCAGGGGACGCTGAGGGACAATGACTCGGTACCGATTTGGTCATTTTCATTGATTACAGCTCAAATATGCAAGGTAAGTCCGCAATTTTTGTTGTCATTGATAGATTAGGCTTCTCTTTTATGGGGGGTCAAATTGCGGACAGCTCAGTAGCCGGGTTATTCCGCAAAATGACAAAGACCGGCCTCTAAACTTGCCAAGACCAAAAAACAGAGCCAATGATCAAATGATAGACGTTGGAAAATGACAGCGTGGCTGGTCACCCCCGTTGAAAAACGCTTCAACGAAATTTTCTGGGGGGCTAGGGCCTAATTCAGCTATCAGGTGTCTAAATATAGGATCTTTTCTCTGGCGTGCGCTATTTTTTTTTCAATATAACTCGATTTTAAAGCTGAAAACGACCATTTTAATGATTCAAGTTGAGAAATGACAGTCCGGTCGATTGTCAAATTTCTTGAAAATGGCTCATATCGAAGGTAAATCTCAACCAATAAATGCAGAAATGTCATCTTTATAAGGCCCTAGTGTGTCAGCCCTCCACCCCCCCTACTTTTTGTGAAATTTGACTTTGTTTGGGAATTTTGGCGAGTAGAACGCATCGACTTAGACTCTCGGCGTCTCGGCGAGAGGATTTCAGGAATGTAAAATTTGGCTCTCTGTCATGTTTAGTTCCATAGATACGGGTTTATGACTAACATTTGGTTTGGGGCAGGGCACCCCCTTGAAGCAAAAAAAAATTGGGCCCCCCCCCCCTTGTCAGGTTTCAGGGTCAAGACGCTACCCAGTAGTTCTTTAACATAGGGAGTCTATGGGCGCCAAGTGACTGTGCCAGTCAGTGGCTTGATGCAAACATGAAAACTGCTCTTAAGAATTGTACGAGGGGGGGGGGAGCCCCAAAATATTTTTTTCTGAACTCTCCTGTATTAGGCCTTTCTAATGATACGATTCATTAAGATATCCAACATGTAGAAGTGACTAAACCAATGTGGGTCAACGATCAGCTGATCGGCGCCAAGCAGTTTCGTGATACCCCCAGCCCGATATCCCTTTAGCCTTATGTGGTTGGGGGTAACTTGAAACCGAGCAGACCAGACTGTCATTTCTCAACTTGAATCACATTTCTTGAAAATGGCTCATATCAAAGGTAAATCTCAACCAATATTCACCTTATTAGGCTTGTTAGATGCAGAAATGTCATCTTTATTAGGCCCTAGTGTGTCAGGCCTCCATCCCCCCTACTTTTTGTGGAATTTGACTTTGTTTGGGAATTTTGGCGAGTAGAACGCTTCGACTTAGAGTCCAAACGAAGCCTCTCGGCGAGAGGATTTCAGAAATGTAAAATTTGGCTCTCTATCATGTTTAGTTCCATAGATACGGGTATGTCTTTGACAAACATTTGGTTTGGGGCAGGGCACCCCCTTGAAGCCAAAAAAATTTGAGCCCCTCCCCCCCCCCCTGTGTCAGGTTTCAGGGTTGAGACGCTACCCGGTAGTGCTTTAACATAGGGAGTCTATGGGCGCCGAGTGACAGTCTTAAGTCTTAGGCCTTTCTAATGATACAATTTATTAAGAAATGCAACATGTAGAAGTCACTTTTCACATACGGGCACGACCCTTAAACATGAATACTACTAGAATAACTTGAAAAATTGCTCCACGATTTTTTTTTGTTTTGGGGGGTTAGAGAAGTTTTTTGGGATCTGCCCTTAATATATATCAAAGATGACATGTTTAATATCCCAGATTGCGATATCCCATTAAAAAAAAGAAAATCTTTATGGCCCCCCAGCCCCCCTGAGTTTGGGTCAATTCACCACCCCAACCCTGTTGAAATCCTATATACAGCCTCGTGGCTGATCTACTTGAGTTTGCTTTTTTGGATTTATGGATATTTTGGGGCCCCAAACATTTCTGAGCCTCAGATAATAGTAAAGTAGACATGATGAAGTACCACCTATTTTTTTCCTGACCCAAAAAGACCCACTTTTGACCCAAATAGAGCAGGCGAGACTCTACCCAGTAGTGCTTTAACATAGCGAGTCTATCCGCGCCGACTGACAGTGGCCCGATCCAAACTGAAAAGATGCTCTAAAATTGAACACAAGGGGGGGAGCCCCAAAATATTTTCTTTTGAACTCCCCTGTATTAGGCCTTTCTAATGATACGATTCATTAAGAAATCCAACAAATAGAAGTGACTAAACCAATAGCGGCAGGATCCTCAAACATGAATACTACTAGAATAACTTGAAAAATTGCTCAACGACAAGCCCTTTTTTGGGGGGGTTAGAGCAATTTTTGGGATCTGCCCTTAATATGTGGCAAAGAAGACATGTTAAATATCCAAGTTTCCGCTATCCCATTGAAAGAAAAATTCTTTATGACCCCCCAAGCCCCCCCTGAGTTTGGGTCAATTCACCATCCCAACCCTGTTGAAATCCTATATACGGTCTCGTGGCTGATCAACTTGAGTTTGCATTTTTGGATTTATGGATATTTTGGGGCCCCAAACATTTCTGGGCCTCAGATGATAGTAAAGTAGACATGCTGAAGTACCACCTATTTTTTTCCGGACCCAAAAAGACCCACTTTTGACCCAAATAGAGCAGGTGAGACTCTACCCGGTAGTGCTTTAACATAGCGAGTCTATCCCTGCTGACTGACAGTGGCTCAATGCAAACATGAAAACTGCTCTAAAATATTGTGCATGGGGGGGGGAGCCCCAAAATTTTTTTTTCTGAACTCTCCTGTGTTTTTTTTCTGCCATTTTATATGTAAATTCTTATATTTTCCAGTGAGCGGTACAAGCAGGAGTCGCACAGACGGGAGCCACGGGAGCGGGAGTCGCCGGAGTCGCAGGAGCGGGAGCCTTGGCCACGTGGACACAGCACTCAGAACCTTGATCAGGGGCCCCACAACACGTGTAGGGGCTCCACAACACGCCTAGGGGCTCCACAACATGAGTAGGGGCTCCACAACACGTGTAGGGGCTCCACAACATGTGTAGGGACTCCACAACATGACTACGGGCTCCACAACACGTGTAGGGGCTCCATACCACGCCTAGGGGCTCCACAACACGTGTAGGGGCTCCACAACATGTGTAGGGGCTCCACAACATGACTACGGGCTCCACAACACGTGTAGGGGCTCCATACCACGCCTAGGGGCTCCACAACACGTGTAGGGTCTCTACAACACGTGTAGGGGCTCCATACCACGCCTAGGGGCTCCACACCATGACTAGGGGCTCCATACCACGCCTAGGGGCTCCACACCATGACTAGGGGCTCCACAACACGCCTAGAGGCTCCACAACACGCCTAGGGGCTCCACACCATGACTAGGGGCTCCATACCACGCCTAGGGGCTCCCCAACACTCATACCAGCCCTTTAAATATGGACTTCATGAGAGGGAATTTCAGATACAAGTCAGGCATGAAACCCATCTGGAAACTGTTCCACATATCTAGGAAACTCATCCACATGTTTAGGAACGCTTCAACATGTGTATCTAAACTCATCAATGGGTCTAGAAACTATATCTAGGAATTTCCACTAGACATTTAGAAAGTCTAGGAACTCTTCAATATATCAATCTTCATGCAAGTCCTTTTAATTATTAATAAAATCATTTTCCATTATAACAGAAGGATTTTCTTTGTTGTCATTTATAACCTCATCAAGTAAACAAATTTCCTCACTAACTCTGAAATAAATCCCAAACACCCCTCCAAATGCCTAAACAACCCTGCATAAATATTAAATCCAGTATCTTCTCAAACAAGTGAGGGCTAGCAAACAGATGGAATCTGTTTGCGCCCTCACTTGTATGAGTTTATATTAAATTGTATATATATTTAAAAGAATAAGCGTATGTATTGTCTGGGGGGGTGGTGTAGGGACACTAATATTATAACGTTAGTCGAACGCCTACAGAGTAGTTCGGGCAGCCAGAGCCAGGGGGCACCCCTATCGGAGGCGGACAGTATATAAGCTGTCCTCACCCCCTTGCTCTGGCAGACCTTCTCAGGTCTCTGACTGTGTTATATTTAAAGATACTGAAAGCTACATCTACATCTGATCGAACCACATATATATCAAGGATTAGCATTATTGTACAGGAGAACGATTAATAAACCCTGTTTTCTTGCATCTCTACATGAAAACTGCAGTTCGAGTCCTTATTTAATCGAATTGCATATAGAAGAACTCTACAATATTATAGCATCAATATGACAATACTGGCTTAAGTCTATGATAGTTTAATTCCTGTCTTGGTATACTGTTTACCTTTGTCTGTGTACAAGTACCTTCCTAGAGCACAAGCCTATTATGTTCTCTTTTATTGTTCACAACTTGATTGCTACTTCCTCTGTATGTCAATTTTAATAAAGTTTCAGGATCTCTAAACTACCACTGTTCTTTCTCAGTTTTAAGTCAGACAAATCAATACCACAAAGGCAGTATCGACCCATGCTCCCTGACAGGCAGCTACAGTATATCATTAAGGGAGTGTTCATTTATTAGTTACAGGGGGGGGGGCTAAGTAATTCTGCCCCCTCTTGAGGGGGGGGGGCGTAAAAATTTAAGCCCCTTTTTAGCAAAAAAGCCTGCGTGTTACTAAAGTCCATTAAAGAACATTTTCGAGGGGGGGCACAAAACGTTCCACGCACTCTCGAGGAGGGGGGCTTAAAAATTTTCCCCCCTGCGCGTGAAATCTCACCTGTAATTAATAAATGAACACTCCCTAAAGCAAGTAGTGTAATTCTTCTCAACCCGATAATGCTGACATTATGCATTAGTCCATAGTGTCCTTGGTAATCATGATGCATGAATGCAGCCACGCACATGTACAGTAACTTGGTGCATTCACGCATCATGCTGAACCTGCTTCAGAGAGTGTTTGTTAACTAGACCCAGTCATACCAGTGGTGATACCGCTTTCTTATCATTTGGCGATGTTGATACATTGAATAAAAGAAGCTGGGACCCACATGTTATGGTCAAACATTTATCACGTTCACCCTGATCAAACATATCCGGAAACGGGTAACCATAGCCTCGACTACCTGCTTCAGTGTCATTTGAACTGGATCCAGAGCCTTTAGGTGCCATTCTCTGGACTTGGAAACTGGCTCGCCCAAGTGGTCCAACACATCAATCTCCTTGTTGGTGGCTTCCATTTCCAGGAAGTTGGTTTTCAACAGTACAGCTCTTGCTTGACCCAAAAAGTGAAGGGGGGCGTGATGGAATATCCCAGCATCACTAGAACCGCCATGCGTGCTGCGTCAGCAGCAACGTCAGTTCTGGGTATTTCCACATGGGAGGGGACAGAGTGTAGAATTGTTTTAAATCCTGCTGAGTGCCGCAAGACTGTCTGTTCCCGAACCAACCCAGCCAAGAAGTGTGAGATGCGGTGGTCAGTGACAGCCATAACAGCATTCAAAGAGTCGATATGTATGATCACATCCAAATAAGGTACATTTCCCAGGGCAATGAAAATGACATAGAACTCCACCATCAGAGTTGTGGACTGGTTGGTATGGTGGGCCAGTGCCTAATGGTGTTTCTTTGTGTAAACAACTGCAAGGCCTGAAAGACCTCTCTCACACTTCCATCTGTGTACAGATGAACTGCCTTCTGACGGCGCTGGCAAATCTTATTAATAATCGTTTTCCCACTAGGACTGCTTGTGGTCATGAAAATAATGTCTTGGTGGGGCAGACAGTTGGTTGTATTATTATCATACATTACATTGGTGCATGTGTAAAACCTATGTAAAATCATTTCTAATTAACAACTGATGTAGCATAGTATAGGCTCATTTTTTCATTATAAGAAAAGCAATTATTGTGGTGCCATGTGTATTTAGCTAGTTGTCTGAGGTTATGAAAGAGGCAAGTGGTAACACAAATAATGTAATAAAGGTTAAATCCTAGTATCTCAAAATAGCATATATAAACCCCTTGAGACCAAATTGGGTCATTTACAACATAATGAATCAATGCTCAACCCAAAATTGGAAGTGATTGACCAAGCCATACTAAAAATGTAGCTTTACATTGAAAATGACACAGGTCTGTCCTAATGACATGACATTTGTTGAGAATGGTCTTTGGACTCCTCACCAGACTTAGGCATAGGCTGGGGACATATCCATACTGTAATATCAAAATATTAGGTTGGAATATCATTAGAACTTCTATGGTAACTTAGGAAATGAATAGCCAACATATGATCCAAATGGAACATTCTATAATATAGTCATGAGCCATTGACTATGTCATCATTAGACCATGCTGATACTTGCCTGGTTAGCTCAGTCAGTAAAGTGCCTGCCTCTAAATCTGAGGGTCGATAAGTTGAGCCTCTCTTGGGGAAACTTACATATACTCCCTTCTAGTAGGTTGTTTTTCCTAGCTCATAATCAGTAAAACGATGCATTCTTTGATATTATTCTTTGCTCAACTGGTCTATTGGTGGTACCTAGATAGGTGCAACGGTTGACCCCTCAGTAAACACAAATGTGTTGGAGTCTAAAGTCAGTACTTCACCCCTTGGTGTATTTGGATCCAGCTCAAACAAGCGAACCCTTAAAACTCTTAAGTTAGGTCCAGTAATCTCTAGGTTTCTACAAATATACATTGAAATGTACCATTTGCATTGAGCATGGTTTAGTTGTATGTGAAAAAATGCCGCTTCAAACATGTTGACCATACTCCCGCGCGTGTGAGTATGGTTGTATATTGGTTGAGACAGACCTTATCACTCCTGCTAAGGTTCCTCCGACACTAGCTAGGTGGAGCCTCTATTCAAACTCCACCGCTATTCATCAGAAGCTAACCAGTTCCCACAAGGACAACAACTATATTCCCATATTGTGGCTATGTTTCCATAGAAGTGGTACTCCAGATCTCACACAGTTGGTAATGCAAACAAGGCCTGGACTTTCCGGGACGTTTCCCACTATAGGTATAAAAGCCCACAGGGGAGCTTTCACCAGTAAGGGAGGATTCCCCCTTGGAGGTATGGACCAGTGGCAATCCTTATCTCTAGAGATAAGGCCCGTGGGGGGGGGAGATAAGGGCCACCGCTGCTTATCCACACCTCCAAGGGGGAATCTCCCGGTACTGCATCTTATCCAAGTGGGAAGGTGAGGGAGGGGTGAAGGGGGGGGGGCGTTGACATATATGGAGATCTGACCTGCCTATTAGATATAGCAGAACTACCATGGAGACCTCACCATGAGATCTGAGGGGAGAGGTAAGGATGACAGAGAGAAGACCAGTAGGTGGGACAACAAACTTGACTTCTTCATGGCTGCTGCAAAGAGAAAAAGAATTAACAAAGTGATGATAGACGAAATTCAAATAAACTGTTGCCCGAGCCTTGTTATTGGGCAAATATATCCAAATCACCAATAAACAGATCACCGTGGAAAACTCACTAGTTAGGGAATGGGCATGGGGCATGGCCGTGGCTGTGCCCTATACTGGATAGCCGAAGGCATATGCTGAGCCACCCGAGACACGGACATGACCAAGTGCCCTATTCATGTTATGACACATTTAATCCCTTTTAAAATAACCATACATCTGTATGTGTATAACAGTTTGAAAACATAAAGTTAGTGTGCACAGACGACTGCCATTCATACCTACAACCTACATAAAATGTACCTCTGACAATCACCAGTTGCCAACTACCCAATCAATGCAGGGCGGCACCAAATCAAGGAAATGAAGTACCCACTCATAGGGGGCAGACATAGAGGCGCCAGGTGTTAATTAGACCCTTCAAAGTCTCCACAAACATGTTGACTAAAGACAGCAAAAATGCAAACAAAGTCGGACAGAAATGTAAATTAGGGAAACCATGAACGTAAATGAATGCAGCATTTAAGGTAAACATGCTAGAAACTTGAATAAACACACTAAAAATGTAAATAAACTCTCCTAAAAACATTAAGATATCTTTTGAATCGATGGATGTCCACCATTTTGAATTGGTGCTTCACTGCTACTAGTGGTATCTCCATCTAGATATACCACAGTGTCTAGCCACTCATCCCACAGTAGCTAAGAAGGTCTCTGATTAGTCAATACAGCCCATCACAGACTTTAAAGCAATCAGAGAGCAGCTCTGTTTTTAATACCCAGGGGGCAAGGGGGGGGTAAGGGGTGTTGGCTCTGCTGTGTAAGGTTGGTGTATTTTTTCAATAACTAGGACCTATACTGAGTTGATTCAATGTGGACAACCTTTTTGGAAATTTACACAGGCCGTGCGGTGGCCATTTTGAATTTCCGGGAGGGTGAAAATATAGATAATCTATAAATATGGTTATCTCTGCTTCTAATTAACATAGAAACACAAAATTAGATTCAAAATATACATTTTGGAGGTCAAAGAATGCAATGGAACAGTTTTTGATAAGGTCAGTGGCAGCCATCTCAATTGTCACTAACATCCTTGTAAAGTGTAATTAACATGTTATAGACATATCATTAGGTAACATTCATATACATATTAAGTAAATGAATCATTGATACTATTTCTAGGATAGGAGTTGGCAGCCATCTTGAATTTTGACAGGGGTAAGTGACAAAACCAGTGCGTAGTAGCTGCTAGATCCTGAGATTACAAGCATTGACCTTGAACTGATAACTCTACAGAGCGACAAACCTTTAGATTCATTGGCTCTATTATGTATATATATATTTTGTATATATATATATATCAAGTAAATAAATCATTAATGCTATTTCTAGGATAAAAGTTGGCAGCTTTTTTGAACTTTAATGGATGTTCAGTGATGCATATGCGGTATTTGCTATATCCTGCAGGGGTAGACACTTACTTTCTCAGACGTATGCCACCCGGGCCCGCAGCTCCAAAGATTTATGGGCCCAAACTTTCAGCTACTTTTCCAAGGAGAAATGCATGTAGATTCATGATTTATCTATGTGAAAAGGAGACCAAATTGCCTCATTTATTCACATTTTTCTCTTTTCAATGACATATTACATGACCATACTTATCAACAATGGCCCGGACACAAAATTCTAGGCCATTGGCTCCAGGGCCAGAGTTAGTGTCTACCTCTCACCCAGGATCACATGTATTTGCCTTATTGCACTGATTAATCTCCATCTAAAGAGAGACAAACCTTTAGATTCACAGGCACTATCATGCATTATTTCAAAAGTCATCAACAGAGAGACATCATATTAGATTGAAATTATACACTGCTTTGTTTCCCTAACACCTCTGTTTGCCAAATGTAGGGCATGTTGTCATAAAGATTGCATATACATATAGCTTACCTATGTCATACACCAATACAAGTGCAAACAACCCTGAAACCATGTCAATGCACTGCTTCTAACTCCCCAAATCATAAAAGGTGGCAAAACTGAGGAATGAATTTTAAGCAGACAGAGCTAATGAATTACCAAAACAAAGTTGTTTTGGGAACATTCCTTGATATGCTTAGAATACTATTAGATGAGACTCCTACATGCACAGTATCAAAGGACATGGATAGAGTATTTTTCAGAAGTAGGCAGTTTGCGGCCATATATTGTCACAGAAGGACACCACAAATATGGTGTCTTCTTATTATTCCTCAATGAGATGTGGCACTTGAGGTCCATTAAAGATTTCTTCTACATGGGGATTTCACAGTCAGGCGCACTGATGGAAGGCACAATGGTGCGTCATCAGATGTACTTCCTGAGTAAATATATAATGCAGATGTGAAGGAGAAGTGCTCTGGATTGAGTTATAACTCTGAAACCAGCACCCAAGGCCAAGGGGTTATATGCAAAGCCAATTGTGGCAGGAATCAATAGTGAACATAAGGATGCGCTGCACATGACTTCAACAGTAGAAACACAACTTGAAGCTGGCAGTTCAGCAAATGCATGGGATCAAGCGTTTATTGACAAAGCATTGTCTGTTGTTAAAGATTGCATGATCAATCCCTTTCAGACAGAGGCTTCTGATCTTGCTAAACATTGCTTCTGATGAGAACCACCCCCCCCACCCCAACCTTGAAGTTACACAGTGCCTCACGTGTGTCAAAAAGCTTTTAAAAAGCACTGCAGAATTGTCTTGGAAAACATGGAACCATCCTGGCTTGTCCTAAGCCATTCCCTCTTTGAAACCAACCAAAACAAGAAGAAGACCAAAGTAGCCACACTTCACAGATTGTCTCAGTTAATTGCCAGTGGAAATGAAGTTGACAAAAAGGAATTAGTCTGAGCCAAGTGAAAAACGTGATAAATACCCACCTCTCTGTCTAAAGGAAGAATGCAACATAGAATTTAGTTCTGATTTATTATTTGAGAATATGAGACCAACTGCTATCATTGTGGATGCCATGCACATGATACAAAGATGGTCATTCTTTACATTTTTTGGCTAAACACCAATTAGTGTATTAGTGGTAGTGGAAAGACAGTTAGTACAACGCCACGTCACATTCAAAGATTCTTTAAAGGAGAAACTTTTGTTACATCTCAAAACGATATAATCAAAACCTCTTCTGGAGTCTTCTCCATATGGTACAGAAAGTGTTCACTTTTGCTGTGATGACCCAGCCTAAAGTCCTCTGAGGGACAACAGAGACAATCAAGAAAAATACTGAAACAGTATCATGTCAAGGGCATGCATTCTGCATCCTTTTAGGAGTTTGTTGGTGCACCAGAAAACAATCCATTCCTACAATCATTTCTATGTCAAAGTTGGTCAAAACCTCATGCCTCACCTTTGGAAACATCAAAGAGCTTTGTCTCTCAGGTGGATTCAAGAATGAGTTCAAGACTTAGGTTGTAACTGAAATAGATACACAGGTTGTCTCACAAGTATAATCCAACCATTAAGAGGCTAACACTAGGATCCTCCCTGCATCCCACTTTTAGTGTTGTATCTCTTGGCGCTGACCATAGTGTTGTCTACACGAATGGCACAGATATCATTGTTATGTGTATCTATCATACAAACAAATGTCTGTGCATCAAAGAATTGTGGGTCAAGACTGAAGCAGGTGAAGCATTTTGAAAAAATGTATGTCAGTTTTTGCCATCCCTTCATGCCCTTCCGGAAAGGATGACATCTACATTTTTGAGAAAAGGTGATGTGGAAAGCACACAAACATGTAGACTGTACTTTGTTGGCAGAATTTGCAGATAATTTGCCAAAACAAGTACCAGGCCAGACAGATGATGTATATGAACCGGCCAGACAAATTGCCCTGGCAGCTTGCAAATGATTGCAGTTCTCTGATCTGACAAGTCTGAGAGCCCACAGAATGGAAACAGGGATATTGTTCATGTCTCCATAGCCTGCCAACCTCCAAACCATGGTTAACTGCAAATACATAGGGATGTTCAAGGAACTGCTCATGCTGGAAAAATTGGTTATGCTACATCATTTGTCGCTGTTAGGGAAGTGACAGAAACTGTCAGTGGACCAGTAGCTTAGATGACAATGAAAGTAGCTCTTCCGACCAGAAAGATTGAACATTATAAGCAGTCCTTGTCCTGCATTATAACGCCATCTCTCTCTAGCAATGGCTCTTAGATCAGTTATGGGTATCTATCATTTGAAGCTCTCATAGTACAGACTGCAATGCAAATATGTATCAGAATGGGACTTCAAAACCAAACAAAAAACACTTAAGCAGTTTTAGATGGTGATGTTTCACATTAGCAATGTATAACAATAATTAGCTTTAAGCTTCTCAAAAACATCCTTTAAATTGAAAATGGCCATCCCCTCATCTTAATAATTAATCATCTATGACTTCATAATTACATAATCAGGTTGGGGACAGGACCACTATTCTAGTACGCCCTAAAAGAGCTGTACTTGTACTCACAAACTAGGGCGTACCAGTATAATGGCCTTGCTACCAGTAGCAGTGTATCTGGGCATTTTCATAATATTTCTTTTATAGACACAATTTACTATATACCATGTTTGGTGCCATTGTAAAGAGAACATCTTAATCTATACACTGGTGGTTTTACAAACTACAATCTTTTAAATTTAATCAAATATAATGCATTGAATAGGACATAGACATGAAATAATCTTATATAGACCCAGTAAAATCAATTTCCGAATTTTGTGTTACATTTGCTGATAAAAATAAACATACAGGGTAGTAGAAAAGATACTGATCTATCACTCTGCATTTTGGTTTTATCTCCTAGTGGAATGGTAAGGTCATAAATAGGTAAAATCATGAGAAAAAATAGGATTCTCTTCTCCACCCATGCCCCCCAGTGTTGGTATAGGTAAGACCCATTGTTCTATGAGCACTGCAGACCCATAATAAGGGGTCAGTTACCTAGCATAGCTAGGCTGTCATGGTCTAATGATCACACCATATGTACCATTTAAATGGTATGCCCCAGAAGTGTGCACTGTACCAGAATACTGGTACGGCCTAATTGAAAGGACTGTACCACTCTAGTAGTGCGTACTAACAAGGCCTTCCTGTCCCCTACCTGATAATAGAGCCAATGAATCTAAAGGTTTGTCGCTCTGTAGAGTTATCAGTGCAAGGCCAATGCTTGTAATCTCAGGATCTAGCAGCTACTACGCACTGTTTTTGTCACTTACCCCTGTCAAAATTCAAGATGGCTGCCAACTACTATCCTAGAAATAGTATCAATGATTCATTTACTTAATATGTATATGAATGTTACCTAATGATATGTCTATAACGTGTTAATTACACTTTACAAGGATGTTAGTGACAATTGAGACAGATTTTATAGAGAATCTCATTAATAATTCAAAATGGCTGCCACTGACCTTTTCAAAAACTGTTCCATTGCATTCCTTGACCTCCAAAATGTATATTTTGAATCTAATTTTGTGTTTCTATGTTAATTAGAAGCAGAGATATTTATAGATTATCTATGTTTTCACCCCCCAGGAAATTCAAAATGGCTGCCAGACGGCCTGTGTGGATTTCCAGAAAGGGTGTCGACATAGAATCAACTCAGTATAGATCCTAGTTATTGAAAAAATACACCAACAGCAGAGCCAACACCCCTACCCCCTAATATGACCTCTTGGCCCCCTGGGTATAATGTATTGGCTAGATCGTAGCAAGTCGTGTTATAACACATGATAAACTATATTATCATAACTGCGCTCTTGGATCCTTGGTTTATTTAGGGCAGATATAGATAGAATTGGCTGAAAAGGTTATTGGATGTTATAACCCTTTAAACTAGTAATTAATTGCCCATTTTAATCGTCATCTTCCTTAAATAACCCGTTTTTATTCAGGCCGGTCAGAGCTGGCACCCAGTCAGAGCTGGCACCCGGTGAGAGACAAAAACATTGGCCCAAGGTCGTGAGACACAGCCATATCCACATCTAAGACTTATGGCAATATATACTTAGCAACTCCTGTAGAATAATATGGGGTCATTGTAACACCGTCAATTAGTAAGCTATTTGTGCATTCAGCCAAGTGAATGGAAGAAAGAGTGAGGCAGATCTGAACTCATTAAATGTGATTAATGCCATAGAAATAAGCACTTTTGATGCCAAAGTGTGAAAAGCCTCTTTTGATTAGAATAATGAGGGCACATTGTAAGTCTATATATTGTCTGGAGTCTGGAGTACTGAGTCGTGAAATTAGAAAGCCAGAAGCTCTCTGACCTGTCTATTGGACATAACAAGAAGACCATTGAGTCGGCACCTCGTTTTTGTGTTATAAAATGTCAATAAATTGGGCCTTCAATATGCCCAGCTTTTGCCAAATAATATACTGACTTGTCACATATTGTATGTACTAATGTCATATACTTATGATACTATATGTTAACTACCGGTAGCCGACTGATTAGTATTCTTTTACCAAGGCCTCTGTCAACAATACAGGCTACATAATATGACAAATTTAAGGCCTCTTACCACTGATTATATGCACCATTGGCATTATATATACAAGTACAACATTATGAGGGCTAATTTGTTCCGTGACACCTTAATTGTTAATCCAAATGCCTGTATTGTATTGTGTATAGTCCATACATCCGTCAATGTGTATGTCATTAAAAATAACCTTTATGGATACATAGTAGACCACATCCTCCCCACCACCGACCGACTAGCCTCCAACATGAAAAGAATCGGTACCAGCGGATACATGGGATCGGTGGACATTTCAAGGGCATACCACAACTTCAACTCCGACATATTAGACCTACCACAGCAGTGCATAAAATGGGAGGACCTATATTACATTGAGACAGCCATGCCGTTCGGGGCAACACGTCGCGGATGCGATCGTGGCCATACTCAACGATGTCATTTTCATATCACCTGATAAGGTGACCGCGGACCGCGCAATGAGCGTAGTCACTGACCTCCTCGAAGAACTTGGCCTCCAGGAAGCCGAGGAAAAAAGAAAAGAGCACAAACTGTCGTATGGCTTGGAGTAAAATTCTCAGCAGCAGACATGACCATGTCCGTACCCCGCGAAAAGCTCTGCGAAGTCATACACACCGTCAAACTCACCAACTCCGAACGGTCCATCACTCGGAAAAAACTAGAATCATTGGTGGGTCAAGTAGTTCACATCGGCAGGTGCATTAAACCGGCACGACTTTTCATATCTAGACTACTAGAGGCACTCAGGGGTATGAGATCCGAACACGTACTTATCAACGGACACATGCGTGCAGACCTACTATGGTTCGTGTAATTTGCCACCGAATGGAATGGTATAGCATTCATCCTGGCAGCCAAACCAACAGAGACACTCAAGGTCGATGCCTGTCTGTTGGGGATCGGTGGCGCAGATGGGAAGCAAGCCTTTTATTGACAAGTTGCCCCAATTAAGTACGGTGCCGATGACATCAATGAACTCAAGGCTGTAAATGCTGTTATAGCGTTAAATACGTTCCTCGACGACTCCGACAAAGACGGGCATATTATAGTACTCTGCCACAACCAAGCCACAGTCGCAGTATTCCAGTATTCTAAAACAAGGCATAACCTGGTAATACTCGAAGCCCCCCAGGTCATAGGGATGGTCCAAGCGGTCCTCCAACTAGAAGTGACTTTCAGACATATCGCAGGCATTGAAAATGTAGTCCCAGACAATCTTAGCTGAGCCCACCTATCAGACTTCTACTATGAAAGGGCCATGAAAGACTTCACAACCCATAACCTTGGTCTTTGTTTACCTAGGTGAAGATGCCTTTAACCTGGTATTTCCTTTTCTACAATCCAGATCCTGAACTTCGACCGCTGCAGCTTGCGGCAACCTGACAGGAAACCCAGGCAAGGGTGAAAGGGACCAACAGGAACCACGACACCGCAACACAGACCTACATTGAGTTCTGCAGGTACACGGGCATCGACCACCTAGCCCTAGCACACACCCACATATGCATCTACATTGAGTATCTAGCGCGGGAGTACAAATTCCCTGCGACCATCCGCAACATAATATCCCATATCAGACAAAACTTGACAATGGTGGGAGTACCAACGGGTGAAACGTATCATCCAAGGGTGACACGGGCACTGGAAGGCATCGACAGGACATCCACATACTTCCCCCGGCCAAGGCTGCCGGTACCCCTACCAGCCTTCAAAGCCGTGGTATTGGAGAAACCAAGGAATGAGTCAAGCACAGTAGTACAGGCCACGGTGCTGACCATGTTCTACGGCGCGATGAGCAGATCCGAGGTATATGCACCATCAACCGGCACGTTTGACCCGCGGCTGCACCTGACGAGGGCCGATGTGTCGTTGCACAGTACTGGCGTAACAGTGACAAACCGCCATGCAAAGAACGCACAAAAGAACAATCAGACACAAACGCGACATCTTGACAAATCAAAGGACCTACTTCTGTGCCCCTGGACCGCACTAGCGGCAGCCGTGGAACTCACACCAACAAGGTACCCTACGGACCCAATGATAATGTTCGCAGACAGCAACCTGGTGACGGCCCAATAAGTGGGGGCGAAATTGGCCCGGGTACTCAACAAGATTGATTCACTGCCAATCTTCAACAGACTCCACTCACAAAGGAAGACGGCTGCTGACACCGCCAACAAGGCCCGGTCAACCATCCAGGAGGTTAAAGACTTTGGCGCATGGCGCTCCAACGTCGTATGGGCCTACGTCCGAAAGTCTGCCATTACTACCAAACTCGGTGACTTACTAAAATCTGCTTAAATGCAAAATATAAAATGCTTGGTATTTTTGTATTCTATGTTTAATACCACCTATTATACAAACACTTCCTCTAAGGTGTAAATGTTATTATAAGGTTATCAAATACCTATATTCAATACCATGTACCTAGAAATCATATAGGTCTACAACATGTCATTTGACATTCATATAATGTCTCAGGTATAATTTCTATATATCATATTACATATGTCAAGTTATGAAGTCTCAACCAAATTTTCTGGGGGGGTTGGGCCTAATTCATCTATCAGGAGTCCAAATATAGGATAATTTTTTAGTGTTGAGGCTTGGTTTGAATTCAAAACAATGTATTTTAACCCACGAATGATGTCAATGAAAAAAAGGTTTCGTCTCCATTTTGATATAAGTCACCGATCAGCTGACCATGCAGATTGTCCATAGTAATTTTGATAATGACATTGACAACATGGGAAAGCTAAATGAATATATTTTATAAAATGTAGCCATAGCTAAGACTAAGACCCACCTTCCGCTGTGATTGTGCATACACTAAGTATACATTACCCTGGGGGGCGGTGGGCACGATGCTGGGTATCTGGGAGATGGGCTGCGCCACCACGTTGGCATCTGCAATGGTGTTTACGGAGACGATTGTTGTTTGTGCAGGTTCAGGGCTGCCTGGAACTGTGGACACTACAGATAAATGGTAATTCTCACCTTTTCACTATTTAGCTGCTGGTACCCAACGTTAATCGGTTGTTATTTTGGTGAGCGCGGCATGGGGTTCCCCCCATTAACAATGAACTATGATGTATGGATGGGAATTCCCAATCAAAATGAAGCGATGCACGCTGAGTTTGGGTTGGTAGGAATTGTGATTAGTTGGAAAACGAATATTTTCATTTTTACCATAAATAGGATCAACAACCAAATTTAACACGATTTGTGCAATGTATTGTTACGATGGTCATAAGCAAATTCCCTAGCAAACAGTCAATGATACAATTATGATCGTTCATTATGGAAAGCCCTCCTGAATTTTGCAAGGCAGGTTAACTCAATATTTCAATGTTAAGTATTAACAAATATATTTAGGTCGTGCATCATGCAAAGCCCTCCAGGATACCATGATTTCTTATTTACTCTACTGATTCAACAGAACAATTAATTAATGTTGCATGATCTTCATTCCAAATTACCAATTCTAGAAGCAACTCTAAGAACTTAAACATACTTATACCAATTAGATAGAAATGAATTATGTTGGAGACTTTAAGACTTAAGGATGTTGGATAGGGTAATGCCCATCTATATTCATAAAGCCCATTTCTCTGAAACTATAATTGATATCTTTCATTGTAATATACCACTGGAAAGCGTATGATACTAAATGGTAATTCGCCTTTTTTGTTGGATGACACTTCATGGCCATATCCTTAGCACTGCCATAGCGGCACAATGCGTATAGTAAAGCCAGCCCTCTGAAAGCCAAGATTTTGAGTTTGCATTCGAAACAATACGCTATGGCAGTGCGCCTCCAGAAAGTACCGACAGTCCTAAGGATATGTAATTGCCAACTCTTGTAGGATGATATGGGACCATAGTAAGAGGATCAATTGGCAAGGCATGTGCACTCAGTTATGTGTTTGGAAGAAATAACAGAACAAGCACTATACACATCCAGTGTACTTAGCATCACATAAGTACATTCTTTTAATTGACGTTTATAGGGGTTAGATAATGCCTTCACCATCATAAGGGCAAATCATAAGTGAATCAGGGGGTGTTCATTTTTTTACATTAGGGGGGGGGATATCTGTGGAATGGGGGGAATTATAACAATCTGGAGGAAGCCAAAAAAATTAGAACTGTACTAAGTGGTGGACAAAATGCTTGTGTGTTACTAAAGCTGAGAAAGGCTGGTTCCTACTTAAATTCAACTTGGGGGAACCAAAACAATTAACAACCCTCTTTTGAGAGGGACCAACAACATTTCAATATACTTTGAAATCCATCAACCCACCCCTGTTGATAATGACCACTCCAAACATCTTTCCAACAATCATAATTACCATGCCATCAGTTCGATAGAAACTACCCTCTGCACTGGAAGTGTGAAGACACATTTCCATATAGGGAAATTAGAAAGCCAGAGAAAAGTTATCTGACTTGTCTATTTGACATAACAAGAAGAAACATGGAGACTGCACCTCTGAGATCTGATGGGAGGGATGAGGATGACAGGGAGAAGACCAGTAGGTGGGACAACAAGCTGGACTTCTTCATGGCTGCTATAAGTTCTACTGTGGGCATGGGCAACTTATGGAGGTTCCCGTACATAGCATACAGGAACGGGGGAGGTGAGTTTTCCTCCTGCTAGAGCCAACAAATTAAAACTATAAGCTCCAGTCACTATAAAAGGGCCAGTGAATATAACTACTTTTCCTCTTTAGTATATCTATACAAATTTGACAGTAAAGAATTTTTTGTTCCAGAAAATTGATACACACATATATATATACTCTAAAAATATAATGTACAATCTTTATAGTCCATATTTTTGAATCTGCACTGTACTAAAACTAATGTTACCCTCAAACATCTTGCATCAAAATTGTGAGAAAATAGAACATTCTGACAAGTTTAGGTTGCACCTATTTGCAATAGCGCCATACCTCACAATCATGATTTCATATACAACTGTAGGGGTACTATATTATGTGTTTACTCTATATGGAGTGTTTCCTAGTTATCCGGCTCGGTCTCTGCACCTGGGATTAGTGCACACTATTCCTGGGAGAGGATTTGGATCCTCTCCTGGTTACCGTGTGTCGTCCACAGGTGAGTGGCCAACCCTCACCTGCACACGTGACCCCGGTGCAGGTTATATAAGAGGTGTTTACTACCCGTAGCGGGCAGTCAGTTCTGACTCGACTCACGATACTTCAAATTGTCCTATTGTGCGGACAGACGGTATAACATACCTGTGGTTTATTCTTGTAATAAACAGATACATATACTCTCGCACCTGGAAACTGCCGCTCCTTGTTATTCTTTAATCTAAAGGGATAAACGCGAACCATCACACAACATTAACATTTTTTCTTTATATGCTGCTTTGATACAAGACATCTAGCTTTGTACATACTGTAATGACTATCAAGACAGTGTCAAGTGTCTTTGCGATGATCCTGCTTCCCCTAGCAGACATATTAGGATTATGCTTGCTCTATGTTTAACTCATAAGATAAAAGAAGTTAAATTTGTTTATTGTCTAACATGTTCGTATATATATATATATATATATATATATATATATATATATATAGTAAGGAAATTAAGGGCATAAGATAGAGAACACGACAGCTGACTGAGTAGGGTATTCCAAGAGATCCTTTATTGTATACTGTGTAACGTAAACTGAACAACTGCGGCGGCGCCGCTCCTTATATAGTACCCGCCCGCCCCAGCGTCCCTGTGCTCGTACAGAAAAGGGTCGGGGCGGTTCCGTACGACTTGTCTTCGTACGAACCCGCCCCGCCCGAGAGTGTAACGACAGGGGAAGCCTCGCGTGACCGTCCTCCCCTCTCCCGCCCGCTACACTCTCCCCACCCTAATTTACAACATGTTCCCCTTAATACATACGGTTAACATTATACAAGCGTAGTCGTAATAACTTACAAACAAACTTACATAGAGCACCATCCCCGTACGTAATTTCCCCTCCCTTACCGTTTCCCCCGCATACAAGCTTAATTCTAACTAGCCTACCGCGGCATTGTTGTGGAGGGGGCTCCGCTTCTGTCCGTCTGGCGCCTAACTAACTAACTTTATATGTGCACACTGTAGCCGTGGAGGGGGCCTCCGCTGCCCTCCGTCCCCGTCGCCCTCGTCCCGGAGGGGGCTCCGCTGCCCTCCGTCCGCCGCGACATCCCAGCGTCCCACGCCGCCTCCGGACCCCCGGGGTGCCGGTCCCCGGCTCACGGCCGCTCCGGTGCCGTTCTCGGCTGCAAAACAGGAAGTGATGCCCTCGTGAAAAACTACACCCGGCCGTCTTGCCCCCGCCCGGCAGAAACCCCGTCCGGATAACTTTCCCGCAGGGCCACTACAGGCCCACCACTGCCACCAGCTCGGACAGCAAGTCTGTATAAGGACCAATCTCCTGTACTGGAGTCATCCACGCTGCCCCCGCCTCCGTCTCATTACTCCCCGCCACCCGTACAGGTGCGGTGTCTAACTCGGCCGGTACGGGCCCGAACTGCATCTCTCCCGTATACACGATCATTCCCCCATCGGCCAATACAGGCTCCTTTTCGCTCGCTTCGTGCGACTGGGTACCGCTTCCTCCCCCTCCGGCCGGTACAGGCCTCTCGTAAGGAAGTACCAATTCACTTACCACATCATTCTCCGTGAATATGTAGACCCATCGTTGTTCTACGAGCCATTCGCCTCGGCCGCGGGCCTCGATCGACGTAGAGTTCCGGCCGCCGACCAAGGTGAGGGGGCGCTAGTCCAGGTGTAATCCGTTCGCCGACAGGTGTAGTCTTAACTCCAGCTCGGGGTCCAGGGGCATGGTAGCCACCTGCTGCGGCTTTCCATCGGGTGTTTCCCCCTCGCCGTCTCCGTCCGGGTCCGCTACTGTACCCTTCACCTTGTCCGAGACCTCCACGTTCTCGTCCGAGACTTCCTCAGTCTCGTCGTGAATATCTTCATCCGGAGGGCTCGTCCTCGCCTCTTCCCCATCATCGTCCGCTGTTTCCCCGTCCTTATGCACCTCGGCGACCACCGTCATCTTTGTGCCAGTGTCCGGGATCAGAGGCTGTGCCGGCGAGATGTCGGAATATAATCTCCGGCGGGGCGAGGAGCGTGGGGTCGTCTTCGGTGGGGAGGCCCCCCCCCCCTTTTGGGGTTTCCACAATCTCGGTTACCTCCTCGTGGAGGAGGGTTACGCTGCCTCCGGGCGTCTTCGTCACTGTCGTAGTCTTGGTCGTTCCGGACGCGCCCATAACCTCCCGGAGGGTCTCCTCCGATAGTCCGCCCAACAAGAGCATTAACCCTTTCTTCCCTCCTATGGCCGCCATACGGGCATCTCTCTCCTTCTCCTCTTCCTGGGTCCTTTCGCCCGTACTCCTGCTCGCCCGGCTTGGGGTGCTACTCCCGGCTGTGTGGGGTGACGGGGTAGCCGTCTTTTTTGCAGGAGAAGGCGACGGGGACCGCCGGGGGCTGCTGTGGGCCGGTGTCTCCTTTTTGGCCGGAGAAGGTGACCGGGATCGCCGGGGGCTGCTACGCGCCGGTGTCCCCTCTTTCTCTGGCGAGGGGGACGTCGTGTAGCGCAAGGAGGATGAGTCCCTCCTCTCGCGGCCTCGTCGGCTTCTTCTCGTCTCCTTCTTACTATCCTCCCCCGTCTCCTCTTCCTCCCCCTCCCGGGAGGCCTTTGACTTGCCGCCCACCGAGTCGGACGATGCCCTTCTTTTCTTGGCTGCCTTGCCGGTGCTTTTGGGGACGGGTTTGGGCCGCTTCGCGATGGTGGTTGCATCCGGCATCCCCCCCGGCAGCTCCCAGGGGTGCTTCTTGTTGCTCCGGGCTCCTCCCTCCCGGTGCTGTTTCATATGGACGATCAAATCCGCCCTCCGATCTTTCTCCTTTTGGATACGGCAGGGCGTGCCGTCGGCGGCCAGCTCCGGACAGTTCCACCCGAAGATTGTCACAGGGTGGCCCGCCACGTGTGCCGGCCACTCGGCCGCCGGGATCTCCCATGCTAGACTAGGGTCTAGGCTGTGGCAAAAGCCGCAGTGGTAGGTGTTTGTCGCCATATCGTAAGAACAGTTAATCCGGTTTGCCTCCTCCCCTGGTTTAAGTACTTTTGTCTCGCCCAGTTTCTCTCCCCCTCGCCTCCTGATTGGCTCCCGCGTTGCGGGGCCGGGACGCTTCCGTCCGTGCGGAATCCTTCCTCGCCGCTGATTGGCTTAGCGCCCGGTGACGCTCCCCTCTTTTCTCCCGCCCGTTTGTTGTGGTTGCTCCCCTCCTTCCCCGCCCGGGAAGAGTGGCGTTCCTCCTTTTCCGTATGGGACGAGTGCCGGCTCCCCGAGCCGTCCGTACGGGAGGAGCCCGACGAGTGTCGGCTCCCCGACCCATCCGTACGAGAGGAGCCCCGTCTCCTGTCCGAGTGTTCCCCCCCTCGGCCTCCTTTTTCCGGTCTCGGGCGTCGCTCTCCCTCCCGTGGCTCGCCCCCCCTTGCCGATCCCCCGCCTTCTCCGATGACCTAGCCGGGGAGCGAGACCTGCCCCAGCTCTTGGTCGGTCTTTTCGGCATCTCTCTCTCCGGGAGGGGTCCCCCCACCGTTACCGTGCGGGTTTCTTCCACTGGCCGCGGCGGTGCTGGGACGGAGATCATATCGTCCTTTCTCCTTGTCGCCTTCCACGGTCTGCTATGCCGCGGTTCAGTCGTCGCCCAGGACACCGGAATCCTCTCGGTGTCGTCCTCCTCTTCCGAGGAGATGTCGTTGAGCAACTGGAACTCTGGTTTTCGTCCGTGGGCTTCCTTCCAGATGTAGTATTCGGCCGGCGGCGGCTCTGGCTCTCCTCCTTCCACCCTATCCACCCACCTTCGTACCACCGGAACGTTTTCCTGACCTCTCCTGATTCTGCTGAGTCGGACGCCGAGTCCCACGATCCCATTCCTGTCAGTATGCTTGGGTAAAAGTCGTCCCGCGGGTGCAAAGCCATGACTGATTGCCCCCCGCCCTCCTCCGGGCTCATATAATCCTCCAGGGGCCCTTCCTTGCCATCGTTACCGCCGCCCTTTTCCCGGGAGCGAATGGCCGGGCTACCCCGTCGTTCCGCCCCCCCCCCTCCGACCGACCCGAGGGCCCTGGATCCCGCGACGCGGGCGTCCCCCCCCCGGCTGACGTTGTCCGTTGCCGCCCCGGTTACCATGGCTACTAGGTCCGCCCCCTCCCCCGGGACGCCCGGAACCACCTTCAGGTTGTCGTAGTGCTCTACCCGTCGTTTTCGGCCCATCTCTAATTTGTACACCGGGCCGCCGATGCACCTCAACACCTTCCAAGGCCCCGTCCAGTACCTCTGTAGTTTAGGGCTGAGTCCCGCCTTCTTTATCGGGTGGTAAAAATATTCTTGTGCACCCTCCTCGATGGGGTCCAGAATAGCTCTCTGATCGTAATTCCTCTTTTGCCTTTCTACCGCCCTGCCCAGGCTCTCCCGAGCGGAGGCATGAGCCTCCGCCATCCAGTTCTGGAGTTGGGCGACGTAGCCCTCTCCCGGGGGACGTCCTGTAAATCCCGTACGGGGTAGATGAGGCTAAGGGGTGCCGCCGTTTTCCGCCCGAGCATCATGGCATTCAGCGATACCCCTGACGAGGAGTGCTCTGTCGCCCGATACGCCGCCATGACGAATGGGAGCTGCCGGTCCCAATATAGATCTTTGGTCCTCCCTCACTACCGTGGAGAGGAGCGCCTCTATGGTTTGATTGCATCTCTCCACCATCCCGTCCGACTTCGGGTTGAAGGGGCAGGTGCGCGACTGCCGGACTCCCAGCAGCCTCACCACCTCGCGGAAGGTGGAGGATTGGAACTCCCTCCCCTGGTCCATATGCAGGGTGACCGGGGTGCCGAACCGGCAAACAAAGTTTTCCACGATCGCCCTGGCCACTGTGGGTGCCCGGTGATCCGGGAGTGCGTACGCCTCCGCCCATTTAGTGAAGTACTCCACGAGGACCAGTATGTACACGTTTCCGCTCGCCGAGGGGCTCAGTGGCCCCATTATATCCGCCCTGATCCGCTCCATCGGCATCCCGACGCGAACGTTGCCCATCGGGTGGCGATGGGGGGCCGCCGGCGGCTTCCTCTGGTTGCAGGGGACGCATCGGGCGCACCAGCTGGTGATATCCCTCCTGAAGTTCGGCCAGTAGAAGAAATCTTGGCACCTCCGAATCACCCTCTGCCGCCCCAAATGCCCTGCCAGTCCGTCCCCGTGCAGCCCCCTCATCACTTCTGACTGCATTTCGGCCGGTACCAGTATCTGCAGCCTATCGGCCCCCCCGGGCGTGTACCATGCCCGTGATAGCACCCCTCCGGGCCCCTCCTTCAGTCGGGTCACCTGGTGGGCATACGTTCGGTGCTTGTACGACTCGGTCTGTTCGTCTGCCCCGGCCGAGGGATCCCCGCCGCGCACCCATTCCCTTACCCGAACGACAATGGGTCCCGGTCCTGGGCCACCTTCCACTCGGCCGGGCTACCCAGCCGAGTTACCGTGGTCTCGTCCACCCCCTCCACTATGTCCTCCTCCTCCGGCTCCGCTTGAGCTCTGCCCCGGGTCAGGGCGAAGCACGCCGTAGGCTCCGACCCCCCCAGCCCGCACTGCCGGTACGGTCGTCGGGAGAGGGCGTCCGAGTTATTGTGGTCCTTCCCCAGCCGATGCTGTATGGTGAAATCATGTGTTCCCAGCACCTGCAGCCACCGGGCTACCTGGCCCTCCGGTTCCTTAAAGTCCGTCACCCAGGGGAGGGTGGCATGGTCCGTACGGATGAGAACCGGCTGGCCCACCAGATAATGTCGGAATTTTTTAAGTCCGAACATTACCGCCAGTAGTTCTCGCCGGGTGACACAATAGTTTCTCTCCGGTCTAGACATCGTGCGACTGGCGTAAGCCAATGCTCTCTCGGCCCCGCCCTGTTTCTGGGAGAGCACCGCCCCCAGGCCGAAATTGCTGGCATCGGTATCCAAGATCAATTGGCCCTCCGGTTCGGGGCACGCGAGGACCGGCGATGACGTCAGCTTTATTTTCAACTCCTCGAACGCTGCTTTGCACTCAGGGGACCACGCGAACCTCCTGTCTTTCTCCGCTGCCGCCGAGAGAGGCTTCGCGATGCTCGCAAAGTCCTGCACTAATGCCCGGTAGTAGCCGGCAAGCCCCAAAAAGCTCCGGACTTCCCCCACCGTCTGCGGCCGGGGCCATTCTCGCACGGCTCGCACCTTCTCGGGGTCTGTCGCCACCCCGTCTTTGTTTACGATATGCCCTAGAAAGCACACCTCCCTCCGGGCCAGTTGACATTTCGGTGGTTTCACTTTCAGGCCCGCCCCCATCAGCCTCTGGAGCACCTCCGTCACCCTTTTAAGGTGCGTCTCCAAGTCCGGCGAGAAGACTATAATATCGTCGAGATACACCAAACACTTTTTCCAGTGTAGACCTTTCAACACTACCTCCATCAGCCGCTCGAACGTGGACGGCTAGTTGCATAGGCCGAACGGCATGACTTTATGTTGGAAAAGCCCGCTATGGGAGACGAACGCCGTTTTCTCCCGATCCGACTCGTTCATGGCCACTTGCCAATATCCGTTGGTCAGGTCCATGGTACTGAACCAACTGGCCCCAGCCAGCGTGTCTAACGAATCGTCTATCCGCGGGATGGGGTAGGCATCTTTCTTGGTAACGGCGTTGAGCTTCCGGTAATCGATACAGAACCTCGGACGGCCGTCCTTCTTTCGCGCCAGGACTATTGGCGATGCCCACGGGCTCGTAGAGCGCTTGATAATGACCAGGTCCAGCATCTCCCCGATCTTTGCTTCCGCCTCCGCCCTTTTGTGGGGTGCCAACGGCCGTGGCCGTTGCTTTACCGGAGTCGCCTCCCCTGCCTGTATACCGTGTTGCACAAGGTGCGTTTCTCCCATGTCGTCCTCCCAGTGCGAAAACGCCTCTATGTTCGCCCGGATCATGGCCTCTACCTGCGGCCGGGCCCCCTCGTCTACCCCGTTCAGCAGCGTGTTAACCACCCCGTCCGCTCCGGCCGAACCTGCCGGGGCCGCCCCCAACATCGCACATGACCCCTCTTCCTCGTCCGAATCATACTGGTCTAAAGGCTGCGCGACTCCCAGCCGGGTGTTCTCCCTCAGCCAGAGCGCACTGGCCCCCACATTCAATAATATGACCGGCGTACGGCACTTCTTGTTGGGCGCTACTATTCCCCGCCCGACCCGGAAGCCTCCCTTCCGCTCATTCTCCGGTAGTCCTTCGATGACGCAATACAGACCGTCGTCGAAGTCCCACCCGGCTATATGCGCCGTCACCACCAACTCCCCTCCCGCGGGGATACAACAGTCTTGTGTCAGTACTGCCCCGCATCCGCCCGTCCGAGCCTTCTTCGTCTCGGGGGGTCTCTCGCCCGACTCCTCCCACAGCAACCTCTCCCGGTTCATGTCCACCAGTATCCCGTTGCTCCGTATGAGGTCAGCCCCGAGTATGCCTTCCGGTGAGATGTCAGCGACCAAGAACGTCCCCTTCATCTTTTCCCCGGCGAATTGCAGCACCCCCTCCGTACGACCTTTTATTTGCATCAGCCTGCCGTCCGCGCAAACCACCGTTAGGTCGTGTGCCACCAGGGCCACCGGAGCGTTTTGCCGGTCCCACCACCGAGTGGAGAGCATGCTGGCCGAGGCGCCTGTGTCCACCAGCATACTAACAGTTTTCCCTCCACTATGAGGCCTGTCCCCTTCTTCTCCCGGCCTTGCACCGACGTCACGGATATCTCCGGTCGCCCTTTCTCGGCCCCAGGACTCGCTAGTTCTGGGGCCGCTGCCCGTTTCACGATGCCGGTTTCCCTTCCGTCGGTTTACCGCCCTCCTGTCCCTGCCGGCCCTCTTCGGGGGGCCGCTCCAGACATTCCCGTCGGAAATGTCCGTCCTTTCCGCACCTGAAGCATCCCCTCCCCAAGGGTCGCTGTCCTCCGGCCCTCACCCCAGCACCCCCGTTCTGCGGGCACAAATCCTTCCGGAGGCTCGCCAGCTCCGGCATGTAGTCCGCCCTCAGGGGCGCCAGTTCCCGTGTGAACTCTTTCCGCAGGGACTCGAGTTCGTCCGCCACGGTGGCGTCGGTGGCGAATACTCGATCGTTCCTCTTTCCGACTGCCGGTCCTTTGTCAGATGGGCCTCTGCCCGCACCCCCACGGTCACCACGTCCTCCAGCGTGCGGGGTTGGGAGTATAGTATGAAATATCTCAACTGACTGTCCTTCAGGCCGTCGAGGAACCTGTCTTTCGCCAGGCTGCAGATGGTTTCTCCGTCTGCGTCCGGGTATCCAAGTCTGGCCAGCCGTTCTAATTCTTCCGAGTATGATACCAGGTCCTCCTCCGCCCGCCGGTCGCGCCCCCGGAAGACGGCCTTGTGCGACTCCGCCTGGTTCCTGGGTTGGAACCTCTGTTGCAGCGCCCCGACCATTCCGAGTACGCCAGGTCCTCCCCCGGCGCCAAGCGGGATAGGAGCCGCCTCGCGTTCCCCCGGAGGCTTATCCCCAGGAGCATACCCGCTGTCCTGTCGTCCCACTTGTTGGCCTGGACACATAGCCGGAAGTGCGCCATGAACTCGCCTAAATCGGTCGTTCCGTCGAACTGGGCGGGCATCACCACTGGACGTCCCCCGTCCCCCGCAGGCGTGTTGGGCACCGTTACCCGCAGTCCCCCGGCCGGTCCCTGGTCTCGGACGACCCGTTGTCCTCCTAATTCGTCCCCCTCGTCACCTCTCGGTCTCTCACTCCTCCGGACGGGTTCCTTCCGCCGACCACCGGTCCGTTCCCGTGGTAGGTCACCCCCAGCTCCCGTGGACTCCGCCGAACCAGGTCCCGTCCTCCGCAGACCGTCCGTGCGCCACGGCGCCGTTCCCCTAGCCCCGCCCGCCGAATCCGGCCGTCCGAAGCTCCACATGTCGGGCTTCCGTTCCATCTCCCTGCTCTGCCGCAGGAAGACATCCTCATCCGCGCACTCGACCAAGTTGCCGCCCAAGCGCCCGTCCAGCGCCGCCCCTCTTGGGTCCGCCACCATCCCCGGGTCCCGCATCTCCACCGTGCGTCTTCCCTCCGGGTGTTCATCTCCCGTCCGCAACGCCTCCCCCCTCTCGCCACTGTCCATCCCGTTCTCGCCCCTTAACATCGTGTTATGTCCGTGGGTCCTATGCCTGTTGTTCACTGCTGTCACCAATGTAAGGAAATTAAGGGCATCGGATAGAGAACACGACAGCTGACCGAGTAGGGTATTCCAAGAGATCCTTTATTGTATACTGTGTAACGTAAACTGAACAACTGCGGCGGCGCCGCTCCTTATATAGTACCAGCCCGCCCCAGCGTCCCTGCGCTCGTACGGAAAAGGGTCGGGGTGGTTCCGTACGACTTGTCTTCGTACGAACCCACCCTGCCCGAGAGTGTAACGACAGGGGAAGCCTCGCGTGACCGTCCTCCCCTCTCCCGCCCGCTACAATATATATATATATATATATATATATATATATATATTTATATTTATATATATAGATAGATAAGTAGATAGATAGATAGATAGATAGATAGATAGATAGATAGATAGATAGATATGTATATAGATATAGATATAGATGTATAGATGTATATTATAGATATAGATATAGATATAGATATTTAACTTGTGCAAAGACAGGTTTCACAGTATGGAAATTCTTGTACGATCCGATGAAATCTGTTTGACCTTGTTTGAGCAAATAAAATCCATTAAGGATCCTGAAAGATAGACATATATATATGTGAGCGAAATGGGTCGGAAGTCGTACATTAAAAATAATTAAAAAAAAGATAATTAACATTTAAATTAGATATTGTCTATATTATACAATACAATTGTAAATCCTATGGCCATTATTTTGGGCATAATGGGAGTTGAAATCTGGTTTGCAACTTAGTATTCCAGAAGATAACTATTCATATGTAAGAAAAATATCAAAAACTCATTTTTTCCAACATTTAATTTTCTCCACCCTATACTATAAAAACAGGTCACATATACCACCTCTACATGTTTATGTATAATAGTGTAACGGGTTGACTATAAAGTCTAACTGTTATCATTGTATATCTATTATATGTTATAAGATGTAAAACAACACGGTTCTATTGTGTAAAATAACTGTTTTATTCATATAACTAGTGTCGTCGGTTCGTTACATACACCGACTCCTCTAGTTCGGTTATATACGGTAGTGTACCGGTACCACCTTCGGTTACCGTCGGTAGTTGTTACATAATCATTTTACATAACTAAACCTAACAGGTGGCGCTGCTAGTACGGTCACGTGGCCTACGCAGCGCTGTATATAAGACGGCTGCTTCCCCATTGGAAGTCAGTCAGGTTTGGGACTGTCGTGACATGACCACCCTGTGCTCACGGGCTTAACTCTATGCTATAGGGTTGCCTACTGTATTATATATCTGTTACTGATCTTGTATAGCTGATGGTTATACCTGTACTATAATACACCAAGAGTTTCCTATAATAAAGTCGCCGTATATTACAGTCTAATTTACCTTGTCTGGTTTTTGGTACTCAAGTGTTACATCCGTAGTAAGAGACCAACTACATTGGTGCCGTGACCACTTGATCGAACCGACCATTGATAAGGTATTAAATAGGCTTATAGTATATGGATTACCTATACGATTTTGTCAGCTTGTTCAGCGGCAGGACTAAAACCCCTGCTGAGGAACGTGAGGAGGCCGTACAAAATGTACGGTTCTTCACGGGCAAAACGAATAGGGGGGAGAGCCGGGCAGCCTTGGAGGTGCCTGGTGACGACCTCTCCCAAGGAACAATAGGTGATCCTATTGTGGAGGCTTTCGCCGGAGGTGAGGACGGAGAGCAATCCCCAGTCCTGGGACCCTTTGACATCAGCCCCAGGAGATCGTTGGACTCCCTTTCCACGAATCTTTTCTGTCCTGAGGGTCAGAAAATATTGGGTAGAGAGGCTAAAACTCTCGGCCCTGCTCCCGTCGGTTCCACACCGACGGTAGCGGATCCTTCATTGGATCCAGACACTTCGGTTTTCACTGATGGTGCCACCCCTACACCTGTCGGTATGGGGAGTGGAGGGCTATCAAAGAAGACTGATGTGGCAGCAAAAGCTCCTGGTAAAGTGAACCTGCCAGCAGTAGATGAGCCATCCAGTTTACCACTGGATGGGGACCTACTGGCTGACATGCGTATCACCACCAGGAAAACTGAGTTGCATGAGCTCGCGGAAGCCCGGAAGGAACTTGCTTCCATCAACCAAACTAGGAAGTTATTCCTAAAGGAGGTTGATGAAAAGAAAAAGTTCCTGCTGGAACTCCAAAACGAGATGGCTTCACATAAGGTGGAGGTTGACAAACTTTTGCACCAGAGGGTGTCTGGCGAATGTGAGGTTGCAAGCTTAAATACCTTGGGAAAGGATTTGAGCGCGCAGCTCCACTTAGCCAGGCAAGACCTCGCAAGCTTAAGGCAAGTCAATCAGGACCTGAAGACGAAGTCAGAGCAGGTACCACCACCTAACACGGTGGTACCTCCAGTCATACCCGTACCCAATGTGTACACGACAGTGACACCTTCAGGTGTCCCGCCGCTAGTGCACACCACGGTAACAGGTATGACACCTCAGATGGGGGCTAGCTATCTACAGACTCCAGTCTGTGGTGGCGCCTTTGGGGGCACGGCAACACCTCCAGGGTACACCCACCCATCTACTGGTTCAACGATGTTGAACCAACAGCAGACCTTGGTCTCGGTTCCAGTACCGAAGCCCAGAGCTAGACAGGGCTTAACTCCTGTCCAGCGGGCTAAGTACGACAGGAACCCGGCGATTGAGAAGCTGGGGACAGACATCGTCCCGCGGGACATCGATGAACTGGATGAACGGTATGCTCCTTTCAACTTTGGGGAGATCAAACATCCAGATGCAGCCCGTCAAAAGGCCATCGATATTCCGCCTTTCACAGGGTCGCCACCCTGGAGAAAGTACAAAGTTCGGTTCAAGGCTATTGTGGAGAGCAATCGCTGGAACAATCAGCAAGCGCTGGTTGCTCTGAAACAGGCACTCTGCAACGGGCCGGGTGAACCAGCCCTTTTGGCATTCGAGAGAGTAAAGATCAAGACATTGAGCTCACTTGAAGAAACGGCTGAATGGGCAATTGGGAAGATTGGTGAGCATGACCCAAGGACTCAATTGCTCAAACGTGTCCAACGCAAGGACGAGCATCTGAGATCCTACGGATTTGCTCTACAAGAACTGATATCCGAGTGTTATCAGGGATGTAGACCTGACACCCCCACTGTCATCCAGGAGTTAACCTCCAGGTTTGTCAATGGAGTCAGGGACACCAACCTCCAGGCATATCTGCGGGAAAAATGGCAGCCGGACTTGTCTCTGGCTGACCTTTTTGACCATGCAGATGTGTATGACACCAAACAGGCTGCTTTTCCTAGTGGAGGAGTGTCGGCAGCTCCATCTGTAGCCCCGAAAGGAGCTCAGGTGGTAGAAGCCGCCACGAAACCATCAAAGAAAAAACAGCCCGCCTCTGAGGAGGTGGCGGCAGTAATGCCTGACAGGGACATGGAAAAGATGATTGAGGGTTTGTTGCAGAAGCACTTGGAAAAGAGCTCTGCATCCACTTCTAATTCTGGATCTGGAAAGAGAAAGAAAAAGAAGAAAAAGGACACGAAACCTCAGCCATGTAGACGCTGTCAGAAGATGGGTCATTGGGCTAGCGAATGCAAAGCCCCTGCACCCGTCGCTGCTAAAACCGAAAAGGAGACGGAAAACTGAATGGGGCCCATCCTCTTGGCAAGGATGGCGCCCCCACAGTTAGCCATGCCTGTAAGGGATTAGTAGACGGTGTTAACTCTTCCATGAACCAAGGCCGCGCAGAGGCAGAAGGGTCAGTACAACCCGTAAGCGTCTGGCAAGGCGGAGCTGGCAAAGACGAACGGAGTCCTGAGGATTCTGTAGTCGCTGGCTTAGAGGAGTCTTGGTTAGAATCAATTGCCCAGAGCAGTGTGATTCAAGACTCCCCGAGCTACCCATGTTGGGATTATCTCCTGACAAAAGGGGTCGCTATGGATGGAGGGGGAAGCCCGATGCTGACCTCTGAGTGTGTCCCTTTACGGGGACAGCGTTGGTACCTGAGTCTGGTTATTTCCAGGACGCGTGGTGAATTTTTGGTCGACACGGGTGCATCACACATCTTGGTCGATCGTAAATTCATGGCCCGTCTTTGCAACCAGCCCGAAGCTCCGCTACTGGGAGTAAAGGCTCGGACTGCTACGGGAGATAGTATGCAGACTTATGGCAGAACTGTAAAACCTATGTTGGTCGATGGCAAGACATACTGGATATGTCCAACCATCACCGACATCACTGATGATGGCATACTGGGGATGGACTTTGCTGCTCTTTACAGGGTAACAATGAACACCGCAACAGGCCGACTTCAGATCCTTATAAACAATCTGTACAGTGCGTTTTAAGGAATGGTTCTTCTGTGGCGTCAGTGGCACAAGACACAAAGTTGGCAGCAGGACATGTATCAGATGTCCTAGTCAGCTGCGTGGGAGTGCAGGCCAAACGGCCGGGAATGTTTGAACCAGAAGATCAAAAGCTCTCTGAGTTAGGTCTTGCTGGCTATCATACTTACCTGGCCAACGCTCGTTGGGGGGTGATACTGATTTGCAACTCGAGTAGTAGAGAAATCACTCTACGAAAAGGGACGCCTATTGGTAACACTACGCGAGCATATGGGGTAGACTCACTAACTACGGACTTTGTGGAAGTAGGTGTGGTGGCGGGAGACTCTTTCCACGAAGAGGCTCTAGCTAAATCCAACCTACCGAAACATCTAAGGTCCCTGTTGTGTGAGTCACACCTCACAACCCTAGAGAGCGAAATGGTGGCACATGAGCTGTCGGAGTTATCTGACGCCTTTGCGCAACCAGGAGATCCTCTAGGGCGTACCAATACGGTACAACACCGGGTTGATACTGGGGACGCGCTTCCCAGTAGAATTCCCTACCGTCGGTTACCCATGGCTAAAAAAAATGCTATGGAGGCTGAGGTAGAAAAGATGTTGGATGAAGATGTGATTCAACCTAGCGAGAGTCCATGGTCAAGTCCTGTGGTGATGGTCACCAAGAAGGATGGTTCCTGTCGATTTTGCATCGACTATAGGAAGTTGAACGGACTCACTAGGAAGAATGCATATCCTCTACCTCGGATAGATGAATGTGTGGAATCTCTGGGTGGGGCGAAATGGTTCTGTACACTAGATTTACAATCTGGTTATTGGCAGATCGGCATGGACCCCCGGGACCGAGAAAAAACTGCATTTTCTACCCATATGGGACTATTTGAGTTCAACGTCATGCCATTTGGGCTATGCAATGCCCCGGCAACCTTTGAGGCAATGATGGAAACCATGTTACGGGGTTTACTTTGGAAAAAGTGCCTAGTATACTTGGACGACATCATCGTCTTCAGGGGTTCTGTGGAGAAAACTCTACAGAACCTCCAAGCTGTGTTGAAACGCATCTTATCATATGGTCTGAATTGAAACCTTCAAAGTGCAAGCTTTTTAGGAAATCAGTTGAATACCTAGGTAGAATTGTTTCTGAACATGGCATCATGGCTGATCCTCATAAGATCGAAGTGGTACAGAACTGGCCTCGTCCGATGGACACGAAGGAGATACGCTCTTTCATCGGGTTATGTTCATACTACAGAGATTTTATACCTGGATTCTCGAGAGTCGCAGCTCCCTTACAAGAGCTGATGATTGGAGAGAAGAAGGCTAAGGCTAAGATAGTCTGGTCTCCAGCCGCAGAACAGTCTTTCAGTGAGTTAAAGAGACTCTTCTTAGAAACACCTGTTTTGCACTACCCTGCACCTGTTGGTAAGTTCATCTTGGACACTGATGCTTCTAATACAAGTATTGGTGCTGCCTTGTCGCAGATCCAGGATGGGCGAGAAGTGCCGCTGGCATTTTCGTCCAACAGTTTAAGCAAAACACAACGTAACTACTGCACAACCAAGCGTGAACTCTTGGCAGTGGTGGTTTACACAAAAAAGTACAGATATTTCCTATATGGTGGGAATTATCTCGTACGGACGGATCATTCATCTCTTCAGTGGCTCCTTAACTTCAAGGACGCTGAGGGGATGATGGGTAGATGGTTGAACCACCTCTCTGAGTTTGGCATGACAAATGAGCATATCATACACAGGAGTGGAGTAGATCATGTGAATGCGGACAGCTTGTCCCGCTATCCTATCCGGAACTGTCACCGTGTAGACTGCCGAGACTGTGGGTCTCACAATGCAGTGATTGCGTCTGTGGGTGCGAAAGTTCCTAACTGGACGTTAAATCACTTGAAGGATGAGCAGCTTGCAGATCCGGCTATTTCGAGGGTGTACTCCTTGAAGTTGTTGGGCCTGTCCAAGCCTGTTCGCCCCGCACTTTCGCTGGAATGTAAAGAAGTTAGACAACTGTTAGCGCAGTGGGATAATTTTTTATACGGAACAGTGTATTGTGCCGCTGGAGGGTGCAACCTGGCAGGAAGAGAACAGCTCAGTCTGTAGTGCCTTTGTCACTCAGACTACAGTTGCTCAATTACTGTCATGGCCACCGAACTTCAGCACACTTTGGCAGACAACGAACTGAGGCAAAGATTAAGAGTAGATATTACTGGCCTGGTATGACTTTGGACATACGGCGTTTGGTGAAGCAATGTCCCAAATGCTGTTTATCAAAGCCTGGACCTGGTATCGGTAAACTACCTCTAAGTCAAGAGCTATTCGGTGTTCGGTTTGCCCGGATCGCTGTTGATATCATTAGTGGTTTCAACACGACCCCCCGTGGGAATACCTGTATGATGGTGGTACAGGACTACTATACCAAGTATGTCCAAGTATATCCGTTGGTAAATCATACAGCTGTTACCTGCGCAGAAGCACTTTTCGAGAATTGGATCCTCACGTGGGGAGGTCCTTTAATGCTTCACTCCGACCAGGGTCGCGAGTTTGAATCTCGACTGTGGGCAGAACTGTGTAGTAAAATACACATCTGCAAGACGCATACGAACCCCTATCGACCACAATCGGACGGTATGGTGGAACGTTTCAATCGGACGTTGATCTAATGTCTCACGACAATGGTTAATGAGCACCGGGATGATTGGGATGAGCACGCTCGCTATATCTCCCATGCTTACAATGCTACCGAACATGCGTCGACGGGCTGTACGCCTAATATGCTCGTAATGGGTGAAGACATAGTCATGCCTAGTGACATGGTCTATGGCGTGCAGGGACACCAGCTTGAGCAACCCTGCACAGTAATGTTTGTTGAGTCACTGCGACAATCATTACGCGAGTCCTATGGAGTAGTAAGGGACAACTTGGAAAAATCTGCTAGTTTGCAGAAGGTGGGCTATGACACGGGCCTTAAACTCCGCCAATTCAAGGTGGGGGATAAGGTCACGAGATTTAGCACACCTAATTCCAAAGTCAAGACCCTGTACTCCTGGGATGGTCCGCATACGGTTACTATGGTGGTGAGTGAAACTACTGTAGTAATACGTTTGCAAAAAGGGACTCTCACTAAATCACATGTGGCTAGACTCCGACCTTGGTATGGGGTGCCATATATAGATGACGGTGAAGATTCCCTCGGTGCTGGTCGAGTACCAGCACCAACCGACCCTGAGCTACCGAAGATACCGAAGGCAGGACCAACGGTCATACCGTTGGTACCGACGGTAGCACGGAGAAGGGGTCGTCCTAGGAAATTACCGATTGAACCGCAGTCGTGTGTTACCAAGCCCAAGCGCGGTAGGCCTCGTAAAAAAGGGTCAGCTGTGCGTAAAGGACTAACCGTTGACACCGGTAAACAAAGCAAAGTGATACCTCCGGTATCATCATTGCTGGACATACCGGTAGAAGGTCTACGGAGGAGTGCACGTGTCAGAGAGCGAGATAAAATTGTGTAAACATTTTTTTCTTACCTTGTTGACGACATTTAGCTGCTGGCTTCATTAAATTTCCGTGAGAAATTGGGTCACCTCGGCGCGTCTTGGGGACGCGACCCCTGATTGGCTGCGAAGCCGGTCAAGGGGCGGGGTCACGGGGGACGGGTGGGGTATATAAGCCCCACAGGCAGCCAGGCTTCTTCAGATCAGCACGTTTGACCGTAGGGTAACGTGTTGATCAGTGGTGCCTAGGTCTGCCCGGCAGTACCTACACTGTTGTTTACCAGCTGTCCTACTAAAAGCTCGGGTGAGTGAACCGTGAGGCTCACCTACGCCTGAGCTAGCGGTATGGCAGCCCGTGTAGATGGCAAATGCACGGCCCCGGAGGAGGCTGCAGTCTCCGACGGGGAAGACCGGGTACTCGAGTCTGACACTGAAATGGACACCTCTGGTGCTCCAACCGTCCGTGCAGGCTCGGCTTCGGTACCAGCAGAACCTAACCCTGAGGGGCCGGGTAATGTTGTTCCGAAGACAGAACCTGGTCTGGGTGGTACTGATGTTACCATCCAGGAGGAGAACCCTGCTGGGGGATCTTCTCCGAAACCCGATGGTGTAATGGCAACTGAACCGACGGTCCCTGATGGTGATTCATCTGACGGGTCCACGGTTCGTGTCAAGACCAAACGGAAGCGAAGGCCTAAGAGGAGGATTGTTTCTTCCCCTGAAACCCCAGCTACCGAAGAGGTCGCACCTACTGAGGCAGATAGGCTCAAAGCTATTGCTGATAGAGTGTCCAAGGCGGAAGCCGAAGGATGGTCTGTCGCAGAGAGCAGGGCCAATCGCCGCCTCCGCGCCAAGGCAGCGCATGTTCGTTTGAACCTGAGTCTCGGTGACGATGACCGGAAGAACCTGAGCCTTTCTGACCTAGTTCAGGAAAATGGCAAAATGGCTCTTCCGCCGCCTCACACGACAGAAGGTTCGGATGACGAAGACTGGTTGTCCGGTGACTCCCATCCCATTGACTGGTACCTAGTGTACATCAGGGCAGTGTTGGACGGGAATAAACCTAACATCCACAAGTCATGCCGCTCCAAGCTGAGATATGCTTGGAAGAACTACGTGCCAGGGGATCCCTGTCCGTATGTTCGCTGTCAGCGCCTGAAAGGGACTGCTACAGCAGCAAAACGGTGGCCAGACTTGCTCAAGTTTGCCCGTCATCTAGTAGAAAAGCACATGAATGTGCGACCCTACTTGTACTGTGTGCGTGGGAGTTCTTCGACCTCCTGCCCCGAGTACAGTGACGGCGAGCTATTCCGTTGCCAACGGAGGGCAGATTTGGTAAGGCATCTGTGCGACAATAAAGGCGTTCACAAGCGCACTATTAGTCGTGCAGTTGAGGCAGCACTGAAGGTCTGGGGATGCCACAAACGTGTAGGTAATCTACACTATAAGTGGCGTACCAACAGACTTAAACAGTGGAATTACCTCACGGAAGCTGACTGGGAGAGATTGTGTAAGGGCGCCAAGTGCGAACAAACCAATCTCGGGCCAGATACAGAAATTCCGATGCCCACTGTGAGAAAGGATACCCCTCCTAAGAAAGATCTAAAAAGGGGCCGCCAGTCATCCAAGGATGATACCAAAGGTGGGCATGACCGTTCCCGCAGTGAACCTGCGAAGAAACGGGCCGCCACAGCCACAGTAACATCCGAGGTCGACAGTAGCCAAACCGTCCGTACCGTCACGGTCTCTTTGGTTGCATTGCCCCCTGTTGCTGACCAACTGCCCCGGCAGGAGAGACAGAAACTGGGTGATGCATTGGCTATTGTTCAGAACTCATTGGGTGACGAGCAGGCGGGTCAGGTTGCTGCTGACTATGTCAGACAGTACAAGTGGAGCCAGAAGCAAAAGAAAGCTTTGGCTGCACAGGAGGGTGTCTCACCTGTCAGTGACGCTGACCAGGTAGAGGTACAACAGCCGGATGGGGCGTCAGCCCAGCCGACTGCTCCACCACAGTACGGAGCAACCTCTGACCCCGTAAGGGATGACGAGGTGACTCCAGAGCCTGAGCACAGGGCTGTTGACGATGGGCTAGCAGGGTTACCTGTGTTGCCCGGAGACAGACCTGCCTATGACGCTGGATTCTCTGACACTCTAGTCCCCGGATTTGAGTGCTACAGAGCGAAAATGGCTGAAAATGCAAGTAAGCTACTCCAGTTTCAGGTCTCTTTCTTGGAGAAGTCCTACTTTGAGCAGTACAAGCTGCTCAGAGCACAGGCTATCCGGGAGGGGTCGCTGAAAGAACCAGAATCCTTGCCGAGCGTGAGGCGAATCTGGAGCAAGATCATGCCCTCTGGAGGGCTACGATCGAGCAGCTCGAATCAAGGTTGAAAACTTGTGAAGCCAAGTTCTTCCGACAATTCGGGCTAAAACTGACCGATTGGGAGAGAACTGGTTTTCCAGATCTCAAGTCTAGGTTGGGGCTTGCCGCAAGGCCTGCTCCTCCTGTGACCCCAGTACTGTCAGTACACCCACCCAGGTATGAGATGCCATTCTCGTTCATGGCACACTCTACCCAGGTGGTCAGCGGCGGGGAGCCTACTGTGGCGCCGAGTACCCACTCGGATGCTACAGGTGGAGCCCTTCCTCTCCAGGTGGAGGCTACTACGGTTTGCGCCACGGAGGCCCCTCCTGGAGGAAGTCCTGATGGGGAGGAAAAGCCATCCGGTGGTGTCCCTATGGACACCTAAGGATGGTCCCCTGTCAGGCCCTCTGGGGTGCACTGTTCCGCCCCTCGGAGGTAAAACTAAACCCTCGACGCAGCTAAACGCCTCTGGACAACCGAAGCAGACCGACGGTGCTGTCGTGACTTAACCGAGTCTTTACTGCCACCAAACTGGAAGCAGCCTGATGTCTTCAACCGTGGTTTACACCTAAGCCACAACCGTCGGTTCTCTACTACTGTCCAGGACTCCTGATCCTGCGGTCACTATATACTATTGTGACCTATAAACTATTATATGGATCATCCTCCTGTGATAATTATTTATAGGGAGGCACGGACCTACCTTTTTATATTTATATTTCACAAGAGATGGAAGCACTATACAGGTGCTGGACTCTATCCATCTCTACCACCATAAACTGCTAGGTACTGGAGTACCGCCCCTGATAAGGATGACGATCTATCCCACCTTATTTAGGATACGCTATTATGGATTTTTATATATAAACTTTTCTACGCCAAAGGAAGTGGGAACTACTATAGTTCCATCTATAAACTTTTCTTCGCCAAAGGAAGTGAGAACTATTATAGTTCTATTATTTATATATAAGGACACTAACTCCACACACATTCGCACCATTGCTGAATGTAGTAGGTGATGTGTTGAGTTTCCAAGGTGGTTATTGGTGCCTTTTCTATTAACTGATACTAGTCTAGGACTATCAGTTGGACAGTTTTTATATCATGTGCCTACGGGACTGTGGTTTGATACCAAAGACAATACTGTTGATATAAACTGTTATATACATGTTAACTTGTATGTTCATGTATGTATGCCTGTTTTTACTATGAGTAGAAATGTTACTTGTTGATAAATAGATATACGTGGTGTATAATGTATCCAAGAGGTATTATAATTATAAAACCAGCCCTTCCTACATTCTTAAGGGGGGTAGTGTAACGGGTTGACTATAAAGTCTAACTGTTATCATTGTATATCTATTGTATGTTATAAGATGTAAAACAACACGGTTCTATTGTGTAAAATAACTGTTTTATTCATATAACTAGTGTCGTCGGTTCGTTACATACACCGACTCCTCTAGTTCGGTTATATACGGTAGTGTACCGGTACCACCTTCCGTTACCGTCGGTAGTTGTTACATAATCATTTTACATAACTAAACCTAACAGGTGGCGCTGTTAGTACGGTTACGTGGCCTACGCAGCGCTGTATATAAGATGGCTGCTTCCCCATTGGAAGTCAGTCAGGTTTGGGACTGTCGTGACATGACCACCCTGTGCTCACGGGCTTAACTCTATGCTATAGGGTTGCCTACTGTATTATATATCTGTTACTGATCTTGTATAGCTGATGGTTATACCTGTACTATAATACACCAAGAGTTTCCTATAATAAAGTCGCCGTATATTACAGTCTAATTTACCTTGTCTGGTTTTTGGTACTCAAGTGTTACATCCGTTGTAAGAGACCAACTACAATAGGTAAAAAAATATCTGTTTTATTTTGATAACAGATATTTTAATACAAGAGGTTTACAAGGCCCAATTCTAAAAAGGTTGACTCCACATGATGGGGGCCTTTTTAAGAGATCTGCCCATTTAGTGAGAAACGGTCATAGTTTTTCAGTAAGAAATTCATATTTAGGGACATTTTGCTGAACAGACCCCACTTCCTGAATCATCATGTGCAGACATTTTTATCATGTGCAAGACATTTTCTCATCAAATGTGTCTTCTCTATCAAAAGGTGCTTTCCTGATCCCCTATGTGCTGATGACCATCATTATTGGGTTCCCGCTGCTCACACTGGAGCTAGCACTCGGACAATATGGATGCAAGGGGGTAGTTGGAGTCTGGAACCTCTGCCTACTTTTTCAGGGTGAGCCTTATAAACATGTCTTGCCATAGTGTGTGACTCATTCAAGTTAAGTTTCCCTGTTCACACACAACAGTATTTGGGAGAAACAACAAGAGTGTTTTAATCAATGTCCACCAGCACAGATGTAGGCTGGAATAATGTCATAATTGTACTGTTAAAGTACCTATATCCAATTCTTTACCTAATTCTAAACCATATATCCTGTGACGTTGAAAGTTGCAAAGGTTTAGCATTATAGCCATGGTGTACATATAAATGCTAGCCATCACAAGAAACAGCTCAGAAAAAAAGAGCCTTATGGACTTTCATAGTATATTGTCGATCGGGAGAATAAATGTATGCATACTTTGATAGGTAAAGAGCATGAATGGAATAAGTTGGAAGAGAACTATCATCTCGGTCAACATCATTAATCAATTTCAATTTTTATCAAGGTATGAAGATAAAATTCTGAGTTACAATTATCAGATACACTCACTTTAAACTTCTACCAGTTGATGTTTTCTCACTCAGGTATAGGCTGGAGCACCTGCATTATGGACTTCCTGTGTACATCATATTTTGTCATGCTGATGGCATACTCCATCTACTATGTCGCAGCCTCCTTCTCTGCCACCCTGCCCTGGACAACCTGTGACAATACTTGGAACACTGCCAGTAAGCAACTAAACAAAGAATTGATAAGGGCTCTTCCTCTAATTAGTGTACCCCATCCTATTTCAGATTTTTTCCCAAATTCTTTGTGTGTTCTTGCGATCTTGTTACTGTTTCCTACATTTCTGTGTGACATGAAGCAGTTCACACCTGCACAGGTGTTAAGGCAAGCTAAGTGTGAAGCCTTGTAGAAGCCACTGAGATGACAGTTGTCTATATAAGCCATTTCTTTTCATATATATAGGGCCTTGACCCTTACTCCTACGCTATATTGGATTCATGTTAAACATTATAGGTCCTGCTGTGTCTTCTTTAACCTTGTGTCACACAAATCATTGCCCTACCTTAAAAAGGACCTTCATAATTACACTGAGACTCTCCTTAAGAGAGTGCTACACATGCAGTGTTGGCATTATAGGGACAAATTCGAAATTCCATAATATCAATAGCCCTAGATATCAATTCTATTACAATTTTGGCGTAGCATATAAACAACATTATACGCCTGCCCAAAGCTATGCAGCGGGGTTCTCAAGGATTCTGTGACACTTGTTATAATAGTTATCTGCTGTTGAGCTTCCACTCAAAATATTTCTCAAAGCCCCAAGGGTGCCTATTATCTCCAATATGGCAAATACTATCAATTTGCCTGATATTATTGAGTCTGATTATTGGGCACACTGTGTCTTCTTCAAATAAATACATAAATGCATGCATTGTTGCTTGTAAGTGTGCCTAAATGGAAATCTATATTATTTGCAAGTCATATACTCAGTAAGTTATCAGTGGTTAAATCTATAGCTAAAGAGAGAGGAAGTGAGCTATACATGTCCTTTCTGGGCTGGCAGGGACTTATATATATAGGAGCAACTAGTGCCAAATGCCCCAGGATTGACCCTAAAGTCATCAACCTTCAATGTAATCTCTTATTATTTTCTATCTCTATCCTCTATCCCAGGCTGTGTAGATGAAGCAATCATGTGTCAGCGTTCCGGAGGTAGTTGGGTGAATGGGTCCTGCATACCAACCTACAACATCAGTGAACCTATCAGAGAGATCACCCCCGGACCCACAGATGTACCTGCCTCGTTCCCCAGTCAGGAATATTACAAGTAATGTCACTCACTCACCTTCAAGCATATAATAGCAATTTTCCTTCCAAGGTTTTTTGAAGTTTTCCCATTTAAGATTGATTTAAGAAATATACATATTTTTATCTACCCTTTTCAGGATAGAAGTTTCTAGATAACCAATTAATGATACATTTCTTAAGCCCAGTGGGCATAAAACATTGAATCAACATTGACAAATGGTTGTCAATGTTGATTCAATGTTGATGCAATGTTGATTCAATGTTGACCTGAATTCTGTGCCGACTGGGAGGCTGGTTGCTTCTCAGTCATATACAACGACAGAAGGTCTAACAAGTTGACAAATTTTCAAATGCCCAAATAGCAACAAATTCAACCACAGATTTGAATGGACATTGAAAATCACAGTGAATAAAACCCCTTAAAATCAAAATGACTCTTGAGTTAAGATCTATCATTAATAAATGGGTCATATTGGGCCACAGCAATGACACAATTGGCTCCCTAGAAACATTTAAGTAATATTTGCACCTTAATAATTTTGACTTGTTTCTCTTGTTGCTGGTAGTTGTCTCAGTTCCAATGTCCATCAATCTGTTGTCTTACAGTAACCATGTGCTAAGGCTATCTAGTGGTTTAGATGACATTGGAGGAGTGCAGTGGCATCTAGCTCTGTGTCTGCTCCTAGCCTGGACCCTTATTGTGCTGGGACTCAGCATGGGAACTAAGTCATGGGGGAAGGTATGCCAAAATAATGTGTAGCTCTGAGACTAGTTGAAATTTATTAGGTTCTTATATCTAACAGTAATATATTTTGGCACAGCATGAACAGTCTTATTCTGCATTGGCATGAAATAACTCAATCCTTAGATTAAATCATTTCTTTTCATCAACAGTTGAGTTATGTGACGGCCCTGTTACCATACACTGTGATGTTGGCCCTACTGATACAAGTATGCATGGAGCCAGGTGCAAAAGATGGCATCCTCTACTTTATTACTCCAGTATGGGCCAGACTGGAAAATGCACAGGTAATGTGTTTTGACCTAACAGTAGTAGACTACTTTGCATGTTCAGTACTTTCCATACCACAACATAAGACATTGTATTTTTTTCTCAAACTAGATGGTCAGCTTATAGGTGGGCTCTCATTGCATTAGATGAAAAGGAAACAGCATTTTTTAGGTATATTTTATAAGGTTGTATGTTTCCTCAAACAAGGGGTTTGGCTAATAGTAGGTAGGACAGCACATTGTTAGGAGATGTTGAATTCCATCACGAAGTATACAGTATACTAAGGGGATTAGTTAGAGTAAGGAATTACAAACATTATTCACCTACCATTGATAGATTATTTTCTATGATTTTTTGAAAATAGAATGTTGTTATACTCGACCTGTCACTTACTGCTGGCCTGCATGGCAGTGCTGTGTACTGCTGCACTCTACACTGGGGCTTTGGGAGTGAAGCTAACCTGATGCATGCCCTCATTTGGAGAATACTTCCTTGAATGACTAGCTGTTTTTTGAATTAGATTATATGATACCCTCTCTCAGAACATGATTTCAATTTCGAAACACTAAGTCTCCTATGAAAATCTTAATAAACAGGGGCCTTATAGGGGTAATGGGCATGCTCTAGGAAAATACCTTTAGCCAATTCTCAGCAGCATATTTTTATGCTCAACTAAAAGAAAATTACTCACAAATCTATATTCTACCCAGTGGTAGGAGGTTTTGGGTGGTTCTAGGGAGTATTTGACTATTATAACTCACCTATAAAAATGATGTAACTCCGTAACACATTGTTTTATTAACCCTTTGAGGTCGGGCAGAAATTTTAATTTTTAGTCATGGGGCCGGGAAATTTTCCAACTTTTTTCCCTGGGGCCGGGACATTCTCAAATCCCATAGAGTTATGTCAATTATAGTCGACATCCGGCCCCTCATGGTGTAGACTATAGTCAACATCCCGCCCCTCATGGATGTAGACTATAGTCTATATCCGCCCTCAATGGGTTAAGTAATTACTGTGACAGAAATTTAAGCAAGATATCTACAGAGTCTACTATGTCGGTAGAGTCCATATATATCATATCTCATACACACAAATGAAATCTCATGTGATTGACCCCCCTTTCCTGGCAGTTAGCACCAATGCCTGCAGCATAAAAACCGTCCCAATATACTTACCAACACTGCCATTGTATTTACATTTTCTAATAATTAATTTGGTAATGGAAAATTTCAAACTGTCCTTGTCACTCTACTTGCAGGTATGGAGTGATGCAGCTACCCAGGTGTTCCTCTCCGTGGGCTGTGGTCAGGGGGTTTTCTTCACTATGGGCAAACACAACCACTACCGGAACAACCCAATTATGTAAGTATAACTGAAACCAATCATGAAATGTGACACTTCAAGCAACTATATTAAGTAATATAAATACATCCATATAATCTTTTAGTCATGGATGATCAAATCCAACCAATCAGGCCTGTTCTACCAACCAGCTGTGAAAGCACATGTCGCTTCATCACTGATCGCTGACTACATCAGCGTTGATGCTGAATTAGATTGGTAACTTGTGGAAAATTGACAAACTGTACCATTTAGTCTGTAGTTTGAGCACATACTTTCAGAACAATATAGAATTTGTACTCCACTAGGTAATATCAAAAAGTAGGCCTCTGAATCACCGTCATATTCTGAAGTGATGTAGTTCATTAGTTTGATTATTACCCCAGATGTATTGATCTCGAAGCTTAATGAAGTGTAACTTATGTAAGTGTACTAAAGGAAAAGTTGTTGGAAAAGTGTTACACAAGTAAAACTACAATCTTGATGTTTCTCTAGTGATGCTGGGATACTTGTGCTTGGGGATCTCTTCTCTAGTATTTTCTGTGGATTTCTCATCTTCGCAATTCTTGGACAGATGTCAACCAACTTCAATGTCCCGATTGCTGATGTTGTTGATTCAGGTAAGCCAGATGATGTTGATCATTGACAAAGGAATAGCCAATGTATATCTGGCCCACACATCAGAGCTCAAATGTATTTTTTATTGTGCATAGTATTTCACAAGATCCACAAGACTACTCTCCAACTCTCCTGAAAGTGTATATCTGCTGAATCTAGGTCCTGGTTTAGCCTTCATTGTATACCCGCGTGCTGTGACAGCCCTCCCCGTGCCCCAGCTGTGGTCTGTGCTGTTCTTCTTTATGCTGACCAACTTAGGTCTAGGATCTGCTGTAAGTATAAATTAGTCATTTCCTGCAAGGATTCAGTTCAACACATTATTCAAACTGAGAAATGTGTAATGTGAGTCAGTCAACTCCTAAATTTTATAGCATTATTTTATATGTATTTTTTTAAATCTAGTCACCAAGAACTGGACAATTAATTCAGAAAAAAAAAATAACCAGAGCATTTTTGTTATATTTCCTCCAAACAATCAGCACTAGCTATTCAAACTTAAAAACTATGGTAGCTGCAAATCATGATGGCAGTACAACAAAAATAGAATCCATAAAGATGACTGTCTTAAGATTCATTACCCAAACTTCTATCACAGATTCCCCCGATGGCCAACATCTTGGGTTCCCTAACAGAGGAGATAGAGCTGCTGAGCACCAAGAGGAACCGTCTCATCACCCTCATCTGTTTGGCTGCTGCTGCCTTCCTAATGGGACTCATTTACACTACAAATGTAAATATAGCAACAAACACTGAAGAACTGTTCATTGCATGTTATTAGTGGCACATTAGTGTTAAGAGTGCACCTTAAAATAATTTGTAACATTTGTGGAAACATTGATTTGTTGGAGATCTTACCTATGTCTGGTTGCAACACATAATCATAGGTAGTATTAGATAAAGTGATATACATAGAAATAATGTGGTTTCAGGAGTGGTGGTGTATAGATCACATATAGATAGATAAGAAACAGGCAAATCCAGAAAATTCCTTGTTCACTGAATAGAGCAAAACATAGTACCTGCTGGATAAACCTGTTTCACGGTCATCCTTGCCACCCTAGAGGAGTCATACAGATTATAGTCATCGTGTTCCTTACACTTTTGTGAATCCTGCAAATATGAATTCTATGTCTAACAATTTGTAATCCTCATAAATACAGGGAGGTATATATGTGCTGACACTGATGGACTACTATGTACCCCCTGTGTGTCTTCTTGTGATTGGATTGTTGGAAGTACTGGTCGTATCATGGATTTATGGTCAGTCACATTACAGTAGTCTATGAGCATCTAAACAATGACAAAACTGTTAATTTGCACCATTAAAATACTTAAATTGATATGATACAATGCACCATGAACTAGTATTAAAATAGCACTGTGGATAGCATAAATTATGTGACTCAAAATTGTTACATCTGTTTACATAATTCTGGTTTTATTTCTCCAGGATCAGGCCGTTTGCTGAGTAACCTGGTTGCTATGACGGGTTGGAGCCAAAACAATATGAAATTCCTTACTGTTCTCTGGCGAGGGCTCAGTCCCATTACTCTCATAGTGAGTATAAATTCACTGCATTTAAAAGTGACCTTAACATTAGTTGTTATCTACATGAACAGCAATGTCAGCCACTGATTGAAAAAACATGTTTAACACTCATGCCCATTAGGAGAACACAAAGTGAGGGAATTATGAACTAGCCTTACTAAACATGAATGTCAGTTAGGCTACAGTGGGCACTAGGCTAAAAGGTGACTTTTACTGAGAAGTACTATGCGAAAGGGTCAAATCAGTATAGTACTGATTGATAGACATCATGTTATGTTAAGTTATATGTTAAGTTATAACAGATTTTGTAGACATCAATACAAAAATGTGTATCAAGTGATCAAAGTGAGCTAATTCCCAGATCTCAGAAAAACACAATATCAACTCATGCATGGATATTCCTCCGAACAGTTCAAACATAATTCTCCCCATGCACGGCCAGCGTCACATATTTGGTGAAATGTTGATATAGTAGAAAGACATAAATGGTTCTCCACTACAGTCAGCTTTATGATATCTCTTGGGACAGATAGATTCTTGTTTAGCTTTAAGCCAGCTGCAGAGAAATAATAAATACTCCACTAATGAATGTTGACCACTAACATCCTAATGCTGTTTTTACCCAGTGTGTGCTGGTGTCAATATCTCTGGACTGGTACTCTCCACATTATGGTGCTTACATATTCCCGATGTGGGCGAATGTTGTGGGTTGGATGGTGACCGTTGTGGAGCTTCTCCCCATCCCTGCTATTATCGTCTACAAACTCTGTGTGGCTAAAAACAGACAGGTGGGGAATTATTACCCTTCAAAGATCACATGGTGCTACAATGAACTGTCCCTGTTTGTCAGCATATATACATGAATGCCACTGCATGAAGGTTGACATTTGAGCAAAGATTAGATTGCTCAAAGTCACAATCTTTATTTTCAGTAAATGCCATTCATAGGTGCTTGAATATCCTCAGGTAAAAAAATACCATGGTCATTACCCCGGTTTACAATCCTGTACCATGGTATACTATGGTTTAACACAATGTACTATAGTAAACAATGGTAAACCAGGGTATGCATAACTCTAATTTACCATTGTACACTGTGGTAAACTATAGTTGTATTCAACACTATTGTACACGATAGTTACATGATTAAAATAGCATCATTGAATACCATAGTTCACCACAAACTATTCTGCAATCATGAAACTTGTGATTTATCATGATCATTGGATAATAGTTAACCATGGTTTACTATAATGTATCATTGTAATATCATTTTACAATGGTATATTATGATTGTCATTGCCATGATATACTATAGTATACCAATACTATGATAAACAATGGTTTATGTATCATAGTTTATTATAGTTTACCCATGTATACTAGAATGGTTACACTTAATGTATGCTACTATAATAAACTATAGTATTATTTCACTGTGGTATACCACAATCGGTTTGTATGATGGTAAACTCTAGTTTTGATAGTATAGTTTACCATAGTTTAGGTGGTTATACTAGAGTAGTTACACCTTACATATGGAACTAGAGTACACATACTGTTGTATTGTTTTACTATGATATACCACATGGTTAATCATGAAAAACTCTAGTTTTGTTACTTTGGTTTATCATTGTGTAGGGACACTAATATTATTATGTTAGTCGAACGCCTACAAGGTAGTTCGGGCGGCCAGAGCCAGGGGGCACCCCTATCGGAGGCGGACAGTATATAAGCTGTCCTCACCCCCTTGCTCTGGCAGACCTTCTCAGGTCTCTGACTGTGTCATATATTGAAAGTTATTGAAAGCTGAATATACATTGATCGAACCTCATATACTTCAAGGATTAGCATTGTTGTACAGGAGAACGAAATAAACCCTGTTTTCTTGCATCTCTACATGAAAACTGCAGTTCGAGTTATTATTTAATCGAATTACATATAGACGAACTCTACACTGGTGCCGTGACCAGGATTTTCATGAAAGAGATAGCAGACTGACCCTGGCGGAGGCTCAGTCAAGAAAGGGGGGGAATGAAGGATCCGGAACCGAACTGGAGGATGGGGAACTGGATTACACAATAGCCCAAATAAATGAAATCTGGGAGGTGGCCTCTCGAATGCACACCCCAGAGAATAAAAGATCTCGAAAGAGGAGTTTGATTTTTCGAACTCCGGGAGAATTTCCTCATATAAAGACAGTTCCGAACACCAATCCGTTCCGAGGGAACCCATGGGCAGACATGCTTCCCTCCGAACCGAACCTCGGACATATGGAACGAGACTTGTCTAGAAGAGGTCGACAGATCCCTGACTACGACGCCTACTGTGAAAAATTGAAAGCAGAGGAGGAGGAAATGAGGGATCGGTATACAGCCATGAATGAGGATTTGATCCGACTGGCCGACAAAAAGGCGAGGGTAATCGCCCAGAACCGGAAGGAGGCCGAGGAATTGAACGAAGTGAAATCCAGAATACAAGCAGATAGAAAATATATCAGCGAACAATTGGCTCTCGAGACCTCTCAGTTGGCTAAGGTCCAACAGAAGGTTAAGAACGCTCAACACTGTCTGACAGAGGAGCAAGCACAACTCCAGAAAGATAAGGAAGAGGCTCGCCGAAGTCGTGATCTTCGGGATACCTATGAAAGCGAAATCGAATGACAATCCAAGAGGGTCAAGAAAATCAAGGCGGATTACTCAAAGGAAGAAAAGTCCGGCCAAGCCCTGAGGGAACAGTTCGAACAAGAACGAGAGGCCTTGAAGCAGGCCCGAAGTGAAATGAAAGCGGACCTCGAGGTTATTCAGAAAAAGAAAGAAGAAATAAATGACACCTATCTGGCCTACCAGAGTCAGATGGAGGAGATCCGCAAAGCGGAAGAGGTTCGTAACAAAGAACCCACGAATGAGGGAGGCGGGCTACCAAAGCATGTCGCGTCCACCCCTAGTCCGATCTTGACCACCGTGGAGCCAATCGAAACACGGGGGGTGGTTGCGGACGGTAAGTACGAACGAACCCACGGGAGGACTGCCCCGAATGAGGCTGACCGTAAAGTCACCTATGGGGGAACCGAGGAGAAAGAGATCTCTAGTACCCATGATATTACGAGCGAGGCCCCACCCAAACGAATGAATCATAGCTACGGCTCTCTGCATCCCTTTGCGGATGACACCCTGGCAGGACACAACTATACGGTACCACCACCACCGATATATAATATAACCTACCAGTACCGAGCACCATTACCCGGAGCCGGATCGAACGAAGGACATCAGTCCTATAATGAAGGGGGTGGATCGATTCCAAGCAGGGGATCAGGTGGTGCTCCGAACCCCGGAACTAACCAGGGAGGAGGAGCCGGGACTGTGCCGGACCCTGGTTCATACGGAGGTTACCCCCCCAGCCCTGATCGAACCCAGCCCAATCCAAGAGGAGGGACACCAAGACCAGTCCCTGCCCCGAGAAGGCTGACAAAACGATCGTTTATGGGCCCGAGAGTTGCTGCAATAGTGGAATCTGACCCTTGTATTCAAGGGATGGGGATAGACTGTTGCAGTCAGACCCGGGAAGATGAGTCAGAAATTATGGAATGGAGTCGGAGGCAGTCTGATCGACTGGTATGGAGTCATAACAGTGCCCGGAAGCCTGTTCGTACTCCCCGGCGGTTCAATGGAGAGAATTGGAAGGAAAGCTACCAAGACTTTTGCGACGATAACCGTTACCATGGGTGGGACAAGGAGGCTTCCTTAGGTCCCCTCATTAAATGGTTGAGCGAGGGTCCGGGACGAATAGCTGTAGATGATTGGCGAGAGACGTATGGGGAAGACGGAAACTATGACCAATTGGTGGCAGCCGCCACACATATCTTTGGTGTGTTGTCAGCGAATGATCCTTGGTCGGAGTTCCAAGTCCGAACGCAAAAACCAAAAGAGTCTCCGAAAGTGTTCGGTCTGGAACTCCAAAGATTGTTGCAAAAGGCCCGACCTTATTGGAGACGTGATGATGAATATTTCTTAGATGAACTATTCACACACTTTATAAAAGGACTGAGGGATCCGTCCCATGCTGAACTCGTCCAGAAGGAATGGGGACGAGGTTCATCGATGGTAGACTTCTTTTTGGCTATAGATCAGCATGAAAAGAAGAAACGATTACTTGCTGGGTTCGTACCCAACCAAAGGGTGGCGTCTGCACATACGGCCACTCCCGAGGAGAGTGATTCGGACGATGGTTCGGATGAAGAAAGAATTGCGGCCATCGGGGGCGACAAGTGGGATAGAAAGAATCGGTGGAAGAAAAATGTTAGTAAGCCACCCGAGAAGGAGAAGCCAGTAGAGGCAAGCTCTAAACCAACCCCTACCCCCCAGGTGGTAGAGTTATCCAAGAACAAAAAACGGTTGATGGCCATGATGGAAGAAATGAAAGGATTGTTGGACTATCAGAAGCTAGATAGGGCAACGGTGAAGTGTTTCAGGTGCCAAGAGACCGGACATTTCGCAGCCGAATGTACGGCAGAGAAACCAGTTTGGCGAGAAAGGAAGAGAGAGGAGACGGGAAATTAGAAGGGGTTGTCCGTGAAGGCAAACTGACGGCCCCGAATAAAGTATGCCAGGGTACAATCCATACGAACGCGATTGAGGAGTCTGTAATGTATCCGCCCAGCAGCATGGGAAATGCTAATGAGCCGAAAACATGTGGGGCTGGGGGTATTGGTGAGACAGTTGCCAGGGAGAGCAAAGAAGGGAAACCGATCACCAATAGAGAGGAAGGTTGGGTAGAGGAACTATCCAGGATCGGGGGGATCCGCCTTCCCCAAGGTCATCCGTGTCTGGAGTATTTGAAAGGATTCGGATTCAATTTTGACATGACAGACGACGTCAAACGGTTCGCAAGTAATCCCTCAATGATGGGAGGAAAGAGATGGTATGTGTCCGTATCTGTAAACGGCAGAATGGGGGAATTTTTGTTGGATACCGGAGCTAGCCACTCCGCTATGTCAAAAAGATTCTTCGATCTGGTGTCGAGCATGGATGACGACCTCACAACGAGGGTAAATGCATGTGCGGCTGATGGGAGCAAGATACGAACGTTTGGTAGGACTTGTATGATCATCTTGGTAGGCGGTAGGGAATATATCATTTCCCCTACTGTCGCTGGGATAGAGGACGATGGTATCATTGGGATGGATTTCGCTTCCTTATATGGGGTAAAATTGGACCCCGTCACTGGAGTGTTGAAATTAAATCATCCCTACAAAGACAGGATACAATGCCTGGCACGTGAAGTTAGTGGTGTAGCGAGTGTAGTACAGACAGTAAAAATACCTCCCGGAATGGCATGTGATGTCTTAATAGCCTCCAGTAGGATGAAGAGGGGCGTTCCGGGGGTTTTCGAACCTAATGTGACAGTGTTGGGAAAGAAGGGTTTGGAATCAGCCGACACCCTGATAGGAAATATGGCATGGGGAGTAGCCCCCATAACGAACCCGGGTTCGAAAACCATCTATCTAGAAAAATTACTGTAGTGGGAGAAGTGATATCCGCGGAAGCGGTCACCAGTAGCTTTGAGAATGGAAGTGGACTAGTCCCGAACAGTGAAGTAATGGAGGAAGGATTGGCAAAGTTAATAGAAGGGTCCGGAGTAGAGACAGATGGACAGAGGAATGCCCTGAAGGAGATGTTAACTGAGTGTAGTTCAGCCTTTGCGCGGCCCGGAGAGCCGTTGGGACGAACAGATCGAGTCCTACACTCAATTAACACGGAAGGGGCGAATCCAGTAAAGATACCATATAGACCTCTTCCGTTGGCAAAGAAAGTGGTGGCGGAGGAAGAGATTACGAAGATGTTGGCGGAAGGGGTGATAACCCCTAGCACCAGTCCTTGGAGTAGTCCGGTATGTATGGTAACAAAGAAGGATGGGAGTATCCGATTCTGTATAGACTACCGGAAGCTAAATGGCTTGACTAAGAAGAATTCGTATCCGCTCCCCCGGAGAGATGAGACCATTGATTCCCTTGGAGGAAATGAATGGTTTTGCACGATTGATTTGCAGTCTGGTTATTGGCAGGTGGGAATGAAGGAAGAAGACAAGGAGAAAACAGCGTTTTCGAGCCATGTAGGGTTGTACCAGTATAACGTGATGCCATTCGGACTATGTAATGCTCCGGCCACGTTCGAAGCCATGATGGAGACCTTACTGAGTGACTTGTTGTGGAAGAAATGTCTAGTGTATCTGGACGATGTGATAATATTCGGAAAGACATTTGACGAATGCCTGGGAAACTTGAAGTTAGTGTTACAGCGGATAATTTCGAATGGATTGAAGCTGAAGCCTAAGAAGTGTAATATGTTTCAGAAAAGTATTAACTATCTAGGACGAATCATCTCTACGGAAGGGGTGAAGGCTGATCCGGAGAAGGTTAAGACGGTAACGGACTGGAGCATTCCTAAGGGGCCGAGAGAAGTGAGATCCTTCTTAGGGTTTTGTTCTTATTACAGAGATTTCTTACCAGGATATTCCCGGATAAGTTATCCAATCCAATGTCTGTCGCACTGGACCCCGGGGAGACGTAAGGAGAAGTTCCCATGGGGAAAGGAACAAGGGGAAGCATTCGAAACAATTAAACGGTTGCTCGTGGAGACACCGGTGTTGAAATACCCCACTGCGGATGGTCATTTTATATTAGACACTGATGCGAGCAATGAAAGTATAGGGGCAGCCTTGTCTCAAGTCCAAGATGGGAAGGAGGTTCCAATAGCATTTGCAAGCAATACAATGAGTAAAGCGCAAAGAAATTATTGTACGACAAAGAGAGAATTGTTGGCAGTGGTAGTGTATACAAAGAAATATAAACACTTCTTGTGGGGATCTGATTTTACATTACGTACGGATCATTCCTCCCTGCGGTGGTTATTGAACTTTAAAGATGCGGAAGGTATGATAGGACAGTGGTTGGCACACCTATCTGAGTTCGGATTGGACCACAGCCAAATTCAGCATAGAAAGGGGGCTAAGCATGTGAACGCTGACGCGTTGTCGTAAATCCCAGTGAAGAAGTGTCAGAATGACGGATGTGATGATTGTGGGAAGCATAATGCCGTGCTGGCAGGAATCCGAAAGCCTTTTAGAGATCTCGAACCGGAAATACTGGAATGGGATGAGAACTCCATTAAGAGCTTCCAGGAGAGAGATGCGAATAGTATCCGTCTGAAGATGTTACTTCGAGAAGGAAGGGTCCCGACTCGGCCAGCGATATCGTTGGAGAACAGGGAGATGAGGCGACTGATAGCTCAATGGACAGAGTTAGAGGTGGTAAATGGATTGATTTATAGGTGGAAGACGAATGCTTTGGGAAATAAGTCAAGACAGATCTTTATTCCTACTGCCATGGGAAGGGATATAATGTTCTTTTGCCATGGGCATCGGACCAGTGGCCATTTTGGGAGAAAACGGTCTCTGGAAAGGCTGGCTAGAATGTATTACTGGCCAGGTATGAGTACGGATCTGTTGAGATGGATAGACACTTGTCCGAAATGCTGTACGAGCAAGCCAGGTCCTGGGCTAGGTAAAATGCCCTTGACCCAGGAATTGTTTGGAGTAAGGTTCGCGAGGGTGGCAGTAGATATAATTACAGGATTTGTGACAACTCCGGAAGGAAATACATGTATGATGGTGGTAACGGATTACTATACGAGGTATACGAAGGTATTTCCGATGAAGGATCACAAAGCAGCGACTTGTGCGAGAATGTTAGTTAAACGATGGATCCTATACTTGGGAGTGCCTCTGATGTTGCATAGCGACCAAGGGAGAGAGTTCGAATCAAATCTATGGCAGGAAATGTGTCATCAATTGGCCATTTGCAAGACCCGAACCAATCCGTATCGACCACAGAGTGATGGTCAGGTGGAAAGATTCAATCGTACCCTAATACAGGTCCTGAAGAGTTTAGTAAATCAAGAGATGGATGATTGGGATGAGCAGTGCGACTTTATTTGCCATGCTTATAATAGCACGGTACATGCGAGTACGAACTGCTCTCCGAATCTGTTAGTATTCGGGGAGGATCTGATTATGCCAGCGGACCTAGTGTTCGGAGTAGTTGGTATGAATCCAGATGTCCCGTGTCAGATCATGTTTGTGGAAGCGTTGAAGGAACAATTCCGGAAGGCGTATGAATTAGTAAGAAAGGCATTAGGAAAGACAGCTAAATGGCAGAAAGTGGGCTATGATACTAATCTAAAGGTTCGGCGGTTTGCGGTAGGGGACTTAGTAGCGAGATACCACGAACCTCTGGTTGGCATCAAGCTGAGAGATAATTGGGATGGTCCGTGGAGGATTACCCAGAGAGTAAGTGATGATACAGTCCTGATGAGGGATACCTTCGGGAGGAATCAGAAATCGAATGTGGCCCGGTTGAAACCATGGAAGGGGAGAGAGTACTCCACGGAAATGTTCAAGATGGGACAAGAGGAGAAGGAGGAAATGAAAAGGGAGTTAGATAAAGTAGTCGAGAAGAGGGGTCCGGGGAGACCTAGGAAGGTGAAGAAGGAAACGGTGCAAGTTAAACGAACTCCAAAAAGATCGGAGAAAGCAAAGAATGTCTCGGCAGGTGTGGACAGGAAGAGAAGGACTGTTCCCTCAATGGCTAAGAGGGAACGGAAGCAGACCGCTCCGAATGTCAGGTGTAAAGAAAATCCAGTGGGGGTTCGTCGCAGCCCTAGGTTGAGAGTGAGGGGTGCTGTCACCTAACCTGAAACACAACGATGTAATCAGTTAAGTGTTGTCATAATTATCGGGGTAACCTGGTAATTCGTCTTATATGTAGGAATGATCACGACAGAAGCCAGAAATCCAACAAACTCACCATTGAATGTGCCAGTGGGTCGTGGACGGGTAGTCCGGCGGATTAGTAGTTGCTATCCGTATTTTAATCCATAATGACTCGAGATGAATTCGACGGGGCGATGAGGATATCAGTGCTATAATTACCTGATCGTAATGCGTGACGCGCGGGAGAAGTGATTGATTGTTTATGTTTTGCAAGCGCGGGAAAACAATGAAGTCTCGCCGAATGCGCGGCGTCTCGCGAGACCGACGCGCGTGCGCAAAGGTTGACGCGGGTCAACGATCCGCCATATTTGTTTACGGTTCGCCGGACAGAGCATGGGGAAGCGTATCAGAGCACAAAAAGCGAGGGTATAAAGACTGTTTCAAGTGATATCGGTGTATAGCAGGTGGGTGAAGTAGCCAGGAGCCCGTAGAGAGGGTCCTGGTACCTGTCATTCCATCTTATATCGATTGAAAGAACTTGAGTGTCACGATGGCTTCGGCGTCTGGCTCTCATTCGGAACGATCGGCCCTCGACGAGGTGTCCGAAGCATTCATGGAGACTGAGGCGATGTCGCCAGTTACAAAGAACGAAGAAAGCGTACTGAATGAGGATAATTCCGAATTAGAAGAAAGTAACATGGGAATGGAGCTTGACAAAATCCTGGAACGATCGGACGTGCCGCTGCTCGGACCGAATCTGGCCGGTTTCAAGTCTAGGTATGACGGCCGGGAAGTTCATATTCACGACCGAATCTTAGAAGGAGAACGAAAGTGTTGGAACGCAGCCACCAGAGACTGTGTTCGACACTTCCTATCACCGACCGAGTATGCAGCCCTGCCATCCGAATGGCTGCTGTTTTATAATCAGACTGAGGCTGGACTGCAAGTGAGTCAGTCGTTCAGAAGGGCCATGTTCGATTGCGAAATCGCGCATCGACAACATCGCCTTCCGAACGTCCCGTATGTATTGACTGATCATACGGGGATGGGGGTTACCGGAATGGACATCGCAGGAGATGTACTGTACCGGGAACCGGATACCGAGAAAGAACCCAGGACTGGGGAAGACTGGGTCGAACGAGCAGAGCATCCAGAAGTCCCGAGGCTCTATACTCTGAATGGAGACAAATTGCTTCGTCGACTGAATGAGTGTTCGGAGCCGGAGGAGAGACTGAACGAAATCATCTCTACGATGATTCGAGAGGGAACCTACGCCACTAGGACGTACGTACCCGGGTTGGAGGAAGAAATGAGTTCGACCCAACATAAAGAACGACTAGCATCCATCCGAAAGGGGAAAGCGATCCTGAAGGCAGCCAAGAAAAAGGGCAGCCTGTCAACGGAGAGCGAAACCGACGGAGAGGACAACACCAAGAAAGCGAAAGTAAAAAGTGTGAAGGGAAGAGGAAAGAAAAAGACTCTAACCGACACCGAATCCGACAGTGACCAGGGTGCCTTCACATCGGTCCTGTCAGCGAAAGACAAAAAGAAATTGAAGGAATCAAAGAAAGACACAAAAATGACTGTGCCCAAGAAGGTGATTGCTAAAGTCACCGAGGCAGTAGGTAAGAAAGATCCTTCGAGTGATAATCCACTGAAAGGACGTATGGCTGCCATACAGGCTGCTGCCACCGCTAAGGTAGGCAGTATTATTAGTAAAGGGACTGCTAAGAAAGCCACTAAAGTGACGGAATCCGAAGACAGTCCGGACGATGAGTCTGGACCAGATTCGGATGGCGAGCCTCCAGAAACTGATCCGGATCTAACTCAATTTCAATTTTTTCAATTTAAAAAGTTTATTTTTCTGAACAAACAATCTACAAATAAATGCAGTTATCAAGAGGTTGCTCAGAGGACAAAGAAGATATTGTCAGTCCTAGAGATACCATACAATATAATACATTAATAAATACCTTCTTTTGGCTTTAGTGTACAAAAGAATTCAACAATTCTTTGATGATATTACTGAGGGGGGGGGGAGGGGGGGATGATGGATGAAGGTCTGCAGGTTACGACTTTAAATACATTATCTCTAAACATGTGCAGATCAATATCTATTTAACCTAATACCCTACTACACATATGTTATCACTTTAATGCCACAGTCATACAATACTATTGAAAATTAGCCTCTCCTGTACAATATTATTTTTAATGTACCATTAATTAAACTATGGAATTGGTCAAGTGCACAATTTCTACAATATTCCTTATTATATCACAATCATACACACTATATAATAAACATTCTCAATCACAAGCTACCACACCATAAGTTCCCTAAACTATCAAACTGCCATACTCTCGATTTATCACATACCGGTAAATACAAAAAGTTCCAAAGAAACCAATACTGAATTACTGAGTCTTAATAAATTTTATGAGATAAATAATATAATATATAAATATAAATGACCAGTCCTGTTGTAATACAAAATTGGTCTTGAACTATAATAAATTACACATTATTATAAATATTCTCAACAGCGTCATTAGTGAACTGCTGAGCATGAATCCATTTTTCATCAAAGAATTTTTTAATTACACAGGATCCGGAGGAGAAGATGGAGGTTCTGAATGAGGAAGGGCCAGAGGAGGAGGAGGAGGAGAAGAAAGAGGAGCAGAAAGATGAGGGGGACCAGGAAAGCGTAAAGCGAATCTGGAAGAATAGTGAGGCGAAGTTCGCACACTTCATTCCAGGTTCGTTTGAAGAGTGCGCGAAGGGCAAGAAAGCATACGGTTGCCCCGAACCCCGAAACATGAATGGTGAGAGTGATGACGAGGATTGGCTGCGGGAAACCGAGGAGGATCCCTTGCCATCCGAGTTCTATGACGAATGGTTTCAACAGATATTGAAGTATCCCGAAAGTTATTACATAAGAGACCAGAAGTCAAAGTTGCGCTGGGCCTATTTATGTTGGTATCTGAAAAACGGTGAACGGTATTGCCCGTTCACCATTTGCAAAGAAGAGAAGGGAAGGGGCAGGACATACCCGACAGCAATGCGGTTCCTGCGGCATCTCTGCGAACGGCACTTCCACCACACCGTGGTCTACGAATGTGCCAATTGCAAAGGACAGAGGGATAGCGCAACCTGTGACGGTTGCGTTACTCCGAGAAGGGGTGTGATGGTTCGCCATCTGAAATACTGTCACAGCCCCGGACTGAGTGCAGCACGTGAGAAAGTTATGACTCTGCACGATAAGGTTATGCTGGAATATAACAGAATGATCCCTTCGGACTTCAAACACATCACAGTGAAGACCGAATCATTTTGTAATGTGCATGAATCCACGAAAGGCAAACTATGTGCGAGGATTGCACTAGTAAGAGCTTGAGGAAAATTCCAAATGACGAACGAACTATTCTCGAGAGTATGTGAATGGAAGGGTGATCCACCCAAGTCAAAGATAAATGAGAAGAGGCGGGCTAGCCGTAGCCCGGCGAGTGGTAGGGGAAAGAAACATCGATCCGATTCGCCTGAGACCTCGGAGTTCAAGAAGCCACTGGCCGTGGCTCGGGACTCCAGGTCGACTCAGCAGGAAAGATTCGACTGAGTATCAGTCACCCATGAGTGGGGGGTCGGGCTCACGTCCTTCCTCGGCAGCATCATCGGCAGCATCGTCAGCTTCGCAGAGTGATAAGCCACCTGCTTGGTTCGACCGGAAAGATCCGGCCCCTACGCCGGAATCGGGTGAGTTCCCGGAATTGGGCGGACAGAAGGTGCCTCAACGTGTCGAACCTGAAATGACTCAGATTCCGGACAATAGGCCCCGACTGAGCACACGACCGGTGGATCTTTACTTCGATCCGAGTGACAAAGTGGTTTGTGCACAAGCCCAGGAGGCGGTGGACAATTTCCAGGAGTCTCAGAGGGAATTGGCTGTCCGATATAATCAGGGGGTGGCGAATCTATTCGCCCGCTCTCTGGTTGAACAGGAAGCCAATACCATAATGACTCTGGAGAAAGAGAACGAGGCGCTATTGGCCGCCGAAACTACTAAAATCCGGAACGAAGCCAAGCTAGCCGCATCAAAGACTGCTTTGGCTCAGAAACGACTGCAGGAGTCCAATGACTGGAACGAGGCTATGAACGTCAAGTTCCAGCAGGTGTTTGGTGTATTCCTGGACGAGTGGGACGGCACCCGCGAATCTGCTCTGGAACTACTAAAGAACCAGAGTGAGGAAGGGTGAGCCCACGATTCGAGAGTGATAGTATATGAGTGAACTGATATTCGAAAGAGAATGAGTTAGTGTGGTATGAATGTCTACTGAACAATCGAACAGCAGTAACAGGAGTACGCAGGATGAATTCGGTGACCAGACATCTGAAGAGGAGAGCACCAATCACCCGTTCGGAAGAACGTGTCTGTTCAGTCAGAACAGAGGCAGCAGTACGAAAAATGAAGAGGAGAGCACCACTAACCCGTTCGAATGAACGTGCCTGTCCAGTTTGGGACAGGACGGCTGTTGAAGAGGAGAGCACCACACACCCGAGTTCCTCCGAAAGGATGGTACTTCGTGCCTAACCAATGTTCAAAAAGGTTAGGATGGCTGCCCGGATCTTCAATTTTTTTGTACCTGTTTTTTTTAATCATGAGAGATGTCAAGTTGTTCTGGTCGCTAATCTGTATATATTTGTATGTATGCTATACATGTGTCCCTATTAATTCGAAATGTGTCTAGCCGTTCGGATGTATTACCACCTGTGTACATAATATTAGTTTTGTATATTTTTATAGACCCTACTGTGTTCACGACGTAACATAACGCTTTTCTAAAATAAACTCAGTTGTATGAGTTTATATTAAATTGTATATATATTTAAAAGAATAAGCGTATGTATTGTCTGGGGGGGGGTGGTGTAGGGACACTAATATTATTATGTTAGTCGAACGCCTACAAGGTAGTTCGGGCGGCCAGAGCCAGGGGGCACCCCTATCGGAGGCGGACAGTATATAAGCTGTCCTCACCCCCTTGCTCTGGCAGACCTTCTCAGGTCTCTGACTGTGTCATATATTGAAAGTTATTGAAAGCTGAATATACATTGATCGAACCTCATATACTTCAAGGATTAGCATTGTTGTACAGGAGAACGAAATAAACCCTGTTTTCTTGCATCTCTACATGAAAACTGCAGTTCGAGTCCTTATTTAATCGAATTACATATAGACGAACTCTACAATTGTTTAATTAGGCATATGTTATTATGGTATCATAATCATTGATGATGTTAACCTTTGGTTTCAATATTCCATTTTACAGTAAATTACGATATAACAAGGTAAAAAGGATAGTTATAAGCGAATTTTGTAGTATCCAAATACAGCATTTTATACATTATACTGTCCATACCCCCCCCCTTCCCTCCCAGGTCAAGGTCACTCTTGCACACCTTTGCCTGTCTAAACCCTTGAAGTTTGGACACCATGTAGGGGTGGGCTGTGGGAGGGGGTATCCATAGCGGTGGGGGATGGTACCTGGGCGAGTTATAGGTGTCATACCCGACCACTCACACCTACAGAGGTGTGTGCAGCCTGAGAGGTACCTGGGGCTGCAGGTGGTGAGCTATTGACGTCATACAGCGACCACTCACACCTACAGAGGTGTGGACGGCTTGAGAGGTACCTAGGGGTGCATGGGGTGAGTTATAGGTGGCATACACCGAGCACTCACACCTACAGAGGTGTGTGCTGCCTGAGAGGTGCCTAGGTATGCATCTGGTGAGCTATAGGTGCCATACACCGAGCACTCGCACCTACAGAGGTGTGTGCGGCCTGAGAGGTGCCTGGGGGTGCATAGGGTGAGTTATAGGTGTCATACACCGAGCACTCACACCTACAAAGGTGATTGTAGTATTGTAGTATTAGCATTCTACTATAGTTTACTACAGTATTTCCCGCACACTTTTGCTACCATGGTACTATAGTGATTATAGTATTAGTATTCTCCTATAGTAAACTACAGTATTTACTGCACACCTTGCTGCCATGATACTATAGTGATTATAGTATTAGTATTCTACTATAGGTTACTTCAGTATTTCCCGCACACCTTGCTACCATGGTACTATAGTGATTATAGTATTAGTATTATTCTACTATAGGTTACTACAGTATTTCCTGCACACCTTGCTACCATGGTACTGAAGTGATTATAGTATTAGTATTCTACTATAGGTTACCACAGTATTTCCCGCACACCTTGCTACTATGGTACCAACTTTTTTTTGTGGGACAATAGGATTCTAAATTGAACTCTAATATAAAAAGAAAAAAAGAAGGATAGTATCAAAATTTGCGGAAATACTATGTAAATTATGAAAAAAGAATTGCTACAGCTTCCAACAGTGACAAGATGTGCGGGAAATACTATAGTAAACTGTACTAAAATATAGTGTCAAGGTGCAGAAAATAATAGTTTTAGTAAACTATAGTCAACAAAATAATAATAAAATGCTACTCTTTTTCTGGTGCTCAAACTCTTTTCCTGGCCTCAAAACTAATTTTCCAGCATTCCTAGGTTATCTGATAGTAATAGGATAATGAATATATAAACACATACATTGTACCATGATATACCATGATGGGCAACCATGGTTTATCATTGTGCGTAGTTCAACCTTTTCCCACCAGGTGGCAGTTTAGTTCATAAGAAGATTTCTCCGGCAGGTTCTAATCTTTAATGATGTTTATAAGTGTTTAATTATGCATAATTCTTAATTTCCTCAAACAAGCAAGAATAACCAACCCGATCTAAAGATGTATTTGACAAAATAACCCTAATAATTTCATAATATACGTCAGGAAGTGGTTAAGATTATATAAACACCCGTTTGTGCTCAGTATGATTTATATATAGTCACACTGCTGCAGATGTCTATTTGTAACAATCCTAGTGTAACTTCCACTTGTGGATCACACAAATAAAGTGTCAAGAAAAATTTTATGTACTAGGATGACAAGGACATCTTGATACTAAGATGTTCTAGCACTTGGATGTGGTTAATTTGTCATGGTATTTTGTCCAAGGAATGGCATTTGGAACATGGTTTATAATGATATTAACTGTGGTAAATATTATGATATTTACCATTGTAAACTATAATATAAAATATTATAGTATATCATAGTATTCACCATAGTAAACCATGGTAAATTAACCACAGTATTTTGGCCAAACCATGGTTTTGGACCATAGTTTATCATCATAATGACTCTGGTATATTGCAATAAAAATTATAGTAAATTATAGTATTTACCATAGTCAACCACAGTACATTCACCCTGGTTATTTGGCCAAATCATGGTATTAATACCATAGTATATTCTGATATTAACCATGGTATATTGTGATATACAGTGATAAATCATACTAAAACATTAAGTTTCATCATAATTGAAATCACTGTAAACTGTAGTAAATATTGTAGTAAATCACAGTATGTACTATGGTATACTGTTGTAAATATACCATGGTTTGGCCAAATAACCAGGGTAAATTTACAATGGTTTACCATGGTGAATACCATGGTATTTTTTTACCTGGGTCAGTATGACCTTGTGAGGATATTACTGTGGCATTTACTGAACTTAAAGCAGCTAACAGTGTGATTTTAGGCAATCTAAGGTTTGCTTTAATGCAACATTTATGCAGTGTGCAGCACTAATAAATGACTTAATTAGCAGTCCTGTGTGATGACATGAACCCCAATGCTAAAATGTTAATACAAGTCTGAAGCAAACAAAGGAAGCCCTACAGAGTCACTCATATTGTATGTGCTTCCCATGAAGAGTCATATTTTCTAACAATAAACTGTTGTCTCCTTTCCAGGAGTTGGGTTACCTTATCTGCCCAACACCGGACTGGGGTGCTGAGGCCAGAGAGGAACTTATGAGCTATCAACTGGAACCAATAAAGGCTACAGATGTGGATTAAGGCTCATGATTGAGTAAGGCTGAGTTTCTGCTGCAAATACAACTATCTGTATAGATATTGTCATGGCAGACTTCAAACAATAGAAAGTTTAAAATTGCATGAATGTTACCTGCGCGGTTACATCAAGGGCTAAACATAGACAATGCTAAAAGCATTTTTAGCATGTATTCATGTTATAACTCACCTTTATCAAACTTCTTAATGAATTCAAAAACTTTGAAAAGATAGGTGTTTCCCTATAAGCAATTTCAGTCCTGCATTAAGATATCAAAATATCCAAATCTAGCACTATTGACAATTTTCTTTTATTATATCCTTGTTATATCATGCTAATATTTTTCCAATATATCAATGGAAATTAAATGTACATTAAAATTGATCAAACTCTATAAGTGTGTGGGTACAGGTTCTGGTGATTGGTAAATCACACATAAACTTTTAACCTCACATATCAGCCAATCATTTGAGGTGATCAAATAATTTCAGATATTGAACCAATTTCTATACAAGATTACCTACATTTATATGTACAGAGGGATCTATATACCCAAAGCGTCAGGCTTAAAGGTCCATACTTCTATATTGTAATTTCCTTTATGAGTCCTGTGTCGTTCCATACACATTTTACAGTACACGTTGTGATCTTAATTTTAATAATTTCATTGTCTATGTATTAGTACATAAAGTTTGTTTAGATACATGATAAGAAAAAAGAAATGTTGATATTATAACATCAATATGACAACAATGGCTTTTGTCTATCATAGTTTAATTCCTGTCTTGGTATACTGTTTACCTTTGTCTGTGTACAAGTACTATGTACCGTGTAGAGCACAAGCCTATTATGTTCTCTTTTGTTGTTCACAACTTCATTGCTACTTCCTCTGTATGTCAATTTTAATAAAGTTTCAGGATCTCTAAACTACCACTGTCCTTTCTCAGTTTTAAGTCAGACAAATAAATACCACAAAGGCAGTATCAACCCATCCTCCTTGCCAGACAGCTACAGTATATTAGTAAAGCAAGAAGTGTAATTCTTCTTAGCCCTTTAAGGCTGGCATAATGCATTAGTCCATAGTGTCTTTGGTCATCATGATGCATGAATGCAGCTACACACAGTAACTCACTGCATTCAAGCATCATGCTGAACCTGCTTCAGAGAGTGTTTCTTATCTAGACCCAGTCATACCATTGGTGATACCACTTTATCATCATTTGGCTATGTTGATACATTGAATGAAAGAAGCCTGGACCAGCATGTGATGGTCAAATATTTCTCGGAAACGGGTAACTATAGTCTGGGCTACCTGCTTCAGTGTCATTTGAACCAGATCCAGAGCTGCTTGAACCTTTAGGTGCCATTATCTGGACTGGGAAACTGGCTTGCCCAAGCGGTCCAACACATCAATCTCCTTGTTGGTGGCTTCCATTTCCAGAAAGTAGGTTTTCAACAGTACAGCTCTTGCTTGACCCCAAAAGTGAAGGGGGGCGTGATGGAATATTCCCTCATCACTAAGAACCACCAAGCTACTGCCTCAGCAGCCAAGTCATTTCTGGGTATTCCCACTTTTTTTTGAACAAAGATTAGCTTTATTGGCTTGAAGAACTGATAAGTTTGACAATGTATGACATACAGGTGTTCTGATCCATCATTTGTATATATCATAATATTTGATGCTTCTCAATGTATACAAATGAATATGTGACAAGAAATCGAGACATAAAGTTGCACTATTCAGCCAAGAAAGGGCTAAGAAGAATTACACTTCTTGCTTTATATGGGAGGGGACCCAGTGTAGAATGGTTTTGAATCCTGCAGAGTGCCACAAGACTGTCTCTTTGTGAACCACCAGAGCCAAGAGTTGTGGTGTGCATTGGTCAGCGACAGCCATAAGAGTTCAGAGAGTCTGTATGTATGACCCCGTCCAAGCCAGGTACATCTCCCAGGGAAAAGAAAATGGCATACAATTGTGGTGGAGTGGTTGGTATGACAGGCCAGTGCGTATTGCTGCTTCCCCGGGTATGATCCTATTAATGTTTTTTGTTTTACCACTAGGACAGATTGTAATCATAAAAATATTTTCATGGGTGGCACCTTGACGTCACAAAGCTGATAAAATATTTTTTTCCCAGAGATTGCAGCGGCAGCTTTAGGCTCAGAGGAAAGATCTAGCGATAGTAATATACATCTTTGTTTAGCTGCCATGTGCTCACACTCCCATCCGTGTAGCAGGTCTCAGCTAACACAGGGAATCCCTACGTTGCCAGTGGCTCAGACAGGGGGATACCCTATATGCCTATGGTCTGGTCATCAACTCTGCCTCCATCAGCAGATCTGACGACAGCACAGACTTGAAATTCTAATTTTCAACTTATAGCAAATTATTTGAGCATCTGGCCTAAACTGATACTCCTGCGACAATGATTTATAAGTGGCCAATCCATGTGCATACATGTGTTGTCAAGTTGTTTAAACAATGGAAATGTTAATTAAATTGACTTCTATTATGATTTGGTCATGAAAACTAGCAAAAGTTTCCCCTGAAACTCATTTAGGACTTTCTCATATAGGACATATATAGATCATGCAGGTAGTCCATACGCTAATTCAACTTCAAGAGTTGTTTTGCTAGTCAAATGGTCATGACAGCAATGAAGCTGGTTCATTACCAAGAGATATCTACAAGAAATTGAAGTAGGATGTAATCGATGGCGACTTTATTGTATCAGCGGAGAATACAGCAATATGAAGATACCGTGTGGTAATTAGGTAACAGTGTATAATCAACACAACCTAAGCTCTAGCTAAGTATGCTGAAACATCGTTTAAGATAGACTGATTTGTTAAGTGAACCAGGCCTCTGGTAGAGAGAAGGGCACAAGACCATCCCCACTAGAGACATCTAGTGGTTGCTAGTCACATATCAGGATACAGCTGTATTAAATGACAATATGAATTGTTGGTAATAACTTAACATCGGTAACATGTACCTGGTATTAACTGTAGACTTTAACGTTAATATGAATATTGTCGGTAGCAACATACACCCTCTATTGACCATAGACTTTAGAGTTGGTACATACAGTGTTGAATAAACATTTTTATAGAAAACCTCATTAAAAGTTAACAGGACAATTTTACTTGTATATGATATACATGAACCATAACAGTATTATCGATGACCCATTACAGATGTAAGAAATACGGTATAAGATGTGTAGGATGCATTACCCTCAAGGTCGATTTACCTTTGCTAAGGTGTCTGGCATAAATCCTTTTCCAATCCAAACAGGATTAACCAATATATAAGTCACTTAATCATGTACCGTAATCCTGGCTAGCTGTAGCCTTTATTGGTTGAAGTTGATAGCTCATTAGTTCTTCTTTGGTCTCTGCGCCCCAGTCAGCCGTTGGGCGGATCAGGTTACCCAACTCCTGGAACAGAAATATGGGTTCATTATAGGACAATACAACACTTCTAAGAAAGTGGTCATCCAGGTCAACACAGGTAGAATTTCATTTGATGAAGGGTACAAGTTTGTTTGGTTCTCTCTACCTGTTCTTAAAAAATTACATATTACTATGGTAACATCTAACAATTTGAATGCAAGTTACTCAAATTCAACACAAATAAACCTTATATATATATTCATATGATGGAGGACAATCACATCACGCCGCATCCAAAATATATGGATAGTATAACATCAGGCCTAGGTCAGAGGTCAGCCTCGACAGACTCCAAATATACAGATAAAGTGCTATATAGCCACTCAACACAATCTCACTGACTGTAGGTCAACCAACAATTTTTCTTAATGACTCTTAGGGATGTTAGCCTGATGCATATGGAACACAAAGTAAAGAAAAAAATCCTATGTCACAGGATTTTTTGCCTTTAGGAGGGTATTCTAATTAGGTTGTATCATATAGGCCTTTATGAGAAAATCAAATTTTTCTACATTATTTAACACAGAAAAAAATCTCCCAACAATATCTCAATAAGAATGCAGGCATGCATTTAGATGATCATTAGGAACATGTTGAAAACAATAAACTAGGGGGTCATGGGCAAAAGGAAATTGTGCTGAATTATTCAAAATAATTTCTTATTTATTCACTGTATGAGCCTATGGGCATCACAGATGGAAAATATAGTGATCAGGATGTGTAGAATACCAAGGTGTGACACTTCAATGGCAGATAAAGGAAGATCGTGACATATAAGTGGGAGAAATCTGCAAATATTATGGTTTTAGGTAATTCCAGTTTTTGCCACCAGGTGCCGTATGCATAGATTGTGTTGAGTACCTTTAAATGGATGTACACTAACTCACATCTCTGTCCTTAGCCATACAGAGTTTGTAGATGATGATCATGGGGATGGGGACCAGCTCAACAGCGGTCACCATCCAACCCACAACATTGGCCCACATCGGGAATATGTAAGCACCATAACTTGGAGAGTACCAGTCCAGAGATATTGACACAAGGACACACTAGGTAAGGAGAGCATCAGTATTACTGTTGAGGTATTTGCAACCAGAGTATTCACATAACTCAAATGCTCCTTAGTTTGCCTACAGCTAAACGACAATGTATGTTTCCAATCACACAGGAATTTCCAACATGCATGACCTCATCAACATGGTCAGCTTGAAGGAGAAAAACATGGACATTTTACTTTCATGATCATGGCCACACACTGCAGACTCTTGGCTTCTAGATGGTGACCTGGCAGACCTGGAGCAGATGCATCTACCCCATGGATAGATGGTCCATGAGGGGAGCAGACTGGTGTCAAATTATTGCAGGGGATTCTGGAGTAGCTGATTGACTATAGGTCAAACTCAATGAATGTACATACAGCCATGAGCTCCAAGTGGGAACAACTAGTGATCGACAATGGCCTCCTTGTATATGGAGGCCACCAATGGTGGCAATACCTAGCTATCTGGGACGAATCATATAATCAGGGCTGGGTTGCTAGACGAAACTGCACAGTTTGTAAAATTACCTGGGTGGTACAAGCCAGGCTGGGCTATACTAATAACAGGGCTGGGTCTATAGTCCTCAAGGAGGTGTAGGTAAAATACGTTTAGTTATACATCACAATTTCTGGCAATTGAAAAAAATGATAAATGAGTAATCTTATATTTACCAAGAGGGTTATCGGACAGAGCCCTCTCCAGAAGACAGTGAAGAACTGGAGACGGTTTGTACGCCAGCCTGTCATGGAAGTCATATCACTCAGCAAACGGCCAGATCCTGAAAAAAAGTAAAATGGCCAGTTGAGTTTTGAGAAATAACACTAGATTATCATTTGAATGGTGGAGTCAGATTGGGGAACAGTGCCCTACAGGGGAAGTGAAGATATTTTGGGCACCATCAAGTTAATGATATTAAGAATTACGAAGAGTTTTTTTTTAAAATGTTAAGTAATTTTATTTTGATACTTTATAATGATACATCATTGTACATAATGATATTGTTATCTAAGTACTTGTTTTTCAACCTTTGTATTAAAATTGTTGTCTCCATTTAGATACTCATTATGGTGCCTTATTTTATGTAACTGACCGTATATCCATGAGACGACCACCACTTCCACCAGGCAAACCACAAGGAGAAACACAGGACATATGTAGTAGTCCATCAGTGTCAGAAGGTAAATACCTCCCTGGGAATGAAAAGTACTCATTGTGAATTTCACTTAAAATGTATAGTTGCATGAAATACCATAAAACATGAGTATGGGTCATTTGGTCCTTTTGTTTAGTATTGTTTCTGTGTGACTTCACTATTTTGATGGTTGTAAAGTAGAGCGATCAATGCAATCCTTCGTTCTGGTATATGTGTGTGTGATCTTTGAGTTGCAGCCATCTATGCACATCTGAATTGTGCTGCAAGGCTATCCGAACATTTTCTTCTCAATTCTCTGTCTGCCATGTAATCACACTGTTGTACAAAAAGGAATCTTGAAATGAAATGCAGTAGAAGTAATAGTGTTGCCACTTATTCATATCTAGTCATGTAGTTGCAATATTGTTATTATTTGTATTTACATTAGTAGTGTAGATGAGTCCAATTAGGAAGCAGACAGCAGACAGACAGATGAGGGTGATGAGGCGGTTCCTCTTGGTGCTCAGCAGCTCTATCTCCTCTGCCAGGGATACCAGAATGTTGGCCACTGGTGGAAACTATCAGAAATAGTAGAAAATAAATCAAAATGTATCTTAGATAAATCATGTTGTTATAGAACCATTTGAATATGAATACCCACACATACAGTCATACATGAATATCTAGTTGATAAATATGAGAAAAAACTGTTCTCTTCTCACGTTTGGCTGGGGATAGTGGAATGCAAAAATAGCAAGAGGAATCAAAATCTTTGTGGTCAGCTATTGTAAAGTGTGGGGTTTTAGCTCAATAAATATAAAGTTTAGTATCCAATAGCTGGCAGGATTGGCGGACCCAATGCAAGAATATTGCAGTGCGCACCCAAGCTGGAGCTTTATTTTGGCAGATAGCTGATATCAATGAAGTTAAAACGGCAGTATGTTTCTTACTCCCATTTGTTCAAAATTGTAAATTCATGTGGATGTGGCCCTGGAAAGTAAGGAATATCCAGTATACTGCTCATCATGTGAAAAGACCAGATGTCAAAGTGAACTCTCTGCATGAGAGAATAGAAATGTTACTTACAGAAGACCCAAGAGCCAAGTTTATTAGCACGAGGAAGAACAGCACCGACCACAGCTGGGGCACTGGTAGATTTGTCACAGCATATGGGTACACAACAAAGGCTAACCCAGGTCCTAAAAACAGCAAGTAGACATGTTAATGGTATAAGTACACATACTACAGGTATGATATAGGCATTCCAGATTAATGCCTAAATTGTACCTTCCCATATCCAAGGTATAGTCCCCAAACCTTCAGCGGAAAGGCTCTACTTGGTCTGACAGGACACACTTTATAGAAGAAAAGACGAGAAACTGTAATATATAAAATTCAACAGCATGACAACACCATAGAAAACTATCATGAGCATACAAAATAATTAGGAGACTGTATTTTAAAATAGAGAATACATTAATATTTTTGTCATCCACTCTCTGGTCAAAATGTACATGACACCTCAAGATACCATTGCATTACCTGAATCAACAACATCATTGATGGGAGCATTGATTTGGGCTGACATCTGTCCAAGAATCCCAAAGATAATGATTCCACAAAAGATACTGGTTAAGAAATCCCCAACCACCAGGATACCAGCATCACTGGAAACAAACATTGTGATAAATATAGTCACAATTTTAACAATTTCACACTGTCAAATGTTTTATTTTTATTGAGTGAGATTAAGGTAAGATCATCCTTGGCCAAGATGTCAACATTAATTACTAGACTTTTGTTCTTTTCACATCCTTAAAATAAAAAAGTGAATACTTGAACTTAAAAAGGAGGGAGGAAATTCTCAATGAATACTTGTCTTTAACGAGAATCTGTAGATCCTGTTTACTTAGCCTTACTAACTTTGTAGCTCTGTATGTTTTTTCTACATGAGCTTCTGGTCAATAAACCTTTTTTTAAAAGTAATTATGGGATCTAACGGTTTTACAACCAAACCTAGGCTGAGGCGCATTGCCTGTCTACCGCCAGGTCCCTTATCTATGTTACAGTATTTTGTCTTTATATCTTTTGTTGCTATGGAGAACCCCAGTGTATAAATTACATCTTGATATGGCAATTGAAATATATTCATAATGATCAATACAGTGTATGATACATATATAAAGAATAGAAATGATGAGATGAGATAGGGTACAATATGTCGAATGACATCCTTCTGCCATGAAACAGTTTGGATAGTCAGGCTTTATGGCCTTCTTAAATTCCCATAGGGTCTCCAATAGACTATAATGTTTGAGGCAATTCCACTGTTATATGGCCCTATAAAGATAAAGGGCACTCTTATCATTGTGTATTGCATTATTAAATTATGACATGGACTAATCATTAGTACAACTAATAATCGACAGGGGGTGTTACCAGCTCTCCCGCCAGTGACGCCGTGACGTCAATGCCGGCCTGCTACTCCTTCAATCATGGACACTTAGATGAAAAAAAAAATTCTTTTCTACCTTATTCAACTAATCATGTTACTATGTTAATAAATAGGCCGTCTATCCAGCGGCGCGGATCCCAAACAGTTCCTGTGTCGCCTCACTTTCCTTGGATAGATTATTATATGTACCAAGCTGTGTATATTGCAGTTTTACTATATCACTGCTTTGCCTTCTGTAACTTCCATTGTAATTTGGTGATGTAAATTTATTGCTAATTGTTTCAGGTTTCAAGTTACACATGTCTATTGATTGCTATGTTTATAGATACTGTCAATGCTTTGAAAAAAAGAATCTTGAGCTATATTTGATTGATGTAGTGTTTGCCATTCTGATGATAAATTAGCCCAAGTCAAACCAAATTATGTACACAAGATTTTTTATTTTACAGCCATACTTGATTAAAACAAATTATCAAGTTGGCAATGGGGTCTGACAAACTCTCCGGGGTTCAGTCTTTCAAGGCTCTGTGAACCTGCTGGCCAGCTTATAATGCCTCAGTTGGGTTTACAACTACATTCACACACTCTTGGTCTAAACTCATTGTCTAAATACCCTCCTCCATCTTTACATGGCTGGATCAGGATTTATCTCACTCTTTCCCCTCTTCTCAGGTACCATTGACATATGGCCAGAATCAGAGAAAATACATTGCATTCATAAGAAATCATTAGGCCACATCAGAGAAACCTATTTGGGGGATAGAGGACTGCACACAGGTTCATTTTTGAGTATAATCAATACTGACATAATGAGGATACATAGCACTTACATAATGGGGTTGTTCCTAATGTGGTTGTATTTGCCTATTGTGATGAAGTTACCACTACCACATCCAACAGAGTAGAACACCTGAACGGCTGCATCAGCCCATACCTAGACATGATATTAAGGGGGCAGATTCAAGGGTGAGTCATTATAAATGAAACCGATAAGTTCTTTAATAGATGAATCTTTTTTAAATCAAAAATTGAATAAGCACAGGAAGAATAACATGATTGTCTGAAGGGGAACTGTTGGCTCACACTTGATGGAAATTCTTCACCTTTGTAAAACAAATTGGCACACGAGTTGTGTTGTTAAAAATGAATGGTGAAAGGGCAGTTAAAAAAATAATACTAAAAGGCAAGCAAACTGGTGCTGAGTGTTAAGGAATAACTTTGATATGTTTGTAGAGTATTATTTTTTCAATATCAATTTGCAAACCTATAAGATTTATCACTTAAAAATTGTTGATAGATCATTAGTCTTAGTGAACTGATGGTAAGTGGACTCTTTAGACTGCACACATTAGTCACATCAAATACTGAAGAACGGTCATTTGTTGTGTATTATCTTGGTTTGGAACTACTGCTAGGCCTTAACACATTACCTGTGCATTTCCCAGTTGGGTCCCTACAGGAGTAATAAAGTAGATGATGCCGTCTTTAGCACCTGGCTCCATACATATATGTATTAGTAGGGCAAACATCAGTATGTATAGCAGCAGCGTTGTCATGTAACTCAACTAAAAAGAACAATTAACCAATATTATGTCTAGAATTTACAATGGTAAGCAGTTTCATGGGGGAATTTGGGATTGCCCATTCTTCTGATGAAAAAACATCGATAACATACATTTTTTAGAGGGCTCAAAGTAAGTGGAAAGAAGTTTTGTATTTAATCCCCAAAATATTTTTTGAAATGCAAAAGTAAGAAGCCTATTCTGTGCTTTGAGCTTTACATTACTAAAAGCATACCTTCCCCCATGACTTGATTCCCATGCTGAATCCAACAACAACCAGGATCCAGGCTAGAAGCAGACACAGAGCTTGAGGCCACTGCACTAAGCCAATGTCATCTAAACCACTAGACAGGCCTAGCACATGGTTACTGTAATAATACAACACATAGATGCATAAGAGCTTATTATTTTAACATAAAGAAACAAGGCAAAAACTTACTGGAGATATTGTAAGAGGCCCTCTGATTTTAATAAATGATTGAAATTCAAAAATTTATCTTGTTAAAAATTGATCCAGGAAGTTGACCAAGAATATACATTCCTTCCTACCCATTCTATTTAAACCAGTTATTTATCATTTTACTCCAGTTATCTGCTATCACCAATTATGGTCAATGGATAGAATAGAACTGAGCATTGTGTAAAAAAACGTCACTTGTAGTATTCTTCGCTAGGCAGGGTAACAGCTGAAGTTGTGTAGTTGGTGTTATTGTCGCTTGATATACAGGAATCATTGTTCCAGCTGCTTTCAGGTCGATGACAAGGCATAGCATCATCAACACAGTCTGAAATATGAGAAATGTAATTTGTATAAATTGACATGTTCAACTGTAGCCTGGCATACCCAGAGATATGAGACATTGTACCTATTATGTAGTGTCAGTAACCATGGTGACTAGGTCATGAATATGTACAATCCATGTAGAAAAATCAATCAACGCAATACAAACATTAATAAATAATTTGTCTTTTTAGTATTAAAAAGTTCACTGTTTAGTTCCCTTATTCTGTGATTGATGATCATGATAAGCACTCACTGGCTGTGTTCCAAGAATTGCTACAAGTTGTCCAGGGCAGGGTGGCAGAGAAGGAGGCAGCCAGGTAGTATATAGAGTATGCCATCAGCATGACGTAGTATGTGTCAACTAGGAGGTCCATGATACATATGCCCCAGCCTATACCTGCAAGGATAAACATCAATATGTATATTTTGAGGAAAAGGCACAATAAAAAGTCACTGGTTGGCAAAAAGGAAGGCAATTAAGAGAGTCTGATGAGCACAGACATTTTTTATTGTATTTTCAATGGGTGGATTTATAGTGTGCACTCCAAAAGTCTTAAATTGAACATAAAACTGGTAATTAGCTGAATTATAAGCTGAATTCTGGAGAATAATGTTTAATTAGGTAGGTGGGACATAAAGTATGCCTATATTGGAGAAATTGGTTTATCTTTAACCAACTTGATTTTTGAGTCCTAAATTATTGGACCGTGTCACTTGAAGGCTTACCTCGGAATAGTGGGCAGATGTTCCAGACGTGTACTACACCTTTGCGTCCATACTGCCCGAGCAACAGATCCATGGTGAGGATTGGGAACCCAATAATGATGGTCATCAGCACATAGGGGATCAGGAAAGCACCTATAAGTATAACAGGTTGATCAGGTTAAACATTGAAGGAATGATATTGCTGAAAGATGACATTTGTTGTCATGATTCACCAGTGTAGCCCGGCAAAGAACATATAGTGATGTTTTTCTTTGGCTTTCCAGCACTATTCTCAATCTCTAGGTACATAGTTACATATATATGTAACTGTTATACTTGCATATGCGCAACAGTTATGTATACGTAACTGTTATACTTACCTATATGGAACTACTAAAGATACGTGTATAAACATGTAGAATTGGTCAATATAAAAAAATTGATGGCATTTAGATCAACCAAAACTACCACTACTTAATATGTATTTACAAATTTTTCGTGAATATAAATCCCTCCATATATTGGTGAAGCAACAGACCCCAGATGAGAGGCCTGGGTGTGAGCCTATAAAACAAAGGTTATTCTGCATTCAAATATACAGAGTCGTCTGCTTCTTTTGTGTGCAGTTTTAATTTGTTGCCTCTAGAAGAAAGCAAATTTATGTACCTCCCCCGTTCCTGTAGGCGATATACGGGAACCTCCATAAGTTGCCCAGGCCTAAAGTAGAACTTATAGCAGCCATGAAGAAGTCCAGTCTGTTGTCCCACCTACTAGTCTTCTCCTGGCCTTCAGATGTCAGCGGTGAAGACTCCATGGTATTCTTGTTATATTCGATAGGCAGGTAAGAGAGTTTCTGGCTGTCCAATTCCCAATACTCTATACTCCAGACTCCACTGTAGATTTATCTACAAGGTACCCTCATGATTCTGATAAAAAGATGATTTGTTCACACACTGCCATTAAAAGTGCTTTTTTCTATGGCGCTAAGATCATTGTATGAGTTTAGATCTGCTTCGCTCTTTCTTCCTTTCACTGGGCTGAGTGCATTTTTGTAGCATAATATGGGGTCATTATAAGTGTTAATAGCTAAGGCATATGTATATGCCTATTGACACTGCTATAATGACCCCATATTATGTTACAAGAGTTGCTCATTAGACATTGCTATTAGTGTCAGATGAGGATATATGTATGAGTATGGGATCCTTGAGTGCAGCTATGTTTATATACAGTTTATCTTGTGCTAGTCAGTTTTCAACGGTTTTCTGTGTATTGGTGATATGGATATATTTGCTCAATTACAAGGCTGGGGCAATAAATGATATTCAAACTTTGTCTATGATCCTTATTAACCTATTTTTTCTCTTTGTTCTTAGATGTCTTGTTTGAGCTCAGGTGTTTAGTTCCAATTTGGGTTGCAGTCCCCATGGTCCCACTTTTTACTACGTAGGAGAGGTGAAGTTTGGGAATTATATTATAGTGTATTGGCAAATTATTTGGGGGGGGGGGGGCAAATATATTCAGCACCCCACCGCCTCCTCTATGATTGGGGAATTCCCATACATAACTGCCCTTACATTTAGCAGTGAGGTGTTGCTGTATTCTAGTTACGGTTGCTGATTTGAAACCCCGCATGGTTTAGGGTTACGTTTAGGTTTCGATTTTATGCATGAGGTTCCATCATGTTATAAATAATTTTATACTTTTAATGTTGTTTTTTTTTGGGGGGGGAGGGGTTCTCCATGGGAAGGGGGTCCATTTGGACGATATCACCAGGGGAGAAATCACCTAAAACTCTTGAAGCAGTTACAGACCCATAGTGTAGATTATATCAAACCATGGTGGTGGGCAAGAGCAATAAAGTTCGCACCTTGGTTATGCTTTGCCCTCGTCTGGCCCCACCAGCAAGCTGTGGTTAATCCTACATACCTTGTCATAACCATAATCTATCTATTACATCACCATGGTGATGTAATTAGGTATGTGAAGCTGCATTCTCATCAAGGGTCTTTATGCCGTTTTTTCTAGTACTGTTCTAGTTGAATACCAAGTGGCATATGAGTGGTGAGAGTGAGGCTTCACACGGTGTAAATGTCTCTGTCCCAATTAGACAGTGAATACAATTAATGTTGGAATCAGATTGGGGTATGCTGTACCTGCTAGTTATACACAGTTACACCAACTAGTTTGCATGCTCTTACGCTAACGGCCGAGTCATTTATTGCCATTTATTGTGGGGGGGGGGGGGGGCTTGGTGGATATAGGAGGGGGGGGGGGTCATAATGGAAAACAGGTCCTCGGTAGGGGGGGCATAACCGGAAAAGCATCCATGCTGTGTGTGAGGGGGTGGGGGTATGATAAAATATGGTCCATTTGGCTACTCTGACCACAAAATCTCAAAATCTGAACGTAATGGGTTTGGGGGGGGGGGGGGGGTGTCAAGATAACTTGCACCTAATTGGTGGGTGGGGGGCGGGGTGAGAAATCTTCTGAGGGAAAATCCACCAAGCCCCCCCCCCCCTATAGCAATAAATGACTCGGCCGAAAAGCAGGTGCAGAGTGGTGACGATATCTACAATATGAAGTGCTATTCAGTTGAAGTTTAAATATCTACTCAAAGTGCAATGAATTAATACACTTAGATTAATGTCGTCACACAGTGATTGATAAGTAAGAGTGGCCTACTACCAGGTGTTATCACCTTATCAGCTGCTCCTGATATACAACCAGGCTTACACAACTCGGGTATCACTGTACTATCAGACCCTCCTATAGGGGCCTAACCAATAAATGAGATAACTATGCACAATGCTGGGTGTGTGAGGCCCCTAAGTCTCAAAAGGCCCCTATCCCTCAAATGTCTGTGGGATAGGGACCTTTTGAGACTTAGGGCACACCTGTAGTCGATACATGTCAAAAGTCCCCTATCCCACAAATATTTGAGACATAGGGACCACATTCAACCAGCCCCTATCTCAAAAAAAATTGAGATAGGGGCCATGACATATCTATGCACAATGTTGGGTGTCCAATTTCATGTGCAGTAAATTGTCACATAGAAGTCATGTCTTGTGTGTCAGTCAGAACATGTTAAAGTGGCATTCTCCCCGAGCGTATCCCACTCATAAAATTTTAGAGTTCCAGTCTATTACTTGGTTAAGTGTGAGTGGTGAGACTGCCCCTTTAACATATCATAAATATAGAAGAAATGTCAAATATGAGGGTGCGTGGAGCATTAATAATTATTATGATCAGATTATACACTTGCAAATGGCCTTGAGCCATCTCCATGTACAATGCATTGCATTGAGTTAAAGGCCCAGTGCCCCTATATATAGCGCTGAGTACCTGTCCCGACTCCACTCCGACTGCCGCTGGAGGGGTACCGAGACCTGCGGGTTTAAGAAGACGGCATCTCATTGGTTGATAATGCATCCAGCTACACACCGATGCTGACATGCCGCCGGTCTAGGTGCAACATGGCAGCCTCTAAAGGGGGAACCAGCTACAGCACTACCCACATAGTGGCCCCTAACTTGGTACAAGTGTATGTTAGGACACACTATATTGTTATTGTCAGAGGACACCACACAGAGGACCATGTTACTGGGTCTACTCTATACACTGTGTGTCATCTCTGCTCAGGTCCAAGGTGAGTGATAGATTACAGTGTTATATATTAAATTTAAACCTTTTAAGGTTTACACAGTGCTTTAATGTCCTCTGCCTTTTTGTTGTGATGGTACACGGATGCAGGTCCTGTGTGTCTACTAGCCAGGGCTGCGCTTATGCATCATGCCGACTCTTTGGGAGTGTACCAACCTCGTAGATGCTTGAGTGTATGACTAGTTAGTTAGTTGTCAGCCCAGATCACCAAGGTAACTCTCCCTACAACTCCCAACCATTAGGGAGTCTTAGACTAGAAGTCATTATAGAGTTATTTTAGAGTCCTGCTAATGTTAAGGAGTCATGTTAGAGTCGTGGGGAGAGTAACCACAGTGATCAAGTCCGGAGTCGCAGTGATTCTACTTCTTTTCTGTGTGTGCATATATATATATTCCTTAGTTGAGCACCGATCCCACCGAGGCCCTACACTGATAAAACCAAAGCATCTAAAGTTGTCAAATAGTTGTCTTATAAGATGACTTTAGGGTATTTTTAGTGACTGTCATAAAATAGACAAGTTAAGTAATGGTTTTCCATCTTAGGACCTACAGGTTACCATCCCATGAGATGACACTAAGCTTATCTGATTGACAATGTTAGCCCAGGTAGTGGCCCATTCCAAGTGACAAGTTTAGGATCCTCAAATCCACAATCCTGGAAAACCCTTTAACAGCTGCATACCACTAAAATGTCCTTGATACATTTAGTCATTATGATGTTTGAATGTGGCAATGGCAAGTCTATTTGCTGAGCCTGCATTTATACATCATGCTGACACACATTTTAGGTTTGGTGAAGTGCCAAGTCCGGAGCTGGCAAACACCGGGTTTCGGGCTGGCAAATGCCAAGTGTGTCTTCTATCTGACTCCAGCTTGAAGACCCGCTTCCTTGTCACTTAAAAGAGTCTGCAAACGAGTTTTCCTTTTTCAGTGTAGTGGCACCTGATAAGTATGTCACTGTGTAGCATTACAGTAAATCTATTATAGAGTGTGTTGCCTCCATCATAGTGAATGGTTTGGCTCTGCTACAATGAAATTGATATACCCTCAGTATGTTACACCAAAGAATTGCCGGTGAGACTTTTACCAAGAAGTGCATCGATGTATTATGGATTTCTACCATAACCCACCTTGGGAGTGGTCATGTTTTAACAACTTTGGGGATTGGTGGATTTGGAGGGGGACCAACAAGATTTGGACTCCTTGAAGGGGGGACCAAAAAAATTGTGCCCCTTTTAAGCCAAAAGCCCATGCGTTACCATTGCTCAAAGGGGTCGGCCGAACTCAATTTCAAACTGTCTTTGCGGGGACCAAAACATTTGATAAAAAAATTACCACTCCCTCATATAATGGCCCTAGCTAGAAGCGGTTCTTGCTAGTTTATTACTGTTGGTGCAATTGTAGATTGGTTAGAGTCGCATCGTCCGATTTTTCCCATACTTTAAATCCTACTTAAATGTGTTCCAAATGCCAGTATAATGATTATTATACTTGGAGGATAAGGCACACTACACTGTCATCTATGTGCAATAAGATCCCAACAAGAGGGCCTACTTTAGCCCAGGTATAATATGTTGGTATGTGTTTTCAATGGGAGTGTGCACTCCAAGAATAAGAGATTGAGGCATAATCTGATATTTAGTCAAATTCTAAGCTAAATTCTAAGGAATGAGATTAAATAAAGTAGGTAGTACATGATGTATGCCCATAACATACCGTTTTATTTTTCAAGAAAACTGATATCATTCACCTTAATCATATCACCATGGAACTTTAAAGTGGCATGGTTTGATGATTAGGTTTCAAAAATTAATATGGTTAAACATGTTAATAATGGTCATACTTCATGCCCTACATTCTTTATTTAACAACATTTCTACTAATTGATTTTATAATTCAGCTGATCACCCAATTTATGCTCAATATAACACTTTTTGAGTCCACCCATTGAAAATATACTGAAAAAGGCTGGATCTGTGCACGCTGTCCAAAGCCTCTAAATTCCTTCTTATTGTCCATAAATGAATACATGGTTGTGTCCCATCCTCCGGATAGATACTGTTATGATATTTAGAATACTTTAACTCTATAAGGATGCATGTAACTAAAAGATGATATTTGTCCTCATGATGCAGCAATGCAGTGCCGGTAAGTAATTCACTGAAGTGCTACATTGGTGCAACATCCCAATCCCTTTTTGGGGTGTCTCAACCAAATAGGGTCGGCAGGATGTTTAAATGCAGCACTGGCAGGTTAATAACCAGGGCTGCATTCATGCATGATGACAACAAAAGCATGATGCATTAATGCACTATGCCATCCTCAAAGGGTTAAGAAAGAAATTTAATTTGGAGAAAATTTAACTATTTAATTATATGTCATGTTTCAGGGGGCCATCCAGAGCACCATGAGGTGGATGCGGAGCTGGGTTCCACCATCAGTCTACCGTGTGAGGCCATGGTCGGTGTAGACGGGGACTTCTTTTACCGCTCCTGGAGCCGCGGAGAACTCTCACGGCTTCACAAAAATGCCACTAAACTCTTTTTCCAGATCCCAGGATCCAACCCTGAACCGGCCCCGGGTATGTAGCTGCAGCCTTTTACATTCTACTCCAAAGTTCCCCCAAAATGGGCAATATCAACACATGCATTTAACTACATAGTAGACTAAAACAGTACTAGAACATGTGAATGAGACTCCCTCAGTGAGAATGCCGCAATAGCTGGGCATTTAGAGAAAGCTGAGTGTGGTCTGGCCTAAATGAATGAAGTCTGACGCACATTTATGTGAAGGAGTGATGTATTTATTACATGACCCATGATAAAGTAGAGAAAATCAACAAACTTGTTGGCCATACATGGTGTATGTCTACACCCTACTCAATGAGGTCATGAAGTATATTATAGGGCTCTTATAGCTTTAACATTGAGAGGGCCATACCTGCATCCTCAAAACACTCAATCTAATCTCTGTATCAACCAGCTGAGAAGCACTAGAACTATACTCTATCAAATACCTTTCCAGATAACCTTTTAGTTTAATCACTTTTGCCTTATTGTCTACTGCAGGTGCACGGTCTGATATGTCGGTGGACGAAACATTTAATCTGACAATAACAAATGTACAAAAAGAGGACACGTCAGCCTTCACATGTTATGTATACAAGACCCAGAAGTTCATCTACAGCTACGCATACGTCTTCGTAAAATGTATGTATCATCTACAAAAATATTCTGCTAGGGCAGCGCGGGGGGGGGGAGGTTATTGTTCCATTCTCTCAGGAAAGCATGTGTATATCATGCACATGTATTCAATGTATTCAAAATTGCATAATTTCACAATCCTAATTCATATTGATTTTCTTAACTTGACCCAAAAGTGCACAAATATGAAGATTTCTACAAAATTGCAGGGAAATGTGAACGCCCTGTTTTGATACGCATGGTCGTAACCTAAAACAAACCCTTCAATTTGGCCTCATTTTTCTACAAAATAAATCTCAATGCAAAGATTTGATTTAGAAGAGAGGCAGCAATCTTCAATTTCTGTTTGAAACTCAAATCCAACGGGAAACATTAACTTTATCCGACATCCCTTATCCACTGACGAGAAAGATGGTTATGTCCGTACAGGGAAGCAATAGACTTTAGCAGGTGATCCCTTGCACTAATAAAAGACAAATTAAGTACTAAAATTACCCCACCTTCAAGATGGCCTTATTTAGGAATTGTTCCCCCTAACTAGGGGGTTGTTTTAAAGTATTTCCAGGACTAATCTCGTTTTTTCCCTCGTATAAGGTGGTTGTTTTAAAGGTAAGGTCGTGTTAAAGAAGGGGTTTTTCAGTAAGTGAACATCAATAAAATAAGCAATAGAACAAAAATGGTATGTTATTTTTTCCAGCTGAAGACAGCATAAACCTACCCGTCAATAACACCGCCCTTATAGCGGGCTTGACGTCAGGAGTCGTGCTGCTCGCGCTCTTAGTAACCGCTATTGCTATTTATAGGAAAAAGACATCAGGAGGTAATGTACACTACACGAGCATTGGCATTAAAGCCCACTTTTTATTGCTTTAAGTCTTTCCTTAAGTGGCTTTAAGTTCAGTTAATGCCATGATTGTGAAAAGTCATAATGATCTTTGAGCTGCTTCGATTGCCGAATTAAAAATGCTGGAATTAAATATACTCAAAGTGTAACATAAAGCAGTTTAATTTCCAAGCAGAGTTGAGATTTCCTTTTTCACAATCCATAGCACATTGGTTTAATATCAAGTGAGGACGGCAACACTGATAGTATATCATCAGCTCTGCATTGTAATGCATTGTCATGCATCAGAGTAGTGGTTTCAAAGTATCAAATTGGGCATTTCATGACAGACAATGATTAAGTGTTAACTTGTAGTATATATTCAACAATTCTTTATCAGTGGATTTCCCCCCTTTATGAATCTTTGAATATTGAGTACTGCTAACGTCTATATTTGTGCAAAATTCTAGTAGAATGGCTACTCAAAACTCATGAAGTATACTAGTAGAGAAAATTTATTTGAAATACTTTCCATCTTTCAGGCATGACAAGACTCTCAGGGCTAGAATCTACAGAAGGTATGTACAACATATCTAACAGGGTGAATCCACTGACATGAATCTGTAGGATCGGACAAGATTTGCCCACAAGTTTAAAATTGTGAAGGTTTATCCGATCCGACAGATTTACGCCAGTGGATTCACCCTTTAACCATGCCATTCCTTTATGACCTTTTCCATTTATGTCTATGGCAGGTTAGCCCCTAAAAACTTTTCCCCCTGCTTTTCTTCTGTAGGGTTACATCGGGCAGGCATGCTGGCAGATAATGTTGTAGTATACAACAAGCTGGATTAAATGGTAGAGTAATAATTATAGGTTAGCTGTAAATGATTTTAAAGTGACATGGTCTGATGATAAGGGCTGATAAGGGAGTGGTCATATTTTAACAACAGGGGGGAGTCGGTGGATTTTCGCGCAGCAGGTCGAAATTTTTTTGGTCCCTCCCGCGGGAGGGGTCGAAATTTTTTTGGTCCCCCCCCTCAGGCAGGCTGAAATTGAGCGCGGCCGACCCCTTTCAGCTATAGTAATACGCAGGCTTTTTCGCTAAAAAGGGGTGCAATTTTTTCGGTCCCCCCTTCAAGGGGTCCAAATTTTTTTGGTCCCCCCCACAAGTCCACCAAACCCCCCCCCCTGTTGATAAAAAATGACTACCCCCTAAGTCAAGCTGGTTTCAACTCATTATCAGATTTAGGCTCAACTACTATACCTGGGCCACATAGGCAGTCTTTGCGAAAACATGCAGGACAGTGGCAATGTCGTTCTAAAATGCCACCGGTCCAGCAGATAAACAGGTGAAGCAGGACCGAATGTCATGTCACATTTTGGGCTTTTCTGAACTTGAAGAATTCAGTAGGACTTCTAAAGTTGAAATATGCATGTCAATATACTGTGTAAAACTATATATCTATCCTGATCTGGCCATACATGATTACTTAAAATGCAGAAATCATCAGATAATTATCTGGCTATCCGGTCCTCCAAAAATGTAGCGGGTCCTTCAACATTGAGAATTTGCAGGACCGAATGTCCTGTGGGATAAAAAGGTTTCGCAAAGACTGGATAAGGCCATCTATTTAGGGTCTTATTGCCCATGAAGGAAATTTTATTCTGTCCCATCTTCCAAATACGATATTGTACTAGCATTAAAGGAGGAGTTAACATGTGGGAAATCGGACTATGTCAGTATGTCTGGTTACTCACAGATATGTTTTTTGTATGCTATTATGCTTGCTTTTATAGATTAAAAGAGAAAAAACAGACTCCTAATTTCTCATATAGACTTACAAGCACTTAGTATATGGAAACATAAGGAAAATAAAAAATTACCCAAAATTAGATTGTCATGTATCTTTAACGGTCAAAATCTAGATGTAGAGAATTGCAAACAAATTATTGATTCAGCTTGAGCCACTACCTGTTATCAACGAGATCATGAGATCTCACCTCAGGAAATATCACATACAGCACAGATCCATTTTTACAAAAATAATTTAGATCCCACTATTTGGATTGTAAGTCAGGGCTAATCCTTTAGATTTCGAGCTGGTCCCTTCTTGCATCCGCTTGGATGTATTTTCGGATACTATCTAGATCCATTCTCTTAATCCGCCGTAGTAGATAACCATTGTTATTATCACATTGTTATTAAACATTGGCACATTGTTATTAAACATTGGCAACTTTACAAATATTTACTTACAGATTAAGACAACTACTACAATATAATTATTTTCAATAGAATCAAAGATCGAGTTGTATGGTGGCTGTATATCAGTTACTACCCCTAAGTGACTACTGTGAGTCACCTTTTAACAGTAAAACCCACACATAGTTATATGTCATGAATGAGTAAGAAACTTAAAGGAATATATGGATCTTTTTTATGTGAATACCTTATCAGGGATAATCTCAACAAGATATATTCATTTTTGAAGCAATCTACGGCAGAGCAATTCCCTTTTCTATTTCATTACATGTGGTCCGTCTCAGGTTTTAATTTAAAGTGTTCTGACCTTTCAGATCTCCTGATGGTGAGGCCAACGGATAGGTCAAATTTGAAGGTCAACATTGAGGTTAAAGAGAACCAAAACCAGCACAAGGCCAAGGGGAAATATGGCAAGAAGAAAAGGAAGACCGGGGGCAAGAGGACGGAAACTAAGAACAAAGCGGAATGATGTAGACTACATGAGAATAATCTTAATGGAAAGGCAGACTCTTTAGAGCTTTTCATAAAACATAATATATTGTCTGTTGAAAAAATCAATTGACCATGCACATATTTATGAATAAATAATCTTAATTATAATGATTTGTGTGAACTCAGTCTGTGATTTGAATTGACAAAATACAAGTATATCATATACAGAAAATTTTATGGAATAGAAACATGTTGGTTTGCAGTTTAAAACATTTACCAGTTTTTATTCCAAACCAAATTGCTGTCATAGCATTTCACAGTTTTTATAACCATGTTCAAAAAAAGTACAATAACTGCTAATGTAATAGCTAAAGTCTTATATGACCTGGACAAGTTTAGAGGTCAAGTATCACAGTTAAACTGTAAGGCAAGACAGGATACACATTCACATTTGGGTTTATTTTTACAATAACAAAATGGAGGGTATAGACATTAGTTGGCTGATATCTCACCCGTCAAAAGTTATATTTCATGACAGAGGATGTAGCGTTTTAGCCTTGTAGGTATGGGCAGGGACTTCACCACTGTCGGTTGAAGTGAAACCAGGTTCTTCCTCACACAGCAGCGGCAGTGCCATTGTAGGGACTGGGGCTGTCTGATAAACTCCAGGACTCTGTCAATATGGTTCAAGGCATTTCGCCATTCTGATGTAAATCCACAACAATTCTCAGGATAATTATCTTGATAAATATTCAATGACTCATTACTAAACTCCTGCAAGTCACTCATCTGCTGGGTCCAATATTCTGGAAAGGTGGATTTCTGAATGTTGCATAGCATTCCTGAAAGTGACTTATCCTCTTCTGACTCCTCTGTCATTTTGTCTAGAGCCATAAAAAGGTGTTTTACCTTAACTCCACCCTTGAGCCAAGCAGCAGTGGCCATCTTTAACCTCCTAAGTTTTCTCTCTACTCCACGTGAAAACCTCATACCAGCTTGCAGAAGAATAAGCGAGGTCTCAAAAAAGATTTGTGGCTTAAACTTCTGATCAGGAATAGACATGGCTATAAAGGTGCCCCACTCCATGGTGGAGGTGTCCGCCCCATGCCTTATCAGCCACCTTATGGTATTACTGGGGGCATCATGCCTCACTCCATACTCCAGGGCTGTCATGTTATCATAGTTTCTGATGGAGATATCACCCCCATGCATGAAGAAAAGGTCAAGCTGGGCTCGGGTAGTGAACAAACTTTCAGTGTCATCAGTATCTCTACTCATTAGACTATGTAGTATAGGATATTTCTCATCAATTTTAAGATTCACATCAGCTCCAAAATGTACCAGTGTTTTAAAGAGGTCAGCAATGAGATGATCAGGTGCACTGAATACTGCATGGAGTGGAGTGGAGTCATCTTCATTTAACTGAGTGATTACATTAGGGTCTGCCCCATGTTCCAACAGTAGCTTCACAGTCTCTGTGACATTCTCTTGGTGAAGTATAATTGAGTGAAATAAAAGGATGCTGTTAGATGTACCATCATGGTCATTAGGATCTGCACCATGAGTCAGTAGTAGCCTCAGTATCTCAATGTCCTCAGCTTCTAGCAGTGGGTTCTGCAGTGCACCTGAAGTCTTGCAGTCAGCACCTGCGGTGAGAAGCATTTTGACAGCCTCAATGCAGCTGTGCCTCACTGCTAAATGTAAGGCAGTCCTATTCATCATTGGATCACAAGGGTCTGTAGACAAAACTTCATTTACATCCCAACCACTGTCCAGAATGGTCCTCAGATTGGCCATACTTGCAGATGCTGTAGTTTTAAATCCATTTAAAATGTCAAGGATGATTTGAGACCTCTTGTGTTGAGATTCTGAGCCCCTGCTATTGGTCCAATCAGATATATCATAGACAACATCTTTACTATCTGTCCCACTGTCTGCCATTTTATATGAGTAAGGCTGAAATCTCCTTTCACTGAAAGTGGCTTGATTTCAAATATGTCCAATAGAAAGTGCTTTGATTCATAAAGTATTTACTTTGTTGGGAAGATCTGTGGTGCGTGGTGTCAACAGTGGTCAGTAAGTCAGAAATTGTAAATGATTTAATAATTCTGACTCATCCTCTGTATTTATAACTATTGGTGTACCTGGAAATATAAACATTAACACATTTGATCACTCATATCAATAAGGTCTGTCTGTATGGATATACACATTTCATTCATATCCCCAATATGAAAGTCCTAACCTTACCCAGTACACAAAAATTGCTATACAACATTTTATAACATTAATGTTTCTCTAAGGCCCTTTGTTATAGCATAACATTATATAAAGTTTAAGCATGAAATGAAATAGAATTTGCCTTTAAGGACTCGCAAGTTGAGGCTCAAAGAATAAAGTGGTGTCTGAAATGGACTGAAATAGGACCCATACCCCGCCGCGACCGATATACCTGTCATTTCATGAGTCAATTTCCTAAGCCAAGATTAGAAACACTTGATGCCCCACTTACTGAGTGCTGTTGTTTTTATTACTAGAGTGTTAGCCAAGGGGGGAGGGGGGCATCAATACTGGGCACTGGTAGGTGTGTCCCAAAAACATCCATTTTGCTCGTGGACTGGTGGTATGCATGGGTTTAACACCAGGTGGCAGGCCGACCATGCCCCCCCCCCCCCAGGGTGAGAGGCCTGTACTTCTCCCCTAACAACCACAGACAGAGTAAACAAACCAGTCAACACCTTACATGTGTATGTGATCCATACTGTGGTTTGTGGTCACTGACACTTCACTTTGTGGACTATGGGAAGGATACTTGGATCTTGATGGTCAATAAGACAGGACAGGAGGGGGGGGGAGTAAGAACATAGGACAATGAAACCTGTATTAGTATTAGTAGTAGCTTTTGTATCAGTGTTCATAGTCCTCAGCAGTGACCTAGCCTAGACAATAAAGGTGTAAAGTTGTGTGGAGTGGCTATTCATTACAGAGGGCAGCACCCGTGACAATAAATGGCAGTACTGAACTTAATGCAAATTAAATAGTTCCTTTAAGGTATATTAAATCTGCTTGAAAGAAAACATTAATGCAGCACTGCCAATTTTGTCTTGCTCCCATAGGTTATTGATGGGACGTGCAAGTCCTAGAATCTCTTACCTGCACTCGACCTTAGAAACTGCAGCCGCTGTTGTAAACAAGGAATCAACACCCTCTCTAAGATACATACTGCCACATGATCAATACTAGGGTTTTTAGTCACTAACAATCCACTCTGTGTACCATTGGTATGATCCAAAAAGTTAATGCACATGCCCATTGTCATGATGCCTAAATACAGCCTTGCCAAGTGACTGGCATTTACCACAAAGGGAGATCTATAATTGAGGTCATGCTTTTTTAACCCTTTTTGATCCCCATCCACCCATGTACATCACTAACATAGGCCTTTGGGCTTGCTTTTATTAGCAAACACTTCTATAAAGGAACAAAATTAAAGGCTTTTATTAGCAAATACATCTGCAAAGGAAGGATATAATTACAATTCGTAAGAACATAACAAACAGACCCCACTGCATGTGTAGAAAATCTGAGATTTAGGAGAAAAACCTATTTTTTCAACATACCGTACTGGCCCGTTTAAGTGCAGGGGTCTCAAATAAGCAAATGTCTCATTTAAGCGCATGTATAGGACCCCTCTGGAACCCAAAATCTCTCTTTGAAGGTACTGATATAAGCGCAGGCTTGTGTATAAGCGTAGGGGGTAACAGGGTGTGTGCATGCAGGCTGGTCGCCTATATAGATAGCGTCCGAGAGAACTCGTCGGTTAGTGAGGATACATGACTCCTGCTAACTACATTACCACAAGCTGTAAGGCCCACTGACCCGCTCCGAACTCTATAAGGAGTTCATTTGTTTAGCTTTGCCTGTTGAGGTTCTGTCTAATGAACAAACCTTCTTTGCAACCTGTACATTTTACTCGAACTATGTTGACCTTGCTCTTTCCTTAGTAACTCCTAACCAATATTAAGGGAACAAAGTCGTGTCTGTTATGCTAGCTACATATAATGCACAGAGTGAAGTGTCAGTGTTAAGAGACCTCACTCATTCACCACAGCTTCAAACACTGACCAGTATGCAGGTAGAGTAAACATGACGGTACACGGCCATGAACCTACTCACCTTGGGTAGAGCTCATTCATGCAACATACATGGGCACTTCATCCTGCAGATATTTCCGAATGAATAGAGAGCTGACTCAACTCAGAAACAGGCAACCAGTGGAGTTAATTGTAGTGTGAATCCAGGTATGCTGGGGACTTGTTGATGAATGGTAAAAGTTGTAACCCACAGAGAAAGGAACTAGTTTCACCAATGATAGGAAGGTGGCAGCACTATCGATAGCCTACAGGATTCAGTTTAATGGTGTTGGCATAAAACATACAGGAAACGTTTTGCAGTTGTGCACCAATGCCTCTGCTAGGGAGTCCTACAGTTCACTGAATATGTACCACCTGGGAGACAACCGGTGCACTGATACCCAGATGAAAATTTGTCGATCTAAGTTTGCTTTAAACGCCTATAGATGCTACGTTGGTCCACTGACGGCATGGCCGTGCCGGTAGTATCATAGTGCAGAGTATACATACTCGTCACCTGTGCTATACCACCGACTATATTCAGCAGTCAGACTATCAATGTCTCATAACACACATTATATGAAGGGATAGGTAGCATTATACAGACATAGTATCATATCTTATATAAGGACCACCCAGGTTATTGTGCATATTATAAGCTTCCATTACAGTTGTATTGTTTTGTGTGGAAAGTAATATTGTGAATCAGGCAGTCTAATAAGCAGCTTTCTTTTGTTTATGATCTCTCATTTGTACAAAACTGAATATGGGTCCATTAATTTTATTCTCATGTTGTCAATAGATATATTGTCTTTCTGTAAAAAAAAAAAAGAATTGATAAGTGCATTTAAACCTTTTTTAAATAAAATGGCTGCATATTTCATCAATTGAAAAATGGAGACATGCATCCTCTTTGCACCTTGGAAGTAAAGTGAGTATTGTACTGTTATACACAAATATGAAACGCATTGTTCTTTCAAGGTTATGAGGCAGGATAAAATGCCAATGGTGAAATAGTAACATTCACACTTGTGCAACACTTAGTATTATAGAAGTATGCAAAGAAGGAGAAGACTGGCAACGAGGGCAGAAAATAAGAATAAAGCAGATACATTTAGAATACATGAGAATAATTCAATGACAAGACTGCAATGCAGTGTAATCTTTATTGCTTGGCAGGAAAATACTAGTTTTGCTCTAAAAATCATTAATCAGCAGGCACATATTTAAGGGTAAATAAACATTGCATTTGTCAAATATTTTAATTCTGTTTGTGCTTTAATTCACAACATAATTTACATCACACCCTAAAGATTATATGAAATGGAAAAATGATAGTATACAACAGTGAACAGTTATTTTCATTTCAAACTTTATTGTTGTTTAGGAAGAAGTACAGTAAAAGCTGATGCAATGGACTGACGTCATATATGACCTGTGGAAGGAAATTTATATGTCAGGCATCACAGTGATTAAAAACCAGAAGGATAAACAGGGATATATATTAGTATTTGGGGATATGTTTTGAATGATAAAATCCAGCGTCTAGACATTGGTTGCCTGATATGTCACCTGTCAATAAGCTTAAATTTCATGACAGAGGATGTAGCGTTTTAGCCTTGTAGGTATGGGCAGAGACTTCACCACTGTCGGTTGAAGTGACACCAGATTTTTCCTCACACAGCAGCGGCTGTGCCACTGTAGTGACTGGGGCTGTCTCATAAACTCCAGGACTCTGCCAATCTGGTTCAAGATTTTCTTCCATTCTGATGTGTAGTCTCCCCGACTCTCAGAATCATTATCTGGGTAATTATTCAATGACCCATCACTGAACTCCTGCAAGTCACTCATCTGTCGGGTCCAATGTTCATGAAATGTAGTTTTTTGATGATTGCATTCCATTCTTGCTAGTCTCTGTGCCTTATCCTCTTCTAACTCCTCTGTCATTTTTTTCAAAGCTACAAAAATGTGTTTCACCTTGACCCCACCTAGAAGCCAGGATTCAATGGCCATCTTCAACCTCTCAAGTTTTAGCTCTACTCCACGTGAAAACCTCATACCAGCTTGCAGAAGAATAAATCGGGTCACAAAAAAATGTTGATGGTCAGACTCCCGATCAAGAATATACATGCCTATAAAAGTGCCCCACTCCATGGTTGAGGTGTCCGCCCCATGCCTTATCAGCCACCTTATGGTACTAGGGGGGGCATCATGCCTCACTCCATACTCCAGGGCTGTCATGTAATCACCGTTTCTGATGGAGATGTCAGCCCCATGCATGAAGAAAAGGTCAAGCTGGGTTTGGGTAGTAAAAGGACTTTCAGTGTCATCAGTATCTCTACTCATTAGTGTATGTAGTAAAGGATGTCTCTCATCAACTTTAAGATTCACATCAGCTCCAAAATGTACCAGTGTTTTAAAGAGGTCAGCAAAGAGATGATCAGGTGCACTAAATACTGCATGGAGTGGAGTGGAGTCATCTTCATTTAACTGAGTGATTACATCAGGGTCTGCCCCGTGCTCCAAGAGTAACTTTACAGTCTCTGTGACATTCTCTTGGTGAAGTATAATTGAGTGAAATAAAGGGATGCTGTTAGATGTACCGTCATGGTCATTAGGATCTGCACCATGAGTCAGTAGCAGCCTCAGTACCTCAGTGTCCTCAGCTTCTAGCAGTGGGTTCTGCAGTGCACCTGAAGTCTTGCAGTCAGCACCTGCGGTGAGAAGCATTTTGACAGCCTCAATGCAGCTGTGCCTCACTGCTAAATGTAAGGCAGTCCCATTCATCATTGGATCACAGGGGTCTGTAGACAATACTTCATTTACATCCCAACCACTGTCCAGAATGGTCCTCAGATTGGCCATACTTGCAAATGCTGTAGTTTTAAATCCATTTAAAATGTCAAGGAAGATTTGAGACCTCTTGCGTTGAGATTCTGAGCCTCTGCTATTGGTCCAATCAGATATATCATAGACAACATCTTTACTATATGTACCACTGTCTGCCATTTTATATGAGTAAGGCTGAAATATCCTTTCACTGACAGTGGCTTGATTTCCAATATGTCCAATAGAAAGTGCTTTGATTCATAAAAGTATTTACTTTGTTGGGAAGATGTGTGGTGCGTGGTGTCAACAGTGGTCAGTAAGTAAATTGTAAATGATTTAATAATTCTGACTCATCCTCTGTATTTATAACTATTGGTGTACCTGGAAATATAAACATAAACACATTTGATCACTCATATCAATAAGGTCTGTCTGTATGGATATACACATTTCATTCATATCCCCAATCTGAAAGTCCTAACCTTACCCAGTACACAAAAATTGCTACACAACATTTTATAACATTTTATAATGTTTCTCTAATGCCCCTTATTATGGCATACCATTATATAAAGTTAAAGCATGAAATGAAATACAATTTACCTTTAAGGACTCACATGTTGAGGCTCAAAGAATAAAGTGGTGTCTGAAATGGACTGAAATAGGCCCCATACCCCCCCCCCCCGATATACCTGTCATTTCATGAGTCAATTTCTGAAGCCAAGACTAGAAACACTTGATGCCCCACTTAGTGAGTGCTGTTGTTTTAGTACTAGAGTGTTAGCCAAGGGGGAAGGGGGCATCAATCCTGGGCACTGGTTGGTGTGTCCCAACAACATCCATTTTGCTCGTGTACTGGTGCTATGCATGGGTTTAACACTAGGTGGCAGGCCGACCATGCCCCCCCCCCCCAGGGTGAGAGGCCTGTACTCCTCCTCTAGCAACCACAGACAGAGTTATTAAACCAGTCAACACCTTACACGTGTATGTGATCCATACTGTGGTTTGTGGTCACTGAGTTCAAGTTCAAGTTCAAAGGTGTGTTTATTGATTACCGAGACAAAAGTACAATCACTCTTACAAATGATCTCCCTTCATAATCGGTCTCGGGAGGTAGATCTATTGACGTACATAGGTTATGACCTCATCTTTACATTCTGAGCGCTATCTAATAGACATTTTATGTAATAATACCTTGTACGTCTCTGATAACATCTTGAGAAATAATATTTTAACTTCTAATAACAGTAACAATGTCCATTTGTGGGTAGGCTTACTCAGCGAGGGGGGAGGGAACAGTGACACTTCGCAGTACTGAATTTAATGCAAATTAAATAGTTCCTTTAAGGTGTGTTAAATCTGCTTGAATAAAAACATTAATGCAGCACTGCCAATTCTGTCTTGCTCCCATAGGTTATTGATGGGATGTGCGAGGCCTAGCATCTCTTACCTACACTCGACCTTAGAAACTGCAGCCGCTGTTGTAAACAAACAATCAACACCCTCTCTAAGATACACACTGCCACATGATCAATACTAGGGTTTTTAGTCACTGACAATCCACTCTGTGTACCATTGGTATGATCCAAAAAGTGATGCTATTGAACATGCTATTGGCATGATGCATAAATTCACATGCCCATCGTCATGATGCATTAATGCAGCCTAGCCAAGTGACTGGCATTTACCACAAAGGGAGATCTATAATTGAGGTCATGCTGTTTTAACCCTTTTTGATCCCCATCCACCCATGTAAATCACTAACATAGGACTTTGGGCTTGCTTTTGTTAGCAAACACTTCTACAAAAAGTAACAAACAGACTCGGCTGCATGTGTAGAAAATCTGAGATTTAGGAGAAAAATCTATTTCTTCAACATACCCTCCTGGCCCATTTAAGTGCAGGGGTCTCAAATAAGCGCAGGGCTTGTTTGAGTGCAGGTATAGGACCCCTCTGAAACCCAAAATCTCTCTTTAAAGGTGATGATATAAGCGCAGGCTTGTGTATAAGTGCAGGGGGTAACAGGGTATTGAAATTTATAAGCACAGGGTTGCTTAAACTGCCACTGCAGTATCATCATGCAAGCTCCCTTCCTCCCTTGTCACTTATTTCTTCAACCCCCGTCTCCTGTGGCAATGTTTATGGATCATCCAATAAAAATGGGGATACCCAGAAAAACAAACCACGTCATGCAACATTTTATAATGTTATATAATGTTCCTCTAAGACTATTTATTATGGGATAACATTTCAATATTATGAACGTTTAAAATGTTATTTTGATGTAAAATAATGTTTTCTTTGTTAGCTGGGTACGTGATTCTGGTAATGGGGGTGAGCTGGATAACTAGTGTAGGGGGTGCGGTTAGTGTTATGACATCTTGACGGGTTCTGTTGGGAGCTGTGTTGCGAGCTCGGTCTGAGACCTTCAGTCCTGGGGCAGGTTACAGCATCTGCTCCGGGCTTGGGGTACAGATAGAGGTCGCTATAGGCTTCTGGTCTAGGTGTGTGCACACAGGCTGGTCACCTATATATAGCTAGCCATGGAGAGAACTCATTGGTTAGTGAGGATACATGAATCCTGCTGACTACACTACGACAAGCTGTAAGGCCCACTGACCCGCTCTGAACTCTATAGGGATTTTATATGTTTAGCTTTGCCTGTTGAGGTTCTGTCTAATAAACAAACCTTCTTTGCAACCTGTTCACTTTACTGGAACTGTGTCGACCTTGCTGTTTCCTTAGTAACTCCTAACCAATATTAAAAGAACAAAGTCGCGTCTCTTACCCTCGCTACATAGAATGCACAGAGTGAATTGTCAGTGTTAAGATACCTCACTCGTTCCAGACTGCTTCAAACACTGACCAGTATGCAGGTAGAGTAAACATGACGGTACACAGCCATGAACCTACTCACCTTGGGTACAGCTATGTAGAGCTCATTTATGCAACATACATGGGCACTTCATCCTGCAGATAATTCCGAATGAATAGAGAGCTGACTCAACTCAGATACAGGCAACCAGTGGAGTTAATAGTAATGAGGCCTCAGTGTCAATCCAGGTATGCTGGGGACTTGTTGATGAATGGTAAAAGTTGTAACCCCCAGAGAGAGGAACTAGTGTCACCAATGATAGGAAGGTGGCAGCACTGCAGCCTGTACTATCTACAGGTTACAGTTTAATGGTATTGGCATTAAACATGCAGGTAACGTTTTGCAGTTGTGCACCAATGCCTCTGCTAAGGAGTCCAAAAATTCACTGAATATGTACCACCTGGGAGACAACCGGTGCACTGATACCCAGATGAATACTGGTTGATCTAAGTATGCTTAAAACGCCTATGCTACGTTGGTCCACTGACGGCATGGCCGTGCCGGTGGTATCATAGTGCAGAGTATACATACTGGTCACCTGTACTATACAACCGACTACATTCAGCAGTCAGGCACGATCAATGTCTCATAACACACATTATATGAAGGGATAGGTAGCATACTACAGACATAGCATCATATCATATATAAAGACCACCCAGGTTATTGTGCATATCATAAGCTTCCAAAACAGTTGTATTGTTTTGTGTTGAAAGTAATATTGTGAATCAGGGAGTCTAATGAGCAGCTTTTTTTTTTACGATCTCTCATTTGTACAAAACTGAATAGGGGTCCATGTATTTTTTTTCTCATGTTGTCAATAGATGTATTGTCTTTCTGTAAAATAAGATAGAATGGATAAGTGCATTTAGTCATTTTTTATATAAAATGGCTGCATATTTTATCAATTGAAAAACGGAGACATGCATCCTTTTTGCACCTTGGTAGTAAAGTGAGTACAGTACTGTTATACACAAATATGAAACGCATTGTTGTTTCAAGGTTCTAGTTGAAACAGAATCTGTATGCACATTGTATGAAGCAGGATAAAATGCCAATTGTGAAATAGTAACATTCACACTTGTGCAACATTTAGTATTATGGAAGTATGCACAGAAGAAGAAGGCTGGCGACAAGAGGACAGAAAACAAGAACAAAGCAGATATATTTAGAATACATGAGAATAATTCAATGACAAGATTACAATGCAGTGTAATCTTTATTGCTTGGCAGGAAAATACTATTTTTGCTTTGCAAATCATTAATCAACCAGGCACATATTTAAGGGTAAATAAACATTGCATGTTTCAAATATTTCAATTCTGTTTGTGCTTTAATTCACAACATAATGTATCACATCCTAAAGATTATATGAAACGGAAAAATGATAGTATACAACATTGAACAGTTATTTTCATTCCAAACCTTATTGTTGTTAAAGAAGAAGTACAGTAAAAGCTGATGCAATGGACTGACGTCATGTATGACCTGTGGAAGGAAATTTATAGGTCAGGCATCACAGTTATCAAAAACCAGAAGGAAAAACAGGGATATACATTAGTATATGTATGACCTGTGGAAGGAAATTTATAGGTCAGGCATCACAGTTATTAAAAACCAGAAGGAAAAACAGGGATATACATTAGTATTTGGGGATATGTTTTGAATGATATAATCCAGCGTCCAGACATTGGTTGCCTGATATGTCACCTGTCAATAAGCTTAAATTTCATGACACAGGATGTAGCGTTTTAGCCTTGTAGGTATGGGCAGAGACTTCACCACTGTCGATTGAAGTGACACCAGATTTTTCCTCACACAGCAGCGGCTGTGCCACTGTAGTGACTGGGGCTGTCTCATAAACTCCAGGACTCTGCCAATCTGGTTCAAGATTTTCTTCCATTCTGATGTGTAGTCTCCCCGACTCTCAGAATCGTTATCTGTGTAATTTTTCAATGACCAATCACTGAACTCCTGCAAGTCACTCATCTGGCTGGTCCAATGTTCATGAAATGTAGTTTTCTGATGACTGCATTCCATTCTCGCTAGTCTCTCTGCCTTATTCTTTTCTAACTCCTCTGTCATTTTTTTCAAAGCTACAAAAATGTGTTTCACCTTGACCCCACCCAGAAGCCAGGATGCAATGGCCATCTGCAACCTCTCAAGTTTTAGCTCTACTCCAAGTGAAAACCTCATACCAGCTTGCAAAAGAATAAATCGGTTCTCAAAAAAATGTTGACGGTCAGACTCCCGATCAAGAATATACATGCCTATAAAAGTGCCCCACTCCATGGTTGAGGTGTCCGCCCCATGCCTTATCAGCCACCTTATGGCAGTAGGGGGGGCATCATGCCTCACTCCATACTCCAGGGCTGTCATGTTGTCACAGTTTCTGATGGAGATGTCACCCCCATGCATGAAGAAAAGGTCAAGTTGGGTTCGTGTAGTAAAAGGACTTTCAGTGTCATCAGTATCTCTACTCATTAGTGTATGTAGTAAAGGATGTCTCTCATCAACTTTAAGATTCACATCAGCTCCAAAATGTACCAGTGTTTTAAAGAGGTCAGCAAAGAGATGATCAGGTGCACTGAATACTGCATGGAGTGGAGTGGAGTCATCTTCATTTAACTGAGTGATTACATTAGGGTCTGCCCCATGTTCCAACAGTAGCTTCACAGTCTCTATGACATTCTCTCGGTGAAGTATAATTGAGTGAAATAAAGGGATGCTATTAGATGTACCATCATGGTCATTAGGATCTGCACCATGAGTCAGTAGCAGCCTCAGTACCTCAGTGTCCTCAGCTTCTAGCAGTGGGTTCTGCAGTGCACCTGAAGTCTTGCAGTCAGCACCTGCGGTGAGAAGCATTTTGACAGCCTCAATGCAGCTGTGCCTCACTGCTAAATGTAGGGCAGTCCCATTCATCATTGGATCACAGGGGTCTGTAGACAAAACTTTATTTACATCCCAACCACTGTCCAGAATAGTCCTCAGATCGGCCATACTTGCAAATGCTGTAGTTTTAAATCCATTTAAAATGTCAAGGACGATTTGAGACCTCTTGCATTGAGATTCTGAGCCTCTGCTATTAGTCCAATCAGATATATCATAGACAACATCTTTACTATCTGTCCCACTGTCTGCCATTTTATATGAGTAAGGCTGAAATCTCCTTCCACGGAAAGTGGCTTGATTTCCAATATGTCCAATAGAAAGTGCTTTGATTCATAAAAGTATTTACTTTGTTGGGAAGATCTGTGGTGCGTGGTGTCAACAGTGGTCAGTGAGTCAGAAATTGTAAATGATTCAATAATTCTGTCTCATCCTCTGTATTTATAACTATTGGTGTACCTGGAAATATAAACATGAACACATATGATCACACATATCAATAAGGTCTGTCTGTATGGATATACACATTTCATTCATATCCCCAATATGAAAGTCCTAACCTTACCCAGTACACAAAAATGGCTATACAACATTTTTAACATTATATAATGTTTCTCTAAGGCCCCTTATTATGGCATAACATTATATAAAGTTTAAGCATGAAATGAAATAGAATTTGCCTTTAAGGACTCTCGTGTTGAGGCTCAAAGAATATAGTAGCGTCTGGAATGGACTGAATTAGGCCCAATGCCCCCCCCCCAATATACCTGTCATTTCATGAGTCAATTTCTGAAGCCAAGACTAGAAACACTTGATGCCCCACTTAGTGAGTGCTGTTGTTTTTATTACTAGAGTGTTAGCCAAGGGGGAAGGGGGGCATCAATCCTTGGTAGGTGTGTCCCAACAACATCCATTTTGCTCTTTTGGATGAGTGGTATGCATGGGTTTAACACCAGGTGGCAGGCAGACCATGCCCCCCCCCCAGGGTGAGAGGCCTGTACTCCTCTTCTAGCAACCACAGACAGAGTAAACAAACCAGTCAACACTTTACACGTGTATGTGATCCATACTGTGGTTTGTGGTCACTGACACTTTACTTTGTGCACTATGGGAAGGATACTTGGATCTTGATGGTCTATAAGACAGGACAGGAGTGGGGGGGAGTAAGAACATAGGACAATGAAACCTGTATTAGTATTAGTAGTAGCTTTTGTATCAGTGTTCATAGTCTTCAGCAGTGACCTAGCCTAGACAATAAAGGTGTAAAGTTGTGTGGAGTGGCTATTCATCAAAGAGGGACTTGCAAGGCCTTGCATCTCTTACCTGCACTCGACCTTAAAAACTGCAGCCGCTGTTGTAAACAAACAATCAACACCCTCTCTAAGATACATACTGCCACATGATCAATACTAGGGTTTATAGTCACTGACAATCCACTCTGTGTACCATTGGTATGATCCAAAAAGTGATGCTATTGAATATGCTATTGGCAAAATGCATTAATGCACATGCCCATCGTCATGATGCATGAATACAGCCTTGCCAAGTGACTGCCATTTACCACAAAGGGAGATCTATAATTGAGGTCATGCTTTTTTAACCCTTTTTGATCCCCATCCACCTATGTAAATCACTAACAAAGGCCTTTGGGCTTGCTTTTATTAGCAAACACTTCTACAAAGGAACGAAATTAAAGGCTTTCATTAGCAAATATATCTACAAAGGAAGGATATAATGAAAATTCCGAAGAACGTAACAAACAAACCCGGCTGCATGCGTAGGAAATCTGAGATTTAGGAGAAAAACCTATTTTTTCAACATACCGTAATGGCCCGTTTAAGGGCAGGGGTCTCAAATAAGCGCAGCTCTCGTTTAAGCGCAGGTATAGGACCCCTCTGAAACCCAAAATCTCTCTTTGAAGGTACTGATATAAGCGCAGGCTTGTGTATAAGCGCAGGGGGTAACAGGGTATTGAAATTGATAAGCACAGGGGCGCTTAAACTGCCACTACGGTATCATCATGCACATCCTAACCCCCTCTTCCCCCCTTGTTACTTATTTTTTCAACCTCCCTCTCCTGTGACAACATTCATGGATCATCCCATCAAAATGCGGATACCCAGTAAACAACCGATGTCATACATCATTTTATAATATTATATAATGTTCCTCTAAGACTACTTATTATGGGATAACATTCTAATATTGTGATGTTTTAAAACGTTATTTTGATGTAAAATAATGTTTTCTTTGTTAGCTGGGTACATGATTCTGGTAATGGGGGTGAATTGGAAAACTAGTCTAGGGGGTGCGGTTAGTGTTATAACATTTTGACGGGTTCTGTTGGGCACTGTGTTGCGAGCTCGGTCTGAAACCTTCAGTCCGGCGGCAGGTTGCAGCACCTGCTCCAAGCTTGGGGTATGGATAGAGGTCGCTATAGGCTTTAGGTCTGGGTGTGTGCACGCAGGCTGGTCACTGATTTATAGCAAGAGTCCAAGAGAACTCATCAGTTAGTGAGGATACCTGAATCCTGTTGACTACATTACGACAAGCTGTAAGGCCCACTGACTCGCTCTGAACTCTATAGGGATTTTATATGTTTAGCTTTGCCTGTCCAGGTTCTGTCTAATGAACAAACCTGCTTTGCAACCTGTACATTTTACTCAAACTGTGTCGACCTTTCTCTTTCCTTAGTAATTCCTAACCAATTTTAAGAGAACAAGTTGCGTCTGTTACCCTAGCTACATATAATGAGTGAATTGTCAGTGTTAAGAGACCTCACTCATTCCAGACTGCTTCAAACACTGACCAGTATGCAGGTAGAGTAAACATGATGGTACACGGCCATGAACCTACTCACCTTGGGTAGATCTATGTAGAGCTCATTCATGTAACATACATGGGCACTTCATCCTGCAGATAATTCCGAATGAATAAAGAGCTGACTCAACTCAGATACAGGCAAACAGTGGAGTTAATAGTAATGAGGCCTCAGTGTGAATCCAGGTATGCTGGGGACTTGTTGATGAATGGTAAAAGTTGTAACCCCCAGAGAGAGGAACTAGTGTCACCAATGATAGGAAGGTGGCAGCACTGCAGCCTGTACTATCTACAGGTTACAGTTTAATGGTATTGGCATTAAACATGCAGGTAACGTTTTGCAGTTGTGCACCAATGCCTCTGATAGGGAGTCCCACAGTTCACTGAATATGTACCACCTGGGAGACAACCGGTGCACTGATACCCAGATAAATATTGGTTGATCTAAGTATGCTTAAAACGCCTATAAATGCTACATTGGTCCACTGACGGCATGGCCGTGCCGGTAGTATCATAGTGCAGAGTATACATACTGGTCACCTGTGCTATACCACCGACTACATTCACCAGTCAGGCACTACAGACATAGTATCATATCATACTTAAGGACCACCCAGGTTATTGTGCATATCATAAGCTTCATAAGGAATATGATGTTTGCACTTTGCCAGAAGTCAGAACGGGCGCCGCCATCTTGGATGGCGCCGCCATCTTGGATTCAGGTGTTACAACACAAATTTATGCTATGTGATAACAATAATATAAATCAACCTTTAATAGTTCCTGAGGTTGATTATAATCATACCTAGCCCCAATTATATGGACCCAAGGAATTCAATGGTTCTAACGGTTTGTTGCATATACAGCTGGTTGCCTAGCAACGGCTATTTTAATTGTTTATCTGCCTAGCAACACACATTTCCATGGTCCTGAAGTTGATTATAATCATACCTTTCCACCCCTAATATGGATGCAAGGAATTCAATGGTTCTATCAGTTTGTTGCTTAAACAGCTGGTTGCCTAGCAACGGCTATTCTCGTTGTTTATCTGCCTAGCAACACACATTTCCATGGTCCTAAGGTTGATTATAATCATACCTACCGCCCCTAATATGGACCCAAGGAATTCAATGGTTCTATCGGTTTGTTGCTTATACAGCTGGTTGCCTAGCAACAGCTATTCTAATTGTTTATCTGCCTAGCAACACACATTTCCATGGTCCTAAGGTTGATTATAATCATACATACCCCCCCTAATATGGACCCAAGAAATTCAATGATTCTATTGGTTTGTTGCTAATACAGCTGGTTGCCTAGCAACGGCTATTCTAATTGTTTATCTGCCTAGCAACACACATTTCCATGGTCCCAAGGTTGATTATAATCATACGGATCCCCCCTAATATGGACCCAAGGAATTCAATGGTTCTATCGGTTTGTTGCATATACAGCTGGTTGCCTAGCAACGGCTATTCTAATTGTTTATCTGCCTAGCAACACACATTTCCATGGTCCTGAAGTTGATTATAATCATACATACCCCCTCAATATGGACCCGAGAAATTCAATGGTTCTATTGGTTTGTTACTAATACAGCTGGTTGCCTAGCAACGGCTATTTTTAATTGTTTATCTGCCTAGCAACACACATTTCCATGGTCCTGAGGTTGATTATAATCGTACCTACCCCCAATAATATGGACCCAAGGTATTCAATGGTTCTATTGGTTTGTTGCTAATACAGCTGGTTGCCTAGCAACAGCTATTCTTATTGTTTATCTGCCTAGCAACGCAAATTTCAATGGTCCTAAGGTTGATTATAATCATACCTACCCCCCTAATATGGACCCAAGGTATTCAATGGTTCTACGGTTTGTTGCTAATACAGCTGGTTGCCTAGCAACATCTATTCTAATTGTTTATCTGCCTAGCAACACATATATCCTTACCCCCTAACATGGACCCAAGGAATTCATAGGAAATGCCATATTTGAAGTAATATCATCCTTCCCCCTGATAACCCATTCCCGGCCCTGCTTTTTTCATGTCTTGAATGGGTTCCCTTCAAACATACCAACCATGTAGACATTATGTTTCTTCGAATGCAAGAATTGCAGTTGTTGCCGCATATAAAAATGCCCGAGGCATTTTTTTTGCGGCAACAACCGCAATTCTTGTTATACAAAATGGCTGCATATTTTATCAATTGAAAAACGGAGACATGCATCCTCTTTGCACCTTGGTAGTAAAGTGAGTATTGTACTATTATACACAAATTTGAAACACATTGTTCTTTCAAGGTTATGAGGCAGGATAAAATGCCAATGGTGAAATAGTAACATTCACACTTGTGCAACATTTAGTATTATGAAAGTATGCAAAAAAGAAGAAGGCTGGCGACAAGAGGACAGAAAATAAGAACAAAGCAGATACATTTAGAATACATGAGAATAATTCAATGACAAGATTACAATGCAGTGTAATCTTTATTGCTTGGCAGGAAAATACTATTTTTGCTTTACAAATCATTAATCAACCAGGCACATATTTAAGGGTAAATAAACATTGCATGTGTCAAATATTTCAATTCTGTTTGTGCTTTAATTCACAACATAATGTATCACATCCTAAAGATTATATGAAATGGAAAAATGATAGTATACAACATTGAACAGTTATTTTCATTCCAAACCTTATTGTTGTTAAAGAAGAAGTACAGTAAAAGCTGATGCAATGGACTGACGTCATGTATGACCTGTGGAAGGAAATTTATAGGTCAGGCATCACAGTTATCAAAAACCAGAAGGAAAAACAGGGATATACATTAGTATTTGGGGATATGTTTTGAATGATAAAATCCAGCATCCAGACATTGGTTGCCTGACACCTGTCAATAAGCTTAAATTTCATGACACAAGATGTAGCGTTTTAGCCTTGTAGGTATGGGCAGAGACTTCACCACTGTCGGTTGAAGTGACACCAGATTTTTCCTCACACAGCAGCGGCTGTGCCACTGTAGTGACTGGGGCTGTCTCATAAACTCCAGGACTCTGCCAATCTGGTTCAAGATTTTCTTCCATTCTGATGTGTAGTCTCCCCGACTCTCAGAATCATTATCTGGGTAATTATTCAATGACCAATCACTGAACTCCTGCAAGTCACTCATCTGGCTGGTCCATTCTCTCGGTGAAGTATAATTGAGTGAAATAAAGGGACACTGTTAGATGTACCATCATGGTCATTAGGATCTGCACCATGAGTCAGTAGTAGCCTCAGTACCTCAGTGTCCTCAGCTTCTAGCAGTGGGTTCTGCAGTGCACCTGAAGTCTTGCAGTCAGCACCTGCGGTGAGAAGCATTTTGACAGCCTCAATGCAGCTGTGCCTCACTGCTAAATGTAAGGCAGTCCCATTCATCATTGGATCACAGGGGCCTGAAGACAATACTTCATCTACATCCCAACCACTGTCCAGAATGGTCCTCAGATGGGCCATAGTTTCAAATGCTGTAGTTTTAAATCCATTTAAAATGTCAAGGATGATTTGAGACCTCTTGTGTTGAGATTCTGAGCCTCTGCTATTGGTCCAATCAGATATATCATAGACAACATCTTTACTATCTGTACCACTGTCTGCCATTTTATATGAGTAAGGCTGAAATCTCCTTCCACTGAAAGTGGCTTGATTTCCAATATGTCCAATAGAAAGTGCTTTGATTCATAAAAGTATTTACTTTGTTGTGAAGATCTGTGGTGCTTGGTGTCAACAGTAGTCAGTAAGTCAGAAATTGTAAATGATTTGATAATTCTGACTTATCTTCTGTATTTATAACTATTGGTGTACCTGGAAATATAAACATGAACACATTTGATCACTCATATCAATAAGGTCTGTCTGTATGGATATACATATTTCATTCATATCCCCAATATGAAAGTCCTAACCTTACCCAGTACACAAAAATTGCTTTATATTTTATGACATCATACAATGTTTCTCTAAGGCCCCTTATTATGGCATAACATTATATAAAGTTTAAGCATGAAATGAAATAGAATTTGCCTTTAAGGACTCGCATATTGAGGCTCAAAGAATAAAGTGGTGTCTAAAATGGACTGAAATGGGCCCCATACCCTGCCCCCCCCCCGATTTACCTGTCATTTCATGAGTCAATTACTGAAGCCAAGACTAGAAATACTTGATGCCCCACTTAGAGAGTGCTGTTGTTTTTATTACTAGAGTGTTAGCCAAGGGGAAAGGGGGGCATCAATCCTGGACACAGGTAGGTGTGTCCCAACAACATCCATTTTGCTTGTGGACTGGTGGTATGCATGGGTTTAACACCAGGTGGCAGGCCGGCCATGCCCCCCCCCCCTTCCAGGGTGAGAGGCCTGTACTCCTCCCCTAGCAACCACAGACAGAGTTATTAAACCAGTCAACACCTTACACGTGTATGTGATCCATACTGTGGTTTGTGGTCACTGACACTTCATTTTGTGCCCTATGGGAAGGATACTTGGATCTGGATGGTCAATAAGACAGGACAGGAGGGGGGGGGGAGTAAGAACAAAGGACAATGAAACCTGTATTAGTATAGGAAGTAGCTTTTGTATCAGTGTAGATAGTCTTCAGCAGTGACCTACACTGCATAATAATTCAAATTTAAACCCCTTTTGTCAGTGCTTAAACCCGCAGTCGAGGTGCTTAAAGTAGGAGCTGCAGATTGTCAGCAGCTTTAACATACTTTAACCTACTTTAAGCAGAACCTACTTTCCTGCCACTTTAATTCCTAGTTTAAAGCTGCTTAAAGAACGACCAGCAGCTTGTCAGCAGTTTTATCCTACTTTAATCTAAACCTACTTTCCTGCTACTTTAATCTCGGTCTAAAGTATGTAAAATCTAAAATGTGGCTGTATACCAACAGGTGCGAGGGAGGATTGTGAGGCCGGGAGAGTGAGGGTTTGAAGGCCGGGAGAGGGAGGGTTGTGAGGCCGGGAGAGGGAGGGTTGTGAGGCCGGGAGAGGGAGGGTTGTAAGGCCAGGGAGGGAGGGTTGTGAGGCCGGGAGATGGAGGATTGTGAGGCCGGGAGAGGGAGGATTGTGAGGCCGGGAGAGGGAGGGTTGTGAGGCCGGGAGAGGGAGGGTTGTGAGGCCGGGAGAGGGAGGGTTGTGAGGCCGGGAGAAGGAGGGTTGTGAGGCCGGGAGAGGGAGGGTTGTGAGACCGGGAGAGGGAGGGTAGCTGGAGGACAGGCGTGGCGGTCTCTGTGGCACTTAAGGTCCGCCAGGAGGCAGTGTAGCGCCCCTTCTCCGCACCCTGGAGGGGCAGGTAGCTGGAGGACAGGCGTGGCGGTCTCTGTGGCACTTTAGGTCCGCCAGGAGGCAGTATGTTTGTAGGCTTGTCTGCGCCCTGGAGGCGGTCTGTGTGGCACTACAGGCCCCCAGGAAGGAGAATAATGGTATCCTCTAATTTTGTAGAATATATATAATAATGTATAGGAGGATCATGTACAAATTACACCCTTGACATCACGGTATGTTAGATATATATAGATTTTTTTTTGTAGCCTTTATTTTGCTTTAGAATGCGTATTAGCTTCCTGAAAACAACTAGAGCTCCTATATAATGGGGGTGAGCTGGATAACTAGTGTAGGGGGTGGGGTTGGTGTTATAGCAACGTGACGGGTTCTGAGACCTTCAGTCTGGCCGCAGGTTGCAGGATCTGCTCTAGGCTTGGGGTACGGATAGAGGTCGCTATAGGCTTCAGGTCTGGATGTGTGCACGCAGGCTGTTTACGGATATATAGCTAGAGTCCGAGAGAACTTGTCAATTAGTGAGGATACCTGACTCCTGCTAACTACATTACTACTAGCTGTAAGGCCCACTGACCCGCTCCAAACTCTATAAGGAGTTCATTTGTTTAGCTTTGCCTGTTGAGGTTCTGTCTAATGAACAAACCTGCTTTGCAGCCTGTTCACTTTACTCAAACTGTGTCAACCTTGCTCTTTCCTTAGTAACTCCTAACCAATATTAAGAGAACAAAGTCGAGTCTGTTACCCTAGCTACATATAATGCACAGAGTGAATTGTCAGTGTTAAGAGACCTCACTCATTCACCACAGCTTCAAACACTGACCAGTATGCAGGTAGAGTAAACATGACGGTACATGGCCATGAACCTACTCACCTTGGGTACAGCTATGTAGAGCTCATTCATGCAACACACAGGGGCACTTCATCCTGCAGATAATTCTGAAGGAATAAAGAGCTGATTCACCTCAGATCTAAACAAGTAGTGGAGTTAGTTATGATGCCCCTCTTGTGTGGATCCAGGTATGCTGGAGACTTGTAAATAAATGGTAAAAGTTTTAACCCACAGAGATAGGAACTAGCTTTACTTATCATAGGAAGGTGGCAGCACTACAGTCTGTACTATCGATAGCCTACAGATTGCAGTTTAATGGTACTGGCATTAAATATAGGGGGAAACTTTTTGAAAATTCCCTTATAGGGTATCCCCTTGTACAAACCGTGTATTGCACTAGGTGGTGCCCTAATATGAATGTCCACAGATCCTTTGCAGATGGGATTTCCTAGGTACATAAGAGACTCCCTCCTTCCAGGGCTACTCTGCCACCTATATTGGAAGTTGAATGTTATATAGCTCATTTGAAATTGGCAGCAATGGCCAACAAGAATAAACCCTCTTTCGCTACAGCAAAGCTATTTATCTAGATAAGGGAACTGTATTTTAAATGCAGCGGAATAAGATTTCCCAATGCAATAGTCTCTTTAATTTGTTTAGGAAAATAAACTAGATGAGCAAAGAAGAAGCAAGAATGAACTAACACACTTTTTTCATGAAATGATACTTACAGGTTACATTATCCATAGTATTCTGTCCTCCATTAAATTATTAATGGCTCCTGAACAATTGCGACGGTGGAAAACTATCGCTCATAATTAATGGAAATTGAATAATTAAGTAACATAGTTATTATTATGATAGTTCTTAGGAGAAATGGTAAAATATCAGGTCTGTATCGGTGGCCGAGGTGGGCCAACAATGCACATGGTATTAAAAGAAAGACTTGCACTTAAAGTGAAAACTCATTGTCCTCCATATACTGCCACCTATAAACTATTAACCTTTGACTTAAACCAATGACAATGCACATATCAAAGCTGAAAGCACATTGAGAAAGGAAAAGTCCAACTTCGGCTAGAAGGGAAAGGGGAAATAGAGGAGCGCGGGAATAGCGGAGTTGGAAAACGTAGCACAAGGGTCTCGGACTCATATGTGAGTGGCCGATTGCGTTAGTAGGAGAGCAGAGAAAAAGAGCAGTAGGGGAATATAACAATAGGAAAATAGCGGAGTAACTTTGGGAGTAAGAGCACTTGCAATACATGGGGGAAAGAGGGAATGAGGACTGGGGGGTGTAAGATGGGGGATAGCTAACAAGGGGAACAAAGGAGTGGGTGAGAAGGTGAGTAGACAAGTGGGGGAATAGGGGATCGGTTGAGTAGGGGAGTGGTTGAGAAAGGGAATGGGTAAATTGGGGATAATGGGTGAGTGGGTGAGTGTGCGAGTGGAGGATTAGTTGAGTAACTTGGGAGTGGGTAACAAAAAGAGTGGATGAGTAGGGGAAGGGGTGAGTAGGGGAGCACTTGGCTGAGTAGGAGTGTGGTTAAGTAGGGGAGTGGTTAAGTAGGGAAGTGGTTAAGTAGGAGATTGGTCGAGATGGGGATCACCTGAGTAGGGGAGTGGTTGAGAAGGGGAGTGGGTGATTGGTCAAGTGGTGGATTGGTTGAGTAGCGGAAGGGATGAAAAAGAATAGGGGAGTGGGTGAGTAGGGGAGTGGTTAAGTAGGAAAGTGGTTAAGTAGGGAAGTCATTAAGTAGGAGAATGGTCGATCAGGGGATCACCTGAGTAGGGGAGTGGGTGAGTAGGGGAGTGGCTGAGTAGGGGAGTGGTTGAGAAGGGGAGTGGGTGAGAAGCGGATTGGTCAAGTGGTGGATTGGTTGAGTAGCGGAAGGGATGAAAAAGAATAGGGGAGTGGGTGAGTAGGGGAGTGGTTAAGTAGGGAAGTGGTTAAGTAGGGGATTGGCTGAGTAAGGGAGTGGTTAAGTAGGGGAAGGGGTGAACAGGAATAGGGGAGAGGGTGAGTAGGGGAGTGGGTGAATAGGGAGTGGGTTCCCTACACCCCCACTCCCCTACTCACCCACTCCTCTACTCTAGGAGAGACCAGATGTGACCTTATGTGACTTAGGTGAGCCAGACAGCTATGTGACTCCACCTTATGTCAGCTAGGGAGTCATCTTGACTCCCTTGAGACGCCTGGGAGTCAAGAGTGGAGGCATTCTGGAGGCAGACTGGACTTCCTTTTGACACTGTTTCTTTTTTCTGTGCATCTACTCTGCTATTCTACTTGTCCCCTGTCCCCCAGTCCTCAACTCCCTTTCTCATCTATGTATCCCGCGGTCCCCTAAGACCTACTTCCCTATTCCTGTTCTTCCCTGATCCCCCAATACCCTTCTCATTATGAATCCCCTGATCCTGAAGACCAAGTCCCCTATTCCTCTACTCCATAATATTTCGTGTCATACTTCCGAACTCATCTAAATCCCTGTGTATATGGCTCAGTCTCATGAGTTTGTAACATTTTAAACGTCTTTGACCGGTGCGGTCTTTGACCGATGCGGTCTTTGACCGGTGCCGTCTTTGACCGGGTATGTGATTAAAATGAAGAAAAAAGTAAAGTATAGTAAAGAAATGGGTAAATTTTTTGTACAATATGTTATAAAACATCATTTCGAGGCATTATTTAAAATTGATATATTTCATATATTTATGTTACTGGCTCAGTCTCATGAGTTTGTAACTGTTGAAACGTCTTTGACCGGCGTCATCTTTGACCGGTGACGTCTTTGACCGGCTGAAGAAAAAAAGGCCAAAAGGAGCCCTTAATATGTGCATTAGCTTTTTTTTTTTAATTGGGTAAAACAACCATAGACTGTTTATTACATGAAGAAGTTGAAGCTTAAATTTCTTTACTATATATATATACTACTTTTTTCTTCATTTTAATCACATACCCGGTCAAAGACGGCACCGGTCAAAGATGCCACCGGTCAAAGACGCCACCGGTCAAAGACGTTTGAAATGTTACAAACTCATGAGACTGAGCCATTATGCTTCACCCACGGTGGAGGGCCCCACAGGGTCATCGACTAGGTGTATAACACCTCGTCTTGACCCTGTGGGGCAGTGGGTATATGGAAGAACCATGTCCAGGTGTAGTCTATCTAACACATAACTGAATAGAAGTTACCAAGTACCGATGTAGAATTACTACTGTAAGTGCAAGTTTGAGTTGTAATTTCTGGGCACACAAAGCTGTCATAACAACAAAGAATTTAGATACACCTTCCTCGCACCATGCTTTGCTTTTTATACTTGCAGACATCTATATTATTTTCCCCCCATTTATTTCATGGATGCAGGTGATGTCACTTTATGTGTGGCATTTGTTCGGGAATGCAAATATATCATTCAAATAGGCTATATTTTGAGTCAGTTCAATAAAATGTGTATATAGTACATCAGGCAGGAGGCTTCATTTTGGAAATGCATGCGTAAATATTTTATGGGCCCATACATGTATATTTATTATTTAACTATTAAAAATATATTGGTGTAACAGCTGGATACATATGTACTTGTATAGCCTACCTCTGTACCAAAACAGGAAAGGTTTTTTGATGAAGATAATACCCAGAAGATCATAAATGCTTATGATAAATAAATAGCATATCATCATAATAATACTGAAGTTACGTTGGTTAACTAGTAATAGTATTCCATGTTGAATCCTAATTTATTATGGTGACATGATACTTGAGCTATGCGGTCACTATGAATGTGGGCATTGTTAATATTGCACATTCAGCTAGAGGTATGATCTAACGAGTGGATAAAACACATATAATGTCCCTAGCATGCATATATAAATCCCATAAATTGGCATGGCCCATAAAGGGGCTGGTGTGTCTGGTTCCGCTGCTCTCCTTCTAGGACTGCAACCCTTTAAAGAATAATGCATTGATACATCATGCTCTTGGTCGTCATGATACATGAACACAGCACATGCAATTAGGCCAAAAAAAAGGTTGTGTTCAAGTATCCCTAGTGACCCTATTTTTTTGGCCCTACCCAAGTCTTTTTTTGTCTTTTTTTTGGAAGGCATATTTGTGTTTCTTCTACCGAAAAAACACATTGTTTTTCTGAAATATTTTTTTACTGGAAATTTTAAGAAAATGGGAGGAATTCTGTCTCAAAATCCTTAAAAAAAATTGGTCAAAAATAAGAAAAAATCGACCTACCTACCCTATATTTTTCGGGCCATGTTACCTGAACACAACTTTTTTTTTTGGCCTTAACTCACTAGTGGTGCATTCAAGCATTGTGCCAACTCTGCATGATGTGTCACTCCTGAACACAGCTGATGCAACAATGCAGCATAGAGTTACTCCCTGTCTGCATAGTGCACCATGACATGGCATCCTTAAATGGTTACAACGTACCACCATGAATCCCATCAGTGCAAACCTCCAATGTCAGGGTATTGTAGGAATATTTCGGTGTACTCTGATGTTATACAATACTATCCTGGGTAAGGTGGAGTAAAATTCTAATTTCACTAAGGGTAACACCTAGTGTTAATTGAATGCAGACTCATGACAATTTTCTTGATATCTAAAAGTGTTAAGTGTCCCAGTTATAAGACAGTGAAGTTATACATGACTCACATGACCCTACCCACACTTTTCCCTTCTTACACATTTCCCCTATTCCCTCATTCCCCAACTCTCTCTCACACCTACTTACCTAGTGCCCTCTTTACCAACTTCCCAACTCCCCACTCGATCAATTCCCCACTCTCTCACTGCTCTTATCACCCACTCCTCTACTCCTTAGTGCCTTTATCTACTGGCTGTGTCTCACAACCTTGGGCCAATGTTTTTGTCTCTGACCGGGTGCGTCTCTGACCAGGTGCCGTCTCTGACCAGGTGCCGTCTCTGACCGGCTGCCGTCTCTAACCAGATGTCAGTAAGAAGGTGTTTTAAAAAGAATTATTCTCATATATATAAGGATTTGTAAAAACGTTATGGTGGTTGTTATATATTTTGTAAGTATAATTATAATTAGCCTCCTGCTGTTGGTATTTTGACCTTATCAAGCCAAGCCGGTCAGAGACGGCACCTGGTCAGAGACGGCACCTAGTCAGAGACGGCACCCGATCAGAGACAAAAACATTGGCCCAAGGTCTTGACACACAACCTACTTCTCAACTGACTGCCCTACTCACCCACTCCTCTCCCACTTACTTCGCTATTCAACTTCTCCCCTATCCCCTTCTCCCGTAACTCTCGTTCCCCTACTCCCTTTCTGCCCTATGGGTCTCCTGGTCCTCTAACACCTACTCTTCTACTCCCCAAGACCTCTGTCTCACTCACTCTCTCTCTCTCTCTCTCTCTCTCTTTCTCTCTGTCTCTCTGTCTCTCTCTCTCTGTCTCTCTGTCTCTCTCTCACTCACTCTCTCTTTTCTTTCTCTCTCACTCACTCTCTCTGTGTTCTTCTTGCTTTTTATGATTGGCCGATGTTACCTGTTTCCAATGTACAATTCCTACCGTAAGTGCAAGCATGAATTAATATATTTCATAGGCTCTTAAATCTGTCTGCATCCAAAAAGTCTTTTTGATAGAAATTGTAGCCATGATGGGGGTGGGGGGTATATAATGTAGCAGGGGGGAGGCTAGTAAAGAATGCGTACATATTTCATGGGCCCTACATAAGTTTTATTTAGGTATCTTTGGGTAGCAGCTGGGGTACTGTATGTACTGTCTACCTTTGTATTACAAGAGGAATTCTGTTTGATAAAGAGGAGGCCGAGATGATCACGAATTCTAAATGACCTGCTGCTTCTATAAATACATTAATGTCATCATAAAAATGACATGTTCACAATGGTAAATTTAAAGTTTTATGTAAAGGTATTCCACTGTAAATCCTGTTTTAGAATGGGGAAATGAAACCTGACTTAAATGGGCACTGTTAAAGTGGCCATTGTCAACGCTTTAAGGGCAGCATAATGCATCAATGCATCATGCCAGGATTGTCGTTATGCATGAATGCAGCCCTGACGAGTATTTTACTCGCCAGGGCAACATTTAATGCAGATACTCTCTTGAAGGGTAGGCATAATGCATCAATGCGGCACTGGTGAGTTACTCTTCAGAGTGCATTGGTGCATCAGACAAATGTCAACTTTTAGCGACATCCCGTCCTTAAAGAGTGGAGTAGAGGGTAAAACACATACTATGTGCTTAGCACGCAAATAAGTCCAATTTAATTTAGGGAGTGGTCATTTTTTAACAACAGGGGGGGGGTTGGTGGATTTGGGGGGGGACCAACAAAATTTGGACCCCTTGAGGGGGGGACCAAAAAATTACACCCCTTTTTAGCAAAAAAGCCTGCACGTTACTATAGCTCAAAGGGGTCGGCCGCGCTCATTTTCAACCTGCCTTGGGGGGGACCGAAAAATTTGTGACCCCTTCTGCGGGGGGGGCCAAAAAAATTTCGACCAGCTCGCGCGAAAATCCACCGAACCCCCCTGTTGTTAAAAAATGACCACTTCCTTAGCGCAGCCTATAGAACAGAAGGTGTGCCTGTCCCCGTACATTCCTTTAATAGGGCAGTAAAACCTATCACTATGAATCCCATTGATAAGATAACTTGTCAGTGTATGATGGGAGCATGGTGGTGTATTTTGGAATTGTAAGAGGCTTACTTTGATGAGGTGAAAAAAAAGTTCACAGTGTAATGTCACCATGTGGAATACACAGTGTTAATGGAGCGACCTTTCATGACATTTAAGTACCCTAGTTTTAGGACTGTGACCATATATATATATATACATGATTTAGATTGGAAATAATTAATTTGATATATCATTGAGGTAGCATCAGGGCATCCCTGCCACAATCAGTAGAAGAGACACTCACCTATAAAGTAGAGGAGCGAAGATTCCTGGAGAAACGAGGGAAAAGATTAATACTACAACAAGAAGGAACATGGAGACCGCACCCCTGAGATCTGATGGGAGGGGTGAGGACGACAACGAGAAGACCAATAGATGGGACAACAAGCTTGACTTCTTCATGGCTGCTATAAGTTCTACTGTAGGCCTGGGCAACTTGTGGAGGTTCCCTTATATAGCCTACAGGAACGGGGGAGGTAAGTTAAGTTTTCTTTCTGCTAAAGTCAGCAAATTAAAACCAGTGTCCACCTTTTTAATCTGCAAAACAAATCACCATGCAGTCTAATGACACTCTCATTGCTGTTTCTCTCAAACATCTTGCATCAAAATTATACAAAGTAAAAGAGAATAACATTTGAAGGTCTACCCTATATCGTTTATAGTATATCCACCATATGTTTGTCTCACTAGATAAAAGACAAATTTAAACTTAATTTATATAATTATATAACTTAAAGCGGCGGTGGACTCCGATCTGGAAAGTTCCGGTGAGTTCCCTGTAGTGCTAGGGGAACTTATATTATAAGTGTGTTTTGCTTTATATATATACACATTTAACATGTGCAAAGATGAGTTGCACAGTGTAGAAACTCTTGAATGAGGCAACAGATCTTGAATTGCTGCGACAAATAAGAATGTTTAATCTAATTACCCTTTTTATGTCTACAGGTGCTTTCCTGATACCATACGTGCTGATGACCATCATTATTGGGTTCCCACTGCTCACACTGGAGCTAGCACTCGGGCAGTATGGACGCAAGGGGGTAGTTGGGGTCTGGAACCTCTGTCCTCTCTTTCAAGGTGAGCCTTATAAACATGTCTTACGGTAGTTTGGGAAAGGTTATACCAGTAAGGTTGCAGGGCACATGTTACAGTATTTTGGAGAGGCCTCAAATGTAACATCATGACTAAATTGTTAAAGCGGCTAAATCCGAATTTGATTGAATCTTAAATCCTACCTAAAGATGTATTAAGGGTATAGGAGACCTTCACATGTCATCCATAGCAGGAAACAGCTCAGAAATTAGGTCCCATGAGGCCAAGCTGTGAGCTTCAACAGTGTATTTTCAATGGGGAGAATAGATGTGTGCACACTTTTATACCATCCATTGGTCAACCATAATTGGCCAATAATATCAAATTTCAGGAAAATACTAGGTTATTGGCATGAATAGAAAAGTAGGAAGTGAATTCAATTTTCAAATTTCAATAATATATTTCTCATCAATCAACAGTTATATTCATAATTGCAGTATTTTTCCATGTCATATTATTTATCCATATACACACTATGTCCTATTAATAAATATAGATAGATATTAATAGATTATTATAATTTCCCTAAGCACAGTTGTTTTTTCCAAATACGACAGGCATGACAAAAAGGCTGCTTCTTAGATATACTAGTTTATATCAGCCGCCCTATAGTTCATATGTGATGTATGTACCAAGTTATACGACATGAAGTATAGTCTTGGTCAACATCCTGGATCAGTTTTTTGAAGATTTAATTCGAGACCCAATAATTGGATATAATCACTTTGAGAATTAACACGTTGATGTTAATCCTTGCAGGTATAGGGTGGAGTATTTGCGTCATGGACTTCCTGGCTGTCACATACTATGTCATGCTGATGGCATACTCTATATACTACGTCATAGCCTCCTTCTCTGCCACCCTGCCCTGGACAACTTGTAGCAATGCTTGGAATACAATGAGTAAGTGTCTCCATAAATAATTACTTATCATTGCCTTCTAATGTTCTGTATTTTCCCAGACTGTGTTAAAAGATACTTCGGGAGAAGAAACTATAAAGGGGGCCATTTCAGAGAGACTACAAACTGATCTATGGGCTCTTTAACTCAGCCTGGCTAAAAAATGCCATAATAATCACCAACTACCGCATGTGACCAGTAACTAATGCTATTTTTATATTAAGAATATTTCCCTGTTTATGTCTGATGCCTATAGACTAAACCTTCATATATAATCTGACATTTGGTTGTCCATGAAGTGTAAAATTAGACTGCATCAAAAATCTTTTAAGGGGAGTAATAAAACCTGAACCTATGATTGTAAATATGTTGCCCGGGAAACTGTTGCTATGGACGATGCTACTGCATGGCAATCTTACCATTCCACATTCATTTGGTTTCTGAACTTGGCAAATTTATTCATGCATTTGACACCAGGGTTAGCATTTGCACACACTCCCCCCCCCCCCTCAGAGAATTTAGTATTGGTGTACTAGAGTCATTCTGTGACTGTTAGGGTACAATAGATAACAACTGACACCCATTCTGACAGCTGTTCTCATGGAAACAGAAAATGCACAAACCATACAATTGTGCTACAAGAATATCACCCAAGCATATCGACCTTGTCCAAACAAAAATAAAGAGTCTTCCTGGCCATACTTAAGGTAGTGACACTCTTCTCTTATCATGTGAATTCATACCAACACTTTGTCATCAATCTTCATTTGTTACTCACGCTATCCTCTATCCCAGGCTGTGTAGATGAGGCCGTGATGTGTCAGCGGTCTGGAGGTAGTTGGGTGAATGGGTCCTGTATACCAACCTACAACATCAGTGAACCTATCAGAGAGATCACCCCCGGACCCACAGATGTACCTGCCTCATTCCCCAGTCAGGAATATTACAAGTGAGGTCACTTATTCACTCATGTGGGGAAACACACTTCTTTCAAGACAATAATTACCAATGCTAAAAATATTCTCCTTTTGACACAGCTGCTCTTGGTTTAGGGTTGATTTGAGAAAGAAAAAGACTTAAAATTTACCCCAAAGTCAATATCATCCAGAACAATAACTGGTGAGTAATCCTCTGTTGAATTACAAAAATTAGTTGATCAAAGCTCATCAACCTGTTGTCAATGTTCAGTCACCATTGAGTTGATTAATTTGGGCTGTAGATAGTTTTTGGCAATGATAACAAGTTGGTAATAATGAATCTAATTGCCGTAACTGTTTCACTTCCAATGTCCATCATTCCGTTGTCTTACAGTAACCATGTGCTAAGCCTGTCTAGTGGTTTAGATGACATTGGAGGAGTGCAGTGTCATCTAGCTCTATGTCTACTCCTTGCCTGGACCCTTATTGTGCTTGGACTCAGCATGGGAACCAAGTCATGGGGGAAGGTATACCATAATAAAATTTAGCTAATAAACCAGTTACAAAATACAGATTAATCTTTCATCTAATAGTAATGTATTTTGCACAACTTATGAACACTTTTGTTTTTTAAAGAATATGGTCACGTCATTGACAATTAAAGAGCGCCATATTTTACATCCCCAATAAATTAACCAACCCCTGATATTCCACAGCCCTGTGACATCATGAAAATGGTGGTTTGTTTACATGTGTATGGCATAGAAAAAATAACTATTTTAGGCCCTTTCCTCCTAAAATAATATAATTTGAATTGAAAAGAGGTAAAAAAATGAAGACAATTTTCATGAGGCTGTGAATTTTCTGTTTATCAACAGGTGAGTTACATGACAGCCCTGCTGCCATACACAGTGATGTTGGCCCTACTGATACAAGTATGCATGGAGCCAGGCGCTAAAGATGGCATCCTCTATTTCATTACTCCTGTATGGAACCGACTGGCAAATGCACAGGTAATGTAGAAGTAGTATGAATGTAATTGCAGTTTCACCATATTTCGAGACATTCTCTCACATAGATGGAGTATTGTACATTATGATACATAAATGAGCTTCTTAAAATCCTAAAGTGACATTGCCCTCAAATGTGTTCTAATTGATTCTACAAAATCATGATCGAAGGATGGAGCTTAATAAAATGTCCTCTATGGGCAATCATCTCCCCGCCCCTTCCCCTTGACCCCAAGTAATATCACCATAACTGACTTTTTCGTGAGTTCTCATGCAGTAATAATGAAATGGAGGTGCTGTAGCCAAAAATGCAAATTAATTAATCATTCATTGTAAGTATCAACCTTCTCTGTAATTCGATTGAAACAAATATAATTGTATCTACTTTTATATTTTTCGTGATTGCAGAATAAAAACCTTGCAAATTGAAAAATTGAATTGAATCATGCCCTAAATAGAGGGCGACATGTGGCCAAGGTTTACTTTCAAAAAGTAATAAATTGAGCATACAACTGATAATTACTTGAATTCTAAGCTTAATTGAATGAAATGAGATTGAATAACGTAGGTAGCACATAAAAAAATGGCAATAGGGAACATTTTGGTTAATTTCAAACAAGATTGATTTTTGAACCCTAATCATTGGAATATGTCACTTTAATACCTGTAGTGTGGGACCTCTGGCATGGTTTCCAACACCTTGTCCCTCATATATAGGCCTCTGGCATGGCTTACAAAACTTGTCCCTCATGTGTAGGCCTCTGGCATGGTTGACAATACCTTGTCCCTCATATATAGGCTTCTGGCATGGTTTACACTACCTTGTCCTTCATATATAGGCCTCTGGCATGGTTTACACTACCTTGTCCCTCATGTGTAGGCCTCTGGCATGGTTGACAATACCTTGTCCCTCATATATAGGCATCTGGCATGGTTTACACTACCTTGTCCCTCATATGTAGGCCTCTGGCATGGTTTAAAACACCTTGTCCCTCATATATAGGCCTCTGGCATGGTTTACACTACCTTGTCCCTCATGTGTAGGCCTCTGGCATGGTTGACAATACCTTGTCCCTCATTAATAGGCTTCTGGCATGGTTTACACTACCTTGTCCCTCATATATTTTTTTGGTTTAAAAAGAGTTTTATTGTCTTCCACAATTTAATAAAGTGATTACAGACAATCTTCAAGTATCCTTTTTGGCTTATTCTATACTAACCAAGTATCTATATATGATGCGAGTTAATCACATTCACACGACGATCATAAATGATATCTTCATAGTAATTACATGATGAAATACATAGAGATGACAAAATATATACGAAATTAAATACAATACAATACAATTACATTCAAGAAATAACAATAAAAATGAGAAATGCGATACAGTAGTTTGTTAGATATACTATTCAACGTGTGATTTATGAGAGTAGATGGTTTTGATGAAAATAATTCAATCAATTGATACATAGTTTCTAATTTAATTTGAATTAAATAACGCGGCGTCCAGTATGCACAAAAAATGGCTGTCTCAGGTGTAAGTCAAGGTTACATTAAAAGGTATTTGAGGGGTACTTTTTGTCAAGTCTCCACTTATCTTCTATTTTAAAGTGACAATGTCAATAGGATAAGACGATCACTCGCTTAACGGCACATGTACACATGAGGGTTACTTATATTCAAGTCTCCTCCCATGTTCATTCTTACATTTCAAGTAGCAACAATGACATGGTCCAGTCTGGTTACACAGTGTGTCTCCGAGAGTGGATTAGTCTTACTAGTATGTTCCAAAGTTAACAGCTATGTAAATCAGTAGCTGGTTTCTAGCTCTTCATCAGTCTCACAGAATAGGAGAGACTCGTCCAGAATTTCGGTGTCAGCAGGATTGGCATTGGGTCTGCTCAGGTCACCACATCTCCTCATCCTTTTTTTAAACTTCATCTTGCTTTCACTATGTTGGTACCAGTCCCCCAGATTGTTCCAAAGCTCGCATCCTCTATACAATGGTGAACGAGTGTATAGTGCTGAATGATGCCTTCTTACATTAAATTGGATTTTATGTTGAGAACGGGTAACACGTAGCCTTGGAGTTGTATTCACCCAAGTGGTGTCACAAGAGTATTTAAACATGACACTAAGTAATAGTTCTTGCCTCCTGCGCTTCAAATAAGGCACTCCACTTAATTCGTGCATCTCCTCAATACTATACTTTTTATTTTTATTTTTAAAACAGATGCCAAGACCCCTATCTTGTAGTCTTTGTAATTTAGCTAGATTGCTATTTGAAGTTCCTTCATATGCATAGCAGGCATAATCAAACAGAGACAAGACCATACTTTTGTATATTGCAAGGCTTACATTCCTAGTCATATTTTCACGTAATTTACTTAGACAGAATAATCTATTGTTTACCTTTTGGTTAACATTCTTATACGCCCCATCCATGTTTAAAAGACTGTCTACACTTAAACCTAGATACTTATATGACTCCACAATGTCAAGTTTCTTCCCTCCCATGCTGAACCTAATACCCTTTGTTTTGTTCTTCTTTTGAGTAGAGACACACCAGGCCACCTTAGTTTTATCCAAATTGGTTGTTAATCTCTTTTCAACACACCAGTTATGTACTGAGTCAATGTCAGCTTGCAGCCTTGAGGTTACAATATCTATTTTATTACTGGAGGTGTAAAATACCAAATCATCAGCATACATGATGAATTTACAATGTTTTATACAGGATTTTATGTCATTCACATAGATTATAAACAGTAAAGGTCCTAAAACAGACCCTTGTGGTACTCCATACCCTACATATTCAGTTTCAGAAGTGAAATCACCTATCTTAGTATATTGTGTTCTATTAGACAGATAACTAGACAGCCAGTCAACAACAGCGCGATCAAGACCTAGTTTCTTGATTACAGACATTAAATATTCATGGTTTACACTGTCGAATGCCTTTTTCAGGTCTAAAAAGCAAGATGCCGTAATGTGAGAGCGGTCTCTATTATCATAAAGGTCACTTAAGTATTTGAAAATGGCATCTTCCGTACCAAGCCCTTTCCTATAGCCATACTGATAATCACCTAGGAAGCTTGTGTCTTCCAGGTGATTATAAATGTAGGCATGTGCTATTTTTTCACATATCTTTGAAGGGACTGGCAATAATGAAATCGGACGCCAATTATTAACTAACTTCAAGTTTCTAGTTTTGGGGATAGGATTTACCCTTGCTTGTTTCCAACTGGTTGGAAAGACCCCCATGTCAAAAGACTTCTGATATAGTCTCGTCATTTGCGGGACCAAATTTTGTAGGGCTACCTTTAGAACGTCACACCTCAGATGCTCTATGCCAGAAGTCTTGTTGACATTTATATCATTGAACAGGAGCTCCACCATCCCCTCAGTTACCCTCAGCACATCAGCACGGGCTGGCTCAATTTTGCTTGTACAATCTACTATAGGATGGCCAGCTCTTGTCAAATCACTGGACAATACCTGTCCAATATTGGCAAAAAAATTATTCAGAAAATCCACAGAATCCTGATTATCCTTTAGACAAGAATCATTCCCTATCAGGGTAGGTGGGTCAACAGGACCGACCGGTTTCATAAGAGAATTTACATTGCGCCAAAAGGCTTTGGGATCATCCTTAGAATCTTCAAAAGCTTGTTTTATTTCTGCTGCTTTTGCGTATCTGATGCTCATATTGATTCTACACCTCATGGCCTTGGCACAATCCAAATAGAACTCATCATCAGTTTTGAAGTACAAGTCCAAATAATCTTCTCTGGCATGGTTTACACTACCTTGTCCCTCATGTGTAGGCCTCTGGCATGGTTGACAATACCTTGTCCCTCATATATAGGCATCTGGCATGGTTTACACTACCTTGTCGCTCATGTGTAGGCCTCTGGCATGGTTTACACTACCTTGTCCCTCATGTGTAGGCCTCTGGCATGGTTGACAATACCTTGTCCCTCATATGTAGGCATCTGGCATGGTTTACAATACCTTGTCCCTCATATATAGGCATCTGGCATGGTTTACAATACCTTGTCCCTCATATGTAGGCAGCTGGCATGGTTTACAACGCCTTGTCGCTCATATGTAGGCTGCTGGCATGGTTTACCATACCTTGTCCCTCATATGTAGGCCTATTGCATGGTTTACAATCCATTGTCCCTCATATGTAGGCATCTGGCATGGTTAACCACACCTTGTCCCTCATATTTGCCCCCTCACTTTGTCTGTAGGTATGGAGTGACGCGGCTATCCAGGTGTTCTACTCTGTAGGTTGTGGTGGTGGGGCCTTCATCACGATGGGAAAACACAACCATGTCAAGAACAACCCAGTTGTGTAAGTGCTACTTGACCCCATTATATATTGATTGATTGGTTTATTACTCCTGATTATCCTGAGGAAATATATAATCCTTATAGAATGTGTTGTTGTATTCCACAGCAGGTAGTATATCTATATTTTCATGAAGCAATAGTTATATATGCTCCTCGGCATTTTTATAGGAAGTGGATACTGTCCCTGTTCTTGAGTCCTACTGTCCAAGGCTTAGAACACCTATATCGGACTAACACTCATAGTAGCAGAGAGTGATCAATGGACCTCATCCACATACAGCTACGTATGTTAAAGTGGCATAATCACCGAGCATATCCCACTCCCAATTCTTGTACTGTTCTAGTGTGGTTAAGTGGGAGTGGTGAGAATGTCCCTTTAAGTACAGTCAGACCCTTTGTTCTCTCAGTAAACAATGGTGTACATGTATGTACTTTTAAATCACCAACGTAAGCCTAGCCTGCTCTATCAACAAGCTGTTAAAGCCCTAGTTTGATTTTCAGAGCGATACAATATTCGTAATCTGTTGTGTAATATCAAGTCCATACAGCTTCTAAAATCATCATCACATCCGAAAGTCATGCAGAAAATTCTAAATGTATTTCATTAATTTGTTCAGAATCGTTGATGTCTTGATACAAAAGTACTTGGTACAAAAGTACTTAGTCTCACTCATTATGAGGAGAATATACAACTTAGAAGTGCTACGCAAGTATCACTGATTGTGTTTCATTAAGTTGAAATTGTATGACTGGTTGTAATCTATGACTAGGTTCAGTCTATTACCGGGTGCAATCTATGACAATCTATGACCAGCATGAAAGAGTAGATCTTTGCTTCATATATTTTCTATTCAGATATGGATAGCTTATAATAACACAAAGAAATGCATATTTCACCATCCCCTGTTCTCCTGTACAAAATGAAATAGTTTGTGCCGGTCATAGGTTGCACATGCTCATAAATTACACCCTGTCGCAGACTTTCAACTTGTATTGACTTGGGGAAAGATGGCCTACTACAATCCTGATGTTTCTCTAGTGATGCTGGGATCCTGGTGTTTGGGGATCTCTTCTCTAGTATTTTCTGTGGATTCGTCATCTTCGCGATTCTTCGACAGATGTCAACCAACATCAATGTCCCCATCACTGATGTTGTAGATTCAGGTAAGCGATGCAATACTCATTTTGTCTTCCATTTTTGATATTGAGAGCCACAATAAAGAATATAAAATGAATTACTCTGAAGTCAGTCTAACTCATGATTTAACAGTTTAGCAGTGTGAAATCATGAAATGATGCCCGCTCTAGTATTGCTAATGTAACACTGATCACTGTAGTTACATGTGTATACAGGTGATCGAGTAGCTCTTTGGGGAGTAGTGTTTTTTTGAATTGAGGGAGGGGTGTCCAATCCCCTTAGTTTCTATACTGCCCTCCCTCCCTCCCTCCCTCCCTCCCTCCCTCCCTCCCTCCCTCCCTGCCTCCCTGCCTCCCTCCCTGCCTCCCTCCCTCCCTCCCTCCCTCCCTCCCTCTCAACCCCCCCCCCCCCCCCACCTGAACACTGAACCATTATCTAACCAGACTAGTTTATGTGTTTAGGTCCTGGTTTAGCCTTCATTGTATACCCGCGTGCTGTGACTGCCCTCCCTTTGCCCCAGCTGTGGTCTGTGCTGTTCTTCCTCATGCTGACTAACCTAGGTCTGGGATCTGCTGTAAGTATCATTGTTATCACCTCATATCATTTGTTAAAAAAGAGGATACATGAATAGGCCGTACAAAAGTATTCATATTTGTATAATGTCATGATAGCATAGTCATCAGGAATATCTTAATAAAATCATATGTGATAGGAGCATTCCTGTCATTATTCTTAAGATAATCAGAATTAACTATTATACATGGAAAAATAATCAAACAACAGTTTCATCTAAGATAACAGCTGATTTATATTCAAACATCTGTGATAGATTCCACAGCTGGCCATCATCCTTGGTTCTCTAACAGAGGAGATAGAGCTGCTGAGCACCAAGAGGAACCGCCTCATCACCCTCATCTGTCTGGCTGCTGCCTCCTTCCTCATAGGACTTGTCTACACCACTAATGTAAATATAGCTAAAAACACTATATGCCTTAAACGGATATTCTCATCAGTAACCTACAGGTCACCTTCTTAAGTATTATTCATGAGTGGCACATTAGTGTTGAGAGTAATTTGTTGGAGATCTGAGCTATGTTTTTTTGCAACAAATATAGGGAGTATGATATACATAGATACAAAGTCAGAACTAGAAAATTCCTTGTTCACACATTTGAATTATAAACTAAATTGATAAAAACATAGTATGTTATGGATGAACCTGTTCCACAGTTAATGTCGCGACCTGAAAAGAGTCATACACATTATAATACTTGTGTTCAATAATTTCTTATAGCATACAGAAGTAGTATAGAGGAGCAAACTCAGCGCATAGGAATAGCTACTGGGTGAAAGTTGACATACTTACCAAACGGATGTGACGTCATTTGACCTACTTAGAAGGCTCTCAACCAATCAGAGAGCAGTATTCACAGGAAGTGACGTCATATGACCTACTTATACCATGTCAATGACCTACTAACCTACTAACCTACTCTACATTGGTATTGCACCATATTGTGCAATGTCTTGACCTATATTGGTATTACAAGATATTGTGCAATACTTTGACTTACTAACCTACTCTAGTTTCTTGTTGCATAATATTGCGCAATACCATACTTCTACATTATTATTGCATCATATTGTGTAATAGTATGAGTGACAAACAAACAACAGTTGGGCTTATGTTATTCATTTTTTATTCATTGAAATAACTCATCCAATGTCATTACTCTATGTTGAGTGTGTTGTTACTACAGGAGAAACCACAGCTAGTCTTGGGTGGTGGGGTCCTACTCTGGTCCGCCTCCACCGTGGTCACTCTTTCTTCCACGGCCCGCATACGACCTTGAACATCTGATAACATTGCGAGGATGCCATCTAGCACTTGTGCGGTGCCCTTGCTTGCTTCTAGAACGGCCTCCAAGATGACTTTCTCCCCACTCCGCTCCCACTCCAAGTCGTCAACCTCATATTGGATGTCTTTCACCTTGCGTTCTTGTAAGAACCTGTCAAAGGATGCTTTGTCCACCACTCGATCTAACTTCAGGAACTTTCTCACATCATCTTCTGTGATACTAACCGATCCAGGAAGTTCGTATGTAGACCCATCCATTGTGTCACTACATTTTTGGGTGCCTGACTCCGACATGCTGCTATAAGGAAGTTCACACAGTGACCACCACACGTTGTAGAGTAAAAGTTTTGCACTTGTTTCTTGTTGTAGTCCCCGTGACCATCTGCTGATTTTTTCATCAATGCAGTGTGATATATAGTAATTGGGGGGATTCCATAAGGATCAAAGTAGAATACGTTTCCATTTCGCTGTACATATACAGCAATCCAGTGCTGCCCAGGTAACTGGTGGGGGTGAGTGTTACTCACAAAACAAGTGCCTGGTTTAAGTTCTTTAGGGCATTGATCGGCAGCAAAAGTCCCAATGAAATAATGTCTAGTATAAGGATTGTTTTGTAGAATGGTGTTGATCTCGGATGTCTTCATTTTATGACATGTAGTAGTCTGTCACTGGTAACCGGTCACTGTTCAGCTGGATCATGTTGTCGAAGAAGGAGCAGATGATGGCTGAGACAGAGTGTGGGGTCGCGGTCCTGAATCGCAGGGTGATGGTGAGTTTACCTTGCCTCAACAAGTTGATCCGGGCATCTTCAGGGGTTCTGTCTGCCGTCAGATCAAAGGCGAACAGTGTGTAGCCGTCCATGTATTCTCCTACTTTCAGGTCACAGTCAACTCCACAAGCTAGGATACCAGTGTCCTTGAACAACTGGTTGTAAGCTCGCTGCACTTTCCCCTCTCCAAAGTTGGTTTCCACTTCAAACTTCTGGTCATTGAACTTTACTTCAACGTTGCTGATGTCGTAGTGCCTGAAGTGGAACGGGTTCTCTGTTTTAGTACCCGAGGCTGAGGTCTCTTTCACTAACCCGATGACGAGCCTGGAGGGGATTCGAGTGGTGTCAGGCTGTGTCCAGCTGTACTCCAGTGACCCACCGTCCAGTGTGTGTTTCGTCACTCGTGATCTTGTGATGGGGTAGTTGAACGGGCCAAACTTGGGGTCCATGAGCATCTTGTTGTGGGTCTCTACTACCTCGTCACGCACCAACACTTGTCTCATTCTCATCTCAGCTTTGGTGATGTTGATGAAGAAGTTGTTGGCAGCAGTTTGCATCATGTAGAATGCTGGTGAACTTCGCTCAAAGATGAACTTCAGTTCACAGTGGGAAGGTATGAGCTTACACTGTGTCAACATGTCCACATGTGGCCTCAAGACAATGCAGTGAGTCTCGTGTTTTGTAATAGCTAATCTCCTAGCTACCCAGCCTGTGTTGTTAGCACCTGTCGTGTCCATTTGACCTGGTGTGTCTTTCTGCCATTTCTGGCACCCGGCCATGCGACCTAACTTCTCAGTCCTACTGGAACCTAGTAAGTCCATGAACATAGCTCGCATGGCGTAGTCCTCGTTGTTGGAGGTTACTTTCTCGCCGTTGATGAGTAGCTGACTCGTCCTAAACAGAGAGTGACCTATGTTGTTCACTGGAGCAGCGTCATCACCCACGGCGAGGAGCGTGCCATCTGCCTTCTGTACTTTGAATTCCAGATACAGTTCTGTGTCACTCAGGTCAGTGTACAGAGAGGTTGGCTCAAAGGTGAAGTCAAAAGACTGTGTGTTGACGGTGAGGGCGTTGTTTGTGGTTTTCACTATGGTTTGACTTTTCAATATGTCATGTTGAGTGATTGGTAATGCATGTAAATCTAACTCACTCACAGCACACAACTGTCCGTGGGGGTGAATAAGACTCATGTTGATGAATTAGAATAAAGTGTAATTCTGTTTTTTCCTCTGTGACTTCTGCTTCTTATGCTTAGGCTTAGCACGACCTTTACCTTTCTGCTGCTTACCCTTGGCTTTCTTACGTCCTCTCCCTGTGGTAGTCGCACGTCGTTTGGCTGGTGGAGGTGATAGCGCGTCGCTTAAGTAGCTTTGGGTACTGTTAGCAGCACGTTTCAATAGGTTTTGACCTGCTGCTTTGGATCTATTCACTATACTACTCTTCACGCTGCGACCACTCAAGACATCACTTAATATTTCTCCGCCTGTAGAGAGAAGAGCTCGCCCAGCAGTCTTTGCTACTTTTTTCCCGACATTAGTCAGCAGGGGAACAGCTGTTTTGAACAACCCACTCAAAAATGACCCTATACCATGTCCTTTTTGCACTGGTGAACCTTTGTATGCAGGCAGCACTCCACCTCTACCAAACTGAGATTTTGTGTAGTAGTCTCTGTATTGGCCTTTAGGTGCTGTGTATGGTGGAGTCCCATAGTAATGCATCATTCTTACTGTTTAGGTCTGAATACTAGTACCACTGTCACGTGTCCTCTTTCAAATGGTATAGGTTGGCCTGTGCTGTCTCTTAAGTACACTGTGATTTGGCGAAAGGAACTGCAGCACACTGGTTGGTACACTAAGTGTTGGAAAGATATTGACTGTGTCGCTAATTTTTTGGAGTTTAAGGTGACTGCTCTGAGTAGGGGAACTTTTCGATCTCCCACTGTAGTGTTTTCTACCACATCAGAGTACAGGTATACTACATGTGACTTATAGTTTACGTCAACCACGTCCTCTCCCTGTGATTTTCCAGCGATGAAAGTCCGTCTCCTGAACCCTAGTTGATAGGCTAAGTTTGGAGGTAATTTTAACATGACGTTAGGTGGTAAGTATACTGTACATTTCATGGTGACTTTGTCATAACTGAACACTGTAGTACGCCTGAAGGCACCAGTCACAGCTGCCACTATGGCTGGTTGAGTTGAGTTGAAATACTTGTTCAGGTAAGCAATCAACGCATTATTGTCCTTCATGTATCCTCCTAACATTTTGAAGCACCTGTATTTCCTTCCCTTCTCGAAATGGTTCTCCCTTACTAGTTCATCTAGTTCTTTCAAGTGTAGGAAATATTTTACAGCATTCAATTCTGTTTGTGACATGCGGCCATTGGGTAGACCTATAGCAGCATACACACCCAATTCTCTCGTCGTATATTGATCCTCTCCTGTGTGAGGGTTTTTTCCTACCAATGCTTTCTGGAACATCACCTCTACACCGCGTTCTAAAATGTTCCCTGTGTTCAGGTGAAAGGGTGACAGTCGAGCTTCATTCAATAGAGGGTCGTTGCTGTCTTGTTCCCTGTACAAACTACCTAACCGCTCGTTCATCAGCATTTTCAATCCTGTCATAGTGAGTCCTTTGTTAGCATTTCCAGCTGTATTGTGTTGGCCCTCTATTATTATGATAGTTTCAGGTGACAGGTTGTAGTAAATGGGAGGGCAAGTCACTTCTAATAGCGCACACTCATATGGGCTATTGAGGGATACATACTCAGGTAGCAGAGTGGTGTAAGTAGTCAGTGTGTTGTCAGGAAAAGTCTGCATAGACGAGTTGCTGGGTAGAGTTATGGTGAAAGCCATACTTATTTTATGTTTTTGACTGGTTCCCAAGTATTGAATTTACTGTCGTAACCTTTCCACTTGACTAATCCTTCGCGTTTTCTCCCACTGTACCTATATTTGACCACGTCTTCAACCAAGTACCGTGTGGTAGGGCTAACAATTGCCTTTTGAACCTCTGGTTGATAGAACAAGCCTTTTATCTCCTCCCCTAGGGTGTCCTTTAAGTTATATCCTGCGGGTTTTAAACCGTCCACTGTGAACACTTCCTCTGTCCAGTTTGGTTCATAACCTCTGTTGAATGTTTTTTTCTTCTTCAACATTCTTACTTTATCCCCTTTCTTCAATGTCAAAGGTTTCATTTTTTTCTTAGGTGGTTGTTCATATAACCTATGGAATAATATGTCAGAGTTCTCTGGTGTCACTTGAGCTGGAGTCCCACCTATAGTTTTGTGAAATGTGTTGTTGTATGAGTGTACTAGATGAGGTAGAACATCATACCACGTGTATGTGTTCTTGTGTGTGAAGTACCGCCACATTTTACTCTGTAGTGAGGAATTGAAGCGTTCTGCTATAGCACATTTCACATCATCATTTTCTCCTGTGAAGAAATCGATGTTTTCTTTCTTTAAATACTCTTGAAAGATTTTATTAAGAAATTCTTTTCCGCGGTCAGTCTGTAAAGAGTGTGGCGTTCTTTCCTTAGTCATACGTATGAAGCCATCTAACACTTCATGGCTCTTCTTGCTTCTAAGTGGTTCAGCAAAAGCATACCTAGAGAACACGTCTATACCAACTAGTATGTATTTGTACCCAGCATTTTCTTTACTGAAAGGTATCATCTCAATGAGATCTAATTGCCACTGTCGATCAATTCCAAACGTCTGAGTTTTGCGTCTTGGGAAACGTCTACGGTATGGTTTGTGTTTTGTGTAGGCATCTAAATTTTCTAATGCTAGCTCTATGTTTTTCAAGTCTGTTCCTTTGAAATGTTGTTTCTTTATTTTTGAAGCACTAGTGAAACTACCTGGCTCTGTCACAGTAGTGTATTTCTTTATCACCTCACGCTTCAAAGCTTTGTGCGCCATACTATGGGTTTCTTGTGATACCGGGTGGAACCACTCCCTTTCTGTTCAGTCGATTTCTTTGGTGTTGTTACTTGACCAAATGCTGCCTTATTTTTGACGTGTGTCAGGTTGGGGTTCAACTTTTTAACAGCTCTGATAAAGACGCTTCTACCAAGTGGAGCTGTACCTTTAGTTTTAGACCGCGTAGCATCACCCAATAACTCCACTATATTACTACCTTCCACTATGTGTCCCCCTACTCGTAGTCTACCTCGCCTATCCCAGTTGACTAGTCCTTTCCCTTTGTCCATCAACAGTTTGTACAGCTGGCGAGAAGAGTGGCGATAGCTTTTAGGTATATCACATTCAATTGCACGCTCCAAGCCAGCTTCAGATGACATCTCACCTTCGTCTTCACTACCACTAGTACTATGACTTGATACAGGTGTAGTCCTTCCAGATTTACCTGTTCCTGCATCGAACCATTCTACTGCGTCATCATCATCATCATCACTGGTGACATCACCATGCACAGATGAGGTTGGTGCACTGAGAGCTTTATCCGGTGTTCCTGTGCTAGGTGGATTAACGCTTTTAGCCTTTTTCATCAAAATACCAGAGCGTGTCATGAGTTGATCGTACATAGACAACTTCCGGTTAGTTTTCAATGTAGGGTCGTTCAGAACAGAATTGGCACGTTTCTGCAGGTGTAGTAAGACGTTGACGAGACTGGCGTGTGGAGATAGTCTCTCTCTTAATGCTTGAGTTTCAAAATAGTCTGTCTGTGCATTTACAGCTGTGGTGGTAGTGTCATCTGCCTTTGGGTTCTGTATCATATCCGGTCTAACTAGTAGCATTCTACTGTATTCACTCATTTTCTCGTGATACTACTTATCAAACTAGTGAGCAAAGGTAATGCTACACCTAGCAAGGCACCAATGAAACCACCTTTCTGCTCTAATACCTCTCGTTTTTTTTTCGGAGACACTTTAGCACTAGATACCAGACGTAGTTCCTTCTTGTATGGTGTGAGTTTCTTCACTGCTTCTGGTGCATTGTGCACTAAGCTTTTATTCATCACATTAATACAGATCTGACTCATTAGTCTGATGAACTTATCGCTAGAAGCTTTCATAATGTGTTGACACTCACTAGCCTTACATTTAGACAGGTGTTTAAGGAGTGGGTAGTGGAGTTTGAGTATAGCGATGTCACTCTGCTTCCCCATCTTATCTTTTAGTCTGTGGTGCAAAGACAGTGGTATTCCAAGGTGTAGTTATACTGTTTCTCACTCTGAGGTGGTCTGGTGTTGCTTGTTTAAAGTCTAGTAGTATGTATGAGTGCTTGGCCTTAGTCTCGTTGTTATATACAGCTGTGAGGAACTTAGGGTGGCTTGGAAAGGCTTGTCTAGATAGCACACTGATTTGTGACATGTCTCGAGGATTCTTGAAAACAACTAGGTAATGTGCATTCAAAGAAATTTGTCTATAGTTTGGATCTTTCATGAAAAGATTCTGAGATATGAAAATAATGCTGATGTTCTGGTGGTGTGAACCTTCTGTGAAAACTCTAGCTACAGTGGCTATGTCTTCCTTGTTAGTTAAATCATCCACTATGACTAGTGAGTGAGGCGCGTCCCCAGTCGAGTGAGATTTCAATAAAGTGTCTTCACTAAGCAGTCCTAGATGAAATTCTACTTTGTCTTGAAATTCTGTGAAAGAATTCTGCCATTGACTGTAGCAGTAAGTTATGTGATGTACTTCAGGTGTAATCAGATCTTTCACATTTCTCAGTAAGTGAAATACTAATTGACTTTTACCACAAGAGGTGGGCCCAGTCATTAGCATAGTGAAAGGGCCTTGAAGTCTAGGGTCAAACACTTCTTCTTGCTTGGTCGACATCGTTGCGTGTTATAATTCAATCACTGAGTGCTTCATGTATATGTAGGGTGATGTAGGGTAGGGTAGGATAGGTTAATTTAGGGTGAATAGTGTATTGTATTTTGTGTGTCATACACACACACACACACACACACACACACACACACACGTACGTGTGTGTGTACATACATGTATACACACATATAGAGAACACACATAGTGTGTGTTCTATACACACACATAGTGTGTGTATATATAAAAAAAACGTTCTACCTACCCTACCCTATCCTAACTAACCCTATTCTATTCTACACTGAGTCATTCAACAAGCGTTTAGCTAGGCCTCTGCGGTGAGGTGTTAATGTGATATCGACACTCCATTTACACAGACAGCTCTTGACTTTCTTCTTGTCGTGATCATTGTAGCGATTTAAGAATGAGTCTGGAATCTGAAATATGTCGTCTGGAGTTGAAGCTTTATCTGGTACCAAGACTCTTTCCATTCTACATGCGAGCATGTCTATGATGCTCTCCAACAGGTACAGGTGATTCATGTTGCTACCTGGGTCGAACTGGGGGTGGTGTGGATTGTTGTCATAGTGATGTTGTAATGCTTTGTCCCAGGCACGAAGTTCTCTTTCTTTCTTGAGAGGTTCACTCCTTCCAAACTTCAAACCATATCCCAGTGCCTCTACACATGAGAACTTAGATAGGTCATGCTTTAATACCAGCGCATGTAAAGGTTCCTTCTCACACAGCTCTAGACTATCACACACTAAGGTGAAAACATAGTATAGCCAATGTCTGTGGGATAACGTAGTTCCAAAGTGGTTCATCACATACTGTAGACACTTGGCGCTACAGCTGATCACATCACCGCGACTTTTTACGTAATTTATGACTGTGTTGTCGCCACAGTCCTGAACAAGATCGCTTATGTTGTATGTCTTCATTTTGGTAGCTTTTTATCGACTGACACTAACCCTGGACTGGAGTATCTATATACGACATAGCACTATGTTTTGTGACACGCCCACTACCTGTCACAGTGATGATTTATGGTATTCTATGTGATAGAACGTAGGAAGAGTAGAAATGATTTCTATATGATTAACAGGAGGGAGGGAGGCTGTGCTTTTGCACAGCCAATTATAGCATTGCAGAGGACGTCAGTTTAATGTGTAGAGTAGAGGTTATCTGGGTATGCTGTGGTGACATTGAATTCGTGGGACTTGTGGGGACATGGATTGAACACTACTTTAGTGATATAGCAACAGCCATGCTGGCTATGTCCTATCTCTGTGGAGAAGAGCTTTTCAAAATAAAATTTCTTCTCTCTCTTTGAGGTAATTTTGACAATTTTATCGGGTTTTACCATAGTGGACAAAACTAAAGGGAGGGCTAAGCTTCTTTGAAAGAAAGCTGAACGACCACCCACCCCGTTACGGAAGTTGGGGGAGGACTTTGCTTCTGTGTAGAAATTAGAAGAGAAAGTGTGTTTCGCCCAGATATTCTGCATGTCGCGGAATGTCAGAGTGAACACTAACCCTTCATGACCAGCAGCAATCACAGAGAAAGGTTCAGTTGACGTCAGTTTAATTTCACTGAGTAAATCAATCAGTCTGTGTGATCTATCCGCTGGTTCTACGACGTCGGCCAAGTCGAATCCCAATTCAAAATCTGGAATAATGAAACGTTTCCTTCTGAAAGACATTTGCTCTTGTCTAGTACAGAATAAAGTGATCTCATGAGTCCTCCCTCGTTCAATGAATCCACTAGCAGTCAACTCTCTCTCAGGTATGAAAACTGACCCTTCTCTTGCTGACTCTATAGAGCGCGCCATTGTATGTGTCTTGGTGCAGCGAACAAACAATAATGAGCTATTCCTCTGAGACAGACGCAGTTTCATTGGAATTTTCACTCATTAGTGCAAAAGAACTAACCCAGCGTTCTGCTGTTGTAACATGAGGTAAGGTATAGATAAAGTAATATAAATTGATACATTAACCTCCTCACTGTTTGTACTGCTATATGTTTTTTGAACATTCATTTATTTCTGTGATTAATGTTGTCAACCAATCAATTCACATCAAAATAGATGTGAGTGGTGCTAGTTTGTACTTTTGAGTGCTGAGCAGCTCATGTCACTTGAGTCCTGGTAGATTTATTACAGACGCTGTGTTATCCCACCGACGTCGGTCTTACGTTCATTTTGGGTGATTGTTTTACTATACTTTTTTAATCACCCAGTCGCCTTTGTCTAGGGTATTTCTAATGGTTGTGCAATATCTAAGACAGGGTATATTATGGTCGAGCACCTAACCCTCCACAAGAGCAGTTTCTACTGCACTACTACACACCACAATGCCTCGTCGGAACCAGAAGAAGCATAGCATCACCATGCACAAGACTATTCAGCCGACACCTGTTGCTACACCTTCACCTACGGTATCTGATGGGGAATTGGACAGCGAGAGAGATTTGTTCCCTGAGCTAGACCCAGCAGGTGCCAGTGAGTTGGCTGCCGCCGACATATCAGAGTTCATGATTCTGAACTCTGTTTCACTCACTACTGACGAGACTGACCACCCCCAGGAGAGCATGAACGCTTCATTGGATCTTCCTCACGACACAGGTGTGACAACTTCTAACCTCATCTACCCTGGTTCATCCGATCAACTTCAGGTTGGAGCAGAGGTACCAGTTACGCTACTCCAATACAGCGCTCCCCAAGCAGACCCAGATGCGGGCGACAACACTACATCTCCTCCATCCCAAGATACCACAGCCGACCCTGGGATGTGGTTGTCTACTAAAGGTAAAAAAAGGTCATCAGCTGGAACTGTTGGTGGTGAGAAGAAGAAACGACAGAAGAAGGTGAAGTCTAGTGACACAGTAACCAGCTTTGGGTCGGTGCCCCTGACCGAGTCATCTTGGCCGGCTAAAGTAGGCTTTCCATCCCCACTGCCAGATAGAGTGTTCTTCACGACACAGGACCCCAACGTGGAGTTAGAAGTGTATTCCCACCCCAACACCCCAGGTGTGTCTATTCGACACTACCCTAATGCACCCTACGAGAAAAGGATTAACCTGTCTGTTAATCTCTTCCATAAGTTGTGGGCAGCATCAGACATCCTCCTGACAAACTTTGACCGCATACAACAAGATGCCGACTCAGGAATGCGCAGTTCTAAACCATACGTGGAGCAGTTGGACGCTTTCGGGTGCACTAAGGCTTTAGTGAACATGTACAGAGGACGTGGCAAGGTGCATATCGGAACGCCATCTTACATCGACGAGATGATCGCCATGACCAAGCTGACAGCACGCCAGCCCAGATCCACCCTACACTGCGGAAGCACCATGTCTGTACACGCCCTGAGAGACATCAACCAGCGTGTGGGCCGTGTACTACAGGACTACACCTGGAATGCTGACACTACTCCTGTTGTCATAGAATGAAGTAAGTGGTCGACTATGCTAAGGTGTCTGTTCAAATAGGGTACAGTTCCACATTACTTAGAGTGTACATTATTTGTATAGTGTGTATGTTATTGTCACCGTGTGTGTTTTCATTATGGCGTCACCCAAGAAGAAGGCAAAAATAATCGGGATAAATTGCCCAAGATGTAATGTAGTCAGAACACCTAAGTTAGTTACAATAGAAAACAGCAGGAAAATTCTGTGCAAGTCACTTTCCTGTACAAGGGAGATATACTCAGAAAATGACACTTTGATCCCACAAGAAATTAAAGACTCTCCACTTTATTTGAACGAGTACATTCGAAATTTCAATTCTATTGGCAGTGGATTAGTTGTGTTAGGAAGTATACAGTCTACTTTCAATGTCAGACTCACACAGTTGGGGTTGGGTGTGAGTGACATAGCCAGCTGTTTGACTAGTATACACAGAAATCAAGTATACAGTTATAAAGTGGCTGTTTCCTATGGTAGACTCCTTTCCAAAATAGAGTCAGGTGAGACAGAGGAGGAGGGGGAGGAGCAAGTGAGTTATTTCCATGCATCAGCTAACAATGCTTCTCTTTTCTCCCATGACGATCACTATGAGTCTTATTGGTTAGTAGACAGTGAAACTGCCTTTGAAGAATGTATTCGTGAAATACAAGACAGAGTGGGAGAGGACACTAACAGACCCCACACAAAGTGGAGAGTCATAGGGAATGTCAACGCGAACATAACTCTATTGAGACCTAGTGGTGGTGACCTTCTCATGGGTCAATTACACTTTATCCCACATCATTTAAGGCAACATGGCATGAGACACTTTCACCGCCACCCTGTTAGTAGACGAGTTATACGAGACAATTTGTGTTTCTTTCGCTGTCTTTCTTTCTTCATATATAAGAACTTGCGTCATGTGGATCAGCTGTTTGAGAGAGTGTATGGTATAGGAGCTAGTACCAGTGGGTACCCTGGAATAAGCATGTGTGAAATGAATAGAATAGAGACCATGTTTCAAATCAAGGTGCAAGTGTACAGGCTTTGTAAACGCAAGAAGGAATGCTTGCCCAGTAGTGAGAAAAAAGTGTATGTACGATTTGTCAGGAGTAGCATGCACACCCTAAAAGGTGAACGTGTAATGAATTTGAATTTACACAAGAAGCATTTGAGCCTCATTAGAGATATACAGAAGTATGGACAATTGTTTTCTTGTAAGAAGTGTAAGAGAGTTTTCGCTTCTAAGTTCAATTTGAAGCGTCATACAAGCATAAAAAAGGATTGTACTAGTGTTAGCTTTGTATATAAAGGAGGTGTGTATAGACCTAAGAAAACAATCTTTGAAAAACTGAGAGAATGTGGTATAGAGACTGCGGAACAGTTGACTATATATCCCTATAAGATAGTGTATGATTTTGAGAGTTATTTTACTAAGAGACCTGAAGAAAAAATTGATTGCATGAAACCCACCCAAATACAACTAGATCATGTTCCGCTGTCAGCTAGTGTAGCAACAGACTACCCACCACACAGTGAACCTGTCTGCTTTGTCAGAGACGACAACAAAGTTGATAACCCTTTAGTTCACTCTGTGTTGAGCTACATAAACCAGTTAGGTGTAGAGATAGGTGAGTGTGTGAAGCACCAGTTTGAGGAGACACTACAGAGATTGGATGCACTTATACTTGAGCAAAAAGAAAGTGAAAAGATTGCACTCAGACTTTCTGGAATGAAACCTGGGGTTTCTAAGTGTGTACCGGCACAGATGTTGAAAAGTGAGTTATTAACGTACATTAAACGTGTACCAACTATCGGGTTCAATTCTGGTAAGTACGATCTAAATTTGATAAAAAGTGAATTTCATTCTTTCTTCACAAAGAATGATCCAAAAGAAATCAAGACTATAAAAAAGTGTAACAAATACATTGCAGTGTACACAGAACACTTAGTCTTTTTAGATATTTTCAGTTACTTATCCCCTGGTTATTCATACCAAAACTATTTACGGGCTTTCGTAGGCAACACAGAAAAAGGAATTTTTCCATATGGTTGGATGGATGGTACACGTAAGCTCAAGCGTAAAAGTCTACCTCCACGTAGTTGTTTCTATAACACGCTCACTTGTAAGAACATCACTATGAGTGAATATGAGAGTTGTCAGAGAGTGTGGAGAGAAAAGAAAATGAAAAGTTTCAGAGATTACCTTATACATTACAATAACCTAGATGTCGAACCCTTTGTTAGGGCTATAAATGCACACAGTAAATTCTTTACCGAACGTAAAGTAGATATGTTCAAAGACGGAGTCAGCTTACCAGGACTCACTCTGAAATTCCTTTTTCAGGAAAAACCCGGCCAACAAGTTTCTCCCTATGTTTTATTTTCTAAAATTGATAAAGACATTCACACTTTAGTGAGAAAGAATTTAGTAGGGGGCCCAGCTATCATATTCCATAGACGTCACTGCAAAGGTGAAAGTAAAATAAGGGAGCGTTTATACGGCTCAGCGAGTGAAGTCTGTCAGAAGTTAGTTGGCATAGATGCTAACAGTTTGTACCTGAAATGCATGGGAGAAGCTCACTGCACTGGGTTCTACATTGTACGTCGGAGAGAGAATGACTTTGTAGCTCAATGCTCACAACAAGTGAGTTATTCTGCTACAGAATGGCTAAGGTATCGCTCTGTAGTAGATAGAGTAACGATACTACACCAATACAATTATGGAGAGATTAGTCTCGGGGGTAAGCGGATAAGGGTGGATGGGTATGTTCCCCATAATAAAACGGTGTATCAATTTCACGGGTGCTACTGGCATGGGCACGTGTGTCATCTCACTAGAAGTGTTCTGACAACAAATGTAGGTAAAAAATGGATAGAAGAGCGTGCACAGCTGACCCTACAGACGACTACTTATTTGAAGGGTTTAGGTTACACCGTGATAGAAGAGTATGAGTGTAAGTGGTGTGTATCAAGAGAGGAACCCAGCTGTCACCGACTCAAAGACAAATGGGAAGTGAAAAAACCTGAAACACCTCGCAAGTTGAGTGAGGTAGAGATATTGCGTAGAGTGGAAAAAGGGTCTCTGTTTGGAATGGTACAAGTAGATATAGACACTCCAGATCACTTGAAACCGTACTTTGAAGAAATGACACCTGTTTTCAAGAACACATTGGTTGGTCGAGAAGACGTAGGAGAGCACATGAAACAGTTTCTCGAAGAAAACAACAAACTAAAAAAACCTCAGCGCCAACTGATTGGTAGCTATTTTGGTAAAGCTATTCTATTGGGAACACCCTTACTTCAATGGTACTTACAAAAGGGTCTAGTAGTGAGCCATGTGTATTTAGTGGTGGAATATGTACCAGAAAAAACATTCCAACCATTCGTTGAGGAAGTGACACAAGCTCGACGTCAAGGGGATAAAAACTCAGAATGTAAAATTCTCTCCGACTTGTATAAATTGTTAGGTAACAGTTCTTATGGGAAAACAATTTGTAACAAACAAAATTTCATGAACACTCGTTATGTACCACAGAATAAGGCCAGGCGATTAGCACTGCATTGGTCTGTACAGCAAGCTAATGACATCAGTGATGACACAGTAGAGTTGACTTGTCTACCAACCACAGTAATGTATGATCTCCCTATTCAAATCGGTTTCATGGTGTATCAATACGCTAAATTGAAAATGTTGTCTTTCTATTACGACTTCTTAGTTAAATTCATTGACAAAAGAAAGTATGAACTATGTGAAATGGACACTGACAGTCTATATTTCAGTTTGAGTGAAGAGTGTTTAGATGACGCAGTATATCCACACATGCGAGAACAGTATTTCACTGAACGACACTTGTGGCTGCCATCTGAATCCTGTGACAATGATTATCACAGGGAAAGTTACATCAAATGTCGTACATGGCGATTACCATGGGTCCCCGGCCCATGTTGTCGAGCTCGGTTACTATATGATCAAAGAACACCAGGATTGTATAAGTGGGAGTGGGAGGGAAACAGTATGACGTGTGTAAACCCTAAGAGTTACGCCGGTGAAGGGGATGAGAGTGTCAAGCTGAGTTGTAAAGGTGTAATTCAAAAACAGAACCCATTGACAGTGGACAATTTCAATCAAGTATTAGACAGTAAGAAAACACACATGGTGACAAACAAAGGGTTCAAAGTAGTGGACCACCATATGGTCACATATTCTCAAGCTAAGCAAGGTCTCAATTATCAATATATAAAACGCAAAGTATGTGCAGATGGTGTAAGTACTGTGCCTTTAGATATCTAAAAGAGAAGTGTAAATGTAACACCCAAAAAAAACAATAAAATGATAAAAGAAATTTCCATCCCAAAAAAGTTAACATCTATCCTAGTTACATATATATATATATAGAAATCCAAGTATATTTCTAAATTTCTAGAAATCTAGAAAACACTATATGAATGTACTATATATTTCTAGAAAATATTTCTAAATTTCTAGAAATCTAGAAAATATTTCTAGATTTCTAGAAATCTAGAAAGACAAACACTATATGAATGTACTACATTTCTAGAAATATCTCTAAATTTCTGGAAATCTAGAAATCTAGAATCTAAATTTCCAGAAATCTAGAAATTTAGAAATAATAATCATAAAAGATGGAAATTTCTACAAAAAAATAAAGTCCGGCGGGAAATAAAGTTTTGACAGCGCACATAAAAGTCACACTCTGTTCTCCCTGCCAAATACGTGAGTTTCTCACGGTACCCTGTACAAAGTTATATACATATATACATACACACATATCCTTATTATCGCATATATATATATATATATATACGTTATCAAAATGACTGACACAGTTGACACAGTTCACCATGCAATGTGGGAATACGACTGGGGCACTCAGAGCAACTTCTTGTCAGACTTGTGTGAGGGGTGGCGTGCACCCGAAAACTACAAATCACCTTCTAAAGGAGCTGTTAAGTACATACCACCCCACCGACCAAGTTGTCTAGCAACAGCTGGTTGTAGTTATAGCACGCCCCCTTCACCCAGCTCAAGTATCCAGAAGCACGCGCCGACCCCTACCCGTAGCATTCCACTAACCAACCACAAACCGCAAACCATTGAAAAAACCACAAGTAACCACAAACCACAAACCACAGAGTGTTTACACTCTACACCGCTGTATACTAACCAATGGAGTATTGTTGCTAAAAACAACAAGGTTTCTAACATGTGTGGATGTCATAGCCACTTCTTCTGGGAGTTAATTCCAACTAGCAATTTATCTTACTTTAGAGGAACTGTACCAGACACTGTCGACCACTGTATATCAAGCATGAACACATATAAAACCTTTTCAGAAGCTTTCTGGGATGGTTTCAATTACTGTATAACCAACCCAGGACTTGACATGTCATCATTGTTTAATCGTGACTACTGTCTAGGTGTGTACCAAATACATACCTCTGACACGTGTCCTCGTCAGTATACTAGGTACACATTGGGTAGCGTAAAAGCCTTTCTGTTGTTCAATGAATCACTTCGAGTTCATCCTATCATTGGTGTATTCTGTCAATGTCACACCAACAACTCGGTGGATCCAGCTAGTATTCCATACAACATCTGTTTCAACTGTCTCCAATGCACTCTAGAGCTTAAAGCTATAGCCCCAATTGGTGTAATCGAGCACTTTTCCTATGAGTGTAACTTTAAAGTGAATTTCCTCGCAGCACTACAGCGAGGAGTAAGAAACTCAAGTGTGTATTTCCTAGCTCAATCTCTTTTTGAACCAGGTATTTCCATGACAAAAGAAATACCAAAGAAAAGTGCCTTTCTCAACTTCTGGAATATAAAAGGTCGACACTACACAGAACTAGCAAAGCACAGTTCTAATATGTCTTTCTGTCTCATGTGTGCCCATGCTGGAAATGGATTTGTACCATTCTTGTGTTCTACCTGTAGAAAAAAGAAGTTGAACACAGATTGAAATGATTGACGTTTTGTATAAAGCTGTGAATAAAGAACGCTTTGAAATAAATTTGAATGTGTCTTTTGTGTTTTAACCTAAAGCAAAACTTGGATGGTGGATAATGTACTCCTTCGTTTGATTAAGTGAGTTCACTCCGCTCACTCACTTAACCCTCCTCATCGTATTCTCCACCAACTAAGTTGTTTATGATATATATATATATATAAGACTCAAGATTAGAATATAGAACTTAGACGGTGGACATCTACTCCCTCGTTTGCTTTAGCCGGTTCACTCCGTTCACCGGCTAAATCCTCCTCCTCGTATACGCTGTCCACCCTCTAAGTTCTCATTACATTTATTATCATAACAATAAGACTTGAATTGGAGGGGTGGGTGATGTGTCACGGGTTTGTTCGTTCACTCCGCTCACTCCGCTCACTCACGAAACCCGTCACACCTTACACACCCACCCCTCCAATTCAATTCCAATCCAGTATTACGCAATGTAGTGCAATAACAATGTAGGTTAGTAAGTCAGGGTATTGCGCAATATTATGCAATAAGAAACTAGAGTAGGTTAGTAAGTCAAGGTATTGCACAATATGGTGCAATACCAATGTAGAGTAGGTTAGTAGGTTAGTAGGTCATTGACATTGTATAAGTAGGTCATATGACGTCACTTCCTGTGAATACTGCTCTCTGATTGGCTGAGAGCCTTCTAAGTAGGTCAAGTGACGTCACATCCGTTTGGTAAGTATGTCAACTTTGGGGTAGTAGCTGTTTCTATGCGCTGAGTTTGCTCCTCTATACTACTTACAGATGCTATGTAAAACTCACAAAAGTGTAAATTTCATTAATAGGGAGGTATTTACGTGCTGACACTGATGGACTACTATGGACCCCCTGTATGTCTCCTTATGGTTGGATTGCTGGAAGTACTGGTCGCATCATGGATTTATGGTCAGTAACATTACACAAATTCGTGAGAATCTAATTAACACCAATAATTACTTAAACTGATATGTTACCAGGCATCCTAAACTAGTCTTATAACAATAGGCGGGGTGGTGATATTATAAGGGTCGAAATCTTTTATTCTCCCCGGCCCATCAAAAATCACACATGTTCCCGCTCCTTTGTAGCATAGAAGCATGCAGGATTTTTTGTTCAAAACAGGTGGAATCTTTTGACCCCCCCAAAAAAAACAAAAAAAAACACCAACCACCCTGTTAGAAAATGAGCCCACCCTAAGATTATTAAAATTGTTATATCTGTATACAAGATTCTGGTTTACATTCACCAGGATCCGGCCGTTTGCTAAGTGACCTGGCTTCGATGACGGGTTGGCGCCCAAACTATCTTCAGTTTTTCACTGTCTTCTGGAAAGTGCTTTCTCCCATTACACTCTTAGTAAGTATAGAATCATTCACAGCCTAAACACAGAGAGAAAATATTCCAAAAACCATTCCTTTTTATTTGTCAGCTGTATGATATGAATGTTTATCCAGACTGCACTGTGAATTGTTTGGGGTATTCCTTTTGTTTTGCTCTGGCATCTGAGCATTTCATGTACAGTTCCCTATCCTCCCTGGTGGCTGGCTCCTGCTTCCCTAGTGTTTGGATCTACCACGCTGTAGCTTCATCCCACTGTAGTCGTGGCTAGTGTGACTCTTTCTCAGGCGCTTCTCACAGTTTAATTTGAAAAGTGATTTCAAGGTGCATTGTTGTGTGCATTCCTTTCTGGGTGTAAGGAAGCTCTGGATAAGTTGATATGAATAATCCCTTTGTTAAAGCCTCATTAGTACATGTATGTATACTGTTTTTCTCACCCTAGTGTGTCATGCTGTCAATATTTCTTGACTGGTACTCCCCGAGTTATGGCGCTTACATATTCCCGATGTGGGCGAATGTCTTGGGATCAATGGTGACCACTATTGAGCTACTCCCCATCCCTGGCATAATCATTTACAAACTTTGTATGACTAAGAACAGAAAGGTGAGTTATCCATTTAAGGGCTTTATAATGCTTCAATGCAAATATGAAAACAATATAAAATATTATATGATCAAAATATAAATGTATATATCAAAGCTCCCCCTAAAATTGATCAATGAATTCATAGATGGCTAGTTTAGGATTATGCATTACACTTCTCAGTTGAATTGAATTAAGGAAACTTGTATTTGTTTCATTTCACTTACAGTTATATTAGACAATTGCCCTAAATAGCAATGGTGCAGGGTGGTTAGAGTGGGGGACCAAATTTCATTGGGAATATCCTGCAAGCTACCGTCACTGTGCCATAATAAATATTAACCTTGAAATGGAGACAATCTAGATGCCTTTCAGTGGGGGGGGGTCATAAAGAACTTTAGCCCGTCAAGTGGAAATCAGTCTTTTGTGAAGGAATGATCACTACCTTAGAATATTGATATTTTCTAAAAAATAAAATTAAAAAAAAGAATGAACCCATATTTCTCTTCCAGGACCTGTGGAGCCTAATCCGTCCGGGGGCTGACTGGGGCGCTGAGGCCAGAGAGGAACTCATGAGCTGTCCACCTGAACCAATAAAGGTTACAGCAACCCAAGATTAAGGTACATGATGAAGTCCCTTAGACCTTGCATATTGTACTGTTAGTACAGCCAATTTTCTACATTCTGACTTTGATTAACAGTGAGCCGATTTCATTAGAAAAATATATAAGAACACCCATATAGAGGCCAGTCTACTGTCTACTGTAGGAAGGCAATTCAACCACTAGTTTAGCACCCACCTTGTATTTAAACCACTGTAGCTGTATAACATAATTTCTGTATTATTAAAGACATATGGACATCAATCTGACTCTTGTGTGCTCCTTTTAGGAATATCTTAGCCAATCACCAATATCGGTGAAGTGGGGAGTATTAACTCTTAAAGGGTGGCATAATGCATCAATGCATCGTGGCCTTGGTCGTCATGATGCATAAATGCAGCCCTGGAGAGTGACTCATCAGTGCTACATTCAAGCATCATGCCAACCTTATGAGATTGGGACACTTTTGAAGGGTTGGCATGGTACACCAATGGAGCACTGGCGAGTTACTTGCCGGGGCTGCATCCGTGTATCGTGACGACAAATGTCATCTTTATTGACATCCGTCCTTTAAGTATTAAGAACCAATTGTCAACCCACACCCTAACACCCAATATCATCCGGCCATAATCATGCTCATGAACATGGAAAAGTATCAGTGATATCTATTGGCAATGTTAATAGTGTCATCACATCCTTTCTGGGCAAATTAATACAAATGTAAATTGGATTAAATCATCATCTTCTAATTACTTCAATTCTTGAATTAGACTGGTGTTGCCCCGTCTTTATTCTTCATTGCATAGTATTTGTCAGGCCTAAGATGAATTATTGGACAGACTGACTAACCTGATCCAAAGTTTGGCCTCTGGAACACTACCTTTGGGAGAGTGCATGTATTCTAACACCCCCAAATAGGGACATTTTGCAAGCACAAAAACACACCAAGATTTGGGGCCTTTTTTCCTGTGCGAGAACCAGTATGTAGAGAACGCAGAATGTGCACCACATATACCTACACAATAAACTAGAGAGAACGAGAAATCCCACAGTATGAGAACAGAGACGTGGTGTGTTACTTCTCTTTTTTACCACTTACTTGCTTTCAAATGTCAACACTCAAATTATAAGACATTAAACCCAACATTATGTGGTTACTCTCTAGGGCTACATTTAGGCATCATAACGACAAGAGCTCTGGCTGCATTAAATTGTTATGTAGTCCTTAAAGGGTTGACATTTTCTCATCACAGGTAGATGGAAAGAGTGACAGTAGATGTAAATACTTGTAAACATGGTTCCCAGATATGATCATCAGGCTCACGACCTTGGGCCAATGTTTTTGTCTCTGACCGGGTGCCGTCTTTGACCAGGTGCCGTCTCTGACCAGCTGCAGTCTATGACCAGGTGTCAAAAAAAGGTGTTTTATAAACAATTATACTCATATATATAAGGATTTGTGAAAACGTTATGGCGGTTGCTATATATTTATAACTATGATTATAATTAGCCTCCTGCTGTTGGTATTTTGACCTTATCAAGCCAAGCCGGTCAGAGACGGCACCTGGTCAGAGACTGCACCCGGTCAGAGACAAAAACATTGGCCTAAGGTCGTGAGACATAGCCATCAGTTGTCTGTTTAAAATGCTGTCTGCAGGTGAACCATTTGTAGGCAGGATGAACTATGGGAATATGACATGCACATTTGACCCTTCATCATGATGTATGAATGCAGACCTGGCCAGTCACTTAATTGCTAGTGCTGCTATCATGCATCATGACATCTTTATGGGGTATATAATGCTGCAAGATTATGATACATCTTGAAGATGAGGAATTTCTCAGCCCTTAAAAGGATGATTAATAACCTATGCTTGGTGAGTGTAGGTTATTTGTACACTTTGCTCTATATACAAGTGCCTTGGAGAATGTGGAAATGGGGCATTTTGAGCGTTCAGCCCACAAAGCTGCCTTCAGCCCACACCCTCAGAAAAGTGAGAGTCATTGTCGCTAAAACTACCCTCATCTGAGAGTCAGGCAGGTAAAACTACCCTCACCTGAGCGTCGGGCAGTGCCTAACCCTCAGGTGAGGGTAGTCTTAGCGACAATGACTGTCACTTTTCTGTGTGTGCACATAGAGAATTACTTTGTTAGATAACAGCTCACACCGTGCCATTAGTCAACAAAAGTGGCGTTAAAGCACAAAAGCCTTCAGGCCACAATGGCTTTCAGAGCACTGAATGTTGTTCCCAGTGGGATAGCATATCCAAAGATAGTGCATCAAGTGTCACCCAGATCTGAATGCCTTTTGTACTTGGTTGACTGTAGGCTACTGTCTGCTGATAATAGATGTGCTGATTCCAGTGTGTACGTGTAAACCTTCTGAATGGTAAGTGTGAGAACCAAGTCCCACCTATGACTAATGATAACATAGATAACATATGGTACACAAGTTCTCATTAATTCTGCTAATTGGTCGGGCCTTTATTCATCAACTCAACTGCCACCTGGTGTGATCTAAAGAATTACAATTAACGTTTATATAACGTTAAATCAACGTTTTTTAAGGTTATTTCTTTATTTCAACAATGTCATGATACCAGCTGATAACATTTATGAACATGGCTTTCTTTTCTAGGAACCATGCAATATATAAAACAAGTGTCAAAGATGGACACAGTGTAACCCCCTAAGTGCAGAGCTGTGAATATAATAGTTGGAGTATGAAGTCTGCATGAATATGTATGGATCGTGATTCCAACACTAAATTGAGAATAATTGGATATAATTACATGAATTGTATTTCCAGAACAGAAAAGGACATATAAGCCAGCACATCATGAACTACTAAAAATCTAAATTTAGAATAAGTTATAAGAATTATGGTCATTTCAATCTGTCTATGGGGATTAGCACTGATGTGATATTTTATCGATTTCATGAAATATTTAGACACCTATAGATTTAAGTCATGTGCAATATAGAAAATGTAAGGCTTAGAGCATCACGTGTCATCATTTCATGATGTGGAGCAATCTCCAAGCATACGGGAGAAATACATTCTATACTGGACGATAATTGGGAATAAAAAAGCACATGGTGATAGAATCTCTCAAGAAAAAAACGTGGAAAATCGTGGAACAAACGTTATTTTCTGGAGGTTAACCAGTGAACGTTGATCTAACATTATGCAGGAAAACGGTATCTACTAAACTTCAAATTAACCTCAAGTTAACATCATTCATTTGTAGTTATTAGGGATACATTAAAACAACGTTGATATAGTGTTTTCTCATAGCGTTTTCAGATTTACTTCTGAATAACCTTGATCAATGTTGGATTGACGTTCTTTTTTTTGGATTGACGTTCTTTTTTTTACCTGGGATGCCAGTAATTAGCCAAATATACAGGTAGAATCAAGTTGAGAACTGGCCTCTTGAGTGGTCTTCGAGGGCCGACACATCATAGACACGTCTGCCCTGGGTAGACTCTCCTGTGCCTAGATTTTTTTGTGGCCTGAAAGAAAGCTGACCCGAGAGCCCAGACTGGTAAGTAAAGCCAGTATATATATATATAAATATGTATTTCGCTGATTTTGATATCTGTGAAAATATGTACAGAGTGAAAATTTATCCAATATAGCTCTGTAACAACCATCATTCAAATCTCTGAATTTAAATACCAGCGAAATGTTTAATAATTAGCAAAACCGCGGATATTTATACCAATATTTACGTATACAGTAGTCAGAAACGGGTTAAGGAGAGGTTCTGGAGAGCTGACTTCAGTCACTCAGGTGATGCGAACTGGACCGAAAACATGCATGTATAGTGTAGGATGATATGTAAATGGTCTCTACGTAATAGTAAACCCCTAGAATATAATATATATTATATATATATATATGTATATATATATATATATATATATATATATATATATATATATATATATATATATATATATATATATATATATATATATATATACATATATACACAAGCCTGAGCCGAACATAAGTGTTCGGTTCTGGCTTGATCCATATAATCTTTGGATTATGGTGATCAACTGAACTTAAAGGCACCCACGGTAGTTGGGGATGGCAAATAATTTAGGGCAGTTGGTCAGATATTATGCAAGTTGCTAGGCATAGAATGTTTGGAATAACTGTTGTAGTGGAATGGTCCTAGCAACATGACAATAGTTCCAATAGAATCCTGAGGGCTTTTATACTGGGGGTAGGTATGGTCAAATAGCTTCTATTCCCACTTATTGTGCCGGTTGCTAGACATGGAATGTTTGGAATTGCTGTTGCTAGGTAACAGAGTGGTCCTAGCAACATGACAATAGTTCCATTAGAATCCCCAGGGCTTGTATACTAGGGGAGGTATGGTCAAATAGCTTCTATTCCCACTTATTGTGCCGGTTGCTAGGCATGGAATGTTTGGAATCGCTGTTGCTAGGTAGCAGAGTGGTCCTAGCAACATGACAATAGTTCCATTAGAATCCCCAGGGCTTGTATACTGGGGGAAGGTATGGTCAAATGCTTTCTGTTCCCAATGATTGTGCCCTATTAGGGCAATTGTACTTTTGGGTGATTGACAGGCATGACCTCAGGTCATCTGCTGACCTGGGGTCACACCTGTAAATCATCTTCAGATTTTGATGAAATTATTACCACAGGAATGATTGCCCTACATTGGTATTTGAGAATTCAGCATACATGTAAAGTAACATGTAGGTAGAAATATATATGTTCTAGCTCTGTACGAAAGGGGCAATGCCATTATAAGAACAGGAGTTGCATAAAATCACTAAAACCTTTTTTGCATGATATCTCTAAACAGTTGTTTTAATTATATATATATAGGTAGATATATTTATATATATATATATATATATATATATATATATATATATATATATATATATATATATGAGACCAATAACTCGTCATGAGAGTTGTTGGCGTATATCACACCAGAGGGAGTTAGGGTCTACCTTTGTAGGTTCACCAATCTCACACTAGGGGGCATTGGGGAATTAGGTCGTTGGACCTTTACCGGTCATTCACTGTATGTACATGGGCCGACCAACAAGGCCTAACTGTTGGTGGTCCATTTATTATTTTTTCTGTGAATTCTGAAGTATATCAGGGTAATAGTGGTAATGAGAGTTGTTGGCGTATATCACACCAGAGGGAGTTAGGGTCTACCTATGTAGGTTCACCAATCTCACACTAGGGGGCATTGGGGAATTAGGTCGTTGGACCTTTACCGGTCATTCACTGTATGTACATGGGCCGACCAACAAGGCCTAACTGTTGGTGGTCCATTTATTATTTTTTTTCTTATAAGATTGTAATAAATGAGGCCGCCTAACCTCGATTTGGTAGGGGCAAAAGTATTACTGTGTCATGTCTCGTTCATACACTTAACGTATCACGGGGGGATATATATATATATATATATATATATACATACAGGTATTTATAGGTGTATATATAGGTATATCTTTACAAAACAGCTGCTCTGGATTGGAGATTGAGAGCCTTGAGCTTTTGCCATCCATGTGTTGACACTTTTGGAATGTGAAATGAAACTCATATGTTTTGACTTTTTGCCACTTTTTTCTTCTTGTCCCACTACGACAAATGCCAGCAATCCTCAGAAAAACTTAGTATTTTTTTGTGATTTTGCACTAAATGTCAATGCTGCTATCCATAACTTGACGACCATCAGTACTCCCAGGAACCTCCCTAATGTCACCTGTTGCTATTTAACCCTTATCTTACTACCTGGGTCCTGTTGTACTTTACAGAAGGAAAGGCCTCAAAATGGAAGTATACGCTGCCTCGTCAGGATAATGAGGTGCCAGACAACATCACAGACATCATGGTAACCATGATTAGTACCAGCTCAACCATGGTCCCTGACTCAGACAATGCTAGTCTGTCCATTATGATGAACAACTCCACTACCACGGAACCAATATTGTCAACTGGTTTTGTAGCATTCTACTTCTCCATGAGAATCATATTTACTGGTTTGGGTATATTTGGCAACACCCTAACCATCATTGCTGTAGTGCGCTTTGAAAGACTCCAAAACAATACTAACTATCTGATATGTAGCCTGGCCATTGCTGATATGCTGGGCTGTATGGTCCTTCCACTCAACTTTGCATGGGTGATGCTAATTGACAAAGCCATCTACGTGCCTCTCTGCCTCATCCATAGAGTGATAAACCTGGTTTCCGTTTCCATGAATCTCGTCAGCATCTTGGGGATTGCCATAAACAGGTACCGTACCGTCGCGATAAAGCGCCTGGTCTTGAATAAGCGCCGGTCTTGAATAAGCGCCGGGGTGTAGAGGCTTCCAAATGCTTCTTAAGCACTAAAATCGTGACCTTGAATAAGCGCCTGTCTTGTATAAGCGCCTGTGTAAGAGCCCCGTCAAATTGAAGAGCGCCCCGGCGCTTAATCGCGACGGTACGGTACCTCTTCATCGCCCACCCTCTACACTACCATCTGTGGGTCACATCCGTCAAGATCTACACCATCATTGGTATCACCTGGGTTTTTGTTGTTACAGAAATAACCACTATGTTTGTATTGTCTCATCATCTTACAGTATGGGAATCTTGTAAAATCATTATGATTCTCCCTTGGGTAGCGCTCATTATACAATATGCTCAGACTGGCATATTATTCATTTTAACTGTCATATTCTATGTAGCAGTGGTGAGGATTGCCTACAAGCAAGCAAGAGCTGTAGCTGCCCTCAACCAGCCCGACAATATGATTGAAGCCAGTCTAAACAAGCGGAATAAGAAAATGGCAAAGATGATGGCGACAATACTGGGAGCCCACGTTGCATGTTATCTTCCACAGGCTATTGGTTCGATTATCCAAGGTACAGCACAGACCAGTTTCTGGCTGCATTATGAGAAGCTGCAGGCCATTGTGTACTGGGGCAACGTCTGGCTCAATCCTGCTATATACGCCTGGCAGAGTGAGGATTTCAGGAAAGTGTTCCGGCAGTTGCTTAGATTTTCAGCAGTCAATGACACAACCCCTCAACTAGAGATAAATCCTGTTATCTAATTTCACTCATGTTGCTTAAGAACTGCGTCTCACAAAATCGGGCCAAGTTGAAGGTCTTCGACAGATTGCAATCTTTGACTTGGTGTTATCTTTGACTGGCCTGATAAAATGGTTTATTTGGGCAGGTGAAGATATGAATCAGTTGAAAAGTTAATTTATGTTATAACACTTTAGATTAGTCCATTCAGCCTATCTGTGTCTTCTTCTACCCTAAATAAACCATCAAGCCGGTTAAAGATTTCACAGGTCAAAGATTGCACCCGGTCTAAGATTGCACCCAGTCAAGGACTTTCAGCTTGACCCGATTTCGTGAGATAAAGCCTACTGTTCTTTTGTGAACTCCAAATTCGCTTGAGTCTCATGACTTTGCAACTGATACAGACGTATGTACATACAGTCATACATACATGCCACTGATATTTCAAATTTCAAATTGTTTGAAACGATATGAATCTGGCCGTTCTTTTATATGTGATATATTGCATTCATGCTTTACAATAATAATTACGGTGTGATGTTAATCATTAAAGTATTATTGTCGGAAATAGAAAAATAACAGTTTATATTATAGTGGTTTGATAATATTTCATCAAAAAAAGACTAAAAATATTACAATCAATAGTGATATGACTAACAATATTGTGGGAATATAACTCCAACCTATTTGGCACATGTTGCTGCTTCGACGCCAACTTCCTCTGACATTGTTGAGAATATTCTGCAAATGAGTGACTTCTTAGGAAGGTGACATCTTAGAAAGGGAGTGTTTATTAGTTGTGGTTGGATGGTGTGTTGGTCTCATCATTTGCTCCTATTATATAAGTTACAAACTGTTGACTGCAGTGATGATACAATAAAATGGTTTAAAAGTTATCTAAGTAACCGCTCTCAGGTTACTGTAGCTAACAAAATCATGTCTTAGTCCAATCCAATATCCTGTCTTAGTTCCACAGGGTTCAGTTTTGGGCCCACTTTTATTTGTAGTATATATTGATGGAATTGCCAGGAAAACGTTCATGTATGCAGACAATTTGGTTATTGATGCTAGTGATAAAGAAGTCGCTGATGTACATAAACTGCTACTGGTATGATTTGGATAGAGTTGATTTGTGGTGTGAAAGTAATCTATTGACCATCAACTTAGAAAAGACCAAGGTATTGTGGTGTCATTCCATTGAGGTCTCTGGTGATGACATTGTACCAAGACAATATTTGCTAAAAGTGGCAAATGCATTGAACTGCCTTGTACATTTTGATAGGTCTTTAGGTTTTTTATCACATTGTGAAAAGGTTAGAGACTCTACTCTGGTATCATTTAGTCACCCTAAATATTTGAGAAATACATGGATAAGGATCTGGCATTAGTGTTATAGTAGCAAATGATCTTTGAGTATGGTAGTTATGTGGTTGATGGGGACTTGATAAAAAAGCTACAAACCATACAGAATCCCTGTCTATGGTGCTGTTTAGGTATCCTTGATTTCCGGGAGATTACCCGCAATGAATTACTTGTTCAGTGTGAATGTAACAGGCTGCTGTAAATAATTACTTGATGAAATGAATGTACATAATGCTTTGATTTTTGAGCAAGTACATTTTTTAAATTGAAAATTGAAATTGAATTGAATTGAATTGCTGGCTCGCAGGAATTGAGACATTCTTAGCATCATATATGTCCCAGATAATATTGTAATACCAGTACAGTATTTGAGAGGTAATGTAAATGTGAAATTTAAGGTAAAAATACCAAAGTGTGCTGTGTAGACACTTTGTGATAGAAGGCTGTGGACATGATGTGATGTGGACAGTTTGCAGCCTGTGGACAATATGGGGCACAACATCCATTCTACAGAGGGACGAACTGCACTTTACTGTACAGCATACTGAAAACAAGAGGAATTTCTCAAATGCACCGAATCAAACAGTGGGATGAGATACTTGAACTATTTGTTTTGAGGTGTTATGTCAGGTTGCCATTGGGCTGTTTGAACTTGTGCCCTATTAAAACCTACATTCTTTGTGCATATTGTATATTATGGTGAAATGAGGCCTTTATCTTTTATTGTCATATGCATTGACTGTTTTTCTCATCTATTGAATGTAGCCAAAGAGTATCAAATATTAATGGAGTATGACTCTTCATATTGTGCATATGAATATCTGTCAACTTTACCACTGGTGTGCTTTGTATTTCTTCTTATATTAGGGGCTGTAAAGTTTCCTACTTTTGTATGTGGTGCTGGTATTGCTTTGGTATTGTTAAAAGGTGATATTTAGTAATGAATCTTTGATGAAATAAAATATTCAAAAACTCAGACTCAAACTCAAAGAATATTAAAAATTGAATAAATTTGTGACTAGGCTGGGGAAAAGACCCCAAGCGGAAAAAATAGATATATAAAAAAATTAGCACATATGACACTTCCTGGTTGCCATGGAGACAATATCATTACTCAAAATGGGAGATAATTTTCGTACCTCAGTTACGCAAAACTGAAAGCAGACTGTAAAAAAACATTCTAAAACCAAATTTATACTAAATACTTCTATTGGTTGGGGCTTATTTACCTTTTTTTTTAATGATATGAACCATTGTTTGGAAAGCGATTCAAATAAAACTACCAGAAAATTTCATGATATCTCATTTCAAAGGTTATGACACCAGCTCTAGTTACTGCTTTACCTAATTACCCTAGTCTGGCCACATATTTACAATTCACTGAGTTGTATGTTTTAGCATTTTCCCCTCAATTCTAAGTCGTACAATTCAGTGAAATAAATTGTAAATATTTGTATAACATTAAGAATCCTACATACATTATGAATATTAGGCAAATTATTAAAACAGAATAGGGAAAATACCTAAAATATGTACATTCACTAGTTACAGAAAAAAAAAACCTATTTTTCTGTACATTTTAATGTGACGATTTCCAATACCCCCAGTACATTGCCTATTTCATGCCCCCCCCCCCCTTTCCGAAATCCTGGATCCGCCCCTGGATCCAATGAAGGATCCACACCAATCGCTGTTGAACCAAGGCGTTTCAAACCGAGAGGCTTCACCTCTCTGTCTGAAGTTTTCTGTCCCTCAGGACAGAAGAGATTCTTGGACATGGAGTCCAGTGATCTCCTACGGCTTATGTCAAAGGCATTCGAGACAGGAGATTGCTCCCCTTCCATGCCTTCGGCCAAAGCCGCCGCAAGAGGATCATCTATTGCTTCTTGGGAAAGGTCTAGTATGGGCACCTCCAAGGCTGCCCGTCTTCCCCTCCTGCAATCTTTGCCCTTTAATTGCATCCTCCCTTTCTTCTGCAGGGGTTTTACTCCTACCGCTGAAAGAGGTGATAAATTTGTACAGGTAGTCCATACATAAAAACCAAAATCTATTAGTATCACGGTTGGTTCGTTCAAATGGTCACGGCACCAGTGTAGTTGGTCTAGATTACAGTGAGTCTTGTTTAAAGAACAACAACCGGACACAGTACGATTAGGCTTTAATATACGTCGACTGTATTTATTAGGTATCAGAACATGATAAGAATACTGATAGGGTGTAAATAAAACTACAGCACAGCTTATCAACCCAGAGTTCGGGGAGGTCTGTGCCTCAGCATGCACCGGATCTGACTGCCTTCACACAGAGGACAGTCCACCTTATATACAACCTGTTGTGGTCACATGACTAGCACCAGTAGCCTCATCTAGTGGTCAATAGTTATGTAATCAGTTATGAAACCCTTAATGACACCTCGGTAACCCTGGTATACTACTGTATATATGATAAACGATGGTATATGTAACGAACCGTCGGTACTCATTAAGGAATGAATAAACACGTTATAAAAGACAATAGAGCCAACTCATGTTCAATCTTAACAACCACATGAAATAGACATACAATAACCCAGCAGTTAAAGATGCCCGTTACAATTATAACTGTTAACGTTTTACTTAGATTTACCAAAGATAAAGTTAACAATAATTATCATCCAAAGCCCTAATCCTCAAAGGTTTAGCATCAATCCCCAATTTGGGCGACCACTGCTTCCCATGACAAAGTTTTGTCATAAGTAAGAGATGCCCTAGGCTACTTTGGAAAACTTCAGGCCAAATAAAACAGTTCTCAATTTAACTGAAATCATATGTAGAAAGTCACTGGTAGTATCCAATATTCCAACCAGGGGGCAGTACTATCAGTCCAGTCTATCATGTCTGTGTGAGGTGGCTTGCTGTTCTACCAAATGTTGTCTCTGTGAATAAAAGGTTTAGTTCTCGCTTGTATCTTGCTTCTATCCCTCCCCTTGAACAAGTTGATTAGGAGTTGGGACTTGTGGTATGAGGGAGGGTGCGTCATCAGGAGAATATCAAAATATGATAGGGAGACATCTACAGGTATATTGTCATAGGAAGAAGACCCTTTCATTTGTTGCTGATATGCTGCTATGCTATCAACATATGCCACAAAGGCCATAAGGATGTCATGCACTGATATTACTAGGCTCCCTATACGCCCAACCTCTCAGTCACTAGCGCCTAACCTAGTAAGTCATTTTTTGGCTCCCTATAAGACCAACCTAGATTAGTTATTATTGTCAGGTTGGTCACTACTGACCAACCCACCTTAGTCTTTTTAGTTCCAGGGGGAGCCACTGAGTGGTCATCACTGGTGGCCCCAACTAGTGGTATACAAATACAACACACCAATGATGGACCTAGGTTAGCCACTACTGACTGACCCCTTGGTAATTTTTGAATATAAGTTTGCCATTGTGACTAACACGCATATGGCCAACCTAGGTTAGTCTGTACTGACTAACCCTTTCAACCTATGGATTTTCAGTGTAGGTAGTATATTTTCGAAATGTCATAGGGACATATTTGACAGGAACCAGGGAGAAACACACATAAATAGGTCATATATAGAATATTTCCGAAATGATTCCTATGAAACGTCTCATCCTGGAAGTGTCCGTCAAGAGCAAGGTAAAAAAAACTGCAAAGGCTAAAAGTGCAAGACAAACAAAAGGAAAAGGAGTCAACGGTGAACTAAGATGATGTCGGTAATAAAAAATACAACAGAATCATTAAAAACATGACATATAATTGTAGATTTTGGTAACACAAATCTGATTTCATAATTGAAAGAAATCATCAATGCTAAAAACTTTCCATTGAACGTCTGTTTTCAGTGAGAAGAAATAGCAGAATGGAAAAAAAGCAAGTCCTACAAAGGAAATGGACACACAGCGAGGGCGAGGACAAAGGATATGTGGAGCGTGCAGACAGGTTCAGTCTGAGCCGATTCTAAGAAGAAAAAGCCACTGTTGAAATATGACAATAGAATACTATCAACCCTTTACGGACATAACCTTCACTCTATGCGCCATTTATTGTCATTTTAACCAACGCGACATTGTATTCATGGACCATGCCGACCCTTTCGGAGTTTATCAACTATTTATAAATGATGATGCATGAATGTAACATGCCCATTGCAAGGGCTGCATTTATGCATCATGCTGGCAAAGGATATAGTGCATTAAAGGTCTATGGCATCCTCAAATGGCTAAAAGATGGGAGTAAGAATCGGTCTTGATCCATATCGATGTTACAACAAGCCGTTGGCCTTGGTACTAAGAACAAGATCCTTGTCTTTTTAGGATATCTGTAGTTTTCCTTTGTCCTAGGGAGTTGGCATTATAACAACATGGCAAAGATGATGGGCTTATTCAAAAGGGTCTACACTATTTCCATTTTGCTGATAAGGAGTAAACCTTTGTGGCATCCCCACAGAGAGAAGAAACAGAGTCAAAAGGGAGTCCAGGCTTTCCTCCAGACTGACCCCCTTTTCCGACTCTCGTTTTAACTCTCTTGATGAAAGGAGTCGGTACCTGACTCCCATAGAAGGGAGTAATGTGACTCCCTTAAGAGGTATGCAATGCAATGCCTGCTCATATAAGCATCAAAGGCCTTTAGGTCCTTGCCAAATCCCCTGCCATCCTCTTGGTAGATAATGACCGCTCCCCTATTTCGACACTGGAGTGAGTGTCTTTGTTTATCCACGTGGCTTCTAGGAAATATATTCATCCCAAAAAGCCATTTTCCAGCTGTAAGAAAAGAGATGTCTCCAAAAGTTGATGAAGAAGTCTTACTGTACTTTACTAAGTGGGGTGTAACAGCTGAACCACGTGTACAGTTGGAATAAATGCATTACCGTGCATTCTTACATATTAGCCACACAGAGTGAAGTGTGTCAATTGTGTGATCAAATGAACCTACAAATTAGAATGATGTACCTTTACTCCTGTTGACAAATAAATGATATTAAACCAAAAAAAGAGAAAACAAACAGGGTCAAAAGGGAGTCCAGTTTGCCTCCAGAATGACTCCCCTGTCCAAGGGAGTCCTGGTCGCTTAAGGGAGCCTAGGTGACTTTCTGGCTGACCTAAGCCCAGTGGGCACAGGACATTGAATCAGCATTGATGAGTGGTTGTCAATGTTGATTCAATGTTGATTCAATGTTGATTCAACATTGGCCCGAATTTTGTGCCCACTGGGAGGGAGTCACCTCGGGGAGTCATATGACCCAGGGAGCTATATGACTCCCCCAGATGACTCCCTTAAGTCAGCCAGAGAGTCACTTAGGCTCCCTTAGGCGACCCTAAAGAGGGGAGTCTTTCTGGAGGCAACCTGGACTCCCCTTTGATGCTGTTTCTTCTCTCTGCACACCTAGACTTTGGGAAAATAAGCCCTATAAACCACACGGGGAATCTCATTATGGTGACTCTAGTACTGTAGTATACATCTAAAAGGTCGCCTATTAGCCTCCACTTGACTTTCGGCCGATCCCGTAAGCCGCATTGTGATCTGACTTGCATACAAGCCGCAGCTTCTACTCAAAAATTCATGGTATTTAATGTTGTCTCCAGATAAGTATATATATTTTAGCTCCGAGTCAATCTGATGTGTTAAACATAATAATTATATCAACATAACTACAATAATTTCACACTTCAACTAGTTTATCATATTCATACCACAACCTTGCCCTATTCTCTTTTCCTTAAATCCAACTATGATGTGAAGAATTTTACTTGATATTTATATATTATTTACAGATTTCTCAAACAGTTCCTGGCAGTTTAGCACTTCGGGTGTTCCAACTGCATAAGTAGTTCCAAGGCCGACTTAATCTATTCTAGAACAGGCTTGTTGTATGATTAGCATAATAACGTCATCTTAATGCTTTCCATATGGGTGTACTTTTTACACGTTTCTTGTACATTTCCTAGTTATATCCTCGTTTGGCTGCATACGTATACCTAAAAACCAACTTAGCCTCTTTTAGAACAGGTTTGTGACATGATTAGCATAGCCTCTTAACCCTTTAGGGGTGGTATAGTGTAGCAGGGAGTAGGCTTGCATTATTATCAGCATGAGCACACTATGTTAGCACTGGTGTTTTTTCCACAAACACAGCAGGGAAGACTTACAACCTCTCAATGTCCGACGCCGGTGTCCACGAAATGTTTGCCCCTCTTAAGTTTCCGGTATGCCGTCTCAACAATCTTTGGGGCAAACAAGGAAGGCCACAGGACCCTAGGAATAGGTAGTTTTCACAGCAGTATTGTAAACTGCAAACAAGATGTTTATATGCTAAACACAATCCTGAACATAATCATGAACGTATTTGTCAGTACAATATCTTCCTTGACATTATACTGAGCACAGCACTGAGATTTTAAGGTGTTTGCCTCAAGAATTATTTGTAGACAAAATGCATATATTATGAATTCAACATCATTATGTATAGATATTTTAAAGATATGTATGAATTCATAGCTAATTCTATCTGGAGACTCTAGAGCGCTTTTTAGAAGATCAGTCAATTTAAATTGTATGCTTATTCATGTTGAAACCTAAACACAGTTTCTGCAGTGTAGGAGAAAAAGAGGTAGAAACCGCAGAAGTCTTATGCGGTTATATATAGCCTTTATCTTTATGGGCCAACATTGTTGCCACTTTACAGAGGATTGGCATCCTCTTCATCTCTGATAAACCTCATCCAAGGCCTGGGAAGACTGAGGAGTCTCCAGCAGTCATGGAAAGATGATCTGATAATGCTATCAAGTGTTTCTCAAACAATGTGGAAAAAGATGTCGAAAGCTTACCGCGAAGACTTCTCAAAAGCTTTATCCATGAAATCGGATGAAATAAAACACTGATGCAATACTGTTGTTGAGAAATATTTCTAACCTTGTCTTCAAGTGTTGCCTATTGCCATTTTTGCAAGGCTCAGATAGTCAAATACTCAGTGGATCCAGACACAAACAATAGCACCCCCCCCCCAAGGTGGGACAGACAAACTTGCAGTGTGAGGGGAGGGGGCACACAGTAAGCACACAAGTTGTATCAATGTGACTTAAGCCACTCTTAAAACGATTCTCATCACCATGCTTATCATAGAAATCTGGTTTTTGAGAAAACCTTTTCTTTGCAATTTTTAAAGAAAATGATGATAGACTATGGGAAAAAGGGATATTTGGTATCATAATGAAGCTTGCACTTTTTGCGGACGGTGTGTGCTTGCTGTATACACTAATGTGCAGACTCCAGCGGATTTAAATCTCCTCCCTAAGAATGTGAGAATGACCTACCGGCAGTGTTCAGGGGAATAATGCTCATAGTAACCAAACAGAATGTATCACTGGGAGTAGTGAATTGTACATAGTTATGTCATGCACAGTGCATACCAACTGTGCATGGCATACGGCTGTCCTATGCTGAAGCGTGATATTTGCACTTAGCTTACATCTAGCGCTGTCTTTATCAAGATAAGCTTTTTGAAGAATGTTGAAAACAGAAGATAATTTGCCTGCTAGATGCGTGCAATAGCTTTGTAAGCTTTATTATTGACACTTTTAATTTTGAATGTTAAAATAGATGATTGTCCGACACTAATGGGTGAAGCTGGATTTTATGACTCATATTTGGGTAAAGTACTACATCCACAACTGTTACTAACACCCCAAACATAACCCTGCACCCTCAGAAAAGTGAGTGTCACTGTCGCCAAAAGCACTCTAAAAGTCAGGCACTGCCTGGCTCTCAAGCCTTGGGCTCTATGCCATGGCTATGAGATTGATTTGTGAATTTTAGAAATTTACAGGATTCGAATGGTAAAGAAGACATGGAAAATCATAATTATGTTGACCTATTATGATTAAGTCCACCACTGCATTCGTCAAGATGGTCGATCACATAGCCTAGCTACTGACTGAATTAGACAACTCATGAACTGCCAAACCTCTGCATCCAGGTCACACAGCTTCCCACTAGGCAACCGCTGTAGGGATAAGTGTGGGCTCCATGTGACCACTATGTCAGATTTAGTCGCTGTCAGTGCTGCCGTTGGCGTCACGGGTGACAGTGGACAGTGTATGCTGCAGTCAATAGGCGTCACAACCATGCGTGCAGACAGAGGGCCGCCTGTCGTTATGCAGTCAGCGTACTGTCTATAACACTGGGACTAAACCCATGACCACACACTGTACTACATTCCTCCCTCTCTCTATAGTCTGTCTCACATCTCAGGGTGGTTGTATTAGGATTCAACAAATTTATGACTTTTGGTCATAAATAGAACAGATCGTTTGAGCAATTAGGGACTTGAATCAACGTTAAATTTTGACTTCACGATGGACCAAACAATGAAAACAATTAACACACTAGCACTGCACTTAGCTGTTTAGGGATCAGCATGATGCATGAATGAAGACCAGGACGCCCTGGATCATGATGATAACCCTCATGATAATCTTTAAGGATGGCATATACTACATCAGTACTTGTGTGTGTCCGTACTGTCCATGTGGAATTTTAGTCTTTTCAAATATCCTTTCCTGAACTCCTCACAAGTTTAGGGTGACTGTTCTTTAAAATCTCACACTTCTATGTACTGTTTACCTACATATTTTTGCGTGTATAAATTTTCGCGATTTTGCTGCTAATAAGTGCATTTTTGCGAGTATTTAAATTCATGATTTTTGGAATATGGTAGTAGTATGACTATATTGGATAAATATACGCTCTGTACTTATTTTCGCGATTTTTAAAAATTGCGAAAATCGCAAAAATACGTACAGACCGAAAATATCTACGTTTATAGTAAATGTCATTCATGATGCATCTATCTGTAGGCTGTAGATGAGCAGGTGCTCCATGATGCCCTATACTTCATCCATATTACCAGGTACACCATCATGGTGCTGTACCTCCGTGAGAGCTCTACTCTACCATGCCACACTGACCGCATATACAGAACCACAACATATATACTGTACCGCTATGTTTAACCGCTATGTTTGAATCTTTAAACCACACCCGCTCTATTTAATACCAACGTATGAGTCCCTGCTCTACTACAGTTGTTGCTGGACGGGTAGCAAGTCATAAGCCTGTAAGAGCTAAAATGCCTGAAATTTCAAGCTACCCATTAAATGACACCCCCTTAGTTGGAGATTCCCCTCAAAATGGCGTCAATTGCTTACCATCCTTAGACACCATTAGCCCCACCTGTGGGTGAAAGAGAAACCTCTCCAGCACTCTGCCCCTTCAGTAGCCTGTCATAGTTTGCTATATAGACCATGATGTGTTTGGCAATGGTAGGGAATATTCGAGTATATGTCCAGTCGGTGTCTCATCCAGGTACACTATAACAAGTGATGTGATGCCATGTGTACTGTATACAGTGTTTTGGTACAGAGGATATACACAGAGAAAAGAAGTAGAATCAAGGTGACTCCAAAATGGGAGTCTGGACTCGATCACCGAGGTAACTCTCCCCAGGGCTCTGAAGTGGGAGTCACTTATGAGAATTTGGGAGAGTTGCGTACCTCAGTGATCAAGTTGGGAGTCACAGTGATTCTACTTCTTTTTTCTCTGTGCATATATAAGGGCAGACTCTGCTTAACAGGCCAGGCTTCAATGCAGCTTGATCTCAGCAACACCAGGTCAAATCACACACTAAATTACTAAATTACAGTTCAGAGCTGCTAAAACTGTTATTCCATTGATTCATGCTTCCCCTCATCTAGCTTCTAGGGAAGGGCTGATTTATGATATGCAAAGATTGGATGATAAGTTAGTTATGTATGGAACTAGTTATATACATGCAGAACGGCAATTTAGCTCTCATTAAAGCAGTTAGTCATCTGATTACAAAACGAACAACTTATTTTCCCACTTCTCCAAAGCCATTGTTGACTAAGGGTTATCCATTCACCTGCTTGCACAGTTTAAATATACTGTACGCACCATTATGAGTTCGATCACGTACAATATATACCTGCAGTGTTGTATTATGCTATATTATATATGCCTACAAACAGAGAGATAAACCCTGTGCAATCTGACAACAATGGTCAGTTCTTACCCTGATCTATTTACCCACCAGCCCAGTATGAGACGGATGGGGTTACTGGTACTTAATACGCTAACCCTTCATGGGAAGCATAGCATAGTATTGTGGCTCCCAGTTGTCATGATGCATGGGTGCAGCCCTGGCGAGTTACTCGCTAGAGCTATAATACAATATCATGTAGGGTTGATATAAAGCTGATGATAGGACAACATGGTTGAATGCAACCTCTGTGAGTTTTCCGCCATGGCTGCATTCATTCATCATGAGACCAAGGGCAGACTACATTAAGGGGTTAAAGATATCACTGCTATTGTGTACAATGCTATTGCTTGCAAGACACATGAATGCAGCCCTGATGCATAGCTCACCGATGCATCATGCTTACCATTCAGTAGTGATACACTCACGGATGCAAGGCTGCCGAATTACACACTCCTGTCACCTTTGTATAAAATGACAACTAAAAAATATAAATGGTAGAGGGAGCATCCGTTCTTCAAATGGTTAACAGGGTTGGGTGTGGTGCGTATTTGTTCTGCTCTAAAGTACCTTTTTGCTATGCATGACAGGGTGTCATATTTATGCGGGACCACTACATTAATGCACATGAATATTTGGTAAAAAGGGATCATATTATACAAGAAATTCATGATAAAGGAGGAGCTTATCTGTGAAGGAGGATGGGTTATAAGTGCTTACAGCTGCTTACACCACACTTGGACTGAAAGAACAAAAGAAACGGCCGTACTGTACATGAAGTACAAAAGGTGAGAAAGTTTTCACCACGGGTGTGGCATAGGTCAGTTAAGCCTCAGCCAAAGCCCTGTGCTAAGGATATTGGCTTGGTCATGGCTGAGTACACTTATCTACAACTTCTGATCAGCCTTGATTTACGCCAATATCCTGCATACAGGGGTGTGGCTGTGGTTTAACTACTAAAAGAGAACAAGAGAAATGAGCCGACTTTATACTACATACAGGGCTGTATACAGCACACCCTCATCTGCTACTGTTACTTAATAGCCAGTAGACACGAGCTTAAGTGTTCAGTTGGAATCACTAGCCTTACATTGATAAGAGATCTACAGAAGTAGGCCGATCAGTCTCTATTCATGAGTATTGCTGTATACCTGTAAATGGGTCCTAAAACGATGACCAAAATTTGCACAGATAGGGTTTTCCACAAAATAGATAAATTACACTCAATTTAGAAATATGGCAGCCTATCTACACAAATTCCCTGTTATGGCACCCACAGTTGAACCACGTTGTGGTTACATAGACATTTTTATATGTTCACCAAGAAATGTGTTTATAGTCACCGAAAGACATTTATCTGGTCACCAAGCGATGTTTGTATGGTCAATAAGCGATGTTTGTATCGTCACCTAGAGTTGTTTGTATGGTCACCGAGAGATGTTTGTATGCTCACCAAGAGATGTTTCTATAGTCATCAAGCGATGTTTGTATGGTCACTAAGCAATGTTTGTATGGTCACCAAGAGATGCTTGTATGCTCACTAGGAGATGTCTGTATGGTCACCAAGAGATGTTTGTATGGTCACTGAGATGTTTGTATGGTCACCGATACCTTTGACTGGTCAACACTAGATATTTTTGGGTGATTAATGGTCATTTGTATGATCCTCATTAGGTGTTCATATGGTCACTGAGGGCCATTCATATGGTTATAACTATAGAGATTATAATTATGTATGGTCATCAACAGATGTTTGTGTAAATATCACAACATTTGTGTAGTCACTGAGAGATGTTTCATGTGGTAGATATGATGCAAGTAACTCGGCGTATCAGTGATATAAGGCAAGGACAGGGTAATTGTCCAAGGTGTCATCCGTAGATAGTTTCCATTGTCCATGGCTTATAACACTCATGCAGTTAGTCATGCGTATCGTATCTGACTTAGACCCACAGTAGGAGAGTGTGCTCAGTGGACCACGTCAACATACAGCAACGTAGGTAAAATACAGTCTGGCCATTTCTTTTGTTTTCTCAGCCAACTGTGATGTAAAAGTCAGTGAGAGGCATAGATCTGTGTGGTCACCAAGAGAGTTTGCATGGTCAATGAGAATAGTTTGTATTGTCACTGAGCAGTATTTATATAGTATTGTATTTTATTTTTGAGATACAAGATCTAGTATGCTTAAGTACTAGAATGGCCGTATTCAATCCCCCCCATTGAATACAATGTGTACGTATTCAATGGGCTAAGAAAACTTTCATTATAATTATGGCTTCAAATAAGAAGTAAATATAAATCCCAACTACATTGATAACACTCTGAGGTATTTCACTTGTAGGGGCTGGGGCGCATCCCACGCAGCCTGCAGTTACCTGGGATACTGCCCCAGCCCCCACTCGTAAAAAACAACAGAGATGGTATCAATGGGCGTTGGCATATGTCTATGTGATGTGATTTCATTTATTCATACTAAACGCGTTAAGGGCAATGACCTGGGTTTAATATACATTCAGTTTATAGTCATTTAGAGACATTTATATACATCAAGATGCGTTTGTGTAGCCACCAAGACTTTTAAATGGTCGATGAGAATCATAGATTTTACCATGGAGAGACATTTGTATCGTCAGCAAGAAACGATGATATGGCCATTGAGGACTGTTTGTATTGTCATGAAAATAATATCCAACATAAGGGAAAGGGGACAAGGCTGGAAATGCGATTACTAGTTAACAACCAGGTGCAAGGCATTCCCGTTCTACAGGTTTTCCTATACTGGGAGGAAACAAGAGAATCTGCCGTATCCGACACTACATCCACACACAGAACACGAAGGCCAGCTGAAAACTAAGGTAAAAATATGTAGGACATAGTAAAGCGACAATGTTTTGAAAATAAAATAAACCAGTGGACAATGTGAAAGTACAATTTTCTTTGTATGCTTCCAGCGCTACAATGCAACACCGCAAATAATGAAACCAAAAATACATATTTTTATTATTTCTTAAAGAAGAACATCCCATTATAAATCAAGGTATGAATTTTGAATAAATTAAAACAAAAAAACACAGCAGTATATTCTACTGCCCATGTACAGTAACATCATAGTTTATACTGTAAACTAGAGTATATTCTACTGCTCAGCTATATCAACTTATAACAGCGAAGGCTGGGTTGGATGACATACTATATAGTGGCCTATAAGGGCACACAGGAGCCTGTTTATTTTAGTTAGACCTTATTCCTGGCGATTATAGAGACAGGCACGTGAGTAAGATGTTATTATGCATTAATTGATTTCAATTGCTCTCTTCCCCGGCCGTTATTCAGGACTGGAGCTTAATCAAAGACATGACACTTAAATAATAATAGCCAATGAAATTCTGAACAAAAGAAAATATTAAATTGATAAATATAAGACACAGAGACCATTCCGAATACACTTGTGTGCATGTCTTTCAGAAACAGTAGATCCATGAACTGCCAGTAAATAATCTAAAAGTACAACAGTAAAAATAAAGAAACAAATAAAATGGTAATAGAATAAAAACACCATATTCATATACACATGTTTGGGTATGGGATTCAGTCCATAGATCAAGGTTTTGTCCTTCAGTTGACCTATCTAGATATTCATGTCCAAGACCATACACACCTTGCCACACACTCCGACATTGTTGACTTAAAACCCATTGTCCATTTAAAGCCGCCCACCCAATATGTAAAAACTGTCTTGGTGTAAATCGAGTCTGTATACCATGTCTTGGGACAGGCATATCATAATTGTCATATTTAGTGAAAGTATATTTCACGAAAATATTTGTATAACTATTATCCTTTAGTTGTATTATAAAATGGTTATCATGATAGCTACTTAGCATATACATAGGTCCGATAGTACTCCCCCAGTTTACCCAGTGACATAGTAAGTAACCAATCCAAAAGCAATCTGAACATGCTCCAGCATAGAGTATCTTTTCCATTTGGCTGCTTGCATAACATAACCCTTTAAGGACGGCATACTGCTCTGTTGCACTACCATTTCGACCACTGAGATGCACCAATGATGGATGATGCACCAATTTAGTGTTGGCAAATTCCTTTTTAGCACTTAGGCAGTGAATCAGATCGATGACCAATCTTTATTTAGGGCAGCAATCAGTCATTAAAGAGTTAAATAAAGATGTTTCTGTTATTTACAAGGTGATATCCCCGAGGGAATCCCACTTTTGTCAGTTTGTAGACATTGTTCCAGGCACTGCCTACACACTAGACTTGCACCTTACTATTACACTGTTTAAGAATATTATACAATACCGTATTGAATCAGCAGAGGGGGATACCCTGAGAGATACAAGGTCATATATTACAAGTATATTAAAAGATATGTTTACACCAAAGTAGATGAAAAAAGAAGATCAATAGAACACCGAACACCAGTATGGAACATATCAAGGATTATGGAGGTGTGTCCTTGTATCCTCAACTAACCTTCATGAGTCAATTATATCCATGAGCTCGGCTAAATATATTCAAAACGTATCTTAAAGAGTATTGTCTGTCATGTCAGCATTAATAGGTTTTTTTGAGATAAGAGGTGCACTTATTATCCATTTGAAAGTTACATATTCATATTGTATAACATAAATCATGCATGTAAATATCCTGTAAAGAAATGCACTAAAAGCTATCTATACGTAAGGTTACTCGGAAGTGATAGCACTGATTGTCAGCTTCTTGGTCCAGTGCAGTCTTGGTGAGTGACTCTACTCGCCTGGCTATTCAGGCATTATCAATGCTATAAGGTTTGTGTAATACATTAATAAAGCCATGACCAATGAATCACTATCCATGATAGCATCCCCGCATCATGACGACAAGGGGTAGGCCTATAGTTGATTTAAGAACAACAACAAATCTGTAAAGCTAAACAAACCTTTAAAAAGGGACTCCAAGGATTGGGTGGTAAGCTAAGATAAATTTGGTATAACCTTTTCGGATATTTTAGATATCGGTTGGTTTGCTGTCGAGCTAGATGAGAAAAGAAAAACATTTTAGGAGCTAAATAAATATTTAAGAAAGCACACGCTGAGTTGGGTGGTGCGTCTACTTGTGGTGCCGGGTTCGGGTTCAGTGGTAGACCTGGCAGTGTTGTTGGTGCTACTGTCTCTGTCCTAGGCCCTGTACTACAGCCTCCTACACTTGGTCTACACACCACAGTACACAGGGGCTGGTCCACACCACAGCTGGCCACATGAAGGTAGGACTAACATATTGCTCTCTTATTCACTGCTTATAACCACGTTGATAGCATTCATGGGAGGGGATAGATATCAGTTTAATGTATGGTTAAAGATTGGAGAAAATGATACAGATTAACCTGCTACTTTTAGGTTACTTTATGGGTTTTTTGACCAGTATAAAAATGTGTTGTCTGAGGTTTGAATCTGGGACAGATGGATTGGGACTGTGCATACATCCATGGTCAAGTTGTAGTGAAGGTCTGCATGTAATGTAGGAGTGAGGGAGAACTGAAAGGTGGGGAGAAGTGGGAAGGTTATGTTAGAATAGTTTTTAGTTAATCATTAATGACAATATCTGCATCATAGCACTTTAAGGGCCGTATAGAACTCTTAAGTACAATGTCATGTTAATACCGTCATTATGCTCGAATGCAGCTCCAAGCAAAGGGGAAGCCAAAGATGCATCAATAGATTAGAAATGAAATGGTTGAAAGAAAGAAAAACATTTAATTTCCAGTAATTTTAATCAAGTTATTTTACCCATCTAAATTATATTCATGTCTTAATTGGGCAAAGTGGGGTGTAACCAAGGCCTATCTATGTCTATGGTTTCTGCTTATGACATACAATGTCATTCCTTCTTGATGCTCCTGATCAAGATAACTTGCTTCTTTTCAGACAGGAAATACCTTCTTCTAGTGTAGATGGCAGAGGAAACAGTCACACCCAGTAAACAAAAAACGCTATAAAACGTTATATAACGTTTCTCTATAGGTCCTTATATAACATAACCAATAATATTTTGACGTAAAATGAAGTATTTTTGTTAGCTAGGCAGACTAGTTTATTTCCCATGTGCTTCGGGACAAGGGCATACTTAATCACTTAATCACTAAGTATTAAGCTGTTAAGAAGAGTGGTAAAATTAGGGTAAGATTATTTCTCTCATAATGTGTACACAGCCTATAGGGTAGACTGACCTAAAGATAACCACGTACTATGAGATAACCCCCTCAATTTCGTAGTCATTCATTCATGATAAGCCCTGTTTTTGTGTACCACAGTACACTTTAAGTGATACTCTTTCCAGAAAAGCACAAATAAGTACAATACCATACACGAATAACTACATAATTAAGCTGGACATCTCATGGTACGTGGTTACCTTTAGGTCAGTCTACCCTACCTGGATACAGATGGGCGATTTAGGCAACAACAATAATGCCAATGGATCCTATCAACGAATCGAAATGATGATGACAAAATTAAACGATGGAATATGTACAGTCGAGGCGAATTCGTATATTACAATTGATGGTATTAAAGCAAATTACAGGTACACCCTGTTTCCGCTGTCTGTCACTGTTTGTCTCTATCTCTTTCTGTCCCTCCCTGTCTGTGTCTGATTCTGGCCATCACAATGGCTCTGCCCCTACTCTGTCTCGGCTGTCTGCCTCTCTGTCTTTCTCTCTTCCTCTTGTTCCTTCCGTTCCTCTCTCTTCTTCTCACTGTATCTTTTACTGTCCCTGTCTTTTGTTTGTCCCAATCGGTCTCAGTCTATCTCTATATGTATCTGTCTGTCCCTGACTGTTTCCGTCTGTCCCTCCCTTTGATCTCTCCCTTAATGTATCAACATAGTATATCTTGTTAATATCTCTGTCGGCCTCTGTCGGCCTCTGTCTGTCTCTAGTTGTCTCTGTCTGTCTCTGTCTGTCCCTGTCTGTCGGTCTGTCTCTGTCTGTCCCGCTCTGTTGCTCTCTGTGTTCTCTTCCTTAATGTATTAACATAGTACATCTTGTTAATGTGTCTGTCTGTCTCTATCAGTCTCTGTCTGCTTTTGTCTGCCTCTGTCTATCTCTGTATATCTCTGTCTGTCTGTTAGTCTCTGTTAGTGTGTCTCTGTGTGCCTCTGTCTGCTTCTATCTGTCCCTGCCTCTTTCTTTATTCTCTCCCTTAATATTATGTAGCAACATAGTAGATCCTGTTAATGTCTCTGTCGGTCTCTGTCTGTCTCTGTCACTCTCTGTCTGTCTCTGTCTGCCTTTGTCGGTCTCAGTGTGTCTTTGTCTGCCTTTGTCTGTCTCTGTCTGTCTCTGTCTGTCTTTGTCTGTCTCTGTCCGTCATTGTCTGTCTACTGCTGTCGCTCATTGTATTCCCTCCACAGTATATCTTGTTACTGTAAACATCAGCCTTGACCCTCTGACACTCTAACTGTCTAAGTGTAACACAAGTAGCCACATTCCACTATGTAGGTCACTACAGAGCACCCACTCTACCCAACCTTAATTCTAATGTCAATTTGTACAGTTGTACCTAAACCCTTTAAGGTCCACCTAATACTTTAATGCGTTTTTTCAAACTCTTCATCCTCATAATGCATGAATTCAGAGTTGCCATCACTGTGGGGTTGATGCATTCACAAAAAGTCGTCATGATGCATTAATGCATCCCTGGTGAGTAGACCAGCCAGAGCTGCAGTTGATGCATCATGATGACAAATGTTGCTTTAAGGTAATTTGTCGCCCTTAAAGGGTTAGCTCCTGCCCAGCACACTTGCGTGCTGTGCCTAGGAATTTGATACATGTGGATCTCTGTTGAATCATATACATATACAGATAAAAAATTGTTATACATGTGCTTGTAAAACCACTTTGTGGCTCTTGAGCAGAAAGGTCAATGTGGTCTTTTACAATAACCTAGGTTTCATGTTTGGGCTTTCTCTGTTTCGGCCACACAAGTTAACCATTTAGGAACGGTATGCTTCCTGAAAGCTTTTTATATTCATTTGCAATCATGATACAGACTCGATGGAAGGGTATAGAACCTGTTGGCTCCCTATGATGCATATATGCAGAGCTGGTAAATACCTCATCAATACTAAATTCATGCATGGTGCGAAGAAAAGGAAAGATAAATCACGGTATAAAAATGTTGGCTTTAAAGGGTTATATAATGGGTAAATCCAGACTTCCTGAGTCTTTTTTGTCCAGCATTATCTCTAAGCAAAGACCTTCATATTCTGCGTGAGTTCATGTTTGCTGATCCATACCCCTCAAACAAGGCCCTAATCCTGCTAAACAAAGAGCCAGATTCACAAAGCAGCACATCCTCACAATGTACAGGGTGCTTCTCAGGTGACAGCAAATCTAGACTGGACTTGACTTCTGAATATAAATTTCAATTTCTCTTGTTTTGCTTTTGCTCTTTCCAACTGGCTCTACACTGAAAATCCATAGATTGAAAGGGTTAGTCGGTTCAGGCTATCCTAGGTTGGTCATGTGAGTGTTAGTCATAATGGCAAAGTTATATTCAAAAATGACCAAGGGGTCAGTCAGTAGTGGCTAACCTAGGTTCATCATTGGTGTGTTGTATCTGTATACCACTAGTTGGTGCCACGTGTGATGACTACTCAGTGGCTCCCCCTGGAAATCAAAAGACTAAGGTGGGTTGGTCAGTACTGACCAACCTGACAATGATAACTGACCTAGGTTGGTCATATAGGGAGCCAAAAAATGACTAACTAGGTTAGGCACTAGTGACTGAGAGAATGGGCGTATAGGGAGCGTAGGAATATCAGTGTATGATAGTGTAAACTCCCCAGAATACGGTAGATTAAGGTCCGCTATTCAGCAGTATTCACATACGGGGTTATACTGAGGTTTATAATAAAATTGGTATCTGTGATGTATGTTTTCAAATCACTGATTTACAATTTGTTTGATATTTCTTTCATGTGATACCATAATATAACAGGTCTTGTCTATTCAAAATATCTTTTGGGGGGTGCTCGGGAAAATAGCATTTGATCCCAAGATATGCCCTCCTCATAGTGGATTCATTAATGCAATAGCCGGCTGGAAAGAGTTATAAAGATACATCTCCTAGGGGGTAGGAAGACCAATTTTCAATGATCTCTCAATTGTTTAATTGTTGTTATGGGATGAGGCCTTCCTCATAGTAGTATCAAACTAAGTTCATAGACTGATGGAGGTTAACAAGAATCAGTCCCAACTGAGCAGCTGCTGAGGGTTCTTCACGAGTTGGGCATTTGTGCCATACACATGCTTCCTATAGAAGGGTGTCCTACCAGAAGATTTGTTGATAATTCTTTTGAACATTTTTTAAGCCTGACCAACAAATACGTTAATATAAACTCAAAATCCTGCATTCTAATATATACCTTTAGAAAGATAATTGTCCTGTAAATCCGTTCCTATGAGAAATGCTTGCAAACATAGCTATTACAGACATTGTTGTGAGGATTCTGCTAAAACTAATGTAAACACTTTATTATGAAAAAGTCGCCCTGATGCATGGGTCTATATTTTTAATTGCTGACAAATATGAAGAGCGCATAGCACTTGTTACATATAGAGTGTCGGCCTTAAAGTTGCTGAGATTCATTTAACCCAGTCAAACATTAGTCAATTTGGATAGTTTCGAGGGTAGTCTATATTTGTTTTTATTCCATATGATTCTCTTTTGGCTATGGTTACTTTTTCTCACCCACCGACGAAAAATAGGTCATCCTCTGATGAACTTGCCTCTAGGAAAGAAATATGAGAATCCTTGATTCTTGCACCAGTTCCTACACAATGTCTTTATTATTGCGTCACCGAGCCTGGTTTTGAATGTTTATGGGGTTCTGTTTAGCTTAAGAAAGGGTTAGTGACCTGAAAAAAACGTCTCTGTTCTATACTCTAGTCCAACCTTATTGAAATGCAATGCTCGGATAAAGACTGACTAAAATAGTAATTGCAGGATATGATTTTCTTTCAAAAGGACAACAATCATTTACCTAGCCAAATTTACTCAGCCATAAAATACAGAATTTGTCCATGTATAAATATGTGTATAAGGATATGGTTGTCTAACCCTTCAAGGACTGCAGAATGCATTGATGCATCATGCCATTGGTCGTCATGATGCATGATCACAGTGCTAGTGAGTCACTCGCCTGTGCTGCATTCAATCATCAAACCGACATAAGAGTGCTGATACATCCCAAAAGGGTCGATATGATGCACCAATGAATCACAGGCAAGTTACTCGCCGTGCCTGCATCCTAACAACGAACGTCACCTTTTAGGGACATACCTTCCTTAAAGATCTAATGACTATGCAAAAAAAAGATAAATGGCCAATTTTGTACCTTGTTTGACTCAGGTTGCTGGTAGGAGGCCCTAGTGAGGTGGGAGCGGTTGGAGGGAGCAGACGGGAGGCGGACGGCAGGGAGTACAGGACAGCACACAACACTATGAGGCGTCTAACATGGGCCCTCACTCTCCTCATTACCATAGGTAAGTTGTCTATCAACAGGACTCTCATCGATACCCCCTAAATCATTATACCGATATTTCAGGAATTCCGATAATCGCATTGGCAAAAGCATTATACCGATACACCTTTAAATCAAAAGGTTGTCCGGGAATTTATCTTTCCAAAACTGAAAGGATTTCGTGATAATTCCAATTAGAACTAGCTTATATATTAGGTTAAAAATGTTGAAAGCAAATTTTATGCATTGAGCTAAGATCAAAATTAATCAATATAATCAAAAAATCGAGATCAAAATAGTGGTCATTGGAATCGAAATAAATTAGATACCAATGACAGTCTTATATATCAAAGCATCCACATTAAACCCTAACCCTTTGAGGGCCGCACATTGCCTCAATGTGCTATAAGATGTGTGTTCATGAAGTATGAATCCAGCACTGGCAATTCTTCTAGGCAGGGCTACATTCATGCATTACACAGACATATATCTAAAAGCTATGAGGCTGTCAGTGGATTCAATGAATTATCTATATTTCATATAATGCTACCATAATAGTTGGCATGATGAGAAAGGGTACACAGAAATTAGTTGATTGTATTATTGTCCCTATTTTGTAAGTATACAGTAGAATTTGGTCATAGAGTGTTCAAAAGATTGTCTATTTAATAAAAGCTTTTAAGAACTGATAACATGTCTAGGCATCCTTCAGATAAAGTGGTTGAGTTAAACAACACCTCAACCACAGTCTAGCCGACATTTATGTTAATTGGCCATTGCATAATTTCCTCAAAGTATTATTGAATCTCAATGCACCTCGTTTTTTTAATAGGAATTTTTATCAGGTGTTTATGCATCAAATACTGCAAGCCTGCTGTACCTGCAGTGTTATACCAAATCAAGGAGTAATAAGATCGACTAGTCAGTGCTATATATATACGGGTGATTGATGATCAAACAAACACAGTACCCTGTGCTGGGTGCAGTCCGTAGGGTCAGTCCAGGTAAAACCAACCAGTGGTGAGTTCTTCTAAACCATATGGCCCTAGACCCCTAAATTCGATATGGCGGCGTGGGCATGTCCTAAAATCAACATGGGATATGGCCATCCTAGTAACATGTGACATGGGTCCTTTCTTAAATTTGACATTGGACATTTGGCTTAGTGATGTTAGTGACACTATGTTTATTTAGACAGGTCAACAGCTTGGCGACATGTCTTTGATGGAGAGCATCACTTTTCCGTCTTACATTAAGAAAATCACTTTCTAGTCCTTCCAAAGTAGAGAACGGGTAGTTTTACACCAAAGCGCAGGGAAACTACATTAAATGTGATTGCAATATCTTTTTATGAATCTGTCATTTAAGGTAGGTCGAGACCATTGAAAACGGGATCACTGCACATGATTCCGCGCATCCAGCTTGAATAAGGCAGAATGACCCCATATTCTACATTTGCATGCTCATACGTACCCTCATTACCCATGTACAATTTTGGACAATTTCGACCAAAATTGAGCTTTTTATCAGACATTATATCGTGTATGATCATTAATTTACTTACTGGCTAGGAATGAGGAGGGACATGTGATTGGAGACATTGAAGTTTTATTATTATGTCATTAAAAGTTTATGTTTGTAGAATAACATACATTTATAAAATACGGTTGTAAAATAGATGAACATACATTATAGACACATTGTATATGATTTATGAATGCTGCACGGCGTAGCGTGACAGTTTAAGATTTGAGATTACATGCGATAATACAATATAACTATTGAGATACGATAATATTGAATATTGAAAATTTAGGAGTGGGTGGGTGGGTCAAAATATATAGAGATGTGAAGGGGTCGGTAAGACGCCGATCCGCCATGACACTGCTGACACCCCCACCAACCACAGCAGGAGTATCGCCTCGACACTCACCTCATTCAGGTTAGACCGCGTGGAGTCTGACATGAAGCGGGTGAAGTCGGATATCGGCGGTATGAAGTCACAGATGGACAACGTCAACCTAAAGCTGGGCCAGATCCTGTCCAACTTGGAGGCTCCGCCAGGGCCACGCTCCAGCACCCCACGCCGCCCCTCCAGGGAGACGGTGTCATTCACGGCCCCCGCCGACGCCGACCAGGTCCCGGCCGCCATGGAGGGTGCTGAGGTCCTGGAGGTGTGACGGGAGGCCGAGTCAACCACAGTGTCATTTGACAGCGTTGTGTCCTGACTGGAGTCTGTGACATTGGCCCCGTCACTGCCACCACCCCGACCTGCAGCTCTGGTGGTCGGCATTTCTAAGAATATCCCACAATATTGAACCAATTCAACACTCACCCTTCTCCAGCACGTATGTCACTCAATATAAGCAATAAAAGTTTATAAAAAGAGTGCATGTAAATGTTGTGCCAAAAAGTTGTGCTTCAAAATATATAGAGATGTGAAGGGGTCGGTGAGTGAGAGTTGAATGGACTGAGGAGCGGGGCCGGCGTCCTCAGGTGGTTGGTTGTAGGAGGGTACACGAGGTGGTGCATGTGTATGAGGTGGAAGGGCTGTAGGGTGGAGACGCCAGGTGGAAATCAATGACACCCCCTAGCCGCCCTCAGCGGCTATGAGGAACCAATTATAGGTATTTTTTGGGGCATTTCTGACATTTTATTATCAACCAAACTTATGAACCAATAAATGATGTAATTCGGACTATACAGGGAAAAAAGATTGCTTAGATATATCCGAGGCTACATAATGGGACCATTTTATACAAATTATTAGCTTTTTACCAAATGTTCTAATTAGCACATTTTTGCAGTACTTTTTTACTTCAAAAGCCCCGAACTCCAAAATAGTTTGCGGGACCCCATGTTGAACTTGCCTTATGAGATGGCAAATGATCCAAGGAATTTTCTGGGAAAGTTTCAGAAAAATGACAACTGTTTTAATATGGATTCTAATCGATTTGTGTTGAATTCATGGCAAAATAATCCACATTTTAAACAAAACATAATTTGTTTACCCACAATGCCACAGCACAGAACCATAAAATTACTTTTGGAATGAAGAAAAATATCTGGGCGGTCATTGTGTGATGTTTCATATTTTTGTGCTCGATGGTTATGACAGAAAAAAATCCTGGGTTGTGATATTATTTCCATTTTTTTAAGAGAAAAATCGAAATAGTTCAATTTTTCAAAATTCTGTATAAAATAAAAAGTAGCCCGGGACCCCCCTATTTTCTTTTCAGATATATTTGTTCTGAATGATCTAAGGTACCTCTCTGAGTCAATGGTATCGACCTACCTTAATTCAGATCATGACATTGCTTCTAGTTTTCAAGAATATGTCCAGTCCATGAAAAAGCACTGACTGATCCCCACTGGCTGCTTTTACCTGGACTGACCCAAAGTACTGCCAGTCCCAGTACAGGGCACTGCGTTTGTTTGATCCCCTATTACCTCAATACAAAGCACTGACAGGTAACTGTCATTGGATCCAAGATAATAATAATTTGATTACGGTAGCATATAAACATCCCCTTGTATTCTTTGCAGGCAGCAGTGCCGGAGCTGCAATAGCTAATTCAAATGAGTTAGCAGAGGAAGCTGCATCAGACTCCAGCAGAGCCAGGCGTGCGGCTGCTAAGACTGCAAACACTCATGGGGAATTAGCAAGTGCTGCAAAGTCCTTGGCAGGTGCAAAGTCAGGAGAGTTGGCAGGTGTCCTGGCAGGTTTGGCAGCTGGAGGGGGCTCCAGGAGGTCTGCAGAGGCCGGGCATGCGGCTGGTAGGGGCGCTATAATGGTAAGGCTGACCTGAGATTTGTAATGTTATAAATATCATCTGCTTAGGCAACTCAAAAAGAAGCTGGTTTCTCATCACCAAACGCATCATAGTAATTGTGATTTGGTGAAAATCTCCCTTTAAAAAATTGTTGATGAAAAATATGTTAAGATGGACTGCTATCTTAGGGTAGACTCATCTAGAGTCAGAAAAATACCGTTAAACCTTGTGTATAAGCCTAACTTGCTTTAAGCCGCATCCCAGATTTTGGCCAATCCTATAAGCCGCACCAGCAATCTGATTTTAGTCACTTCAGTACTGTACCATAGTAGCAAAAACTCGCCTATAAGCTGCACTCAAGCCTTGGGCTAGACTTGTAATCCACACTAGTGATATGACTTGTATGCGAGCAGCGGCTTATACGCAAGGTTTTAGGGTAACTTGAGCCAGACACTTGATTTTGTAGTTATTCTAGCTTTCTAAGCCCTTTATTTGTGAACAATAGTAAGGTTTAAGTGTTATTTTTTCAAAAAAAAACCACTCAAAGTAGTAGTAACTATAGATAACCTCTAATGTCACTGTCGGTCTCAAGGTATGTAAAGAATACTGTCCGACTCATGGTGAACCTAGCCAATAGATTATACTCACCAGCCACCTTAACAAATATCATCCACCATGTTGCAGAGTGGAGAGTTGGCGAGTTCTAAGGAGATGGTTCACGCAGCGCGGGCAGCTCTGGCTAAACTAGCAGCCCCCGGGGCACCCCCGGGACCCTCACCCAATTCTGCTGACTGCTACTATAAGGGTGAGCATCCATTTTTACAAAAAAATCTCTTAAATGGTTAATTTGAGGTAATACCTTACCGTTGCAATAAAGCACTTGGTCTTGAAAGAGCGCCGGTTTCGAATAAGTGCCAGAGTGTAGGGGCTTCTAAATGTTTCTTAAGCATTAAAATCATAATCTTGAATAAGCACCAGTCTTGGTTAAGCGCCTGGGCAAGACCCCCAATAAATTGAAGCGCGCAACAGCGCTTAATCACGAAGCTATGGTATAAGAAGTAATTAGGGATGGAGAAGTATCTCTCTTTAGGTCAGAATTACTCCTGAATAGTAAACCTTTGAATTTATTGTTTATAGCAAGCGCTTCACACACTAGAGGACAATGATTCTCGAGCATGAATAATTAATCAGTCTTATTTGATAGGGAATCGGGTTTTCTTTATATTCTAACAATTTTTTCATAGGAATCAACAACTTCCTTATCTCGTATTTTCCCTGAGGGAACAATCAATTCTTACTTAAAGCTGAACCTGTGCAGGCACAAGGATTTAATTCAGTTGCATTTAATGCATCAAATCAACTACCAGCGTGCAAAGATCAGCAAAACAGTTACTCTAAAATTATCGATATTGCCTAAACTGTCTCTAATTTGGAAATCATTTCAGTCGCAGCTGATCAATTATTATACAATTTACCGATCTTAGTCATAAGACAAATTCGAGCGTGATGTCACAACTGGAAAGGAAAATTCAGGATTGGGAACAATATGATCTGAAAAGTACCTTTACAACAGAATATAAGAGAAAAATATAAACAATATGATTTAAAATATAATTGTGATAATTCTTCATTAATGAATTATATAATCATAAATCTGTAGGGGTCGGATTCCCCGTGCCTTGGCGGTAAACCCACAAGGGGGTACTACTCAGGCGATCCTGCTCCCTTCTGTACCATACCGAACCAGTTACGTGAAACACAGTCTATTTGACATGACAGGATTATGTATCTCAGTGGTAGAGCACGCGCTTTTGAGTGAGAGGCCCAGAGTTGAAGTCCCAGTATCTCTGAGTCAGGTCATTTTTGGAGAAACCGTGTCTCTCACACATCTGTTATATCCCGACAGGCACGTTTAGGAAGCATGAGGAGGTGTGGATCACGGACCGCTGTAACAGCCACTGTGAGTGTGACAACGGGGAGAACAAGTGTGAGGAGCGCAAGTGTAGCGACAACTACAAGCAGCCCAAACCTACCGACTACCTCAGTAAGTTACTTTATTATCATTTGGCAAGGTTGGTACATTAAAACGGAGAGGGACCCACACACTATGCTGATATATAGTCTTGTATTCACCCTGTCCACCTACAGGGTATTAGTTCCCCTAATCACCAGCAAAAGAGAGCAGGAGACACTGACCTATCTACTTGACCAAGGGAGAGATCATTTTATAACAGCTGAGAATATTTCCGTCCCCCCTCGCCAGGGCTTGAAATTGCTTACCCTCTTCCTACTCATAAGGTTTTGCACTGAAAACAGGTGAAATTATTTGGAATATAGAGTACAAAACCCTAAACCTGCACCTACTGACTGCCTAAGTAAGTTACTGTATACCACTATCTTGCACCTACTGACTACCTTAGTAAGTTACTGTATACCGCTATCTTGCAGCTACTAAATACCCTTGTATACAGTAGTACCTTAAACCCGCAGATCTCGGTACCCCTCCACCGATAGTCAGGGCGCAGTCGGGACAGGTACTCAGCCCTATTTATAGGAGAGCTGGGGCTTTAAACATGCAGCGACTGACCATCCCAGTATTCTATTAATACTGCCTGAATGTTTGTAATTTTAAGCAAATTTAAGAAGCATTTTAGGACGCTTGAAGGGGCTTTAAGTTCGATATTTCCATGTAAATTCCCCGAAAAGGTCATCGGGCATTTAAGTCGCATCAAGCAGCATCCACTCAAGTTAAATAAGCTTAAGGTGTTCCCTTAACCATATCTAATTGACCTAAATGTTAACCTTCATACAGGCTGACTACCTCAGTAATGGATCCCAATGCAGTCCCTACTAACCACCTCATCGATCAGTGATGAAACCGTAACATAGTTCCTGTAAACTTAGATGTTTTCATGTTCATACATTTTTTGAACGTGCAAAAAGTAGAATGCTGTGTGCATTTAAATTTGTGAATAGCAGTGTATGGTAGAAACATGACTATACTGGATAAATATTCATGGCTCTGTCTCACAAACTTGGGCCAATGTTCGGGTCTATGACCAGGTGCTGTCTATGACCGGATGCCGTCTATGACAGGGTGCTGTCTATGACCGACTAGCAAGGAAAAGGCAAAGGTTAACATTCAAACAACCCCACAAACTGCATGGGGAGTATAACAACCGTCTTAATATTTTTTTATCCTCTTACATATCACAGTATAAAAAAACACACAAAAAACAACTTTTTAAGTTAGCCGGTCATAGACTACACCCGGTCATAGATGGCACCTGGTCATAGACGGCACCCAGTCATAGACAGCACCCGGTCATAGACGGCATCCGGTCATAGACAAACACATTGGCCCAAGTTTGTGAGACACAGCCTCATGCTCTACATATTTATTTAAGCCTTGGCTTATACTGATGGTATATTGACCAGGTGTATAAATGCAGGCAGGCTTACACAGGGGCAAGGCTTATGATATATTACAGGGCAATCACCTTTTCATGAATATAATTATATCTAAAACATGAGTTTTCTTTTCAGTTGAAGAAAGGAAGCGAAAGCTAAAGCGACAGAAAAAGCGTGAAGAAGAGGAAAGGAAAAAAGAGGCCGCAAGAATGAAGAAGGAGGAGGAGAAACGGAAAAGGGAGGAGGAAAAACGGAAAAGGGAAGAAGAAAAATATAATAAGGATAAAAATAAGAAGCCATCCAAATCTAAACCTAACTATCCCACATTTCACCAAGATTACGATCCAGAGGGAAGTCGTCCTTCGGTGAATCCGTACCCTGGGGGAAGTCGTCCCTCGGTAAACCCCTACCCAGGACACCACAGTCCCGCCTACCCCACCTTCCAGTTCCCAACCAACTTCTTCAACATTCAACATGCCACGGACAATGGATTATATTCAGGTAGACTTTTAACACTTCATTATCTGTGAAAGATAGCAAGATACCTTAATATTTATTTTTTTGTCACAGCATTTTGAGAGCCAAAGAACATGAAACAAATATTTACTGATGATTTTACTTTTTTGTGTATCACTTGCTTTTATCCACTATCCAAGGACTAGCTAGTTTGTAAGAATCTATGTTCTATATCACTATATCTTGCCGTGACTGAAGTGGGTGTTTTTCATATGTAATATGAATTTATTTTATAAACATCCTGAATAAAAAAGGTTACCGTAAACCTCGCATAGATGCCATGGTTAGTACTAAAGTCAGATCCCTAGTGCAGCTTATAGGATCGGCCCAAATTGAAATTGCGGTGAAATTTTTAATAAGTATACTTCAATACTAAATTAGCAATTTTCAGACCGCCTTTTAGGCTTATAGCATTTGCCTAAGTCGGGGGTGTGGCTAATATCAGAGTTAGGCTTATATGTAAGGTTCTATGGTAGTCCAATTATTTAACTTATGTTTTTAATCGTACTCTTCCAGGTAGCATCCAGGACAGTTTCCAGGACATCTTCCGACCCATCTTTGGCTCCGGGGCCGGTGCTGACATACTACGACGCACCAACCAAATTAGCTCAGGCCACCAGCAATTCGGCTCTGGACATCATCATTTCGGCTCTGGATCTAGCGGATCCGGTTATGGCTCAGGCTATAGTGGATCACAGCGGAAGAATGGACATAATGGGGTTTACGGTACTGAGTATAAAAAGGGTAATAAGTATGAGCGCGGATACCACAGAGAACAGCATTATGGGACGGCATTCAGTGATTACGGTTCCTACGGTACCGCATCCCAAGGTTCAAACAGTTACCATGGCAACTATGGTACTGCGTCACAAGGCTCACATAGTTATCATCACAACAGTGGTCATGGGGGCCATTAATGTTGTTGGTGTTTAAGGATTATTTTTAATGTAGTCTAAGGCTGGTTGTAGTGGTTTTAGTTAAACTGTCATTGGAATAAGCTTTAAAGTTTTATTATCCGGGGAAATTTGTTACCATCATCTGCCCTTTTTGTAAAAATATCATTGTTCCTTGCTGGGTGATTGTAAGAAATATTTCATTTTAAGTGGTGGTCTCAAATACATTAGGAATAAGGGTAAAATAAATGCTTTCAGATCCATGAAGTAATATATAGATCATGTTTATTTTTTCCATTTTTCATAAATAAAGTAGTACAACTAAAGTTGATTGATAAATATTGAAAATAAAATTGTAAGTTTTGAAAAGATTAGGATCCAAGATGCATGGAGTGGTTAATACATATCATCTACTAGTTCAGGAAATGAACACATCATGACATTTTTATTCAAGAACCAATTCTGTATTAACCACATATATCTCAAAAGGCATTTGACTTTGTCATAGGTCAAAAACATACATAGGAATCTTATGTCTTAACAGCAAAACAATATACAATGTGGTCATTATTTCTTTGAGCTAGTATCGTGCTAAAATGCACCATGTACTTTTGTGAGCATGATATATTCATGCAACACAAGTGCAAGTGTTTTTATGAATGCATCATGACGAAGCATTCATGTTGAATCATTGGCGCGGTATTATCTCTCCAGAAAAGTAAATGTTTCATGTTCAAAGACATCTGGTCTGCCTCAAAGTTCATAGAGAATATGTTAGTCGCTGCAAAAGAAACGTACAAAATGAAAAGATTTGTCTAACATTAATCTGTGATGATTGTTAAACAGGACATACTCTTGTCAGAGGGACACCAAGTGATATTAACGGAAGGAAAACTTTTTATCTTAGTGAAGTACTTTTATGCAAAGTACCTATTATGTTTTCTTCTAAAAGAAATGATTTAAATCTTTCGTGGGATAATGATCGAAATATTTTTTCTCACAGTTCAATGATAATTCTCTAACCTTTTTTTTATGAGAACAAACATATTTAATCCTTTAAGATGGTGTACCCTAGTAATTTATTCTCAGACCAAGATTTTAACCGATCAATATTAATGATTGATACCATATGTCCTACTACTATAACAGATATCACCATTTAGCTCAAACAATATTATGATACATGCATTACAATATCATGGCTTGAGCCACTATGAAGCATTGTATATTCCAGAATAAGGTTGGAAACACATGCATGTGATAACTGTAGTTTGTATCAACTCTATATGAACGAAGTTGTGAAAAAGGGATTTATGTTTTGTGTTTTCTAGTTGATTAGAGAACCAGCTGAACAATTTATTTTTCACACAAGTCACAAATTTGTAACACATATTCCTCATCTTTGAGTCTGAGAATACACATGCAAATAATAAAGTAATGGTTTTCATATTGAAACATGATTCAGGTTTGACACAAAAGCAAGTACTAGACTTTTTCATGGTACCACGTAAAATGACTCATTAGATGAATTTCTTGATAAGGATGAATTTAGATTGCCCTATACCTATAGCTCGGGCCTCGGCCAAAGTTGTAATCTTTCACAGCTTCAAGTCCTAACGTAAATCCTTTCAACATGAATAACTGGTTCTCATCATGGTTTGTGAGCGGCGAGTAAGGTGTTCTAGCAATCATGAAATTTATTTACACAATTGTAACTCTTCAAAATGAAATGGATAGAAGTGGGCATATTGGGTATCAGCGTAAAGCTTGTTCTGTCGGTTAAAATGTAAGCATGATATAACTTTTATTTTCAAACATTTTAAAGGTCACTGAAGGATTGACCAGGAAGAATTTTGCACACCCAGACCATGATTATGGGTCCTAAGGTCTTAAGTAAATTTTAATAATCATGTCAGGAGGCTTATTCACAAAGTTTAGATGGGTGGTATAGATATTTTAGTATTTAGGCAATTTTATCAGCTGCATTATCTTCTGGACATGGATTGAAATGCTGAAGAACATTTTGTCAGAAAGTTATTCTGGATGTTTTTTTCTATCCATGAAGGAAGAAGCACAAACAATTAAAGGTTTTATTAAACTGAACACCATTTTCTTGGTCTTTTTCCACATGTTTGAACACATTTTTAAACATGCTTTTTGCATGCTAACATTTCATCAATCTTTCCAATTTTAATGTCCCTTACATCATGATTAGTACGTTACTTTTGTGAATCAGACTCCTGGTGATGATATACACCTGTTATATTTCTTTTGTAAAGCTAAATGTAGATTCAATAAAATCTCTGTGCCTTTCAATATCGGGAATTAACATACTTTATGCCACCACATTCACAGATTTTCATTTTGTAGTTGGACCCTATTTCCTCCATCTACCATGTGATTTTTGAAATAAACATCATGAAAATCTAAATATACATGAAATCATGTTTTTTATTTGTATATCATCGTTATTGATTAATGTATTCGGAAATTACTGCAAAACTTCGAGTATAGGCCGCAGCTAGTATGAAAGTCAAATCACAAATGCGGCTTATAGGATTGACACAGATTTGTGGTGTAGCTTATAATGTGAGATTTTGCCATCAAAACATAACAATTATAGTCACCATAATCAGATCACTGGTATGGCTTATAGGATCACCCTATAGTAGGGTTGCAGTGTATACGCTAGGTTTTACGGTAGTTACCCTTAGGAAGAAGCAGCAGCTGGTTCTGAGCTTTGGTCTTTCCCACCCTGAAAACTCCATACGATCAGGTTTAAAGAATCAGTGCATATCCCCCAAGATGAAACATTCCAGGTCGGTGCGGAGGGACACACCACTACTCATACACCAGTCTACGCCACAAAAAGTAGTCCTTACCCAGAAGGCAGTGGGGCCGACAGATGCACAGAACCAACAAACCTCAGTTTGTGTGTTCAATCAGGGAGGACCCTGCTGTCTCGGGGGGGGGGGGGATTTAAACATACCCTTTATTTTAGATTAGTTAGATATCATTTCGGCACCAATCAAAGTCATACGGTTGACAGGGATATTGGATCAAGGGAGAGACTTACGTCAGCATCCCCACCTGGTGGGTGAGGCCAGCACTATTGGTCAGCACAGTTACTGACCTCAGAAGGCTATCGCACAAATATACACGAACTATGAATAAACTATGAACTATATATCTTACATCACAATTTACAGAATAATGTTTTAAAAAGTCGTGAGTGGTGATATTACTCCTTTAAATGCTCATAATGGGTTAGTTGACTCCAGTCTTAGTTCCAATGTAGTCCACTAGGTAGTAGCACCTTTAAAGGGACTTTCTACTTGTCGTAGGATTCCTGATGTTCTATTGACTTTTTCATATAACTCAGGATTATGTTAGTTTGATGTATCATCTAATAGAAAATCAAAAGAAATTACTAACTTTCATTATACGGCCATTCAAGCAAAGGAGTACCTTAACTAAAGAAATGAATAGGAAAACAGCATTTTCACATGTTTTGTCATGGATAATCCCCTTCTTCTATCGATATTGCAACCCAACATTGGGAATGTATAATGGACCGGTGGTACTATAAGACCGGGGTGTTTACTCTAGAGGCTAGTCAGTGACTCCACACTGAGTGTTCCCTGTTCAGGAACATGATTTACTTTGTTATAAAAGTCTCTTATTCTCGCACCTGGAAACTGCCGCTCTCGTTGTTCCTTAACCTAGAATAACCACGAACCCTCACACATGTATATGTAGTAATGTGACCAATATTGTTTCCTTGAAGATCCATTATTACTACAGGAAATGCAACACCAACGATACTGTAATTAGTCGTACATTTAAAATGTATCGTTATTATACTGTAAATGTATATTTTTGCTGGTATAAATTTTTGCGGATTTGATACTAAGTACAATTTCACTGGGATTTGAATTCGCTGATATTGAAATATGCTAGTTCTAGAACTATATCGGATAAATTTTTGCTCTGTACACATTTTCACAGATTTTAAAATCCGTGAAATCGAAGAAAATATGTACAGCCCGAAATATAATACTGTTACAGTATTCTTTAGTGATCTTGAAGGATACAATATTGGTTATAAACTTTGAGATAGTTTGGAGCCAGAAACGGAATAATAAGTATATAAATAAAGTGCATACAATACAGTAACTGAACTGGTAATAATTTATGTAGTATGCCTCCTTAACTACTGTGGTTTGTATACCAAGCCCAAATCAATAGCAATATGAATCATGCAACCCTAAATGCAGCACTAGAAGGTACCAGCACTTAGCAACCCCCCCCCCCCCCCCCACGGGCTTGAATGGAGTATTAACCCTTTGAGGATGACATGCAGGAATGCAGCCATGGGAAGTACACAGAGAGAAGAAGTAGAATCACTGTAACGCTCAAATGGGAGTCCAGCCCCGATCACTGAGGCAACTCTCCCCACAACTCTAAAGTGACTCCCTATCATTAGGGAGTCCAAGTGTACTGACTCCCTTTGCATAGAGTCAAAGAGGAGTCAAAACGGGATGACACCATAAAAACCGGCAGTCAAACCTGTTTGACACTATTATTGTAGGGAGTCAAAATTGGTGATGCAAGGATATCTTAATAGCTCCCTTCTCCTTGGTTTCATCATTTACATCAATCTGAATGGTTGGAGAAATCAGAGATTTTATTTACTTGATCTCAGCCATCAAGCTTATAATCCATGCGTAGATGAAACAGTGAAAATGCTTTAACATGAATATTTACCCACAGAAATGGTGTCTATGCTTCTACTGTACCTTAGTTTGGTTTATTTCACATAACCAAATAGTATTTTCTTTAGTCCATGTACTTATTATCAGACATTCCTATCATTAGCATGAGCATCATTAGGTTCTGTCCTGATCAGATGAAGAGGGCCATTTTAAAACAATTATGACAGGCACTTTTATCCGATCTGTTCTGAGAAAAACTCTACAAATTATATTGTGAGGCCCTCTAGTGGAAGAGCTCAGAACTGGTGAGATATTGAAAGTTCAAGTTTGAGGATAGTTTTGGGAGTCAAAAGGGAGTCGGCTACACAAGACTACCTATGGAGTTGTGACTCCCATGTATGCCCATGGAGTATTCGAGTTCATGACTCTGTAAGATGGGAGTCAATGCAAGGTAGGGAGCCAATTAGCTATGACACTCTAAGGAACAGGAGTCACTATAGAGTTATTATAGAGTCCCACTAATATAAGGGAGTCACTTTAGAGTCCTGGGGAGAGTTACCTCAGTGATCAGGCCTGGACTCCGATTTGAGCGCTACAGTGATTCCACTTCTTCTCTCTGTGTAAATTACCAGGGCCGCATTCAAGCATCATGCTGATGCCACGCAGTTGAGACACTCCAGTAACGCATCAATGCAGCACTGGCAAGTTACTCAACGGCGGTGCATTGATAAATCATGCCGAGAAATGTCATATTTTAATAGCATCCGTCCTTAAAGGGTCAAAGGTGTCCATGAAGGGCAAACAGGAATACTTGAACTTACCGTGCAGCCTGTATATAAACACCCGGTCCGTTTATACAGCTTTTTCAGCCTGGTAATTAGGGTGGTCCTGTTATATTATCAAGCGATGTGGTTAGATTGATACTTCAGAACCCACTCCAATGGGAAGGTCGTCAATGCAGATGGCTTTAGGGTCGTCATACCTTGATAAGGACTCAAAGTAATCATATACACGACCTAAAGTTGGGACATTTCTTCCGCTATGGGGCCTTGCTATACACTGATGTAAATACCATGAACTGTTCTGACCAATAGCTATGTTAAATCTGATCATAAGTGCTACATTGCCCATATATGATATGAAGCATGTTCAGTTTATTTCATTTATTCTCTAATAATTAAATTAAGAAATTCTGGGCTGACTTCAGATAGGAGTTACTGCTTCTAAAGTATACACACCTCTTTTGTGTACTAGGCAATATCTCAGCGTTTCAGATGTTACAGTCACTAGTGTAGCTGTTCGCTATTCTAATTAGTCGCCAGCTAGGAAAAACTCCAGATTCTAAAATAGGTTGTTAGAATTTACACTTTATTCATTTAACATATGGCTCATAATCGTACAGACAAGTCCTCAACGTCCAAGGCTGTCTCCTATCTCGGTACACTCCCAATGAGCCAGTCTCCACAGAGGGAGTCAGGCTCGGAGTGCAATACCAATGCGTCTATCTCAAATGTCCCCTGAAGGGTGGAACGGAGAGAGATGCACAGTCACCGAGGTAGGAGCAGCAGCAGGACAAGGCCACAGCAGAGTTCTAGGAATCTCTGATGAGGAACAACTAAGCTGGCCAAGTTGCACAGCAAGACTGAGTCCCCGAGTAGAAGAACCCAGGGGTTTATATACCAAGGATTATATAATTCCACTTCATAACTCATAAACACTTGAGTTTCCGAGGAATTCCGGGTAACCTGAAACCGGTTTCCCCTGCGCTGACACGGTGTCTGAACAAGTTCGGGTCGCACGTGGCGGTCCCGGCTTGGTGCATATCACCAGGTCCCACTCCACCAATCCTCAAGTACCGGGTTATGTAACTACATACCGGACATACAGACAGGAGTGCAGCCCTGGTACGCCACAACAAACACAACAAACCAAGTTAATCCTGTATTACAGAAACAATACAGCGTCCCACTACACTAGTGTAATAAACGATACTTTGTTTCTCTATGATATTGGTAGAGTATCAATTAAAGAACAAAGTCGACACAGTTCGGATCAAGTGTTACAGGTTGCAAATCAGGTTTATTCAGATAACCTAGACAAGCAGTATCTATGTGTGCGAACTCCCTATAGAGTTCGGAACGGGTCAGTAGACTAATCAGCCGTAATGATCACGGGGTCTCCTCACCAGCGTGGCTCAGAGTAACCGACGAGTACCGCCAGATGCTGGGTATATATAGGCAGCCAGCCTGCGCGCGCACACGCAGACCGGAAGCCTATAGCGACCTCTGTCCATACCCCAAGCCCGGGGTAGGTGTCGCCACCTACCGTCGGACTGAAGGGTTCGGACTGAGCTCGCAACACAGCATCCAACAGCACTCGTCATATAACAAACCCGTATAACCCTAGCCCCTACACTACCCCCTACCAGATAATAACCGGGAGGTAAAATAATTAAGGTTAAAGTCCGATAACACTTCGGACTGGCATTATCTTTTAAATACCACCTTAGGGGTTTATTAGAGTTATACCTTACAAACAATATGACGTATACTGTTGAACACAAAAAGGTATTAATTACACACATTTCTATATATATAGACCGTAATAACAATTACGCCCCATTCCCTAGGATAGATGGAGTTAACCTATACATATAGTATACAAACACTTGAAAAAGTACAATATCACAGTAAAAAAATTTCGTCCCTCCAGGACCCCGAGCTAATTACACTCGTAATGAATAATACTTATAAGTGATAAACAATATCACTTCTTTTAAGGTTTTAAAGACATATTAAAGTATTATTACAAAAAGACATCATACGTGGTCTTGTAGCGAGGATCCGGATCTTCTGTTGATGGTGTTTCATTCCGCCCGGCTTTCAGAACCTACTTCGTTCAGCTCTTACTCACCGGAACGAGAAAGTTCATAGCTCATGCTCGGGAGCTTCAGGTAATAATAAAATAAAAAAATAGTCCTGCCTCCAGGCGATCTTCGGACTTATAACTAGGAGCACTCGGTCCTGATATCCAGAGTTTATATAAAAAAAAACATCACGTATCGGATCCATGTTGGTATCGTGCTCCAGTCCCGAGTTCAGCTTTCTTTCCGGATCTCCTTGTCCTCCTCCGTCAGTGCTACCTGGCAGACTGGATCCTTCCGTAGCCAGCCTGCCGCGTTCCTCTGTCCGGACACTCCTAAACCCTTTCCAAGGGTGTTTTGCTTGTAGGGGTGGTATACTTAGAATACCCCCCCCTCTCCTAATCGGATCCTAGAATAGGATAATCCTATCCGGAGTCCGAATCTTCTTTGGAACCGGGTTTAGCCGGCTCCTCCTCCTCCTCAGAGTCTGACGCAGCTTCCGCCAAAGTCAGCTCCTGGAGCCTGAGCTCAATTTGAGCCCGAGCTCCATCCCACTCGTGCATTTCATGCGCGAAGCAGTCTCTAAACCGACGACGTTCGTGGTCCAGCTTCTCCTCGGCGTTCTTAACTGCCAACTTCTGCTTCTTCCTTTCGGTTTTAGCAGCACTTCGTTCAGTCCGAGCGTTCTCACGCTCTTCCTGCACGGACTCCGCAGCCGCTGCCTTCTGGGTAGCGACTTCCATCTGATGGAGATGGTGTACCGTATTAAGGGACAACATCGCCACCTCCTGACTCAGGCCAGCAAGCAACCGGTGAAAGTTGTCCTGCCATTGATCGAAGGCCTCCTGTCAGGTTTCATATGAAGTGAAGTCGGCGGGAGGGAACGAAGGAGGGCCCCTTAGTCGCAAGACTAGACGCCCCTCCTCCGGAGTCTCTGGTGGGAGATCCGGGGTCTGAGTCGGCTTCAGCGTTTTCTTTGCTGGAGCCTTCGTCTTACCGGTCTGAGTCAGAGTCTGCGACTCCTCACCCGGAACCATATCGTTTTCGGGGAACTCGTCCGCGAAGGACCCCACCGTGCTGGAGTTCGGATCCTCCGGAACAGACCGAGGTGGCCTGCCCTGGGGACCCGTCTTCCAGTCCGTCGTCTGAGAAGTGAATGCCGGCCCTTTATAGCCCGGATCCGCCTTCTCCATAACGGATTTCCTTTCATCCGTTTTGGCCTTTTTAGGGTCGGCCTGCTCCGAAGACCCGCTAGGTCTCTTCTGAGCGCGCCGCACCTTTCTCGTACTGGTACGTTTCTGGTACTCCTCGAATTCATCGAAGAGCTCACCTTCCGGAATCCGGATGTAGTTGCCGTCCGGGTTTACCTTGTAAAAGACCCGGACCTTTCCCTTCTCGTTGGAGCCAAAATCCACCTCGAGGTTATCATTTCTGCCTACTACCCCGAAATGGGAGTAGACTTCTGTATGGGCGGTCTGGATGCGTTCCGCCGCGGTCTTCAGAGCCAAGCCGTGCTGCTTAGCAAGATGCCTGATGATGTCGGCTCTAGTGTAGAACCAGCCACCATTGGGACAACCCTTGCTTCCTTTCGCACCCACACTCAAGCAGTCATACCGCATGTAATGACGCAAATGATAGCGGGTGATATGCCTTGCATACCGGACCTTGGTAGGCCAAGTTCGGGGCGTTTCCAGTGTCTCGTCAACATTCAGACAAGGCTCAAAGGGGCACTTGCTAAATGGATGCCATCTAGCCATAGCCCATGCCAATTTAGTTTTCTGGAGGGGCGAATGGTATTTGGTACTACCAGTTCGGACCTTATCCAGTAACTCAAAGTGGTACAGCTGTACCGACTTATCGAGGGGATCAGTCTTAATCCACTCCTCGTCGTCGGAGAGACCGTCAGGACCCACCTCCTCCGGATGGTGTGAGGACCGCTTATCCTTGACGCAGTCGTTCACACACATTGGTTTAAAGTACTTAAACCCACTTGCGGCATTGGCTCGGAGTGCTGTCCGGACCAGAATCTGAAGCTCGTCGTCCGGGATTGTATTTTCATCCAATCCCTTCAGAACCCCTTCCACCTCCTCTTCGGATCGACCCGCCTTCAGAGAGGTTACCTTGATGGTCTCTCGTAGGTATAGGTGCCTACGATTGGCCTTCTCCTGGCGACTAGTGTCTGCACTCCTAGCCGCGGCCGAGGTCTGTTGGATGATTTCATCCTCCAGAGTAGCATCCAGAATTGACTCTTTAGTCTTCTGTTCCATACTCCGAGCCAGCTTCATTGCTGGCGTCAGACGTCTCTTCTTCTCCCTCCTGTTATGCACGGTCTGGAATTCCGCTGCAGTTTGCAGTTCGTATTCCAGGGCCGCGATAATTTCGGGACGTCCCTCGGTCTCAGCAACTAAGCGAGCTGTAGCCGACTTTTTGCTGAGATCGTCCATGGCCGCAGTTAAGCGATCCGGGAACCAGGCCGGGAACTTGGCAGACCAACTGTCCAGCCCCCGGAAGGTTCGCATTTGTATCAGTTCGAAGGATCTGATCTCTGTTTGGCTCATCTGATCGATGATGGCACCTCTGAGCAGGGGTGGGACGTCGGCGTCCTCCTTATCCCATGCATCATGCTGGTATGGAGCGAGGATGTGCACCCCCGATCCAGATGGACCACCGCCTGCAGCTTGGTCCAGCTTTCCGGCTTCCTCCGAAATATCCAGGTTGGATGGTTCCAGAGTAGGCTCGGTAGGCTGTGGAGGAGTATCCACTCGGGCGGGTACCTCTCTCTGAGGAGGTAACTCCACCCGAACGGGTACCTCTTTTCGCGGCTCCAGGGGAGTCGGGAGGTTGAACGTGATGTTAGACAGCACATCCTGCACGACCTGGACCGTATGGGCTGCGGATGAAGTATCCATAGTCTCCTCGGTCCGAGGTTCCTTGGGAGAAACTGCCGTTTTAGGACGACCTCCCCCATGTCCCGTATTACCAGCCATCGCAGCGGCTGTAGCAGCTACTGCTGAGCTGTTGTCCAACCCTCGCGAGAAGGACAACACGTCGATGGCTGGGGTCGGAGCAGCTGAGGTTCCAACTGCCTTCCCGCTACCCTTCACCTTGCTAGGGATCGGGAGACTGGACTTATTGGGGCCCGGAGTCTTGACAGCTTGAGTGCTGCCGGACGTCTGCCCCTTCCTCGGCTGGTCCTTAGCGCCGGGCTTCGGATCAGCTTTCTTCTGACCCTTCGGCACCTTCGTAGTAGGAGCCTTGGGATCAACCGTCTTCGGATCCTTGGATGCCGTTGCAGTGGCAGCCTTAGAACCCGGCTTCTTCGTACTCGCAGTACTATCCTTCTTCGGATCAGGCTTTTTAGGCTCGTCCTTTCCTGGTGGCTTCTTCCCAACACCAGTGTGTTTGGTAGCCTTGGTACTAGCCTTAGTATCGGCCGACTTGGACCGATCTCGGGTAGCACCCTTCCCACCGCGCGTCCTCGGAATCACTCCCACTCCCCATAGACAGTTTACGGGCAACCGTCTTCTGGAGGTTTGGTGATATACTAAGACTGCACATCCGGGAGGGACGCACAGTCGTCTCGGAGGGATCCGGCGCTACTTCGGTGTAGGCGATTCCTCGCAGCATTCCGGAGTCCTCGCTGCCGTCGGGCGAAGGGGACTTTCGGATCAGGGACACGGCCGGATCTACACCTAGTTCCGCCAGCGTCTGGCTCAACTCATCACCACTTGGGCTCTGAGCATCCATAGGCTCCTCGGTGGTGGATGCCACCTCGGAGTGTCCGGTGAGTTCGGAGTGACGGAGCTGTTGCTCGGCCATCCTCACTACGGCAGTGTCTTTCGACGGGAGTTTGACGGGGAAACCACTAGTTCCCCGCCTCCCTCTTTGTCTCAGACGAACCAGGAAAGAGTACTCACTGCTTACAACTCTTTTACTGACTTTTCTCCTCTTCTAACCGTCCAAATCACCAACTTCCCCGCTGCCGACCAACACCGCTATTGACTGGGGCGAGCCCAAAATCAATATGGCGGTTCCCTCGCTTTTGTTTTTAAAACAAAGCGCATGCGCAGCGTCTCGCGTGATTGGACGCGATCCCGTTACCCGGTGTGACCCAATTACTGTTTAATCAGGTCACGACCTTTCCCGCCCGCAGCTCGGGCTCGAGGGATCACACTGCTACGTAGGCGGCTCACAAAAGTCAAAACATACTTCGAATAAAGAGCTCATCAGGAGTATTAGTGGATATTTATGGGAAATCGAAGATTACCCCACCGGATTATCCGTCCACCACCCTCGGGGAACACTCTTACATTCTTTTCCTCTTGACTCTGAGCGCCCCTGTCGGTAACATACATATAACATATAGAACAACACAGGACACCACACTCGTTGTGTAAACAAGCTAGGTTACAGCCCCTCTAGCCACCAGCCTTGGGCTTCGCCGAACGGGTTTACCGTCCGCCTCTCGTAACCTGGCCGAAGGACACTCGTTCTTAACTAAAACTCCAGCCTTGATTTTAGTTTTCCGTGCCCTTCTTCCTTCGCCTGCCGAGACTTTCTTTTTCACGGTCTTCCGGAGCTTCTTTCGTACCACTCTTTTAGGGGGATCCACTGACACCCCTTCCAAAGGTACAAATTTAGCCTCCGAATTTCCCTTCCCCATCTAGGTTACCTAGTCAGCATTAATATGCACCGCAGCATTTTTGACAAAAGTAATAGTAGCGTAATAAAGAAGTTAACAAAATCAGGTAGAATTCAAATTCTTTTTTTTTTATGAAAGGAAAACTTAACCTAGATATATTCGATGACTTCTTCTACAGAGATGTGTTCAACCGTTTTTATACTCCTATATTTTAAGAATACATGGCATTGCTGCTTATCAATTGAAAGAGGTAAAACAAAACTGCCATACCAGAAAGAACTAAACTATAACACAACCTTTACGAGCACTAATCCAACTTTGATCAGTACAAACCCATTTATCATAGTTATAATTCTCATCTATTTCTCCACTGTTACTTTTGCGACTCACAGTGTGTGGTGAATTATACGCAAAAACGGCTTTGTATGTAAGCATTATTTAAATCTTTGTCAAGATGCATTAGTGCAAATGTACACATCTCCCTCTGATTGATTACTTACCACATCCCACTAATTCCACTTTGACTGTAGGATAGTTGGCTACTCCCGTAAGGACCTCTACTTTAAACACGCGGCCAATGATGGGATCGGCTAATTCATTTGTCACTATAGTACTCCAAGTAGGCCCTCCTATAGGATGCGATACGAATATCTGTGGTATAAAGGGTAGATATGGTGGTTCTTAGGTTTGAAAATAATATATTTATTTGGTGAATCACAGGTTAAAACCATACGTTATAGTGTTCACTTACATGGTGACAGTTTACTTGTGCGGTGTTTATTTACTTCCGTGGCTCACGTGACAATCGACAGTATGGCCAGAGCATGCAGTAGGCCAGAGGGTTATTTCACGCTGTCTGAGGGAATGGCCCTCCCATTACTTTGATAGAGAGTATGCAACAGGACATATATTTTGACATACCCTGGTAGTATTGTTCTCTTGGTAGGTGACATACTCTGAATCAGCTAGGCGGTAGTGAAGCTGGTAGGTATGTGGACCATTGTACGAACTTGAATATGCGCCTCCTTTCGTCAATATTTTGTACAAGCGGAAATTTACCCCTGTAGGAAATAAGTAGGTTACCACATTTTAACCTAAGTGTATGTATACCTTCTTTCTAATCTATGAGAATTATTCCGATTTTAATATGATAAAAAAAACACAGGCAAGTTATAATTTGGGTTACAAATACAAATACCTCATGCATCTCATCCTGGCAAAAGAGTCCAAGTCAGCTGTCACCTGAGAGCAACCCTGAGAAGTAACTTGCAGTGCTACATTTACAGACTAGACAAAGACATGTCCTATAATGTTCTTATGGCCGTGTCTTATGAGTTTGTAACAATTGAAACGTTTTTGACCGGGTGTCGTCTTTGACCTGTGTCGTCTTTGACCAGTGTAGTCTTTGACCAGCAAGTTTTAAAATGGCTGAAATGGGAGCTATGTACACACAAATGGGGGGAAAAGGTTAATGGATATTTTAACACTATATACTTCAAACTTCCCGGCATTTATATATATATATATATATATATATATATATATATAAGATTGGTGTATTCTAACGTAATCTATTACAAAGCCTGATACTTTTGAATTAATATGATAATTTGAATAAACACAATATAAACGGAGAGCTATCCAGACTAACCTCGCATTGCTCCAACTGTGATAAATAAGAAAGAGAGTGTTATCAGCAAAAATGCCATGTTCTGGTACAGTTGCTGGTGGTTGTGTGTAGCCACCACTCACTGACTATGGACAGATAGCTGCCCAAGGTAGAACACAGCAGTAGCTATTTACATCTATTGATAATGTAAAGTAGCTTATATTATCCAACATCTAATGGTCTTGGTTAAATATCTCTATTTAACAATCAATAACAAAAGCTGTTGTGGCTGTGCATCACTGTTGCTTCCCAGTACACTGTTAAGTGCTTTCACGTATTATCTAATTGACATGAATTCAATATTATTGGGTTTGTGTCTGTTTTACATCAGATATTTATGACCATTAAGTGCATGTCCTCAAAGTTACAGAATTAGCTGCCTCCATCTTGCATTAGATATGAAAGACTTAGAGATAATGCGGAATTTACCATGGCGTAAATACATCAGTGAACAGAGGTGGCCTGACCATTGTTGGACTGTTGGATAGATCCCAAACACTTCCAGTACCTCCCCAATTAGACACCTGCCACCTTGGTTGCCATAGTTTCCATACATAATAGCAAAGGACTAATGTGTTCAAACAAAGAGCGAATCAGCATGTGCGGCAGAACGCATAAGTGGCAGAAGTGTAGGCCTACTACATATATATATAGCGTCCGGATACATGAATACAATTCTGCCGAGTATTTAGATTTTGTATCCCAACTAGGGTGATTGAAATTGGCCTACATCAATACTTAGCTGAAACCCTTAAATATGTACTTCTCTCTTCTGAAATGGGTATATAATTACTGTTACCAAGGGTCTAAATGTAATATAATGTAATAAGACACGTATACATAGCTTTGTTTGAGAAAACCCAACCATGGGCCACCATCTGGGAGATGATGCCACCTGTATGATATCTGAAGCACTAATAGGACTGCTGTGTGTATGAATGGGAAAGAGCTATTGTGTCTGCAATGGGGATCATGTAAATACTACTCACTGGTGACACCTTGTGTGTAGTGAGAGAAGCATGTTAATTACCCTATTTTTGACTGATCAGTCAATAACAATTTTCCTATTAAACTGGGATTCCTGTATAGAAACATTGCACACAGAGATTTGATACTTTCACAGATGACTAACTCACCATTCCTATCCTCATGCTCAAACTGGAAAGGCTAATTACACCAGTGACACTGAAGTCAATCGTCCTTCGCAGTGCTTTTTACAGAGCCATCCTGTCATGGAACAATTTAAAACACACGTATACACTGATAGATAATGTGAATTCTTTTAAAATTTCAATCAAAAAGGACTAACCTAACTGTTTTATGTAGTTATCCTTTTTCTAAAAATTTTACTCATAGTGTAATGAAATTATACTATCTCATCTCTCATCTCATCTCATGGTTATTATAAAACTCCTGTTCGCTATACAATTGATTGAAAACAACCAAAGATACAAACTGTGACTAGAATACCAAGTGCACGTCATACTATATATTTTTAACATATCTGTACATAATGATATCATTTGGGGTCGCACTGGAGGGAAGACAATGCCAAAACTGGTTATTAATACATCTCATATTTACGATGTATTTTGAATGTATTATTAGACCCAATAAAAACCTTAAAAAAACAACAAAAAAAACTGTTGGTATACCAACTCTTACTTAAACTTGCCAATTAAGATTTGCCACGTCTACAGACAACTAGTGATTGAGCCCCATGACTTTGATAAAAGTACTTATGCTGGATAGAACTATGTGCTAATGCAAACAATGATTGAAATCTAACGTATCCCAACAAATGATGGCTGGTTAAGAAACAGAAAACCAGATTGCACTATCAGAAACTGGTTAGGAAAAGAGCCCCAGGTAATGGCCTGGTAAACAGGCACAAGAACACTATCTCGCCTAAAAGTGATATATGAACAAGACAACAAATATCATTGATTTGATATGACTGTGTTTAATTGTTCTACATCCCATGACATCCTCGGAGGTGCGTTTAAATTACATCCATAATCCGGGTCCCTCTGCAAAACTCAAGGGTCGTTGCAAAGGTTAGCTTGCTTACCTTCCATTCTAGTCTTTCTTGACGTAATTGTATGTGCAGTATTTAGTAGAAAATGTTTTAACATTTTCCTGCTTGAAATATGAGAACTTGTGTGACTTTACTTTAGAACTCCACAAGATAAACTGTATATACATATAAAGAGAGTTAATACAGATTAAAATGAAACAGTGTATACCATACAGTTACTGAACTGATGATATGTATGTAGTCAGATGTGGTAGTAGACCAAGGGCAAACCAATGAGATGTATGCAACCCTAAATGAAGCACTGTAACATATACAGTGGTCACTCCTCGGAAGGGCATGGATGCAGCATTGAAGACACCCAAATAGGTTATGTTGGACTAGAATATTATTAAATATAGTAGAATCTGAGCAAAGCTCTTACAGTGATTTGTGACCCTGTAGGAACAGCCAACAATATTCACTGTGGGGGAGGTGATCCCCAGCCTGCATTGATAGGGCATCTTAGATAGTGGAAGTGTTATTATTGCTCCAACAGAGAATATAATATTCCCTTGATATCTAGTGACAGGTCAATGCTCAGAATTAAATCTAAAGGTCATAATCTATAAAGGCTGTAACCATATACATATTGTTTGGTGTAGAACCATGTTGGATGCCCTGTCCAATCACACCGGGATTCTTCCTCCACACAGTGAATACAGGATCCAGGGCCATTTGTTCTACCAACTGACTGTAGAGGAGGCAAAACATAGCATTTGACTGCTAAACACCCATCCAGACACTCATGTAATAGGGCCATGGAGGTTTGAGCCTGGGTTTAGACTACATTAATATCACATAGCTGCAGAGGACAGGGTGGGTTACCGCCAACATACATGCCCTCACATTGTCCCAGGGGACAGGTGCAGTGAAACACCTGCACAATCAGCTCTGACTCCGTAGAATTCCCCGAGAGATGACATTTACCAAAGTGGCCGATCATTGTTCTAAATGGTTGTGTCAGTTTGACCATTGGGTACAGATCCTTTGGGTTGTAGGCTGGACAAGACGGGTCTCGTTTAGTTTTGATCGTCACCGTCACATTTACTTTCACAATGACAGCTAATGGGATGAAGAGAATAACAGGTTGATATTCTTCTATAGTCACACATGTAGTGGCATCATTGTCATTGACCTCAACAGCTTCTCTCGAGTGACGTTCTTTTGCTTGTTTTATCACTGCCACATTTGGACCAGGGTCACAATCTGAAATAAAACATTTGCACCGTTAACTGTGCCTGGGCTGTGACCCAATATTGCCATGCCCTGGTTTAAAATCTGAAATCAATGATATACACCTGAAGTTAACAACAACATGTTGTCCAAAGTTTTATTTCCATTTCCATTAACTTTGTCATCATGATGCACCAACACAGTGCCCCAGAGTAAGTTAGTAGCATCGTATCGGTGCATCATGCAGATCCTTTAGTGTTGCATCATTTTGGCAAAACTATCATTGTGTAATAAAGTGCTATACTTGTCTGAAAGGGTTAAATGTAATGAGCTTGAGTTAAACATATCTATTCTTTAAAATCAGAGCCAAAATTCAGTTTTGATGAGATAGAAAACCTCTTCTAGAGAATGTATTAATTCAGACACCGTCGCAAGTTTTTCTTTTCTCCCAGTTAAACACAAACTTGTACCTCCATCAAATACTTAAATATTTAAGCTAGTGAGAGAGCTTTTTCAGAATGCGTGTGTATTAACTGTCTTGAATCTACATGCATGGCAAAACCTGCTCACAGTTAGTTTTATGTATTACATGTTCATATCTGAAAGAAGATTTCTTAAACGTGAGTAGTATAGTATGTATCGGAACGGGACTATAGTTAAGTACTGTTTATTACTCAATCGATATGCAGCCAATCAGAGGCCGCCATTTGGTCACGTGACCCGTTGCCATGGTAACGTGACCTACTTAGGGCTCTCAGCCAATCAGAAGCCAGCATTCTGGGTGACCTACTGACCTACTTAGAAGCTCTCAGCCAATCAGAGGCCGGCATTCTGGTAACCATGGTAACGTGACCTACTTACGTCACGTGACCTACTTAGGCTCAGCCAATCAGAAGCCGGCATTCTGGTTACTAGGGTAACATGACCTACTTAGGGTTTTGTTTGTAAACAACACCACGTGGCTCTCTTGTTTGTAAACAACACCACGTGACACGTGACTGTTTGTAAACAAACAACTTATATATAGAAAATAAACACAACAAGTTCCATGTTATGTTAAAATTATATTTTCAAAAAAAAGCACATCTGTTACAGCGTCTATGTGTAACTACGCGCGTTCTCATTCAAACACTATAACACTATCATACCGTAGCAGCAGCAGGTAGGACTGGAAGAAAAGCAAGCGCACGAGCAGAAGCGACGACACCATTTGCACCATCCGGCCGTCGCGTTGGTAGCCCTACTACTCGTCGCGCGTTCAACTGGAGGTTTAAGAGTGACAAATGACGATTCTTTGTCGACGCGACTGCTAACATCAGCAGCATCAGCAGCATCGGCAGCATCGGCAGCAGCATCGGCAGCAGCGGCAGCAGCCTCGGCAGCAGCGGTAGCAGCAGCAGCAGCAGCGGTAGCAGCAGTAGCGTGAGCATTAGCAACAACAGCAGCAGCGACAGTAGCAAGGGCGGCAGAGCGGGCACTAGCAGCGTTATCAGCGGCGACATCGGCAGCCGCAACAGCATCAGCAGCAGCAGCGTCGGCATCGGTGGCATGAGTAGCTGCATCGGCGGCAGCAACAGCAGCAGTCACAGCCGCAGCGGCAACAACAACAACGTCATCACAACCAGCGTCACTAACAGCCGCAGTAAATGCAGCAGTAGCACGCTGAGCAGCACTAGCAGCAGCAGTAGCAGAGGCTACAGCATCAGCTTCACATTCGCGCGCCGCTTCGTCATTCCGCTTCATGTCACGGTAGCAACTTTCCATCATGGGGATCTGCAAATTGAGGCGCGGTGCTGGTGGTGGTAGTAGTAGTAGTAGTAGTAGTAGTAGTAGTAGTAGTAGTAGCAGTAGTAGTAGTAGTAGTAGCGTGAACGATGATGACGATGCCGAATACGGTTTCACTCCCCCTTATATACCCTTACTCCCCCCTTTTTTTTCAAGCCACCGGCCAGCTGCCCCCTCACGGCAGGTCTTTAGATCAGCCTTAAGTCGCTTACTACGCGGCTCATCATCCCTCTAATCGCATTTTCCAGCCGCCGGCCGGCTGACTGCTGACGACAGGAGAGGGTGATTTGTTTTTCTTTAGATTTAAGCCGCTTACCACACGCGCACCCTCTAGTCACAGACAGAGTGACAGAAAGGGAGGGGGTCGCTTTGTTCACGCTACCTGTAGTTGTTTTTCTATACACACGCTGAGCCCATGACCCGCTAATCCTTTATACAGGTAACACGCGTTCAACTAATTACTCTATTGTATGACAGTCGGTACACGGATTTAATTTTAAACCACCTTCCCATCTGGATCCATGTCTGGCGGGGTGGAAGGATCCAGCTGAAAAGCGTGATTAGGGCTTTTGTTTCTCTTATGATAGCAGCAGGTCAGCATGCGACAGCTGAAAATGTCAGACTCGCCGCTCCTATAAAAGACTGAGATGCGTCTCTCTTTCCACACACCCTTCTACCATCGCCGCCGACACCGCCACCGCCGGCCAGCCGACCGCCGCCACCGCCTGCAGTCACCGCCATCACGCCAGCAGGGAATTTCGAGCTGAGTCTGCTTATTGCTTATTTTTTTTCTTTGAGCTTTTTGTTTTTTAAAATTTTTATTTTCACTCAGTCTTTTTTGTTTCGGAGGAAAGAAATATGGCGCTGCAGAGGGCGCGAGTTTCTTAAAGACGGTCGCGCGAACAAAGTGCCCTCCTCAACTGCCCGGCTATTTTTTTATCTCAAAGGAGAGAGCGTCACGTAGTTGAGGTTCACTCATCTCTTGAAGCGTACCGAATTCTCGAGAAATGCAAAGCTGAGCGCCATCGTCGTTATACAAAAGCGGAAAAGGAAAACGTAGCGACATGGCCGAGAGCCGTCTTCTCAGAACAGTATTTACTCTACCATTGCATAACAGCCGCTCTCAGCGCCCCCACTCGTTGGGCGTTTCATGAAAAGAAAGAGCGCCGCTACTCTCCTCACCCTGCCTCCTCTTATAAAGTGAGAATAAGTGCTATGAAACGATTCGACAAGCCGATCAGTTTCTTGGGAGCGACTGCAGCTCCCACTCGGTGGGCGCGCGTTGTGGCCGACGTGAGCACGGTCTCTAAACGTTTCGACGTCGTCACTTGTTATCCCGCATATTGCAACGCAGCCGAATTGAAGAAGATAGGGACGCACTATTTTAAACCATACGCTCCAATATGTATTTGTCACCGCCGCGCTCACACGCCTTATTGCTTTTTCGAGACGATCGTATCACAACACAGAAATAGAAAAAAAAGCGGCAAAGCGACGAGCTTTGCCTAAATGATCAAAAAAAAAAAAAAAAAAAAAAAATTAATCTCCTCCTCCTCCTCCTCCTCCTCCTCCTCCTCCTCCTCCTCCTCTCCCTCTTCTTTTTTAAAAAAAAAATAAATATTTGTATCAGACTCCTCTGGAGTCTGATACAAAACATTTATGACTATTGAGTGAAAATAGAATTTTATCGCAAAAAAAAAAAGAAAAAAAAAGACACTTCTGCCGCCGCTACTGTGACACCGGCCGGAATCAATAAAAAGGTCGGCGGACTTTTCTCCACAACCATTCACTACCGACCATTCGAGTGAGAAACACAGCAGACAGTCAGACACACAACCGCTCTCTCACGCGTGCTGAAAAAAAAAAAAAAAAAAATGTCGAGCAGTAGAAGCAAACTTTTCACAGAAATTCATTTCGACGCTCGACTACAAGGACCCTTTAGTTGTATCATCAGCGGTCCGTCGGGTTGTGGAAAATCGCGCTTGGTGGATCAATTTCTGAGCGACGTGAACAATTTGGTCACGCCGCCGGTGGAAAAGACTTTTTACCATTACGGCGAGTGGCAACCTCTGTTTGAAAAAATGCAAAATCAGTACGGTGTGGAATTCAGAGAAGGTCTTCCTAGCAAAGAGACTATAGCGGGAGACGTGGAAGTAGCAGAAGACGCCTTACGACCCCACACTCTACTGATATTGGACGATCTGATGAGCAGTTCCAATCAGCAAGTGGTAGCCGACATCTTTACTAAATACTCGCATCACTGGAACGTGAGCGTCATATACATCACTCAGAACCTATTCCAGAAATCACCCGACTTTCGAACTATGAGTCTGAACGCTCACTACATGATCGTTTTCAAGAACCCGCGCGACATGGGGCAAATAGCTAGTCTGTCTCGCCAGGTGTTTCCGTCCAACGCGGCGGCCCTCTCTAGTATATTTACCCATGAACTCAAGCGGCCTCACTCATACCTCCTTCTGGACTTCAAGCAGTCAACACCTGACGATCTGAGAATACGCTCCTCTTTGACGTCCATACACTCTCAGCTAGTGTTCGTACCGCTAGACAAAAAAAAGAACAAGAGAAAGCAGTAGCAAAAATGTCTTCTCATCTACTCGAAAGACACTTTGGTACTCTCAAGCACTTAGCTAAGTGCTCGCCAAAGGACTGCTCGCATCTAATAGACTCTGGAAGCGACGATCTGATCGCAGCGTTGAGTGAGATCTGTCACAATTTACTGGTAGGGAACATCCCGCTCAGCGACAAACAACTGGACAAGCTTCGAGAATCGGCTGACGTGTTGAGGGAGGTCGGCAAAAAATCTACGCCCATCAAAAAAAAGAGACGCGTCTTGGTACAAGAGGGAGGTTTCCTCATTCCGGCTCTCATAGGGATGGCCTTACCGCTTATAAAGAGCATTCTCCGTATATGAGACACCTCATTCGACACCTACTCGCCGACAGCACCACCACCACTACCGCCACCACCAGCGTCATTGCCACCGTCGTCCCCATGACGGACTCAGAGCAGCAACAACACTACAAACGCTTAGCGCTCGTGGATCCTGAGACGCTCTACAAATCATCACGAGCAGGTCTACTTCATCATGTGCCCGCTGCTGCTACTACTAGCGCTGCTACTACTGCAGTCGCTGCTGCTAGTACTTCTACTGCTCCAAACCTTCCTCCTCTTCCTGATGAGCGCACTGAAAAGAACGAGAGTTCCGCTCCTGCCACCGCCGCCCGCCTACCTGCCGACATGGCCTATTACCACAAGCAGGCAGAACAGTCCCTTCATCCCGACGCGGCCTTGCACCAGGTGCTACAGTTTATCTACAGGGACTTGGACTTAGTGTTGAACGATCCCACTTTGGAATCGCGCGAGAAAATGTTGAAATACCGAAGGTTGTTGAATAGATTGCAATTTTTTCTCGCGAATCCCCACAACAGCAACATCTCTTCGTCCTACTCTTCTTCGCCCCCGGCTCACCTCCGTCAGTCTGCTGAAGAGGCCAGCGCGTCCCTACTTGAGCGGTTGGCGAACCAAGTTCCCAAGAGGAATCGCACCCGGACCGTGGCGCTGTACAAACAATTGGAGAAATCCGGTGTGATCAAGTGGAACGAGGACGGTGCGGTGCGCGAGATGTCGGGTCGGAGAATACCACCTGAGCATCGCATCAACATAGTGGACTTACTGAACGACGCCGCCAGGTTCAGGAAGACGGCGCCCAGACCGGCGGGCTACTCTCCGTTCACGAAAGCGCTGTGCGAAGCAGTTCCCACAGACTCCTTGATCGGAAACCATCTGTATAAAGCGAGCGGACCTGGCCAAAGCTTAGACACACGGCTCGCTGACAGAGGTCGGAAACGACCGAGCTTCCACTCGGAAGAAGGAGAAGCAGCAGCAGCAGCAGCAGTAGCAGCAGCAGACTCTTCTCTCCAGGTGGACGATCCATCCTCTGACGACGAGGAGGACAGTGAACTTTTCCAAACTCCGACTTCCTATAGGAGCGTGGCGAGTAAGAAAAGGAAAGGGCGCAACCGCCTAGCGGCGAGGTCGTCGTTCACGCCCTCAACAGGCCCACCATGGGCAAACCAGTGAAGAGACTGACCAAGAAGGAAAAAGAAAAGAAGCGCGTAGTAGCTAGATATACCGATGTCAAAGCGCCCTCCAGTTTCACTAGCGTGACTAAACTCCAGAAACATCATTTTCGCCACCTAAACCCGGCCGTCATCCGAGATGCTTTAGTGTCGCTGGACGCCTACACTAAACATAAACCCATTCGGAGAAAATTCGCAAGGAACAAGACTATAACCGGCGCAATCGATCAGCAGTGGCAGATAGATCTGATGGACATGCAAGCTTTGGCGTCTCACAACGACCGCTTCCGGTACGTGGTGACGGCGATCGACGTTTTCTCTAGGTACGCGTGGGCCGTTCCCATTAAATCCAAGAGCGGCGCTGATGTCACCGAGGCCTTCCGAGAGATGACAGGCACTGGTGAGAGACGATCGCGCACTGTTCAGACAGACAAGGGGAAAGAGTTTTTGAACAAGATCTTTCAAGATCACTTGAAGAGCGAGGGCATAGAGTTCTTCACTGGCGAGAACGACGACATCAAAGCTAGTCTAGTGGAGCGCTTGAACCGCAGTCTGAAGGAGAAGCTGTGGCGTTATTTCACACACAAGCGCACGTATCGCTACGTAGACATACTGCACCATGTAGTGTCTTCTTACAATCGCACTCACCACAAGACGTTGAAAATGGCGCCGGCTCAAGTCAGCTCGGAAAACAGCGAAACAGTTTTCTACCGACAAGATCTCCCAACTAACAAACAAATCGACGAAATATGGAAAAAGAAGAAAAAAACAATGACGTCCGCCGTCGACGTCATCGCTCCGGGTGACAGAGTGAGGATGTTGAGAACTAAAGGCGCCTTCGACAAAGGGTACGAGGGAAACTGGCGCGAGGAAGTGGTCGACGTTGCTAAGACGTTGGGAAGCAGAGGGTTCGAGCTGAAAGACGACAAGGGCGAGGAGATAAAAGGCGTCTTCTACCCGGAAGAGGTTCAGAAGGTGTACAAGAGTCGTTACGACAACAACTACCTGATAGACGAGGTGTTGCGCTGCAAGACCGTTGACGGTAAAGAGTTAGCTTTCGTACGTTGGTTAGGTTACGACGACAAGTTCAACGAGTGGATCCCCGTCAAAAAAATAACGTAGAAAAAAAAAAAAAAATGAACATCACTCTACCTAGCAACAGCTCTATGGAGTATTATCCTGACAACAGCTTGACGTCTTTCCGAACTCACTTCGACTCGCCGCTCCTTCTGCCCGAAGCGTACGAAGCGGCTCTGACTGAGATCATCCTCCCTACAGAATGGACTAACGTGCACGACGACGACTTGATCATCGTTGTTCCTCTGCGCACCAAGGGTTCGCTAGAGGAGGCGATCAACGTTTTAAAAGAAACTAAATTCGCCGAAGGAAGAAAACCACAGGTAGACTGGAGGGGAATGAAAAACGCGAACGGTCTGAGCAAGCTGACGTTCAGCTCAAAATACCCGCTGAGCTGGAAGGAAGCGAGCTATGTAACGGTGGAAGAGATATCAGACACGTCAGAAGAGCAGCGATTGAAACCGGAAACAAAAAGGTTCAAGAGAGAGGTCGACTTGAGACAGACGAATGCCGTATACAAGCAGTTCTTGTCCCCGGCGGTGAAGAAGAAGGCGATCAGCGATCAAGCAAGACAGATGATCGAAGAGATGGAGAAAGACATGGGAGTGCGCAGTTTCATGCCAAACATATTCCAGATACCTCCTATTTTCACCGGAAGCAACCACACCCTAGTCGAGCGCTTGAGTGAGACGATGCGAGATGACAGACTAGAGGGCTCCAGCTTCTTGCTCAAACCGATGCGGATCTTATCGTACGACGCCAACACGAAACGCGTCACCATCAAACCGCCGAGACACTGCGCTGTCCTGCTGACTCAGCATCTCGCATGCGTTCTAGGCTTCGGAGAGAAGACGTGTTTCGCGTCGCCGACTACCGGCGCCTACTCGATGGATGTTTACGGGGACGTGCACTCTGTGTACATATACACCGACATGATCCAGGAGAGACGTGTGGGCGACATGCAAGTGCCGCTGTTGCGCTGCGTCGCGGTGGACAGAGGCGGAAAGCGTCGAGGTAGCGTGCAAGCTATCAGTTTTCCCCATTTGGATTATTTCCCCTTGAAATCCAAGAGGTTTACCGAGGTCGGCATCTATTTAAGAGACCGATCCGGTCATTCCATCCCATTCGGTAGAGGCGAGGTGACCGTGACACTTCATCTGAGACCTATTGAGCGCTGAAAGAGAGAAAAATGATGCGTCAACGCATTCCGTACTTTCCACCCAGGCGCACCGTCGGCAGAGGGTACAGCGATTACTACAACGCGCAGCTGGGCAACGGCATCAACGTGTACAGCGGTCGCTCTTTCCAGAGCGGGCACGGTTTGGGCGGCGCTCTGTTAGGTCTGATGCGCTCGGCTACCCCGCTATTGAAGTCGGTGGGAAAAACGCTGCTCCGCGCCGGTGTGGGCGTAGCTAAAGATGTGCTGGCGGGTCGGACTTTAAAGAGCAGCGTGAAAGACCGAGGCGCAGGCGCTCTGAAGAGACTGGCGAGTACGGCGTTCTCGGGAGGAAAGACGACTGTCGCGTCTAAGAAAGGGTCGAAACGTGGCCGGCATTCTCCTCAGACGGGCGGTGGCTCTTGCAAGAGACGTAGAGGGGATGTATTCGACCGGTAAGCGCCTAGGCGTTCAGGTATAAATAAAAAGACTGGAGGCGGCCGGCGTCAGTCTGTCGGCCGCGTGAAGAGAGAACACAATGGCTTACGTACACGAGAGCAGTAACGAGTGCGCGCTCTCTGAGCTCGACCTGCACACCGTAGCGCCGACTCAGACTACTATCTTAAAGTCGTCTTTCCTGGGGATAGAAACAAAAAACTCTTTAGAGGATGGAGGTAACATAAATTTCACCATCAACAAGTCGCAAGAGTACACAGACCTGAACGAGAATTACCTTCATCTGGAATGTCAAGTGCTGAAAGCGAACGGAGCGGCGATCGAGGACACCGACGCGGTAGCTCCGGTGAACAACTTGGCTCACTCGCTCTTCAAAGAGGTCCAAGTCTCCATCGGCGGTTTCAAAGTGTCTGGCAACACCGAGACCTACCCTTACCGAGCTTACTTGGAAGGGTTACTCAACTACAACAAAGACGTGAAGGACGGCGTCATGAGCGCCCAGGGGTGGCATGAAGATACGCCTGGTCAGTTTGACACGTTGACTGACGCGAATGCGGGGTACAAAGCGCGCAAGAAGCTAATCTCCAACAAGCGCTTTTCGCTGATGGCGCGACTGCACTTTGACCTGGCTCATCAACCGAAGCTCATCGTTGGAGAGACAGAAATCAATCTCACTCTGAAACAGGCGGCGCCCTCTTTCTATCTGATGTGCGCCGCTGACGGAGGCTACAGCTTGAAGATCTACAAGTCAAAGCTCTACGTGCGACGCGTGCTGGTGGCGGACGCTGTAGCGGAAACGCACGAGAGAGCGGTGATAGAACACGGGCCCTTCGACTACCCGGTGAACAGAGTGGAGGTGACGATGTACGCCATCCCTCAAGGTAACAGAGATCACAGCTACACGCACTCCAACACAGGCCAGCTTCCCAAGTCGATGATGATTTGCTTCCTGGACCACGACGCCTTCAACGGTAGCTACACCAAGAACCCGTTCGAGATGAAGCATTACGACATCAGCTCGCTTCAAGTGATAGTGAACGATCAGAAAGTGCCGAACGACGCCTACGTGCCCGACTTTAAGACCAAAGCGGCCGTGAGAGAGTACTTGGCGCTACACACGGAAACGGGGATGTACGAGGGCGCGCGCTCCTGCGGTATTTCATACGATCAATTCCTGAACGGTTACACGGTGTTCCCCCTCGACTTAACCCCAGACAGATCGCACGACGGGTGTCGCGTGAACCTTATAAGAGCGGGTCAGCTGAGGGTGGAAGTCAGTTTCCGCTCGGCGCTACAAGCGACAACAACGGTGCTACTCTACTTGGTGTACGACAACGTCGTCGAGCTGACCCGAGATCGACACCCCATCACCGACTACCACATGAACTGAAGACAAGACGGCGGTACTTGGCGTATCGTATGAACACGCTTGAAATAAGCAGAGTGTTGAAGGAAAACGTTCACACAAAACATCGTTTCCTGGGCGTTTTCTCTTGTGACACTATTCCGAAGCACCCTATCAAAGACACTTGTTTCGTGAGCAACACAGATCCGCAACATTTACCAGGTCAGCATTGGGTGGCGTTTTACGTGTCGAGCACGGGTGAAGTGTACTACTTTGATTCCTTCGGCTTACCGCCGCTGAGTGCGGAGTTCTTGTCTTTCGTGGAACGCTCTGCTCCGTTCAAGTGGCAAAGAAACTGCATTCAACTACAAGACACTTCTGCTGACACCTGTGGACCTCATTGCGTTCATTTCCTAATTGAAGCATGTCGAACAAGAAACCCCAAGAAGTGCGTCATGCGCATGAGCAAAATCCCAAAGCTGAGCGACCGGGCCGTGAGTCAGAAGCTATCGATGATGCTGTTGTGACGGGTTGTTGCGATGGCGGCCGTTTCATGGAGGCAAAGATTCTCTGCCTTGCCGAAATGGTGTTGGATTTATCCAAAGTCGTGCAATGTCTATTGGAGAGAAGTCGTCCGGGGTGTGGTGGTGCGAGTGACGGCGGCGTGAGACTTTGCGGCCTGTTGGGTTGCTGCAAATCGAAGAAGCAAGCTAAAAAAGCATAAACTTGTGTGTTTTTTCTGATTGAAATGAAAATAAAGAATAAAATGAAAAGAAAAGAAATTATCTTGTTGTGTTTTTATTTCTATATATAAGTTACATAACTTTTTTTTGTTTGTTTGTTTACAAACAGTCACGTGTCACGTGGTGTTGTTTACAAACAAGAGAGCCACGTGGTGTTGTTTACAAACAAACCCTAAGTAGGTCACGTTACCCTAGTTACCAGAATGCCGGCTTCTGATTGGCTGAGCCCAAGTAGGTCACGTGACGTAAGTAGGTCACATTACCATGGTTACCAGAATGCCGGCCTCTGATTGGCTGAGAGCTTCTAAGTAGGTCAGTAGGTCACCCAGAATGCTGGCTTCTGATTGGCTGAGAGCCCTAAGTAGGTCACGTTACCATGGCAACGGGTCACGTGACCAAATGGCGGCCTCTGATTGGCTGCATATCGATTGAGTAATAAACAGTACTTAACTATAGTCCCGTTCCGATACATACTATACTACTAACGTGTCATGCAATCTGACATTATGATAACACATAGATGTGGTAACAATGCTCTTCAAGTAAAAAAGCTAAAACATAACTGCAACCCTCAAATGAATTTAAATGAATCAATTTAGCCAGATCAATTACATACCGCATCCAACAAATTCCACTTTGATCATAGGGTTGTCGGCTGACCCTGTGAGGACCTCTATTTTGAATATGCGCCCGATAATGGGATCTGCTAATTCATTGGTTACAAAAACGTTCACATCTGTCCCGCCCGGAAGATGTGACTCAAATATCTGTGGTTAAAAATCATGGTAGATACTCACATTAAAGTTATCAAAAATAGAGTAAAGCTTTAGTTTTCACGGTTGCATGTTCAATCAACAAAATATTTTGGTTGGTTGATGTAGTAGGGCAATTGTGCAATGTAAAATACAATTGTCAAATTATATGTTTGACATTTGATTGCAAGAACAATAATATAGGTGTTATTGGTCTGAATAATGTCGATTGGGGGAATATAAATAATACATGATAGCTGTTGATCTAATGATCTGTCACTTGATTTATAAATTACCCATAATTTGAAGAAAAGTTTTAATTTGTAAATTTTAATTCATTAAACCTCATAATACCTCTGGTCGCTTTCTGTTTATGAAATACTCGGGCAAGTGCAAAAACTTCTCTTTTAAAGCAGGCTATTAAAAAAGGAGTTGCAACAATATTTGAGGGACATCACAAGTTCCACCTTTGGCAAAATAGTGTTTTTACTGGGCAAGTTACATACCGGGACCTGCCATGCCCTTTTATACACATTTTCTGTGTGAGGCTATGCATGGTAAATTAAGTATCATATTATATTTCTCATTGTTTTCTGGATGAAAGTAATTCCTTAGAAGTGCCTTGCTTTACTCATGCAATGATGTGTATCAACCAACCCGTATGATATTGTTTTCCTTGTAGGTCACATACTCTGAATCTTCCGGGCGGTAGTGGAGGTGGAAGGTGTATGGACCATTAATTGATATGCCATATACCCCTCCAAGCGTGACGATTTTGTATAAGCGGAAGTTCACACCTGTGAGAAATAAGTAGACTGTCAACCTGTGAAAGGTGGCTGAGTGTATAAACCCTGTAGGGTCGGCTTGATACAATAATGCAGTTCTGGTAAGTTAATTGCACTGGCTTCACTCATGCATCATCATGATGAAGGGTGGAATTTGAAGGGAATGTCATTAAATAGCAGGCCCGACAACGGGTACCTCTCAGTTCGTACCTCTACTACGGAGACTTTGGAAATCTAACTTTAAAATTAATACTTGGCTAAACGGACTGAATATGTTTCTGTCAGACCAAACTGGTCAAACTAGCCATATGGATGACCTCACAAGGTGTGTGCAATAGGAAGGTAGGATGTCAATATCCATCATAGCCCCAAGGTGCGAATACATTATATAGACAAAGATCCATGAGTTTTTGTCAGTTGAAAGTGTGATTTCACAATTCTTATGTCTGCCGTTTTTAATAAGTAAGATAGCCTAACCAGTCTACAGACTTACTCAAATGCTCCTTTTCAAAATAAGTGTTCCTTTTGTAAAGGTGCAAGATTTGCTGCTTCTCCAATAGCAGTCAGACCTGACCAAAAACTGGCACTCCAGCGCTTTAAAGGGCCATTCTCACCACTCACACTTAACCACATAGTAGAGTAGAACAGTACTAGAACTAGGAGTGGGATACGCTCGGTGATCATGCCACTTAAAAGAGGAGGTTGGGGTTTAAACCAATTGTGCTGCTGTATGCAATCAAAAATAAACTGATCACTAAAGTACCCACCTATATCTATTTGCAGCCAGGAAGGTAAGGACGCCATCACCCATCCATAGGCTGGTCCTGTAAAGCGTGCTGCGGATGGTGGATTGCTCGCTATTCCCGATGTCATCCCTGTATAAGCTGAATCCGGTACGATAGTTGTACTTTCTAGACCTTTCCAACTCGTTGTACATCCATCAGCTGTGAGAGGTAATGAAGGCCTTACAGACACAGGCTGTGTCTTATGAGATCGGGTCAATGTGAACATCTTTGACCGGGTGCGATCTTTGACCAGGGGCCATCTTTGACCGGCCACCAGAAAAAAAAGAATCTAAGAAAAGAAAAGTACTCTAATATGTAAGGGATGAAATAAAGAAAATGGTGGTGGTTATATCTCCATCTATGACCTTACCTACCATAGATAAATCATTCTCTGTTAGGAAGACAATGATGGCACCCAGTCAAAGGTGGTACCCGGTAAAATATGGCACCTAGTCAAAGACGTGCACATTGGCCCAATTTCATGAGACACAGCCCAGACCACCTCAGAACACACATTCACCAATTTCAAATGTTTCACAATGTGCTCTACTTCTAGTATATCCCAATTTCAACTCGATGTTAGATTGAAAAGTCAAAATTCCTTCACATTTAATTGCTTTTGATTCAAAATCCCCAGACATGACAGACTAGCTTTTCAAACCTTAAAGCAATTGTTTTCCATATCTAAAATTGACCTCAATGAGAATGAGATTAAATAAAGTAGGAAGCACATCAAGAATGGCCATAGGGAACATTTCACCAAATTCTAAACAAGATTCAGTTTTGAGCTTTTTTCTTTTTTATCTGACCTTTTCATTTTAATTACCTAATCTACCAACTTACTTTCAATCCCGAAGCTGGTGACGCTGAGTGCCGGGTTAAACACCACTTTGGTTCCTGGTACCACGCGGGCATACATGGAAGCTGGTGTGGTGCGGAGCATCCAGGCGGAGGGACCTGAATGTAAGATGGTTAACACTGCATAAGTGTTGGCATTTGAGCAAATGTCCACAGTTGAAGCATCTATATGCCACTCAAAACCCTTGGAGTTTAACATGACATGTACTGAACTTAAAAACTTCGCTTAAAGCCCAACTTTCATGCAGCATAAATATTAGTACATACAAACATTGTGATGGTAGGTCAACCCTGTAGAGGTAGCCGAGAATCCTAATGTGTTATCTATTTCGATGTCTTGATGTTGCATTATTGCAACCCTGGTTTAGAAAGACGGAGCTCTGCAAGACATTCCTATTCACTTAACACTGTGACAGGGTTCTTGGCACTACTTTAGAGGTACAGAGCGCCAGTGTGCCGTCTCAAAAGGATGCAAGATAGTCTCAAAATTTGAGACTATCTTGCAACTTTCAGGCTAGATAGTCTTAAAACTGCGGGATGGTCTCAACATATTAAAGTTTTGTTAGTATCTTGCAACTCTCAGGCTAGATAGTTTCAAAATTGTGAGATAATCCTAAAAGCATGACAGATTAGATAGTCTCAAAACTGCTAGATAATAAAATTTTGAGACTATCTTGCAACCCTCAGGCTAGATAGTTTAAAAAAACAATAGTTTTGTTAGAATTTCACAACCATCAGGCTAGATAGTCTCAAAACTATTAAACATCCTCTAAATACCAGAGCTATGCTAGTATCTCACAACCTTAAGGCTAGATAGTCTCACATCTATAGTATTCTGACACTTGCTCACAGTTTTGAGACTATCTTTCAAGCTTTGAGTCTATCTAACCTGAGGATTGCAAGACACTAACAAAACTATAGAATTTTGAGACTATCTTGCAATTTTGAGACTATCTAGCCTATGGGGTTGCAAGATACTCTCAAAATGTTGAGACTATCTAGCCTAACGTGTGTTTTGAGACTATCTTGCAATTTTGAGACTATCTAGCCTGGGGGTTAGAAGGTTGTTACAAAACCATACTATTTTGAGACTATCTTGCAATTTGAGACCATCTAACCTAACAAGAGCTCCAACAGATCATGTGAGTTGGACAAATTTTGGCCTTTACAGCGGAAATCCGGGAGCTCGGTGAGAGACACTGTTATATACATAGTTTAACTGTCCTGACAGTTGAAAGTGAAGTGAGAATTGTGCCCATGAAGCCCTTTGCGTATATCTTGGCGTAGCCTTCATGGGGAGAGTACCCAAACTATGTATTGCATCAACATCTCTCATGTTTTCATGCTATCCAGCAGTGGTGAAATTATTTCTCAATACCTAGGATTACTATTTTAAGATAGTAAGTAAGTAGCTACCATCTAAGTTTAGTTGACTACCCATTCTTCTATGGGAACTTCCCCGCTACCTCTGTAGATATATAATTAATCATTATTATAAAACATATACATAGAATAATGCCAATATTGTGATTTGGCAGGTTTTTGCAGTTATGCAATATCAATTGTATTAATTTTACGGTGAAATCTCGTTATAAAGAGGACTGATATAAGAAAGGTTTGACCAACCAATAGGCCCCTCCTTATAATAAATGTCACTAGACTTTGAACTTGAAGATTTACCGTAAGCTATGGCTGCCCCGACGGTGTGAGCAGCAGTAGTTGCCTGTGAAAACGTCGCCACTGGTGTGACATCTGTAGAGGAGCTAAAAGCCACAAGTCGAACTGTGAAATATCAAAGTATAGTATGACACAGGTGTGATCAACACATATTCTATTCTGATTGATTGATTGGCTTATGAACCAACATGTGCAAAACACTAAATATAGGCCCAAAAACGTTCTTTTCCATTCCAAATATGGAATGTTTTCACCAAAGATGGAATCTTCTAACCTGGCCTATCATATTCTACATAAAAACAAGTTGTAAAGATAAGTTTTTACTATATTTTGGTCCTTTTTGATCCACAAATATCCACTGCTTCTTAAAGTAGTAGCACCAGTCAACATTTCTCAAGCTTTATTTTCAAATGGTTTGAGGAAATATCAAGTCTGGTAGGCCTAAGCACTGAGCCTTGTATTTCGCTAAAGGTGAATATCCAGCCCCCGTATTTCCTCAAACCTCCGTATTTCGCGAAAACTTCACTTCCGGTCCAGCATATGGATCACTCCGCCCACAGAGTGCCTCCCACAGAGCCAGGTCGAGATGGACAAGTGGTTAGCGCTCTCGCCCATATGCGGGCGATCCGGGTTCGATTCCCGGACGCATCTGGAACGTTTCTAGCTTCTTTTTTTTCTATTTTTTTTTTAAACGTTCCAAATGAATAATTTTCGACTCGATAATCACTAAATCGTCTTTCTTCTTAACAAATTAATGTGTTTGAATCGAAAAGCAGGCCTAATTTGAGCAAAGAAAGACAATATTGACAATAAAAAATTGCGCAGGGGGCCAGACCGGATGTGAGTATCGAGCAAGGTGTCATGGCGGAGTCCGGACGTGTCTGGGGACAATGCAGGTTAATAAAATGCCTTTTTCTCCTTTAATATGTGACAAATACATTTAAAAAAAATACAGGATCAGTTTAAATCCTGTATACTTATTTAGATTTTATATCTTTCAGACTTTGGCCTAATCAATAATTATTCAAATAACTATTATCATTGCAGTGTGATCCCTTTGTCTGACCAATATCATCCTTTTCCATATTTCATAAATTGGTTCATTAAATCAAAATTACCATTGATTCAAACATGTTTAACATCATTCTACTGTGATTAAAGTACGAACTCCTCAACAAAGCCACCTATATGAACCATTGTAGCATAGTATTATGTCAGTATGTATCATAAAAATGTCACATTATTGTGCATGAACACAGCTCTAGCAACTGCATTGCTGTATCATTACAATGAACGAAAATTTCTCAAAAGCACTTCTTTTATTTATTTTTTGCTGTCCACATAAAACATCGGGGGAGAGCCTTCTGGGCCAATATTGACAGTTGACAGTTTTTGAGAAATTCGTTAAAACGATGGAGAAAATGTGAAGAAAAAAATAGATTTTTTTTCATGGGGAGCCTATTTGGCTAACGTTGACGGTTTTCGGGGTGGACAGCAATAGAGAAGAAAAAATCACTATTTTCAGAAATTGCTTGAACGGCCCAGAAAAGTGGGAAAATAACATTCATATCAAATAAGGATTTTTTATTTGGTGAGCCTTGAAGGCCACCATACTACACAGGATATACATTTCAACAAACCTCCTAATATAACGTAAGCATTACATCAAGTGATATGCTGTCACTTACCTTGCATAGCTCCCACTGTAACTAATACAGAATAAAGGCTTATCAATAAAAGTGCCATGTCTTGTAGCTATTATATGCAGACTGTGTCTGTGTGCTGGGCCACCTTCCACTACCACAGTCTTACGGTACAGCTAAGGAGTTATGGGTGCCAGCCGAGGGGACCGGCAGATGCTGCACGAGATTGCTGACCCTGTTGCTCAACCAAAAGTGATGGAGAAAAATGTCGAGATTAACCACCGCAATCTATTCTGTATCTTGGACAAAAGTATCTAGGTAAGTGTTTGTCAGTTACTAAGGTATCTGGAGCAAGGTGAAGGTCAGATAAAATATTGTTTGGCTATGGAATTGGATCGTCTACCTGCAAAACATCATCAGTTATTCAACTGCCAAAAGAACTGCTAAGTGCTATGGGATAAAGTAACTGTTAAGTGATGTTATTTTGTTAAATGCCTGTGTTGTTGACTAAATGGCTCTGTCTGAATTTAATAATTGATGTGTTTTGTTGAGCAGAAATACATCAATCATCAAAGCCTTTGTCGCTAAAAGATGACATTTGTCTTCATGATGCACCGATGCAGCCCCAAGCGAGTAAGTTGCCGATGCTGCATTGGTGCATAATTCCTGGCCTTTTGTTAGTTGCTGGATCCAGTAAGATTGGCATGATACATGAATGCATTATACATGAATGCAGGCATGATACATTCATGCATCATGTTGATCAAGGGAATGATGCATTATGCCATCCTTCAGGGTTTAGGACAGGGTGTCTCAAGGCATCATTTACATTTGTCTTGTCTCTTACGCCCTCATTACTGGGAGTCTATTGAATCTAAAGATGCGTGATGCGGTACCAAAGTCATGCGTGATGCAGCACTACAGTCATGCAGATGCAGCACTACAATCATGCGTGATGCAGCACTACAATCATGCAGATGCAGCACTACAATCATGCAGATGCAGCACTACAATCATGCAGATGCAGCACTACAATCATGCAGATGCAGCACTACAATCATGCAGATGCAGCACTACAATCATGCGTGATGCAGCACTACAATCATGCAGATGCAGTGCTACAATCATGCGTGATGCTGTACTACAATCATGCGTCTTAAAGGCCCAGTGCCCCTATATATAGCGCTGAGTACCTGTCCCGACTCGACTCCGACTGCCGCTGGAGGGGTACCGAGACCTGCGGGTTTAACGATAAAGGCCACTGTGCATTGAAGGGTTAAATCCCTACGAACTGATGCATATGGCAGCCCTATGTATGGGTTATATTTATAAAAATTGAATAATGACAATCAGATTTTAGATTTTGTCTTTCAAATTTCTCATTGAAATATATATTATGCACAAACATAAACTTGACCACTGCATAGCTAAAAAAGTATTTCATGAGTTTTAGATACATTTCAGACGCCCCTTTATTCTTCGAGCCTCAACATGCAGGTCATTCAAGGCAAATTCTTCCTCTATAGCTATTGTTCACAGTAAAAAAAAAAAAAATCAATTATCTCATGAGTAAATATTTTAAGACATCTAATAATCAATGTACCTAACAAATGAATTAATATAGATGCAGCTTGGAGAATAAAAAAAAGTTTTGAAAATTAGTGAAATATAATGAAATAAATAATACTTATAATCTAATGCTAGGGAGATATGCAGTCAATGATAATTTTAAAAAAAAGGCAATGGGAGGTGTCCTTGAAATTCTGGGATAAAAGTCTTCATTTAGCTTGTGGTCGCTAGAAAGAGTCTAGCGTTTAAATGCTCTTACAAGGTAATTACCACCAAAAGGTCTGATGCATAATATAAGTTGTTATAAGACCGGGGGAACGGAGAACAACGCATTTCACAACTCATTGTATACCGCATACAGCTAGTGGTATAAATAAGTTATAGGGCTTGTACAGAGGCACTTCGTCAACAATACAGGTATAAGGCTCCCTTCACTGTATTATCCTATAAGTAGAGCGTATACATATAACAGACAGCTAATGGACAGGTCCTGTTGTGGAATAAACAAAGTTGTTTTCTCCAACTAATCAATAAAGTAATTAGATGTGGTATGGTGTTTGTCACAGATTTTGATAATGAGCATGGTGTGAGGGAGATGGCTAGCAACGGTTGTTAGTAATAGGACTCGGGAAAACATCTAGAAAGTGACTTATCAAGAAACACTCATATCTATCGTCAAGCAGTGTGAATCGAACGTGCCAAAAATGCAGCAAAATTAACTTTATAACGAATATGATGTCTCAAGGTTTTATGTCACTAGCATTACCACAGAGATTTTGAGAATATATTATTTTATTACGATTTTAATTTCTATTGAAGCGCTCCGCTTTCAGGATTACAAAACTGTTTTAATTGTGTATCTAGCGTATCTAGAGCCAAGGGAATTGACAATTATTCATCGAAAAAATAGGGAATCTATTGGAGAAAATGTCCATTGGATAAGCACCATTACATGGACCTCTGACCATTCAAAAGGTATAACTTTATCATAAATGTATCCAAACATATATATGCCCTTATATTCTGATTCCATCTATGTGGATACATTTCACCTTTTTTATCATCAATAAATGTTATTTTTCAGTGGGATAATTTTGTTTAGTATTTGCTATAATATGTCTTTTATAGAAATTAAGTGTCATGTAGGGTGCAAACCTTTAAAAAATCCATAGCAGCTGCCATATAGGTCATCCTTATTGCCATAATTGGATGCACTAACCACAGGAGTACGTTTTTAGACCTATCATTTGTGTCTCGATTAAAGTTGATTAGAAGCAAAGATATGCACCCTTCAAAATTTGTGTTCGAGTTATGGAGGTCATGTTGAATATATTACAAAATGACTGCCAAATGTTTAATTTTGAATGATATGCTTGGATTCCCTGACTATAGAAATATAATATTAAACCTTTTATTTCCATCTTTCCCCAAGGCCAGTCATGAATTCTTTTGCACAGTATACTGTCCCCACAACACCTTCATTTACATTTAGTGAAGTGGATAATCGCCCCGATGAAAAACTGTCCCCGAAATAAATCGTGTACGCTGGCTGTCTCCTGAAATACGTAGGATTTTTTCAGGCGACATCACCTCCTGACCTTTTTAATCGAGACTAGAGATATACACAGTGAGACGGATATAGTGTGTCTGGTAAGTAGTGCATAGGATGATTGATGATTAAAATCTAGATCTGTGGGGTGTTTCACAAGGGGAAAATATATACAATTCATTTTACATGCTTTCTAAGACCAACTTAATCTCACCTAATGTTAATCTTGTCTTGGTGTTTCACAAGTTTCAATTGTATCTATGGTCATATACTTAGATACAATTGAAGATGATAATGCGGCTTGTGAAACATCAACTTAAGACTAAAATTTGGTAAAAGTAAGTCACCCTTAAAAACCATGTAGCATTAATCTTAATTGTATGATAATCACACAGGATCAACAGAAGTGTTGTTTTAATGTGTATAGCCAGTTTATTTTCATCCTGAATAAACTGATATTTGCAGGGATTCTTATGTGTAGTATGACACATATATCGCATGAAAAAACGTAAAGAAATATGTAAGGAAAATATTTGCGGGCATCGTATGAGATCCACGCTAATATGCATTGTGAAACACTTATACATTAGTTGTATCTAGATTGTAGGCTAAACACCCTGACTTAACATCTTGGTTGTAGACCTTTGTGAAACACTTTTTATTATAAGCAGTATACGGTCTTAGTGGTTATATACAATTAACACCTCCTATAGAAACACTTATTCTACAATTAATTGTATGTTCCCCTTGCGAAACACCCCACAGGACTTAAATATGTCACAGTGACCTGGTTGTTAACAGCCTATGCATTTGTCAAACAACTTGTTTATTCCCATTTAACAATAGATAGGGCGTAATAGCGGTTGCAGTTAAAAACTAGGATTTATAGTGTGTCAGTATAGCATTCATTCAATAAATCTATTCCATCCTTAACTTCAGGTATCAAATCGTGAAGTTATTTTCTTATTATTGATAAGGCATCCATAAAAAATCCACTTTTAAGTGCTGTGCATATATGTGCCTCTACATGGGGTAAAATTCGACACGTGCGACACGGCGACACGGCCCTTTAAAAAATCGACACGGGCGACATGGCACTTTTAAAAATCGACGGACACAGACATCTTTATAAGACCCCAGTATATTCTATATATATATTTATAAATCGACACACGACATAGACCTTTTTGCTAAAAATCGACACGGCGACACGGCCAAAAATGGGAGTACCCATGAAGAGGCACATATATTCACAGCAGAGCTTGGAGCATACCTATCAAATAACCCCATTTACGTTATTCTGAATGACATAATTGGATTCCCCTATCTCAGAGACCTGTACACTTTAGACCTTTTATTTCTGTCTCTAAGTTGATAAGAAACAGATATTGCCTTAGAATAACCATGGAAGATTTACCAGCAATAAAATAAAGAAATTGAATTGAATTGAATTATTGGGGGCTCATGTGTCCCAGATAAAGATAAAAGTTTCTCTCACTGGTTGACCCTGGGCGTTTATTCACATTTAAGGGGATTGAAGTTCTCCCTGATTGGCTACAAATCTCAAAACTGTCCCCAAATTTCATCGTCTCCACTAATTATCTCCTGATTTGTGTGATAATATGTATGCATTACACGGGGCCAGAATATGCCTCTGCCCTCGTATCAGGACAAGCAGCCTTATTCAGGACAAGTATAGAGTGAGACACATGTATACAGTCTGTAAATAGGACAGTCGACACTTGTATACCTTTTATCTAGCTCCTCCTTCAACATAAGGACCTCAACATGTCACATTGACCTAGTCAGCCTATACATTCACAAAAGGGCCCGTTTTATTCCCCCATTCCTCAGTGGTTGGAGCATCCTAACGGTCGTGGTTGATAAGTAGGATCTATACTTTGTGAGTATAACATTTCTATTTCAATCTTACCATGTTTTACATTGACAAGGCATTCTTTTAAAGGGTAGGATCTCTATGAGTAGAGCATGTAGTTCATAACTCTGCCACTAAACTGTGCTACTCAAATTCCAGATCGATTTTTACTTCACAAATTTTACACCAGAGGGCAAAAGTATGTGACCCAGCTGATCTTGACCCCAATCCAAGTGACCCTTCAGATGTGGCTGTAAACAAGGCCTCATACCCACCAAATGCCTGCTAGTAGACTGAGTGTGCTAACAGCCTTCAGACATACACTGTAAAAAGTGTTTCTAATTTAAACACATAAATTTACCCAAACACATTAAAGTTTAACACTTTCACTGAATCTCAGCATTTAAGCACTTTCTTCTGTCAGCAGGTACAGGGATATGGCTGCTGGTGATGGGTGGGCCTACAAAAGTGAAACAATAGTGGGCAAGGCCAGTTTGGCTGGCTCACTGGAATATTCTGGACAGCACTATCTACTCATTATTGTTGACATTATCTAAATTACCATGGATGTTAAACAACGGTATAGATACTGTATTTGACTAAGAAGAGCCAGTATATGGGGAAGAGCCTGTAGAAGGAGTAGAAGAATAATACCAGTGGGCTAGCCAAACTGCCCTCGCCCACCATTTTTCACTGTTGCAGCTCACCCATCACTGGCGGCCATATTCCTGCACATGTTTACAGAAAAAAAAGATTTTGCTATCAATATGTTTCAGTGAAAGTGTTTAAATTATATACACATTTTTTTACAGTGTATGGGTGAAGGGTGCAGTGAGCAGTGGGACCAGGTGATCATGCTGTCCTGGCCAGGTGACTTTAGTAGGGGGACCATGAGTCAGGCTTTGCTTGGAATTAGATAGTCTATAAAAGAATGATAAAACTATGGCACCCTCTTAGATTTTATGATTACATATTGGCTTCTAGGTATACACATTGTGCAATGGTATCATTGTGTATAGATGTTCCTTTTTTACCCAAAATAGTAGCATGTGGCCTATTCAAGGGGGAGTATACCGTTTTCTGTGGGCACACTGATGGCAGTCAGTACACTGGTGGGTATCACTAGTACTCAATACTATACCACTGGCAGAGTGCAACTGCTGGTCACACCAGTGCAACTTGTCTAGACCAGAGGACTGCTGGAAAGGAACAACAAGCAAACTATTTGTTGGTTGCCTGAGCCTTTGTACATGGGGTACTGGTGCTGGGGAATACAGGCTCACAGGGCTAGGATATACCTGCATGTGGTGGATTCTGTTTGGGGGATTCTAAATATAACTGGAGTGTTATATAAACTCAACAACCCTGCCAGAGAATTTTACGATTTAGGTTGAGTTTGCTGGCCCTTTTAAAAGGCGTGCATCCATCAATTTCATACTACTCAATTGTGAGTAAAATATACGCGCGGGTATACCCAAGGTGGGGGCAAACGCTGTTAAAAGGACAAATAGTGAGGGAATTATGAACTAGCGTATGAACTGGTGTTGATATGCCTTGATAACCTCTGCGCCCAAACCAAGGTCGTCCATGACTCCCTGGGATGCAAATAGACTTTCTTCTAGCATAACTGCTATTTGACAAGCTGCTCATAAACAGTGTGGACGTATTTACCAATACTGTGATCTTATTATATTTTGCGCTGTGAAATTATATTGTCCTATAAAAATAGATTCTTGCGAATTTTACCGGAAATAAATTCCATGAATTTTTGTTCCACATGAATATTTGACAAAAAAAGTGGCCAAACGCATGTATGCAAAGCCCCTTTTTTCACCATATTCGCGAAAATCAATACCTGTGAAAATATATTTACATTCCTTTTTCCAAAAATCAATAGAGGATATCACCATAGTGCATCCTGATGAGGAGTTCAAGATGCATGCCATGACATAGTTACCAACTGCCATCAGCTCATACCCGGGGGGGGCACATAGTTTTTGGGCAAAACTTTCACCAAAATCCTGCTCTAGAACGAAAATAATATTTTCAGGTTGGCAATAATTTTGGACTCTTCCTTTAGCTATGACAGTCAACTGCGATGTGCCAGTCATAGAATTTCAACTTGAATGGATTTGGTGAGACAAAGCCACCACTGAATTTGTTTCTATGAATTGAATATAAGTATGCACACAGTCAGTTTTTTTGACTTCCTATATCACCACATGAAGTTGACCCTTTTCTTACTTCCAGCTTCAACAACCTTGACCGAGTGACCGCGAGTGACCGCGACACCTATTCAGACAACATGTTAGCGTGGAGAAGTTTTTCAGTAGCATTGTACCTTGTTATCAGTGCAGGCTTACACACCACTCACAGTGCCAAAGTTCTCCTTATGCCTTTTAACCATAAGAGTGACGTCATATACTTCACCAAATTGGGAAGTGCCCTTGTAGAGGACGGACATGAGGTCTGGATATTGACAATGACAAAGTTTGATACGGTGGTTGAAAACAGTGGGATCATACCTCTGTTTTTCGATGTGTCAAATGAAGCAGATTTTGCCATTTATATGGGTAAATTCTTCACAGAGTCCCCTGGGCGGTCTTTAACCTATGAATTTATCACTGAAACTATGTCTATACATGGGAAGTTCTGTGATGAGGTTATGACCAATGCTTCACTCATTGAGAAGATAAAACATGAGCAGTTTGATTTGGCTGCTGTCGATGGATCGTTTCAATACATTTGCATGTACATGATTCCATATAAACTTGACATTCCCTTCATTACTCTCCAGTGCTTTCAGTTCACATCCTGGGTGGCTGGAGTTACAGGGCTGCCATCGATTGAGCCTGAACTTTTGACCCTTCTCTCAAATAAGATGGATTTCTGGCAGAGGTTGCAAAATCTAAATGCTTGGATCACATCATACAACAATCCGGGTTCCGTACATTTCAGTGAGTCTCACATGATGAAATATGCTGGGAATAAACCAAAAATCACCTTTTCCGAAGTCATGAAGAAATCTGAAATGTTCCTTTTAAATATTGAAATTATGTGCTTGGACTATCCTCGTGTGTCTGCCCCAAACTACAAGTTCCTTGGTGCATCTTCAGCGTCTCCCCCTCAACCTCTACCGGCTGACCTTGAAGAGTTTGTAAGTAAGGCAGAACATGGCATTGTTGTTATGAGTCTAGGAACCCATAAAGCTCTCCATCTGAGATGGCTTGTAATTGGAGAGAAAGTGATGAAGGCTCTGGGTCAGCTGCAACAAAGGGCAATTGTACAATATGACCTTGATGATAAACCTCAAGATGTACCCGATAACGTTCTCCTTCAGAAATGGCTGCCACAGAATGATCTTTTAGGTCATGAAAAGACGAAACTTTTTATCACTCATGGAGGTAATAATGGGCAAAATGAGGCAGTTTACCATGGGGTACCTTCCCTGGTTATTCCTATGACGATTGATCAGCCCTACTCTGCTGAGAGGGTGGAGAGGCATGGATACGGGAAACACGTCAAGGATAGGAATACAGTCACCTCAGATGAGCTGTACTATATGATGACTGAGGTTATTTACAATGAGACTTACTCACAGAACATCAAGAAGTGTTCTGCTATTGTCCGCAGCATGCCTTCTGCCTCAGAGAAGTTTGTCTTCTGGGTGAACCACATCCTGCAGTTTGGAGGTGCTCATCTCAGACCCCCAAGTTTGGACATGCCGCTGTACCAGGTGCTCATGTTGGACATTATGGCCTTCTTTGTAGTGTCAGGTCTTGCCATAGTTTATTCTCGCCTGTTTATAGTGTATTTGTTCTACATCTATTTTGTAAGAGGCAAGAAGGAGAAAATGAATTAAGTTTTCATGAGTGCTTCTACCGTATCATTTTTATTGAACAAAACCTTGGACTGATGCCCCCTAACTGAGAGCTTCCTGACAAAATGCTTGCTAAGAGGGTAAATCCACTTATGTAAATCAACCAGATCGGATGAACCTTCATGGATGAATCTTGTCCTATCCGACAGATTCACATTAGTGGATCCACCCTTCAAATGTGAATCCCCCCATTTATATTATTTGATATCATACCATTTCCTGCATTTTCCCTGACATGAATCCTCTAGCTTGGTTGTCATTAATTTGTCCGTATAATGTCAGCAAAAAACAAAACTTTGCTTAATGTTAATGCTGAATGAGTTGTATGGTGATACTTCTTCGATGTACGCTACATGCTAATGTACGACCCTGGAAATGGGCTGATGCAAGAAAAAAAAAATTGTTTTCATTTCAGATTTAAAAAAAAAAGCAGGCTGATATGTACTGCCACATGCTAAATTGTTTGGACATATTTTTCAACAAGAGGTTTTTTGGAGTGCTTTTAAACGTGTTTTATGAAGTTTTCTTCAAAGGGGTTGGAAATCATTTAAATAGTGCCTCTGGTCAACAAGAGATGTTATTCTATCACTCTTTCTATTGCACACTTTATGACACAATGATATCTTGCCAATAAAAGGTGACTGATGGACCTATGATTTATTTATTTTTTTTCCATATTTCTATGAGACTCTCGTGTATATCATATATTATACTTTACTCTAATCATATTCACTTTTCTGCACGTTGATGTGCATTATTTTATCTGCAATCCGTGGATACAAAACCCCCAGTGGGCACAAAATACTGATAACTGTTGAACTAACGTTGAATAAACATTGAACCAATATTGGCAACCATTAACCAATGTTGATCCGATGCTGTTTGCCCACTTGGACATTGTTCTTTAACTTTTTAGATATGTTTGGTTCTTTTGAGATTGCATGCAAAGCTAAGATGCATTCACAATTACCTTTGAATATATGTTAGTCAGGTGAATATGTAACTGAGATGGCAGCATTCGAAAATTGAAGGAAACATTCTTCTTAAACAATTATTGGCATGCTAGGACATTTTAGTGCCGTTCAAGGCTTCGAAAGAAACTTTTTTGAAAATGGCGTTAGCACAATTTTGAGGTTTCCTGACTCATACTGACACAAGGGATCATAGTTCAATAGAATCCTCCAGGAGGGGTTAACAGGATTTAGAGTATAATAACATCACATAGCTGCAGAGTACAGGGTGGGTTGCCTCTGAGGTACATCCCCTCACACACCCCTAGGGCACAGGTGCAGTCAAACACCTCACTACTCAGCTCTAACTCTTCAGAACTCTCCATAAGTTGACACTTATCAAAGGAACCGTTCATCGACATCATTCTGTATGGTGGAGTCAGTTTGACCATGGGGTAAAGCTCCTGTGCGTCATATAGAGGACAAGATGAGTCACGTTTAGTTATAATGGTCACTGTCACAGTGTCCTTCACAATCACAGGTACCGGAATAAAGAGAATGATCGATTGATTTTCTAGTAGAGTCACACATGTAGTTGTGTCATTGTCACTGACTTCGCTGACTTTTGTCAAGTGAGGTTTTCCTGCTCGTCTCATTATTGCCACATCTGGCCCAGGTTCACAATCTGAAACGTAACATAGCAACCTGTATTTATTTCATAGATGTTCCATCAAGGACTGCATGATGCCCAATGTATCATGTTAATTTGTATTCAAGAGACACTAACAATGTTGCCATTTTGCGTTGTTTAAACTAACGGGTTAAACAGTTTCAAGCTGGAAGAGAACATGGGCCTTTTCACAGTCTTTATCACTCACCCAAGTGAAACATAATCTAGCCAAAATGATTGACATATTCCACACACTATTTACTATTTCTGCATGCATGTTAAGCTATATTGTAAGGCATTAACACTGCATAATTATGTGTATTTAAGCAAATTTAAGATGCCTTAAAAGAAAAGACCAGCCTACTGTCATGTGGTGTCATATAAGAAGTGTAAATGTAGATGAGCTGCATTCCAACATACAAACTGTCAGAGTATGCACTAGTAGTATTTAAACATGAAATAAAGGTGGACAACAGTGAGGTCACAAGAGAACAGAAATGTACTAGACACGCTCAGCCCATCTCTATTGATTGGTCTAGACACCACTGTAATGACTCCTTGATTGGTTGGTCGGTAATCTACATCACTTTTAGCCTGCCTTGATGGCCAATTAAGGGCCACTCATAGGTCAATCATAGGACTGTCTATTTGCAGGCGAGTTTGTGCCATATATGTTTGTCTGTTTGAAACCTTTTTTTGTGGCCTTCATGATAACGTTTTGCATGAAATGAAAAGAAAAATGGGTTTATAACTATTTTATTTAGACAATGAATAAGTCCATAATCGTACATCGACTGTCTGGTAGACTATTCATGGCAGTAGAATGCAGTGTATATGTATAGGATTTGTATGGCTGGACTCATTTCTGTTCTCTTATGACGTCACTGTTGTCCTCCTTTATTTCATGTTTAAATACTACTAGTGCATACTTTTAAAGTTTGCCCTCAAAATATTGCTTTTCAATACCAATACTACAGATAGAAGGTGACAAGGAATTTGGCTGGTCTTTTCTTCTAAAGGCACACTTGAAGAGGCTTTAAGTTTATTAATACCATGTAAATGTCCCAGAAAGGTCATAATAGCAATTAAATGGCTTTGAGGGTCATCTACCCGAGGTAAATGTACTTAAAATGTTTCTTGAAGCATTTTTCAATTCACTCAAATGCAAACAATCATGCAGTGTAATCAATACATTGGTGGGTTGTGATACAAGGAAGCAATAAATTCTACATACCACAACCAGTTAACTCCAGCTTGAAACAAGGATAGAGGGATGCTGCGGTGAGTACCTCTACTTTAAAAAAACGTCCAATGACAGGATGTTCTAGCTGAAGTGGCACAATGGTACTCCACGCTGGCCCACCGGGGGGGTGGGATATAAATATCTGGTAGAATAGAGGAAGGCTAAAATGTGAAAAACATTGAGAACAGCTAAAAAGCCGTAGAGCTCAACATCAATGTGCCTGACTACTGATAGTTGATAGGAGAGACTATTTGTTAGAAACTATTTGCCTGGGATCCATATTTATGGATTTGGGGGGGGGGGGGGGCAACTAGTTGCCTCCTATCTTTTGCGGGCTAGCAATTAGTTGCTAGCAATAAGTTGCCAGCAGCTAGTTGCCTCGTGTAACTCGACCTATTATAGAGTGTGCACTGCACTTTGGAAGTTTGGCAACTTCGGCCCGGATTTACACAACAGTGACATACCTAGTCAGTATTTTTTTTGGCTCCCTATATATATATATATATATATATATATATATATATATATATATATATATATATATATATATGAACCTACCCGGGTGGCATTGTTCTCGCTGTAAGTGACATACTCTGTAGCAGCAAGCCGGTAATGTAGCTGGAAGGTGTGAGGACCGTTGTACTGCGATTGATAAGCCGCTCCTCTTGATAAGATCATGTGCAAACGAAAGTTCACACCTGATTGTTGTATGAAGAAACAGGTTATTTAGTTACAGGTTCAAATTAAAGAAAGGACATTTCTTTAACGTTAGACATGTGTAGTACACCAGCTTATGGTATGGCATTGTTTTTTTGGGGTAGAGTGTTGGCAACATAGCTAATTATGATCTAGAAATGATGAGGATTAATAATTTTGATGTTGCCAATTTTTCCTAGCATGCCTAGGGGGTGTAATTGGCCAAAATCCAAGATGGCAACCAGATCTTCAAAAATCAATCAATCATAGCAAGAATAGTGATTCTAGGTGTCATTTGGTTTTACCTACCTCCCCCCCCTAAATCTACCCTAGGGAATCCATTGGTATTATTGGTTTGTTGTAAGGACACATGGTTGCCTAGCAACAGCCACTATTATTGCATATTTCCTTAGCAACTGAGATTTATCCACTCCCAACGCTATTTTAAAGTATGCCTCCTCCACTAAAAAAAACCCTTAGGAATGAATTGGTGTTATTGGCTTGTTGCTAGGACAAATGCCTTTATATTGTATATTTCTTTAGCAACCAAAGTTTATCCACTCCCATTGTTATTCTAAAGTCTGGCAATCACCTATTAAAACCTACAGTAAGAACTATAGGCCTAACATCAAGGCAGAGTATAAGGTATGCCCACCTCCCTTGAGGAATACATTGGTGTTTCTAATTATTGCTAGGACATCTGCTTGCCTTACAACATTGACTCCTATTGTGCATTTCCCTAGCAACTTAAGTTTATCCATTCCCAAAGCTATTTGAAGTATACCTCTCCCCATGAATTGACCCTGAGGATTGCATTAGTGCTTTTGGTGTGTTGTTTCAGTATTTTCTTGAAGTATAATTCTAATAATCTATATTCAAAAGGGATGTATCACAATTACGGGCATCCCTATAACGTGTGAGTTAACTCCTTAACTACTGGCCTCTAAAAACTAATTTGGCCCTTAACCACTGGTCCTATGCCATGAACATATGATATTGACATACATGTGCTGCCCTGGGCTAGTGGCTAAGGAGTGAAATATGTTGTATTGAATTTGGAATTTTCGATTCTCGGTACTTTAGATGCTGCCTGCTGCCCAGTGGCAGCAGCGGCCATAAAAGGTTTAACTTGGCTTTGCATAGCTACAAAATTAAGAAAGAAAGTACAGAAAACTTTAGAAAACATTTCCCATTTATGTAGCTTATACATGAAATCATAAAATAGTCCTCGCTAGACATATCTGGAAATACAAGTGGATTTATAGTTAATTTTGAACATTTGACTTTTAAAGTGTTAGGCTAAACCATTTCAGGGTGATATCAGTATTTGATGGTCCATGGCTCGAGGTCATGGGCCATGATTCAATGCAGCAGTTTACGAGTCGAGTTCTAGGTAAGTTTGTAACCCAAGTACCAAAAGAAAATGGAAAAATTTGACCTACGGACATAATTTTAAGAGCATGTAACCTTCAACACACCTCTTGCCTCATTGGATCCTCCACTGCATAAACATTGGCCTTTTAGCATTGCTTGAACTGCTTAAGGTTACCCTTCAAACCCCCAGCGCCTTTACATAGCCCTTTATATAGGGCTGAGCGCCTGTCCTGGCTCCACTCCAACTGTTGCCAGAGGGGTACCAAGCTTTGGGCTTTTAACTGGCTTTAATTACACGAAATGTCTCTTAAAACTTTAAGCCGCTAAAGCGGTGAATTTAAGAAAAAAAAAGTGTGTGTGAATGCCAACGCTCATGCAGTGCTCCCACTGGCTTTGAATATACATCATGTGCTCCGTGAAGTATTTACCTAAATCTATTTGCACCCAGGCAGGCATGCTCCTCATCACCCAGCCACTGAGTGGTGCCGTGAAACGTACAAATGCAGGCGGCATGGCTGAGGATTGGGATGGCATCCCTGTAAATGCCGAGTCGGGTATGATGGTTTTACTCGCTAGACCTTTCCTACGTATGCTGCAGTCTGTTACTGTATGGAGAAATACAGGTTGTACAGACATTTAAGGCCAAAAAAAAGGTTTGTTTCAGGTCACCCGACCGACCCGATCCAAACAGGGCCGACCTACGTTTTTTTAATGCAATTTTGAATTTTGTATTTTTACCCTTTTTGGTCAATTTTCGGGTCTTCGGAGCGGCTGGCCTGTACTTTTATGTTTTAAAAAATAAAGTTTAAAAAAAATCCGACCTACCGACCCGACATTTTCTTGCCATGTTAACTGAAACAAACCTTCTTTTTTTTTTGGCCCAATTATACATACTGTATTCTACCTCATAAGTGCCCTGAGCGCCATGTTGCTACTCAATGTAAAGTAATTTAGAGACGGTATGATGCATATGAATACAGGACTAAGTTGTCCAGGGCTGCATTCATGCATCATGCATACATTGATATTCTTTATGTTCCGGACCGTAGTCAATTGAGGCTAACAACTTAGTCACTCGTGGTTAACCTGACTAGTTATATTGGCCCGCTATATGCCCAACCACGGTTAGTTGATACTGGCCAATGCACCTTTGTCTTTTCATTTCTATGAGTATAAGGCATACTGTAAACGTAGATATTTTTGCATGTATTAATTTTCATAACAATTTCGTGTGTATTTAAATTCACAATTTTTGGATTTTTCATTTCTGTGAAAATTGCTAAAATATGTCTTAACCATTTCTAAATATCACCCATTCATTTCTAGTTATGCATGATTAAAGCCCTTTCACTGCACCCTTAAGCACTACTGCAACCAGGTGTGGCGCATTAAACCATCATGCCATCCTTAAATGGTTAATTCATTTCTGTACCTTCTAGGCTGAAGACGGTGACGCTGAGTGAAGGGACAAACACTTGTTTGAATCCTGGTGTGACGCGCGCATACATGTTATATGCTCCTGTGTATAGCAGCCAGGTGGACCGTCCTGGTGAGGGATCAAAGCAAAAAAGAGAAAAGAAACAGTGTCAAAATGGAGTCCAGGTTAATCGCCTCCAGAATGTCTAATGGAGTCTAGGTGACTCCCTGGTCGATCTAACAGAGTCACCTGGGGGAGTCACATAGTTCTCTGACTCACCTAAGGCAGCCAAATAAAGGGCGTCATTCTGAAGGCAACCTGGACTCCCTTTTGATGCTGTTTTTTTCTCTGTGCACACAAAGATAACACACACACATCCTTGCACACATTCAGTTTCTATGCCGTAATTTCTAGCAAACAAACCGCAGCTAGTTCTTTAGGCAGATCGCCAGTGTGTCTTATAGAAGCAGGAGAAGGTCAGGGTGCAGCTTATATACCCGAGTTTTTAGATGTATGATACAGCATTAAAGTCACCATACTCGGACCTCCTGTTATTGGCCAGTAACAGCTCAGAAAGAGGGTCACATGAGGGTCATGGGATTTTACAGTTTATTACTTTGAAAATACAAGATTCACCATGCTTAAGTATAGGAACGGCCGTATTCTATGCCCCCCATGGAATACAATGTGGCTATATTGAATGGGCTAAGAAAAAAGCCTTCCCTTCATTAAATGGCTTCGAATAAAAAAATAAATGCAAATGCCAACTACATTGATAACTCTCTGACATATTTCACTCGTGGGGGTTGTGGCATATCCAACTTAGCCTGCGACTTCATGGGATGTGGCTCCAGCCCCAACTCGTGAAATACGGCAGAGATGGTATCAATGGGCACTGGCATTTGTTCTTATTCTACCTATTGACCATAACTGGCCTATAAGATCCAATCTGAGAAAAAAATGGAGGGTATGATTATCCATGGAATAGTTAGAAAGGGATGTATGGTCTCAGCACACATCCTGGATGAACTTTAAGCAGATTACATTTTGAATTTTGAATCCCAATCATGAGATACACTTCATGAGTATAAGATGAAATACAACCCCGGGGAGTAATTCACCGGTGCTCCTTTGGTGCATAATGCCGACCCTTTGTAAATGTCTCAACCCTGCAGGGTTGGCATGATGCTTGAATGCAACACTGGTGAGTTACTCGCCAGGGCTGCATACAGGCATCATGACCACCAAGGGCATGATGCATTAATGCATTATGCTGTACTTAAAGCTTTAAGTAACCTCCTTTCTGCAGTTTAGTACCTAAACCTTCATCGGCTGTACGGGTTATTATAATTATAATAAATATATTTGACTCATGGTTATAAATACAGAAAAATGTCAATCAAGATATCATTTATATTTTTGTAGCAATATGCTGATAAACATTTGATGAACGTTTTGATTTTAACCTTACCATAAGCTATAGCTGCCCCTATGGTGTGGGATGCAGTTGTTGTCCGTGAGAATGTTGCCACTGGTCTATCATCAGTAGAGGAGGTAAAAGCCGCAAGTCCAGCTATGGAATGAAAAATTATATCACGATATTTTCCAGCTCATAGGTGTGGACAGTATTTGTCAAAGTAAAAGTACTATAGACCAATGCAGCAAGAATGGTTATATGTGTGTATTTTCCTGGCACAGTCCAGAAATATCCCAAACTTTATGAACAACTTTTCGTAGAAATCACCCTTTCTTGCTGCATTGGTCTATAGATGCAGTACATTATTTTACAGACTACTCTAAACTTTATTTAGGTCGTATGTCTTTATAGGTTTTGCCTTATTAATAATAGGACCAGGTAATAACATAATTTGTTCTTGATATTTCCTGAGAAGGAAAGGATCCTACACACACTTGGATTGCGTGGGAGGAGGGGAACCTTTTTAGCGTTATTGGAACATGAATATAAAAAATTAATCATTGGGAAAACAAGCTATCATATGGAAGTGCACCCTGAGCACAAATGCGATTAATACCTCGATCTTATTGTACTTACAAATAACTCAGAAATAAAAGATAAATGTTTGTAAAAAAAAGAAAAAGATTTACGATCATTAAATTGTAGCCCCTTTGTCTGTGTTTTTCGATATTTCAAAAACCATATTTAACACATTTGGAAATATGATTTGAAAAAAATATGTTGCATATGATTTCTATTGTGATCTAAGTCAGATGAAAGTCAGAACGCATGCATACAAGCACACCTAAATAAAACCCCTTTTAACACTGTGTCCCAATACACTTTACATACATGTGTTTTTGTAATGTATGCCTGGTCTCATGAAAACAAATGGAATTAACCTAAAAGAAAGAACCTTAGAGTATGATGTTATTCTAATAGGCATACAATAGAAGGTCAGTCTCATGACTTTGTAATAATTGGATCATCTTTGACGGGGTGACACCTTTGACCGTGTGACATCTTTGACCGGGTGACGTCTTTGACCGGGAAACTTTTTTACAGAATAAATTAGACCTGTATAGTAAGAAATGGGTGGAAAAAGTCAAAGGATATTGTCACAATATATGAAATGAAATTGATTAAAAAAATGTATATTTATAGGTAGCCCCTTTTCCATGCAACATAGCATAATGTTATAGTTTTTCCTCTGCCCGGTCAAAGACTTCACTTTCTATGTTATGTGGAATTTGAAGAGCTACACTGTTCAAAGTGTTGTGCAATAATTATCCACATATCTTTACAAATAGTAGAGATATGGGAAACAATTAAAAAATTAAAAAGGACCTTTTCTTGCCTCCTGGTCAAAGACGTCACCAGGTCAAAGACGTCACCCGGTCAAAGACGATCCAATTGTTACAAAGTCTGAGACTGAGCCAGTAATAAATCAAAGACACTGAGACAGCGTAGGCCGAATATATATTCATGATGTGAGAACAATGCAAAGGCCATATACACTGGGCAGAAGATGGGACACATTTGAAACAAACCTCCTATTATAATTTAGGATTCTATCAAGGCATATGTGTCCGGACTCACCTTGCAAAGCTCCAACTGTGACTAATAAAAAAGAGAGAGTTATTAGTAAAAGCTCCATGTCTTGTGGCTGTTATATGAACCTGTGTAGGTACTATTTACTTCTGTAATGTGCCAGTGTTAAAGCTATGTGGACTTCAATCAGAAAAACATCATTGGTTATTTACATCCATTGTATCTGTTAAGTGCTAATATCATTGAATATACATGTTGCTGACTAAATGGTTCTGTGTGACTTGAATAATACATGTGTTTCTGTTAGCAGCAATATGTTAACGTAAGGGACAGAGTGTTGGCACGAGTTACCATGCGGCCATATTATACTCCTTGTTAACCACAGGCTTCAATTGGCCACTTATTCGAGAGTTACCTAGTAGCTATAAGTAATAGGATAAAGGCTTGCAGGACATGAGCCTACAATAGTGTTTTGACGACAAAGGCCATGGCGCATAAAAGGGTCAAGATGGGTCACAGCCATTGCATCCTTCTGTGCATATAGCTTATAATGGTCAGAATAATGCCATTTTTGATAGGCTCATGCTCCGCTCATTTCTCTACACCCAAATAAATTTCTTGACAATTTTGAGTGAAATGGAGCTTTTTAGAGCACTTTTATATTTTGATGTAATAATTATATGTATTTTTGGCATTTTCTAACATTCTTCAGGAGCTTTCATTTATGAAGTAATAAATGGCATTTTAGAGAGCACCAAAGTGAACAAATTTCTTTAATATATCCAATGCTACATGGTGAGATAATCTGATATGCAGATTGTTGGGAATTTACCTATAATGCAATACTTCAAAGATTAATTTGATATAGTCCATTCCCAGTGGGCACAAAATTCAGTCCAACGTTGAATCAACATTGTATCAACATTGTATCAACATTGGCAACAATTTATCAATGTTGATTCAATGTTCTGTGCTCACTAGGTTATGCATTCCTTTTTTTTAAAAGGGCAAATACCCTCAAATTATGCATGACACCCCATATTAGAATTAATCTTATTCATCAGAAAATGATTAAATCAATCTGTTGGGAAAGTTTTACGAAAAATCTGATCACTTTTACTACTATTTTTCTTTGATTATGTAAGGAAATAAAAACAATTTATTCCATTTTTTCACCAAAATATGACGTTTTCCCTCAGATTGCAGGTAGATAAATTCCCCCCACCAGCTCTGTAAATTATATAGGGCTGAGTATCAGGCTCCACGCCCACTGTTGCTGTGGGGGTACTGATATTTGGGCCTTTAAGTGCTCTTGTAAGAGAACAACAGAGGTGCATGCATAATTGAGGTGGGTATAATGTAAAGGTAATGGGCTTCCAGGTTTGACAAAGCTTTGTATATAGCCAATATTTCTATAGTGGGATCACGCTTATAAAGCCACACTGGCAATCTATAGTTTGGGAGAGTTAGTCAGGACGGACTATCCTAGGTTTGTAATATGTGTGTAAGTCACAATGACAAAGTTAAATTCAAAAATGACTGAGGGGTCAGTCACTAGTGGCTAACCTAGGTTCATCATTGGTGTGTACCTTAGTTGTTGTATTTGTATACCACTAGTTAGTGCCATCTGTAAAAAACTATGATGACAACTCAGAGGTTCCCCCTGGAAATTAAAAGACTTACCTAGGTTGATCTTATAGGGAAAACGGGAAATCAAATATCCTGTGATAAATTTACACAAAGACACTAAGGTAGACATGTTATGTAATAGATATGACCTACAACTTTTATAACTGTTACAGAAATACCTGGAATCAACCACCGCCCAGAGGAGCTTGGCCTCCTTTTTTCATATACCAAAATGTGGGGGGGCGAAAGACCAGGTCAACTGGCACCGGTTAACTAGTGTACTCTTCCTCTGTGAAGTGGGGCATACACCACCTTCACACACCGGCGGCGCTGCGATCGTTTATGGGTTACAAAACGGTACCAGTAGTGAGGCTAGTACAGATACCCTACGCCGGGAACAAGCTGCAGTAGCTGACGCAACTTTTGTCAGTTTCACGGCGTCTTCCCGAGGCTACTGCTGCGACCTTTGAATCGAGCATCTTAAAAAGACACTGGATCTAACTTTGGGATACAATAATAGTAAGATATTTGCTGAATATTGAGGCATATTGATGGGTTAGCTCGACATTTACTGTAAGTTTTTGTTACAAATTAATATTTTAACAGAAACGGACTTCTATCGGGGCGATAGGGCCCCCTTTATCCCCCATCTCAAATTTGGGGCTGATTATCTTGTGTCAATCAGCAGAATGCGGCTAGAAACTACTGATTATGTCAAGAACTAACATTAATCTACCTGCCCATAGTCCAATTAGGGTTGGGGAGCCATAGATAATTTGTTTAGGGCCCAGAAAGTTCGCTCACAATGCTAAAGTATAGGCGTTTGCGTTTTCTAGAGCAGTGGCCTCGTTCTGATGGCCGCTTCAAATTGTAAAGGTGCGCGATTTCACTATTCAAAAAAACAAAATGGCGAGTTTGTGAAAGTAGTGTATAGAAGAAGCCCCCTTTATGGTGGGATTGAACTGTGGAATAATATGGATGATTCCTGTCTGTTAGCCAAGTCAAGAGAAATCTTTAGAACTAAGGCTAGAACCAAACTATTGGAGCTCTATTTGTTAAAGCTGAAACAGTAGAAGCTTAATTATAATTAACTGATGTACCTTTGATGGCAGTCCCTTATGAGCTAAATTAGGAAGCTCTGTTGGTTGACGCCACCAATCTAGTGATGAACTTCTTTCATAATTAATTATTTGATTTTCTATATACGTGAATTTACATTCCTCTACTTTATGCACTGATGCAAAATTACTTAACTATCGAGGCCGGGTATAATGGTCTCCTGTTAACCTGTATGTTAATAGTTTGATGAAAATTATATTGTGAGCCCTTTACTGGTGAGACTGTAAAATGAACATCATATTTCATTCATGCTTATTACATCCAGACATGACATCTCATTTTTGAATCATGTACTGTATTTTGAACATCACTCGGTGAATAAAATACTTTATAAATTAAACATGCACCGAGGCCTGGTTAAGGATGACCGTGAGCCTAGCATATATTATATTCGATGTAATAAGCGCCCTTTTTGGCCCATTTTTAGACTAGAACAAAATGCTAAAATTTCCTGATTTTGGATTCAATTAAACTCTTACATACTTAAAACGCCATGAAAATAATAATACATGGGCGCCATCGCCCTATCTGCCATGTAATCAAATGCTGCCTTCTGATTGGTCTAAAGCAGCAAAAATTGTAACACACGTAGGGGTGGTACAGGGCGCTTTGTTCATTATCCCTCCACAGGATCGTACCAGGTACATTAGGTCGTGTAATAAGACCAAATACGTGGTGTGGTTCTATTATAAATGTTGCATACAAAGCGCCCTCGTCCACAGATGCTATCCTATAGATAACTCGTCTTGTGTAGGAAGACCTATGGTATCCACATACTCTATGTACTCTACTTCATCTTGGTCCATGTTCCAGGTAGCACATATGCCATTATGACGCAACTTAGCAGCAATACTAGTATTATAAACGTCACTGTCTGGATGCAGTATGTGTTCATTATTCTGTGATCAAATAAGGTTCGGCTGTACACTTTCTCAACGGGGGGAGGGGTTGGCTAAAAATGTCCACACCTCCCTGAAAGATTTGACTAGCCCCTGGCTGTAATTAATAAATGAACCATCCCTAAGCAGCCAGAGAATGATGAGGGCTGACCTATTTACATTTAGTGAGAGGGGCCATAGACCAATGCAGAAAGAAAGGGTGACCGTTCAGAAAAGTTGTTAAAATATTTTCAAAGCGTGACTGACTAATACATAAATATATATCCTCAAAATTGTCTATTCTAATAAACACTATTTGAAACGTCATAATTGCTCGTAGTGGTATTGGATAATGTGTGTTGATTTATCCAATTGTTTCTTTTGAGTCTGATCCAATAATGTGTTCGTAGAGTGAACGCCTTAGCTATAGTGATTTAAATCCTGCAGAGAGCACTCTCCAAGCCTAGACCATGTTTCGTTCAAACATACCTCTGCCTGGACGCCGCCATGGTTAGTGTCCTGGGGTAAAACATACATGTGTTATGTACTTGTCATGACAACTTACCCATTGAACCTAGCGAATCCAGGTAGAGTGTATTTTGAGAACAGATTTTGTGCAGAGAGTCCATCTAGACAACACTCCTCTGCTGCAGAATGGGATCTGCCTTGACTGGTGCTGCCACCTAGCGGTTCTACAGCTTCCCAAGCTGCAGCAGTGTAGTCACATTTAACCCTTTTGCCTTTGTCAGCATGAATAACAGATAAAATTCTGACCCTACAGGGTTGATATTCTTGTATAATCCAAGGGAAAATCAGCCTTATGCACCCCTTGCATAAGGCTGATTCTCGTGGAGGGTCACATTATGGTCACGAAATTGGCTGATAAAACATTGGTGAATTTTGACCTGAAAAGTAGTGTTGAGCCAACATGTCGTCCTCTACTAAAGGGTTAACGGAATGGTCCACATGCTGCTGTTAGGAAGGCTATGTGGCACTTAACTTATGTAGATTAGGAGAAAGGTACAATACCACGAGATTACAGAAACATTTTTGTTTGTTTTTTATTTATTTTCCTAAATCGGCAGCTTAAATCAGAGATCCATATATAGATTTCTCATGTGGCACCATCTAACAACGTAACAGCGTTATTTTTTTCTTTTCTTTAGTTTGAGAACACTAACTATTTATAATGCTGAAACAGTGAATGCTGAAACATTAAATGATCTCATCCAGCTCGGAGATATCGCTTTCCTGTCATCCATGCAAAGTTATTGGATTTTTAAACGTATTAAATTCTATAATTTCTAACAATTTCTTTATTCATAAAACACTGATGAAAAATCTCTGCTATGTTTATAATCTCAACGCTTTTCAGAAATAAATTTTGATATAATTCTATCCAACACCGTAACAAGTTTTAATAACTGTAATACTACATATCAGGAACGTTAGAGTCGCCCTCCCTCCTTTTCAAACGTTTTTAGACTTCTATAATAACCTATTAATGACATAGTAATGCGATGATATATAATAATTTAACTATACAAATACCATTATGATTATATACAAAAGAATATTTGTAAAGTACACATTTCATCTTCGATTCTAATTTCAGATTCTGTACCTCCAGTGGCACCCTCTGGTGTGTATCAACTGTATTAACACCACTCTCCAAGCAGAATCTTGCATGCAATTCAGATGGGGATCATCTCTGCTTGGAGAGAAGGTATGACGCCCACAAAGAATTGTGAAGATGACAATGTCAGCAATATGTAAGCTGTGTGCTTTATTTACAAACCATAAAGTCTATTTGTGTTTCATGTCTCAACTTACAGTTAGCGGAACTTAAGATCACACCCACATTGTGGTGTACCGAGTTGAATCTAAGATATCTCTACAAACAGAACTCAAGAATGACACAAGTTAGAAACGTGTGTATTTCCCAGGAAAAGGACGAGCTGTTTACACAAGATAGACACAGAAGATTCTCAAGAATAGTGAAACCTCTTAGTGACATGTTCAATGGTTGTTGGTTGGTTGGTTGGTATTCGTTTATTTATCCTGCATGTACATAGAGCCAGGCCCTGTTTCTGACATGCAGCTCATGTGCATATTTATCCGGATGGTGTTCATAATAAATATACAATAATGTCCTTATGGGATAGTTAAATGTCTTTACATAGAATATAACATACAATAAATAAATATAATCATATTTATCCAGCTCACCACAAATGGTGTGGTGTACTTCCCCAGTTTTACTTATGCACATAACCAGGAATTCCACAAGTAGAATGAAGATGTGTATTTCACTACAAGAAATGAAAGGGAATATGACATGAGAAAATTTAAGAAAAAAAGGGAAAAAAACAACATTCCAGAAATATTCTGAAATTCTTGGGTTATGACATGAGAATGGTTTAAATTCTGTTCGAGATTTTGTTTGCGGGGGTTTCTTGTATCTCTTTATATAAGTGTTCTTCTCTGCTTGCCCCCTTTCAGGTTCATGGCGTTCCCCTCACACCAACTTAATAGAAAACATGAGAAAGCACAGGCCTTAGACACACTTAACCCTTTAACGACGGCGGCACCGGCTCCCTCCGTGAAATTGTTCAAAATGCCTTATCATTATCTGTATTGACAAGTTAATACATAGCTCATCTCCAGGACCAGACTTCTAACTCGTTGTTCAACCAGTTCCTACCTGATTAAGCCATACAAAGACAAGATAATTGTTGATAATATGCTGACAACCCGCTGTCAAGGGATCCTATTTGAACAATGGCGCCGATAAACAAGAAGCCGGACATGGTCAACCGGCGCATGCGCAGTACAGTGTTATCCCGGTAAAAGGTTCCGGTGAGGGTCTCCCGCCAATCCGAGATTATACCCATGAAAATGTATATTTCTGGCTACAAAATTTCTGGTATACCTTATGAGGACTCGACACCCTCATGCTTTATAGGCCAACAGACAGTCTCAATGTGAAGAAAGTCATATAAGGCTGTGTCTCCCCAACTTGGGCCAATGTTTTTGTCTATGACCGGGTGCCATCTATGACTGGGTGCCGTCTATGACCGAGTGTCATCTATGACTGGCTAAATAAAAATGTTGTTTTTTTTGTTTTTTTTTATACTGTGATATGTTAGGGGATCAAAAAAGTTTATGGAAATACTGTTCTGGAAAAAATAAGACAATTCACCTATAGGCATGGGCCGCAACTGACGCTATTTATAGCATTCCCGTGACCCAGTTATTATATAGTAGAAGGGTCCGTCAGTAGGCACTCTACACTGGTGACCTGTGTATGGTTCTCTGTTATATTTTACTCCCCCACTGTGCTGTGGCTATGGAGGACAGTCTCGCAGCAAAGTTGGTGCAAGGCAGAGGGGGGACTTTGTTAAAAAATGCTGTATAATTAGTTGTATATTTATTGGTGTATTCTGGATACCATGAATACTATTTATTATGCCTAATGATTATTATGTGACCTTTAAAGGAATTTAAATGCATGTATTTTCGCCACAATCCAATGCTCAAAGCAGATGGGGGACTTCTAGTGACGGACCCTTATTCTATAACACCCACCCAACCACTGCTTGGCGATGTAGGTTCATGCCCTTGCCTATAGGGGCCTGTACATAGAGGTTTCCTTGCTACCCGGTCATAGATGGTGCCCGATCATAGATGGCACCCAGTCATAGATGGCACCCAATCATAGATGGCACCCAATCATAGACAGCACCCGGTCATAGATGAAAACATTGGCCCAAGTTGGTGAGACACAGCCATATGGTGTCAGCATCGTGCATAACCGCAGCCCTGGCAAGCACTATATCGCCCTTAAAGGGTTGAGTTAAAAATAGCCTACCGAGCCAGCTTTGCATACACATGTAACATGAAACTCATCGTAGTTATATTTGTTTCTGGATGAGGAGGAGCTCACGATGAGAGGAGAGAGGTTTATGACGTCTTTGGATCATGACTCGTGATCCATTTGCAGAAATATACACAAAGGGGACCCAGGGAAATCCAGATAGTTTTTCCAGGGAGGTACATGAAACATACCTCTTAGTTAAATTCTCAGAGCATTCTCAATTTAGCACTCCACTATTGGCTGCGTTAAGAAAAGTGTGCATACGAAGTGAATCCTGGGAGAAACATCAGTATCAGCACTGTAAATAGTGAAAGAAAAAATACGGCCTTTTATATTGTAAACTAACCATTGTTCTACCCATGACAGCAATCACCGTCGTATATATACTGTAGATCCACAGTGTATCATGCTGTGCAGCTACACTAATTGTGACAGTGTGCTGTCCATAAAGCCGAAACCTGTTTCTTTTCTTCAATAGTCCTTGTCAAAATTCCTGAGAATCTGACGTGTCTCTCCTGCATAATGCAATATGTTGTCGATGACTAGTGAAATGTGCTCAAAGATTACAAAGCATACAGTTTGGCCCTTAGTTTTTGGTGCAGACCTGTAATTCTCTTTAAAATTACCTTCCTATGGAGCCGGATGGCCCTCAGGAATGTATAGAGAAAATTCTAGAAAAATATGTTTTATGTACATAGCCATGTTATATGTCATGTATTTGCGAAGATCATCTGATAAAAAAAAACTATCATCAAACTCAAATGTCATTTAAAACAGAAAATCACTGCAATTGTGGTTAGGTCTTGAGATAAGTAAACAAGAGATACTTCCGAGTTTCTCTTTAGGAAAAGCGATAACAATTTATTGGGGACCTACAGTTTTAGGTGCGGACCCACAGATTTCTGAAGCTACGGGCCCGGGTGGCCCATGGCTGAGAAAGTGAGTGTCTACCCCTGGACTTTTCTTAAGAGCTACACAAAACATTTATGTTCGTTTGTAAGTCTGATTGGCCCCCAGTATTGCTAATAAACTACCCTGCACTGCTATGGTCCACCATAGTAGCTCTTTGATGGTTAATAGGTTAAAACGTTGTTAGAACATTGTTGGTGGATGATACAGCATCATTTCTGTTGATACATTATGACAATAGATACCCCTAAACCCTAGAACATCATGGTTAACAGGTTAAGTAATTAAGCAGCAGTTAGGATATCTATCGGCTTAACCCTTTAAGAACTGCTTTGTGCTTTAATGTGATATGTCCCTCCTGACCAGGGCTGGATTCCTGCATTATGTCGATTCTGCGCACCATGGGTAAATGCATACATCATGCCCACCAGATGGTAGAGTATCAACCCCATAGGGACAGCATTATATGCCCCCTTCCCCTTTTGAACTATATATATATAGTAACGCCAAGCTCTTTTGCAAAAAAGAGGCGTGAATTTTTATTGTGGTCGTACTTTTTTTCGCTGGGTATATATTTTCGCTATATTCACGGAAATGAAAAATCCGCGAAAATATAAGTACTTTCACAGTATGCCTATCCCATCCCTCAAGAGGGGTCATACTTTTTAACGGCCACCCTTAGGAGGGGTTGGAATTTTACCGCCCCCCCCCCTTAAAACCCTGTAGCTAATAAATGAACAGTCCCTAAGGGTGTAACACATTAAAGCCATGTGCAGCGCGTAAAGGGTTAGCCCTGATAGAGCCCTGACTGGTAGATCCGACAGTGAGGTGTGTTTTGTGGATCAGGGAATGTTATGTCTAAGTGCACAGGTGCCGTATGGAGTCAGGATTAGAGAGCGGTCATTTTTTAACAATTATGGGGCGCAGGTCGGTGAATATTACTGCAAGTGACTCAAAATCTTTTTTTGGTCCCCCCGAGATGAGAAAGGTGGGAATGTTTTCTGTCCTCCCCTCCAGGCCTTTGAAATTGTGCATATCGTCCCCCTCCCCTTTCCTCATCGGGCCCAATTCTTTTGCTCCTCCCCCACCAAGAAAATTCACACACACACCCCTGTTGTTAGAAAATGGCCACTCCCTTAGGCCTCCTCCTGTACATCACAGTACCGACCCCCATATTACTGTAAGCCTTCTTAGACAGGCGTACACACAAGCTCAGTCCACACTGAAGTTCTGTCTCAAATAGACTAACAGGAACTACGATTGTGTGAAAGAATTTCGCGAATTGCTAGAGAATGATGCTTAAACGAAAAGAATTTTGTGGGTAATCTGCCTGTTCAAGTCAATGACTTCTTTGAATGGTTAGTGCAATCTTTATCCACTCGTAGATTTTCTTTTAGTTGTATTTTTGTCTTTGACCAGATTATTGATTGTTTCACAACCTTAGGATACAAAGTCTTCAAATGCAATACAAAACAACAATCTGCTCAAAGAATGATGCCTTAGTAGTATAGTATGTATCGGAACGGGACTATAGTTAAGTACTGTTTATTACTCAATCGACATGCAGCCAATCAGAGGCCTCCATTTGGTCACGTGACCGGAAGTGACCTACTTAGGGGATTAGTGGTGACGTCACGTGACCTAGTTAGCCAATCAGAGGCCTCCATTTGGTCACGTGACCGGAAGTGACCTACTTAGGGGATTAGCGGTGCATTCTGGGTAACCCTGCAGCCAATCAGAGGCCTCCATTGGGTGACCGGAAGTGACCTACTTAGGGGATGGTGCATTCTGGGTAACCTACTGACCTACTTAGGGGACCGGAAGTGACGTCATATGACCTAATTTAGGATCACGTGATCGGAAGTGACCTGATGAGTCACGTGACCGGAAGTGACGTCACACGACTTAATGGCCAATCGGAAGCGACCTGATTGATCACGTGACCGGAAGAAGAAGAAGTTTTTTTTTGTTTAGGATCCCGTGACTGGAAGCGACGTCGTCACATGAGTGACGCTTTAAGAGACTGCGCGACTTACTAGTAAAAGAAGCCGTATGATAATAAAAACACAACAATATTTTCTTTTAATTTTTTTTTATTTTTTTTTTCAATCTTGATAAACACTCTATTTTTGAAAAGATGCACACGCTTATTTATTTTTTTTTTTTTTCATATCTCTAAAGGACTCGTTGTCACACCGTCAGAATGCACGCGACGCTTATAATACAAGTAGCGCACGCCGTCTTTCTCTATGGTGTAGGTGACCATTTTGTTTCGCACCACTTTTGAAATTTCTATTTACAGCAATGAGAGTTTTTCGTTGGCGAAGAACATCCAAGAAGGCGTCTGGTTCCTGGGGGTTTTGTTTCTTCTGTACGCCTTTTGCACTCCATTTTTTGGATTTTCTTTCACCGGTGTCGCTGACTCGATCGTAGCAAATGTAAGTCTTAGGGTTGAGACTTAGGATCCCGTCACCTTCCCACTCCGCTTTCATGAGCCCCGAAGTTCTCAGATCGTGAAGGTACCGTCTCTCACAACATCCGCCGGGCGGCGCACACCATTCTCGCACTCTTTCCGTTTTTGTCTTCACGAAAAGCTCTAAGTGCTCGTCGCACACCGCTGTCGGAAGCCACTTTCGTTTCTCTCTGAAGTACGTCTCTCTCAGGCGAGGTTTCACTAGGTCATCCAACGTGGCACCGCTGAGAGCCATGTAAAGACTGTCGGTGTCCATTTGACAAAGGGCATAATCGCGCCGATCGACGAATCTATCCAAGAAGTCGTATGTGAACTCTAACATTTTCAACTTCGCGTACTGGTATACCATGAACCCTATCTGAATAGGGAGGTTGTTCTTGACCGTTTTCGGTTGTAGTTCGACTTCAAACAGATCGGAAGTCAACTCGGACGCCTTTTTGAAGCGCCACGAATTGGCCAATAGTTCGAACTTCCGACTGTCAGTGTATCTCACCGCCGTGTGTTTTTCTTTGTTGCAGATTGTCTTACCGTACGTAGCGTTTCCCATTAACTTGTAACAGTCTGACAGAATTTTCTCGTTCTCGTTCACGTCGCCACGTCTTCGCGCCGCCGTCACTTCGTCCGCGAAACCGGCAAAGGAGCGTTTAGGTAGGTATTCTACCACCAGCTGCACTTTGGTGACTATCAAACCGTGCTCTAAATACCACTTGAGAAGCGGCGTTCCCAAGAGAATATTTTTTCCGTGGTAACTCCCTATCAGACATCTCTGAGGCGTGCTCAACAGCTTTTCTTCCTGCGCAAAGTCTGACATGTGAGGGCCTATGTCCGATTTTGAAACGGTCGCGTTCTTGAAAACGGGGGTCATTTCTTCGAAGTACTCTCGTAGGTGAGGCGGCGTAGTGATGTCCACTTGAACTAAACCGAACATTTTCTCCTCTTTCACAGCGGAAAGGATGTCGCTCTCGCTCATCGCGTTTCGAGACACTTTCAAAGCGTCAACCTTCCAGCGTTGTTGGGAGGCCTTGACCCGCTCATCTCGACGCTTCATCTCTCGCCATTCGCACTCCCACACGACGACCAGCTTGTAACCTAACGCTTTCAAGTAAGCGCTTACTCTGGTCGTTCTGTCGCGTCTCTCCTCTCTCAGTGAAGCGCACTGATATCGGTGCGACGGTATGCACTCGTGAGCGTGGAACCAACACCCGTGAAACTGGAAAACCGTATTAGAGGCCGCGTGAAATCCGTCCACGCGAATTCTCCGACAGCCTACCGCCATCTCGCCGCCGTTCAGAGCGTGGCGCAGTTTCACGTCGCGGTCGTGCTCTACGAAGCGTAACCACTCCAAAGCGCTGTGAGAGTTTCTTTGCCTGATTTCGGGCTTGAACTCGGTCTCGGGCCGTCTCACCGCGTAATAGCCCGTGCAGTGCGCTTCGCTCATGCAGCGCAAGTACAGAGAGTTAGCGTCTAGTCCTAGGATGTGTTGGCACGGTCTCGCTTCTTCGCCGTACTTGTGCTCCCTTATCCGCGTGGTGCCCTTCTCGTGAAATCTATGGAAGATGATGGAAGGACCGCCGACTAGATTCTCTTTGATCAGAGCGTGGAGGACGGCGTCGAACTGGGGAAACGTTGTGAACGCGTCTTCTAGGTTTTGGAAGAGGAAGCGTAAAGTCAAACCGGCGAGAGAAACTCCGTCTTTCAACATGTCGATGCCGCGATCTTGGAAAAATTTAGCGTGATTTTTCAGAGCTTCTATGAAAGGTTTCACGTCTTTGTTGTTGTAGTGGATCAAGTAGTCTTCCATAGTTTGCATCTTCTCGTCGGACCAAACTTTCTGACATGCGGCGTAGTCGGATTCGGACATTTTGACGCCCGTCAGCTCGCTGTCGAAAGCCGATCTCGGCGGCAGCGTTCTGTTTGCCAGTTTCCTGGTAGACGTCATCCATTCGTAAGGAAAGTGACCTTTCTCTTCGTTCCTGGTGAAAGCTCGCAAATAGGTCGCGTAGTTGTAACCGGGTGCCAAATAGTTGACTACGTCCAAGAAAACCGTGTGCTGTGTGTAAACCGCCAAGTATTGATTGCTTCTCTTTATGACGCTGAATTCTTGGTTTCTTCGGTCTCCGGAGGCGAAGAACGAGTGAAGGCGTATTTTGATCAGGTTCAAGTCGTAACGCCCCGAGTTGAAGCCCACCACTGGAGCTTGACGGATGTATCTCAGAAGACGCTTCTTCAGTTGAACTAACGGGTGTCTGGTCTGAGCCGCAGCGAAGCCGCCTGGAGAAGGGGTGGTGAACGTCGCCTCCTCCAGCAGGAGAGCTTCACCTATCGCCGCATCTAACTTCGCTAACGTCGGTCGGTAAAGTTCTAGCACAGCTTCCCCGATCGCTTTGGCGTTCTCGTTTATGTGATTTAAAACTCGGTCCAACAAGGGGTCGGAATCTGCGTCGGACGCTCTGACGAAGCAGACGGGCCCCTCCCACCCCGGAAAGTCGGATGCGACGCTAGCCGACAAAGGGACGTGATCCCACAGCAGGGACACGTGCTCCGTCGACGGTTCTTTGCACGGTCTGAAGAAAGCCTCGAAATCGAAGGCGATCTTGTAAGGGTAGATTCCGGAATGTCCGTCGGGGGGAAAAATGGAGAAGTCTGCTAGCGCTTCGAAAATCGTTCTCGAATTTTGGTAGATGCCACCTACGTAGCGCAACTTGACTTGTCGGCAAGAGGAAAGCTGGTTCCTGTGTCTCTTCAGCAAGAACTCGGTGGTGAACGCCGCCTTACACTTGCAACATTCGTATATGCCCGCGTACGCGTTGAAGTCCGTGACGAGAGAGACGTGCAAACCGCCTTTCGCCGTCAGGTGTAGGTTGACTTTACCTCGGGCGGCCACAGTTCTGGAAGGCGGTCTGATCAGAGTAACGCGTCTTCTCAACTTCCGCCCCGGCACTTGACGCGACGCGGTGTAAACCGCTATTTGTACGTCAAACAAGTTCTCTAACGCGGGTAAGTCGCGGATGTTCAGACCCGGAAAGGATTCAGGTGTGGCAGCGGGACAGAACTGACGTAACAAATCTGAAGCGCGCTTGCTGGTGTTGTATAAGTGAAAGGAAATGCAGCGGAAGATGCAGAGGTTGTCCTTGTTGGGAAAATCTAACACGCCGCTTCTCTTTCCAACTCGACCGGCCTGAGTGATCCTACCGCCTATGGGGAATTCCCCCGGTCCCATGTAAACGCAGATGTTCAAATTGGTAGGAAAAAGAACGTGCCACTTGGTGTCAGCGTCGCAAAGTTTCCGTACCTCCTCGCAAGCGACGGTGTTTTGCATCTTTGAGAGGAGCTCTTCCAAAGTTTCTGAATTAGTTACAGTAGGGAGCGGTTGTATGAGAGTTGCGTTGTTCTGGGAGGCGTGGAAGTAGCGCAGTTTGCTCTTGTCTTCTCTGTGTTGTAACAGTAAGCCTACCGAGAAACCCACTTTGTATCTGAATCTTTGTGTCAAGTGAATGCGACGCATAGTATCTACAGCGTCACTCAACTCGCCGGTTGGTAGCCTGAAGTTTGTTACACTCACGCGAGTCCCGTGCATCCTGACGCCCGTTTGTATCGCAGGCCAATTCGCCGTGAACGTTTCCTCCCCGTTCGGTACAGCACATATGCGCGGAGGGAGGGTCACCCCGTCCAGAGATTCGCGTCGACAAGCGCTCTTTCGGCAATCCCCTTCGCCGCATAGAGGGCAAAACTTAGCTACTACTCTACAATTTTCTACGTGTCTCTCGTGGTTGTACGCTCTTTTAAACATTTTGAAACACTTTTCGCATACGTACTGTGTCATGTTTTTTTTCACTCGGTTACCAACTACTTAGCCGTCTAACTATCTATCTATCTATCTAGCCATCTATCAATCTGTCGTCTATGTAACTATCTTTTCTGTCTGCTGTCTGTGTATCCGTCTGTCTGTCTGTCTGTCTGTCTGTCTCATACAGCGTACGTCAAACGCTGTGTGTGTGTGTGTGCGCGCGTGAGCGTTGAGCGTCTCTCATTCCGAATCTATGCCGAGATATTTCAGAATGATCTCTGTTTTGTCATCCAACTCTTTGAGCGCTCTGGCGGACAGCGTCACCCCCTGCTGTGTGGGTTTTTTGTCAGGACCTTCGTACTTGCGCACGTGGACGAGGTTCTTACCGCTGTAGTAGCTCACAGCTGCGTACACTTCGCCCGCCTCATCCAGCACTGCGAACCAGGGGGTGTGATTAGGTTTTCCTTGCGCGGCCGCTGTGTCGCGTATGCGCACCACTGCGCGGATATCGGCGATGCGTGCTATGAGCTCGCGCAGCGCGTCGGCCGTGAAGTGCACTCGCTTGCTTCTGGTCAGAGACGCCTCTTTCACCTGGCCGTCTTTTGTGTAGCGCGGCCTCCTAGACAGTCTAGCCACGTCCTCCCAGATCTCCAGCGTCAAAGCTCCGTCTAAGCAGAACTCTAACCCGAGTGTTTTCTCTGCTTCTTCTCGTCCATCTCCTTCTTTTTCTTGTATTTTTCTCTTCTTAGTGGGCCTTGTTGTTCTGGAACTCACCTTAGAACGTTTCACACCCGCAGGATGAGTAACACCATCAGCGTGAGCTGAATCAGCAGCAGAACCGATAGCAGGAGCAGCGTCAGCGCTGGTGGTATCGGAGGTCTCGTTGTTGGAACAGCGCAGCCACACGCCGTCCGTGCTGTGTGTAGCGGTAGAAGATGAAGCGCCGCCGCCGCCCTCGTAAGGTGGCGGTGAGGGCAGTCGCCACGGACCGGACGGGGGGGCGCTAGCAGTGGAGGAAGTGAGGTCGAAAGGTCGAAGAGGGAAGCCGAAAAACGTACCGCTCACCCCTTGCCCTTCGGGTTCTTCGTACGCCTCGTCGTCAGCGTCGTTCTCTGTCTCACCCTGTTGCTGCTCCTCCTCCTCCTCTTCTTCTCGGTTCAGGGGCTGAGTGTCCGAATAGCTGTAACTCTCAGCGCGAGCGGCGTCGAGGGCGTCCGTCGATGTAGTGGTGGAGGAGAGGGGCTGTGCAACGTGCGGCAGGTCATCAAAGTCATCAACAGTAGTGGGGAGGTAAAAACCCGGTTGCCAGTACTGCGCTGTGCCAGGAGCGTTGTCGTCAGTAGTAGTAGCAGTAGCAGCAAGTGCAGCAGAAGCAGCCGCAGCAGGCGCAGCCGCAGCCTCAGCAGGCGCAGCCGTAGCAAGCGCAGCAGTAGCAGGCGCAGCAGCAGCAGCAGCAGCAGCAGCAGCGGCAGGCGGGACGGCGGTAGCAGCGGCAGCGCGCTTAGCAGCAACGTGTACCGTCGCGAGTGTAACAACGTCGCTAGCACGACGACTGCTACCAGTAGTACTACTAGTACTACTACCACTACTACTACTACTGCTACTACTAGTGCTACTGCTACTACTACTACTACTACTACTACTACTGCCGCGAGCGCTCGCTACAGCAGGAGGGTGATAAGACCAACCGGCTGCGGCGGTAGTCTCATGTTCAGTAGCAAGAGCAGGCACTGACGCTAAACGAACGCTGTTCCGCGTAGTCTTCTTGTTCTTGAACGCCGCTAGCTGTTGTCTTTTGCTCATGGTGGTGACTGTAGAGAGCAGCAAAAAAGAATGAGTGAGTGAATGGAAGTTTCCAAGCCCCTTATATACGCCTTCTCGCTTCTAGAGCTAAGCTACTTACCGACCCTGTTCAGCTGCCGCCGGCTGGCCGGCGGCCATTCACAAAGAGAAACAAAAAGACATAAGGCATGACGTTTTCAGCTGGATCCCTTTCCCCCCCCCCTCTTTTGAGAGATCGACTGTGATGATGAGCTAAGCCGCTTACCACCCTGTTCAGCAATTCAACGCGCATTAGCTGTATAAAGGGTTAAGCGGTTGCTGCCTGCCGTCGACTGACCGGCGGCGGCCATTCACAAAGACATAAGGTATGACGTTTTCAGCTGGATCCCTTTTTGAGGGATCCACTGTGGTGAGCTAAGCCGCTTACCACCCTGTTCAGCCATTCAGCGCGCGTTAGCTGTATAAAGGATTAACGGTAACGGTGATGAGCTTACAGTGTGTATACAAAAAAAAACTGCCGTCGACTGACCGGCGGCGGCCATTCACAAAGACATAAGGTATGACGTTTTCAGCTGGATCCCTTTTTGAGGGATCCACTGTGGTGAGCTAAGCCGCTTACCACCCTGTTCAGCCATTCAGCGCGCGTTAGCTGTATAAAGGATTAACGGTAACGGTGATGAGCTTACAGTGTGTATACAAAAAAAAACTACAGGAGGCGTGTGGCGTGAAGCAGGACCCCCCTAAGACGAACGTGTCTGTCTGTGAGTAGAGGCGTGTGCATGTGGTGAGCGACTTAAGTGTAAGACAAAAATCGCCACCTCCTGCCGTGGTGAGTAGACCGGGCCGGCCAGGCGGGCGGGCGGCCGGCTAGTTCAATAGGGAGGGGTGACAGCTGCCTAAGGCTGTGCATGAAAAAAAATCCGATTTTCACCTGACCTCTGACGTTTGTTACAATGAATGTCAGAGGGAGGGAGACGTCCTCGGGTAGGGGGTAGGAGGTATTAAGGCTATGAGTGAGGAAAAAACACCGTTTTCAGCTGGTCTCCACGGATAGCGATGCCACACCCCCTCGTCATCTAAGCTCTTAAGGAGCGGAGCGGCTGAAAAAGCGTCATGCGGACAGGGTGCTAGACAGCTGGAGCGCTGTTGGAAATGGGATTAAACTCCCTCTGTATAAAAAGCTCTCATTTCTGTTGGAAAAAAAACATATCACCTCTGACCCCAGTAACGGCTACTACCACCACCACCGCCACCACCACCACCGCCGCCACCGCCGCCGCCGCCGCCGCCGCCGCTGCCGCCGCCGCCAAGACGAGACGAGACGAGATGGCTCAAGCTATTCCACTTTCAAGCTCGCCTTCACCGCCTGGTGCGCCTGAAAATAAGTTAATGCGGCTTGACGACGTGAGACGCGGCGCGAGGCAGCAGACCGATGATGGGGAGACCCGACAGGTAGGACAGCGGCGGTTAGCCTATAGCGACGCCTTGCTTCGTCAACTAGGTAAAGAGTTGAGCGGCTGTTGGAGAGAGTTGGGCAGTAGCTTAAAAGTCAGCGCCGCCCGTATGGATGCTCTAGTAGAGCGCAGTGTCAAGACACCGGAGGAGCTGTGTACGGCGATGTTCCGAGTGTGGTGGGGTGAAACCCCGCATCGTCATAGATGGGGCGAGCTCGGTCGCGTCTTCACCCGCATAAGACGCATGGAACTGTTGGCTCAGTGGATGGCCCTTCTCCACAGACAGGGGTTGGATTTCGAAAACCCCGACTCGCGCGCGATGCACAAGCACTTGGGCACCCTCGGCAGACGTCTGGGTAGCAGGTGGAAAGAGGTGGGGGACCATTTAAAATTGTCGCCTGAGAGGTTAGATAAGATCGCTGAAGAATGCGAATACGGAGGAAGTCCCGCTGAGTGGGCCTTCCGAGTGTTGAAAATGTGGCAAGATGAAGCTGACGGCGCCGGCGGTACGCCTTTTGAACTCCTTCGAGTGTTGACTGAGGACATGGGAAAGTTTGGCCTCGGCATCGCGATATTACTTGACTTTATCAAGCAAGAAACAACGAGAACGACGGACATGTGAATTGTTGTGTTTTATTTTCATACGTCTTCTTTATTAGTAAGTAAAAAAAAAAATATCATAACAATTAAGACGCGCGATCTCTTAAAGTGTCACTTCCTCCAGTCGCAGCTGATCGCCTCATCGCAGCACGTGATAAACAAAAAAAAAACGAAGAGACGCGCTTCTTCCTCTCGAGAGGAAGAAGCGTGTCTCTCGATTGAAATCTTTTTCTTTTCTTTTTTTCTTAAAAGAGACAAACGCCCCTTAGAGTGCTCCCCCACCCCCCTAGAGTGCCCCCCTCCCCCCTCCCCCCCTCCCCCCCACCACTCGCCCCATGCATCCTAAAAGCGCCCCCCTCCCCATGCATCTTAAAAGAGCCCCCCTCCCCCCCTCTCCTCCCCTCCCCCCCTTATACACTCTAAAGAACGCTTCTACCTAGTTCAATAAGTCACTTCCAGTCGCTCGTAAAACAATAAAAAATGAAAAAAAATGAAAAAAAAACTTATATCGTAGTGTTTTTTATTAGTTTACCGAAAAAAAATAAGAGACTCGCCTCCTCCTCCAAAAAAAAAAAAGATATCACATTTTAAAGCCCGTGACCCCTTAAAGACGCTCATCTCTTCATTAAGTCGCGTGACGTCACTTCTTCTTCTTCTTCTTCTTCTTCTTCTTCTTCTTCTTCTTCTTCCGGTCACGTGATCAATCAGGTCACTTCCGGTCACGTGATCCTCAATGAGGTCACTTCCGGTTGGCCATTAGGTCATGTGACGTCACTTCCGGTCCCCTAAGTAGGTCAGTAGGTTACCCAGAATGCACCATCCCCTAAGTAGGTCACTTCCGGTCACCCAATGGAGGCCTCTGATTGGCTTCAGGGTTACCCAGAATGCACCGCTAATCCCCTAAGTAGGTCACTTCCGGTCACGTGACCAAATGGAGGCCTCTGATTGGCTAACTAGGTCACGTGACGTCACCACTAATCCCCTAAGTAGGTCACTTCCGGTCACGTGACCAAATGGAGGCCTCTGATTGGCTGCATGTCGATTGAGTAATAAACAGTACTTAACTATAGTCCCGTTCCGATACATACTATACTACTTGCCTTCATTCAGAATTTGATCTGTACCCCGCCTAGAACATTTTCTTTTCATATAGGCCTAATTTTTCTCTAAAAGCAGGTGCTCGGCTCATGCGTGAGGTTAACCAAAAAAAGCAATTTTAAAAGGACGGAAATAACACAAATGTAATGATCAAAATCTATGTCTTTATGAGCCACTTGCATATGTATCCATTTCACGTTGACGATGTATTTTCAATTCACAACAAAATCGATTAAAATAACTTCCCAATCTATATGAAAGAGGGTTGTCATGGTGCTGAAATGAGATACACTGACACCTCAAACACCTCGGAAATCTTGTTTTGGCTTATAGGTGGAGATTTCTAAAGTGTCAAAATAATTTTATATAGGCAGAATTTGTCTTAAAGGCGCAGATCTTCATACTCCTCCAGCTACAGTCGGAGTCGAGTCGGGACAGGCACTCAGCCCTATATATATATAGAAGGGCGCTAGGGGTTTAAATCTCTTTAGTTCTGCGTTTACGATACTCTGCTGCAGAATGCTAGAATAAAGCAAATAGTTCAACAAAGGATTTCAGTCAGTTGAATGATTGCTTTATAATGGTATTCGGCCATGTTCACCAAAAAGTAAAAGAACAAAAAAAATACAATATGTATTAACCAAACATCAGGATGTATTAACAGTACATATTCATTTTTAAGACCACAATTACAGCAGTTCTGTGAGAAAATTTAATATAAATCAAGTACTATCAATAGATAAAAGACCTACAAAAATGTCATATTACCAATTCAGCAAACCAACATACACATAAATGTACATTTTAAACATGTATTGCACGCTTAAATTGTGTCTCTAAACATTTACAAAGTAGTTATACAGGGATTTTTAAAGTTCCTGTATAGTGACCACCACAGCACCACAAATAATACCGTCAACATCAACATAATAGCATCTGACTAGCACAATAGTCAGGCAGAGAACCCCCCAAAAATCAAAGTGCCCGATATAGTTTTTTTCGCTCTTGATTCTGAAAGATATGGTATCAGGCAACTTGTATCAGCTCAGTGGGGTGTTCCCACTGTTGAGCAATTTTAACTATTCATGGTTGCTTAGCAACCAGTGAAATGCAACATTAATTGCTTAGTTACATCCATTTATGTTCTCCATAGAGTATTTTTAGCTTTCCCTACCCCCCTAAATAGGCCTCAGGGAAACCAATGATGTAATCATTCTGTTGCTATGGTAAGTGGTTGCCTAGCAACAGCAGTTTTTTAATGAAATTCCTTAGCAACCTATATAAATATCAACAATGGAAAGGTTCTAACCTTACCTACCCCCCCTATATTGACACCAGGCATTCTGATGATATTATCATTGTGTTGCTAGGGTGAGTGGTTGCCTAGCAACAGCAATTTTATAATGAAATTCCTTAGCAACCTATGTAAATATCAACCATGGAAAGGTTCTAACCTTACCTACCCCTCCTATATTGACACCAGGCATTCTGCTGATATTATCATCGTGTTGCTAGGGTGAGTGGTTGCCTAGCAACAACAGTTTTATAATGACAATTTTACTGGATTATATCACTATTTCTTGGTTTGTATTCTTGAGGTTTTTCGGCTTTTTCTTAGAGGATGGCATGTAAACATGGTCTTTGTTCGTTGATATGAATCAGAAAACTGTAGTATGTTCCCTGCTTAACTTGAGAATAACACCAAATTGTTAACCAGTGCACTTCTTTGGAAAAGCACAAACGGTATACACAAAATAGACACGGATGGCTCAAGGGAATAGAAAACGTTCCTAGCGACATGTCCAATGGTGATGGGAATACGACACAAGTTAATCTCTTGTGTATTTATTGGGAAAAACTATTTTTGTTCCAGAACCCTTCCCTAATGTGATATCACATCACCTGTATAAAACCCATCCACCCGCTAATGACTGCTCTGTGGTCAATCATTGCCAGTTCCTACTGTCTTCATTGTATAGATGTAATTAAGTAATAAAATAGTATGATATCATCCATGGTGCAAATGGAATTTCCATTGCCCATTATACTATGTATTGGTATATAATACTACTTATTATAAAGTATATTCATGCATATCTGCCAACTGTGCCTGGTCAATCCATTATACCTGTTGCTGCCATACTCCCATTCTATGCCTAGACATCTTCATATGGGCCCAGGTGGCAGAACGGCCAGCCGAACCTGGTGAATAAATATGTAATTCGTACAATTTGCCCAAATAAAACCTTATCAAAAAAAAAAAAATTCTTGTAGGCATCACGAATCATGACACAAGAACTGCACCAGTTCCACTAGACATCTTGTTTTCTGGGGATGGGGTGGGGAGGAGGGGGGGGGGGGGGTGGCGATAGAATGCAGGTCCAAGCGTGAGGTGGGTGACCTAAAGAAAAGGAAAAAAACGCTCTCTCCATTTCATAGCTTTAGTGATATCCTAAGAGACAATTAGACTGGCAATGGCCTAAAATGCTTAAACATCCGGAAAAGACAGCAGAGAGACCGTAGATGAAACAGAGTCTGGCATCAGTCTAATGAACACGGAACAGCCCTGGATAGTTTATCAACCCTCTAAGGTCAGCTTAGCACATTCATGCATTATTGCCTAGGTCATCATGATGCATAAATGCGGCCCTACAGTGTAACTCGCCAGGGCTCTGTTCAAGCTGGGACTGTATTGATGATTCTAATGACACTTGCAATCTTTTGTCGTCTTTAAATGTTACTAGGGACATTGACTCAGGTAATGATGAGGACTGATGTCTAGCCATCTCCCTTGTGAGAGTCAGAAGAATATCATCTACACTGAAAAAGTAAACTTGTCTCCAGACTCGTCAAAGTGACTGTCATAAAATAAACAAGTCAAAAGTTGTCTAACATATCAGGATATATCAGGTTACCATCCCACAAATAGAATCTGGAGCTGGCACATGTCGGGTTTTAGGCTGGCACATGCCAAGCAGGTCTTCTATCTCCAGCTAAAAGACCCGCTTCCTTGTCACTTAGACACGTTTTTGACTCGTTTATTTTATGATCATCAATTTGAAGAGTCTGGAGACAAGTTTATTTTTTGAGTGTAAATGCATATAGTATGGAAAATAATATAGAAAAAACACAGATGCACGGAAAAGATGTCCACTTAACAGAATTCCAATTATTCTGTTAATGTAGATATCTTAGCCAGTATAAATTTACACGGATTTGTTAAAAACGGACACTTTTCTGTTGATCTAAAAAAATCGTGAATGAAGAATTTGGTACTCGTATATACGGTATATTTGTCAAATATTTGCAAAAATGATAAATTTGCAATTCCATGAAATTGACGGAAATATGTGCAGTATCCAATAGAAAACGCTTACTGTACATGAATAGTTCCTAAGCATTGTGGACATGGTAGAGCTTGCTCCACCACATGGCTACATAAACCATTTTTCATGAGAACAAAAGATAGTGCATGGCCGGCAGACCCCATCCCCCTCCACCAGCACCAGCACCCAGCTAACAAAGAAATCTAACAAAAACGTGCCTTCACCCTGAACCCAGGTCACGTACCCCGACTCATGTTCCCAGCCAAGATATTACATCCAGGAAGATGTGACTGGGGTAGTAAGAAGTTATGTTCCATGTCCCCCATGTCTTCTTGTCAAGGGTTTACTGGAACTGGATAAAACTCTGACTTATGAATATTATATTCTACCCTGGGATTTGAATCGCATTTGGATCTTAGACCAGAGGAGGGAAATGTGAAGCAGCCAGTTTTTCTCTTTAAAAAAATAATTATACTTTGTCTACTATATATCTACTGGGTACTAGATAGAGATACATGTGGATTGTCTGAAAACACTGTGTATATTTTAAGTTCAATTTATAGATAGTCATGTTACATAAATGTAGCTATGTTTAGTGACATACTAAGCTGCATTCATATATCATGCAGACTTAACATGGTCAATACATTCTCAAAGGAAAGACACAAAACACAAACTAAAATAAAAAGTGCAGCAAGACTGTGAGAATATGATACGCATGATGCAAAGGGAACGTTGAGGTACCATGCAACCATGACTGAATAGAGCCGAGAAACATGACGAGAGACAGACAGACAGACAGAAACATACACACGGACAGAAACAGTGACTGAGAGATGGGGACGGAGAGAAAGAAAGCTACCTTCTCATTCCAGAGTATCTCATTACAGCATCAGGAAGAGGGCGAGTAGAGAGAGTAGATATGCATACTTACAGACGGACTGAAGAAAGAGGGCCCATCGTCCCATAGTTATCTTACTGTAGGGTCCAGTTCGTGAAGAAACCAATAACAGAATTTTGTGAGATTTTCTGTCTCTCATTGCTAGATCCTCTGTGTCAGAGTATTTTTTTTTATCATTTATGTTGCTTTCACGTTGTTTTCATTTAAAATACACTGGAATTCTGAGAAGAAGTGAGACAGAGAGTAGGATTTCCAGATGTAACGGACTCAAAATGTTAATGGAAAGAAAATTAAGAAGAAAAATAGAGTTAACTTTGAAAATCTAATTATTTTCATCTAGACTCTTTTTGTTCATCAGTTGCTTTCAAGCACCGCCAACCTAACACAATGGAGTGGGCATCAGCAGTCAACAAAAGCTCATTTATATATATCTATAGTGGGATGAAAGCCCTGTGGGGCCCTAAGGGGTGGTCTTTTTTTTACTACTGCATAGCTAAATGGGAGTTTTTTTAAAGGCTCTTTACATAATGAAGGGGAAAGGGGTACCTTTTCAACATCTGTGGTCCAGGATATAGGAAGCAGTTTTGATATATTTTATGTGCCAAGTAAGTTTTCCCAGAATTTAAGATTCAGTACCCTTTACATATTTCTGAAGATTCCCTGTATTAAAGGGAAAGGGAGTTGTCTTTGCTGAACCTTGGCCCTCTTTATCTAAGGCAACTAAATCAAGGTGGGAAGTGATGTATGCACATGTATGGTTACTTTAGCAACCATAGGGACAGGGGGCATAGTACAGTGGGGACATGCATACACCGGTCCAAGAAGGGGAGTAGGTGTGGGAGGGGAGGGGGAATACTAAGACACAGACAAACACAGAACAATGACATCAACTACCAGCTCCGACAATACCTACTATTCCCACAGCCTCCCTTTACGGGCCGCATAGTGATTTAATACACTCTGCCTTTCTTTGTCGGGATACATGAATGCAGCCCTGCTCATGTGCACTCATGTATCGGGCCGACGCTGTAGGTTACATTTTCACAGGTCAGCGATTTGATGGTATGAGCACCATTTGACGTTTAATAATGGCGAATACAGCCTTAAAGTTGATCGCTACTCATTGAATATGGACCACTGCGCAGGTCTCTGCGCATATATCTTAAATGTATCAGATGGGGCTTATATTATGAAATTAGATACATATACATGCTTATGAAGCCATATTAAAAGATGAGCAGATTCCGAGGAAAATTGAGCATTTTATTGGACTTTGAATATATGATATCTTTAAAGCCAATAATATTTGCTATTTTTAATGTAAGTTAGCATCTTGGACTCATTAATCAATGAATTATTATCTTGATAGATATAAATCTCATCACGTTCTTTGAAATAACCAATGGTGGGAAATAAAACCATTTTACACCCTGATTTTTGCCATTTTACCCATTATTTTAGGCTTCAAATATGAAATTTAGTCCATTTTTGCATTATTTTCTAACCTCAAAGCCCCAAAACCAAAAAAATATGTCCGGGACCACCTAACAAAATTCCTTTAAAATGTTAGCTATTGATCTGAACAATTTTTTGAAAAAAAAAAAAAAGTTCATGGATTTCTTTCAGTGATATTTAGATATTGCTGGAGAATTATGCATTAGATTTGAATAATCGTCATAAAACCATCACACTTTTTCATACAAAGGTACATTTTCGGACCATAATTTTATTTTTCCCATTAAAGGACAAAACCTAAGATTTTTTATGTGCTATACCAAATTAATGTGGGCATTGGTTCACTAAGAAAAAAAATCATGAAAATTTCCCCTTTTTTTGTATTTTTTGGCAAATATAGAGAATACTTTTTTTTTCAAAAATCTGAAATAAAAAAAGTAGCTGGGGACCCCCCTATCTTTTTACATTTTACATTTCTAAATGATCTAAACTACCATGAGGCAAACAATTAGGAAATTCTATGGATGAAAAGTTAAGAGTAGTGATCAACCTTAACACAACTCCCCGGCTATAAAGGGTTAGCCCTTTAAAGGTTGCAGGGATGTAGTAATGATCCCATCCCTTGGTTCGCATAATTGATAAGTATCTCTTGGGTATTACCGACCGTTTAGATTTTATATTCTGTGAAGGGTCGGCATGATGAATGAATGTGGCACTTGCAAGTTACTTGCTAGGGCTGTATTCACTCATCATAGCGATAAAGGGAAATGATGTATTAATGTTGTATGCAGCCTTTAAAGGGTTAACTTGGTGTCTCCCCCTGGTGTCAGCTCTATTACTCACCAAACACACTGTAAAGTACCATGAATGTTTGATGTGGGATTACCTGAGTCCCAGTGAGCACCCTTGGGGGACTCCTCTCAAGTACCGTTAGCCATGGGTGTCTCAGGGCCACCTATAGCATTGTGAGTACCCTCCGTACGTCTGCCGAGTGCTCGGTAAAAAGTGATTGAGGACAATGGCCGGGCTACACGGGGACAGGCCCGGAGATGGGGCTAGAGACAATGGTTAAAAAGATAAAACCACAAAATGCTAAGACATGATGTTTGAATGTAGTACTGGTGAGTTAGTTGCCAGGGCTGCAGGCAATATGGTGACTGAGGGCAGAATGTATCTAGTCATGTGGCCCGGACCTGGTTAACCGTTCTTCAAGCCTATAGTAAGTGGACACATCCTTATGTGATGAACCTCTAGGGAAAACATGGAAAATTAATGTTTCATATGTATTGGTCAGCATTGTACACTGATACAGCGATTTCTTGTCCTTTTGATTGTGATCCAATAAGTTGTAGTACCTGTTCGAGGAGTTTGAAGACTCCTGCAAAAACTGTACATAGCAAAAACATTGCAATCAGTAAAGCTGAGAGCCATTGTAATTTTCCATCTCATTATATAACTCTGCTCAGAAGCGGAATGCAAACAATTAATATTTGTTGTCCTATTCACAATCCACAGCTACCAATCATTCATAGATAATAGAATACATTTTGAAGAAGCATTCAGTGCTATCAAATTGACACATCTAGATTTAATTATCGCAAATAATCCATTTAAAAGTGTTAAAGGTACTTACCACAATCTAATAATTGTAGATTGACCAAACACTGTCCTCAATTACTCTTCTGAATATTAGCCTGCTGCTTATGGAACACAAAGAGTGGGAAAAATCCTATGTCACAGGATTTAATTGCCTTTTGGAGGGTATTCTAATTTGAGTGCATTATTCCACACAGAGAAAATAGTTTCTAATCTATTTACAGTATAAGCCTGGGCATGGCTACTAATTACTAATTTAAAGTGTAATTACATCCATTAACATTTTCAGCCCATGTATATCGTCCTCTGCCCTGAATAAAGCATAGTAGTATAGTATGTATCGGAACGGGACTATAGTTAAGTACTGTTTATTACTCAATCGACATGCAGCCAATCAGAGGCCTCCATTTGGTCACGTGACCGGAAGTGACCTAGTTAGGGGATTAGTGGTGACGTCACGTGACCTAGTTAGCCAATCAGAGGCCGCCATTGGGTCACGTGACCGGAAGTGACCTACTTAGGGGATTAGCGGTGCATTCTGGGTAACCCTGCAGCCAATCAGAGGCCTCCATTGGGTGACCGGAAGTGACCTACTTAGGGGATGGTGCATTCTGGGTAACCTACTGACCTACTTAGGGGACCGGAAGTGACGTCACATGACCTAATGGCCAACCGGAAGTGACCTCATTGAGGATCACGTGACCGGAAGTGACCTGATTGATCACGTGACCGGAAGAAGAAGAAGAAGAAGAAGAAGAAGAAGAAGAAGAAGTGACGTCACGCGACTTAATGAAGAGATGAGCGTCTTTAAGGGGTCACGGGCTTTAAAATGTGATATCTTTTTTTTTTGGAGGAGGAGGCGAGTCTCTTATTTTTTTTTGGTAAACTAATAAAAAACACCACGATATAAGTTTTTTTTTCATTTTTTATTGTTTTACGAGCGACTGGAAGTGACTTATTGAACTAGTTAGAAGCGTTCTTTAGAGTGTATAAGGGGGAAGGAGGGGAAGGAGGGGAGGGGAGGGGGGGAGGGGGGCCCTTTTAACATGCATGGGGAGGGGGGCGCTTTTAGGATGCATGGGGCGAGTGGGGGAGGGGGGGAGGGGGGGGAGGGGGGCACTCTAGGGGGGGGCACTCTAAGGGGCGCGTTTGTCTCTTTTAAGAAAGAAAAAGATTTTCAATCGAGAGACACGCTTCTTCCTCTCGAGAGGAAGAAGCGTGTCTCTTCGTGTTTTTTTTTTGTTTATCACGTGCTGCGATGAGGCGATCAGCTGCGACTGGAGGAAGTGACACTTTAAGAGATCGCGCGTCTTAATTGTTATGATATATATATATATATTTTTTTTTTTTTTACTTACTAATAAAGAAGACGTATGAAAATAAAACACAACAATTCACATGTCCGTCGTTCTCGTTGTTTCTTGCTTGATAAAGTCAAGTAATATCGCGATGCCGAGGCCAAACTTTCCCATGTCCTCAGTCAACACTCGAAGGAGTTCAAAAGGCGTACCGCCGGCGCCGTCAGCTTCATCTTGCCACATTTTCAACACTCGGAAGGCCCACTCAGCGGGACTTCCTCCGTATTCGCATTCTTCAGCGATCTTATCTAACCTCTCAGGCGACAATTTTAAATGGTCCCCCACCTCTTTCCACCTGCTACCCAGACGTCTGCCGAGGGTGCCCAAGTGCTTATGCATCGCGCGCGAGTCGGGGTTTTCGAAATCCAACCCCTGTCTGTGGAGAAGGGCCATCCACTGAGCCAACAGTTCCATGCGTCTAATGCGGGTGAAGACGCGACCGAGCTCGCCCCATCTATGACGATGCGGGGTTTCACCCCACCACACTCGGAACATCGCCGTACACAGCTCCTCCGGTGTCTTGACACTGCGCTCTACTAGAGCATCCATACGGGCGGCGCTGACTTTTAAGCTACTGCCCAACTCTCTCCAACAGCCGCTCAACTCTTTACCTAGTTGACGAAGCAAGGCGTCGCTATAGGCTAACCGCCGCTGTCCTACCTGTCGGGTCTCCCCATCATCGGTCTGCTGCCTCGCGCCCCGTCTCACGTCGTCAAGCCGCATTAACTTTTTTTCAGGCGCACCGGGCGGTGAAGGCGAGCTTGAAAGTGGAATAGCTTGAGCCATCTCGTCTCGTCTTGGCGGCGGCGGCAGCGGCGGCGGCGGCGGCGGCGGCGGTGGCGGCGGTGGTGGTGGTGGCGGTGGTGGTGGTAGTAGCCGTTACTGGGGTCAGAGGCGATATGTTTTTTTTCCAACAGAAATGAGAGCTTTTTATACAGAGGGAGTTTAATCCCATTTCCAACAGCGCTCCAGCTGTCTAGCGCCCTGTCCGCATGACGCTTTTTCAGCCGCTCCGCTCCTTAAGAGCTTAGATGACGAGGGGGTGTGGCATCGCTATCCGTGGAGACCAGCTGAAAACGGTGTTTTTTCCTCACTCATAGCCTTAATACCTCCTACCCCCTACCCAAGGACGTCTCCCTCCCTCTGACATTCATTGTAACAAACGTCAGAGGTCAGGTGAAAATCGGATTTTTTTTCATGCACAGCCTTAGGCAGCTGTCACCCCTCCCTATTGAACTAGCCGGCCGCCCGCCCGCCTGGCCGGCCCGGTCTACTCACCACGGCAGGAGGTGGCGATTTTTGTCTTACACTTAAGTCGCTCACCACATGCACACGCCTCTACTCACAGACAGACACGTTCGTCTTAGGGGGGTCCTGCTTCACGCCACACGCCTCCTGTAGTTTTTTTTTGTATACACACTGTAAGCTCATCACCGTTACCGTTAATCCTTTATACAGCTAACGCGCGCTGAATGGCTGAACAGGGTGGTAAGCGGCTTAGCTCACCACAGTGGATCCCTCAAAAAGGGATCCAGCTGAAAACGTCATACCTTATGTCTTTGTGAATGGCCGCCGCCGGTCAGTCGACGGCAGGCAGCAACCGCTTAACCCTTTATACAGCTAATGCGCGTTGAATTGCTGAACAGGGTGGTAAGCGGCTTAGCTCATCATCACAGTCGATCTCTCAAAAGAGGGGGGGGAAAGGGATCCAGCTGAAAACGTCATGCCTTATGTCTTTTTGTTTCTCTTTGTGAATGGCCGCCGGCCAGCCGGCGGCAGCTGAACAGGGTCGGTAAGTAGCTTAGCTCTAGAAGCGAGAAGGCGTATATAAGGGGCTTGGAAACCTCCATTCACTCACTCATTCTTTTTTGCTGCTCTCTACAGTCACCACCATGAGCAAAAGACAACAGCTAGCGGCGTTCAAGAACAAGAAGACTACGCGGAACAGCGTTCGTTTAGCGTCAGTGCCTGCTCTTGCTACTGAACATGAGACTACCGCCGCAGCCGGTTGGTCTTATCACCCTCCTGCTGTAGCGAGCGCTCGCGGCAGTAGTAGTAGTAGTAGTAGTAGCAGTAGCACTAGTAGTAGCAGTAGTAGTAGTAGTGGTAGTAGTACTAGTAGTACTACTGGTAGCAGTCGTCGTGCTAGCGACGTTGTTACACTCGCGACGGTACACGTTGCTGCTAAGCGCGCTGCCGCTGCTACCGCCGTCCCGCCTGCCGCTGCTGCTGCTGCTGCTGCTGCTGCTGCGCCTGCTACTGCTGCGCCTGCTACGGCTGCGCCTGCTGAGGCTGCTGCTGCGCCTGCTACTGTTGCGTCTGCTGCGGCTGCTGCTGCGGCTGCTTCTGCTGCACCTGCTGCTACTGCTACTACTACTGACGACAACGCTCCTGGCACAGCGCAGTACTGGCAACCGGGTTTTTACCTCCCCACTACTGTTGATGACTTTGATGACCTGCCGCACGTTGCACAGCCCCTCTCCTCCACCACTACATCGACGGACGCCCTCGACGCCGCTCGCGCTGAGAGTTACAGCTATTCGGACACTCAGCCCCTGAACCGAGAAGAAGAGGAGGAGGAGGAGCAGCAACAGGGTGAGACAGAGAACGACGCTGACGACGAGGCGTACGAAGAACCCGAAGGGCAAGGGGTGAGCGGTACGTTTTTCGGCTTCCCTCTTCGACCTTTCGACCTCACTTCCTCCACTGCTAGCGCCCCCCCATCCGGTCCGTGGCGACTGCCCTCACCGCCACCTTACGAGGGCGGCGGCGGCGCTTCATCTTCTACCGCTACACACAGCACGGACGGCGTGTGGCTGCGCTGTTCCAACAACGAGACCTCCGATACCACCAGCGCTGACGCTGCTCCTGCTATCGGTTCTGCTGCTGATTCAGCTCACGCTGATGGTGTTACTCATCCTGCGGGTGTGAAACGTTCTAAGGTGAGTTCCAGAACAACAAGGCCCACTAAGAAGAGAAAAATACAAGAAAAAGAAGGAGATGGACGAGAAGAAGCAGAGAAAACACTCGGGTTAGAGTTCTGCTTAGACGGAGCTTTGACGCTGGAGATCTGGGAGGACGTGGCTAGACTGTCTAGGAGGCCGCGCTACACAAAAGACGGCCAGGTGAAAGAGGCGTCTCTGACCAGAAGCAAGCGAGTGCACTTCACGGCCGACGCGCTGCGCGAGCTCATAGCACGCATCGCCGATATCCACGCAGTGGTGCGCATACGCGACACAGCGGCCGCGCAAGGAAAACCTAATCACACCCCCTGGTTCGCAGTGCTGGATGAGGCGGGCGAAGTGTACGCAGCTGTGAGCTACTACAGCGGTAAGAACCTCGTCCACGTGCGCAAGTACGAAGGTCCTGACAAAAAACCCACACAGCAGGGGGTGACGCTGTCCGCCAGAGCGCTCAAAGAGTTGGATGACAAAACAGAGATCATTCTGAAATATCTCGGCATAGATTCGGAATGAGAGACGCTCAACGCTCACGCGCGCACACACACACAGCGTTTGACGTACGCTGTATGAGACAGACAGACAGACAGACAGACGGATACACAGACAGCAGACAGAAAGATAGTTACATAGACGACAGATTGATAGATGGCTAGATAGATAGATAGATAGTTAGACGGCTAAGTAGTTGGTAACCGAGTGAAAAAAAACATGACACAGTACGTATGCGAAAAGTGTTTCAAAATGTTTAAAAGAGCGTACAACCACGAGAGACACGTAGAAAATTGTAGAGTAGTAGCTAAGTTTTGCCCTCTATGCGGCGAAGGGGATTGCCGAAAGAGCGCTTGTCGACGCGAATCTCTGGACGGGGTGACCCTCCCTCCGCGCATATGTGCTGTACCGAACGGGGAGGAAACGTTCACGGCGAATTGGCCTGCGATACAAACGGGCGTCAGGATGCACGGGACTCGCGTGAGTGTAACAAACTTCAGGCTACCAACCGGCGAGTTGAGTGACGCTGTAGATACTATGCGTCGCATTCACTTGACACAAAGATTCAGATACAAAGTGGGTTTCTCGGTAGGCTTACTGTTACAACACAGAGAAGACAAGAGCAAACTGCGCTACTTCCACGCCTCCCAGAACAACGCAACTCTCATACAACCGCTCCCTACTGTAACTAATTCAGAAACTTTGGAAGAGCTCCTCTCAAAGATGCAAAACACCGTCGCTTGCGAGGAGGTACGGAAACTTTGCGACGCTGACACCAAGTGGCACGTTCTTTTTCCTACCAATTTGAACATCTGCGTTTACATGGGACCGGGGGAATTCCCCATAGGCGGTAGGATCACTCAGGCCGGTCGAGTTGGAAAGAGAAGCGGCGTGTTAGATTTTCCCAACAAGGACAACCTCTGCATCTTCCGCTGCATTTCCTTTCACTTATACAACACCAGCAAGCGCGCTTCAGATTTGTTACGTCAGTTCTGTCCCGCTGCCACACCTGAATCCTTTCCGGGTCTGAACATCCGCGACTTACCCGCGTTAGAGAACTTGTTTGACGTACAAATAGCGGTTTACACCGCGTCGCGTCAAGTGCCGGGGCGGAAGTTGAGAAGACGCGTTACTCTGATCAGACCGCCTTCCAGAACTGTGGCCGCCCGAGGTAAAGTCAACCTACACCTGACGGCGAAAGGCGGTTTGCACGTCTCTCTCGTCACGGACTTCAACGCGTACGCGGGCATATACGAATGTTGCAAGTGTAAGGCGGCGTTCACCACCGAGTTCTTGCTGAAGAGACACAGGAACCAGCTTTCCTCTTGCCGACAAGTCAAGTTGCGCTACGTAGGTGGCATCTACCAAAATTCGAGAACGATTTTCGAAGCGCTAGCAGACTTCTCCATTTTTCCCCCCGACGGACATTCCGGAATCTACCCTTACAAGATCGCCTTCGATTTCGAGGCTTTCTTCAGACCGTGCAAAGAACCGTCGACGGAGCACGTGTCCCTGCTGTGGGATCACGTCCCTTTGTCGGCTAGCGTCGCATCCGACTTTCCGGGGTGGGAGGGGCCCGTCTGCTTCGTCAGAGCGTCCGACGCAGATTCCGACCCCTTGTTGGACCGAGTTTTAAATCACATAAACGAGAACGCCAAAGCGATCGGGGAAGCTGTGCTAGAACTTTACCGACCGACGTTAGCGAAGTTAGATGCGGCGATAGGTGAAGCTCTCCTGCTGGAGGAGGCGACGTTCACCACCCCTTCTCCAGGCGGCTTCGCTGCGGCTCAGACCAGACACCCGTTAGTTCAACTGAAGAAGCGTCTTCTGAGATACATCCGTCAAGCTCCAGTGGTGGGCTTCAACTCGGGGCGTTACGACTTGAACCTGATCAAAATACGCCTTCACTCGTTCTTCGCCTCCGGAGACCGAAGAAACCAAGAATTCAGCGTCATAAAGAGAAGCAATCAATACTTGGCGGTTTACACACAGCACACGGTTTTCTTGGACGTAGTCAACTATTTGGCACCCGGTTACAACTACGCGACCTATTTGCGAGCTTTCACCAGGAACGAAGAGAAAGGTCACTTTCCTTACGAATGGATGACGTCTACCAGGAAACTGGCAAACAGAACGCTGCCGCCGAGATCGGCTTTCGACAGCGAGCTGACGGGCGTCAAAATGTCCGAATCCGACTACGCCGCATGTCAGAAAGTTTGGTCCGACGAGAAGATGCAAACTATGGAAGACTACTTGATCCACTACAACAACAAAGACGTGAAACCTTTCATAGAAGCTCTGAAAAATCACGCTAAATTTTTCCAAGATCGCGGCATCGACATGTTGAAAGACGGAGTTTCTCTCGCCGGTTTGACTTTACGCTTCCTCTTCCAAAACCTAGAAGACGCGTTCACAACGTTTCCCCAGTTCGACGCCGTCCTCCACGCTCTGATCAAAGAGAATCTAGTCGGCGGTCCTTCCATCATCTTCCATAGATTTCACGAGAAGGGCACCACGCGGATAAGGGAGCACAAGTACGGCGAAGAAGCGAGACCGTGCCAACACATCCTAGGACTAGACGCTAACTCTCTGTACTTGCGCTGCATGAGCGAAGCGCACTGCACGGGCTATTACGCGGTGAGACGGCCCGAGACCGAGTTCAAGCCCGAAATCAGGCAAAGAAACTCTCACAGCGCTTTGGAGTGGTTACGCTTCGTAGAGCACGACCGCGACGTGAAACTGCGCCACGCTCTGAACGGCGGCGAGATGGCGGTAGGCTGTCGGAGAATTCGCGTGGACGGATTTCACGCGGCCTCTAATACGGTTTTCCAGTTTCACGGGTGTTGGTTCCACGCTCGCGAGTGCATACCGTCGCACCGATATCAGTGCGCTTCACTGAGAGAGGAGAGACGCGACAGAACGACCAGAGTAAGCGCTTACTTGAAAGCGTTAGGTTACAAGCTGGTCGTCGTGTGGGAGTGCGAATGGCGAGAGATGAAGCGTCGAGATGAGCGGGTCAAGGCCTCCCAACAACGCTGGAAGGTTGACGCTTTGAAAGTGTCTGGAAACGCGATGAGCGAGAGCGACATCCTTTCCGCTGTGAAAGAGGAGAAAATGTTCGGTTTAGTTCAAGTGAACATCACTACGCCGCCTCACCTACGAGAGTACTTCGAAGAAATGACCCCCGTTTTCAAGAACGCGACCGTTTCAAAATCGGACATAGGCCCTCACATGTCAGACTTTGCGCAGGAAGAAAAGCTGTTGAACACGCCTCAGAGATGTCTGATAGGGAGTTACCACGGAAAAAATATTCTCTTGGGAACGCCGCTTCTCAAGTGGTATTTAGAGCACGGTTTGATAGTCACCAAAGTGCAGCTGGTGGTAGAATACCTACCTAAACGCTCCTTTGCCGGTTTCGCGGACGAAGTGACGGCGGCGCGAAGACGTGGCGACGTGAACGAGAACGAGAAAATTCTGTCAGACTGTTACAAGTTAATGGGAAACGCTACGTACGGTAAAACAATCTGCAACAAAGAAAAACACACGGCGGTGAGATACACTGACAGTCGGAAGTTCGAACTATTGGCCAATTCGTGGCGCTTCAAAAAGGCGTCCGAGTTGACTTCCGATCTGTTTGAAGTCGAACTACAACCGAAAACGGTCAAGAACAACCTCCCTATTCAGATAGGGTTCATGGTATACCAGTACGCGAAGTTGAAAATGTTAGAGTTCACATACGACTTCTTGGATAGATTCGTCGATCGGCGCGATTATGCCCTTTGTCAAATGGACACCGACAGTCTTTACATGGCTCTCAGCGGTGCCACGTTGGATGACCTAGTGAAACCTCGCCTGAGAGAGACGTACTTCAGAGAGAAACGAAAGTGGCTTCCGACAGCGGTGTGCGACGAGCACTTAGAGCTTTTCGTGAAGACAAAAACGGAAAGAGTGCGAGAATGGTGTGCGCCGCCCGGCGGATGTTGTGAGAGACGGTACCTTCACGATCTGAGAACTTCGGGGCTCATGAAAGCGGAGTGGGAAGGTGACGGGATCCTAAGTCTCAACCCTAAGACTTACATTTGCTACGATCGAGTCAGCGACACCGGTGAAAGAAAATCCAAAAAATGGAGTGCAAAAGGCGTACAGAAGAAACAAAACCCCCAGGAACCAGACGCCTTCTTGGATGTTCTTCGCCAACGAAAAACTCTCATTGCTGTAAATAGAAATTTCAAAGTGGTGCGAAACAAAATGGTCACCTACACCATAGAGAAAGACGGCGTGCGCTACTTGTATTATAAGCGTCGCGTGCATTCTGACAGTGTGACAACGAGTCCTTTAGAGATATGAAAAAAAAAAAAAAAAAAAAAATAAGCGTGTGCATCTTTTCAAAAATAGAGTGTTTATCAAGATTGAAAAAAAAATAAATAAAAAAAAATTAAAAGAAAATATTGTTGTGTTTTTATTATCATACGGCTTCTTTTACTAGTAAGTCGCGCAGTCTCTTAAAGCGTCACTCATGTGACGACGTCGCTTCCAGTCACGGGATCCTAAACAAAAAAAAAACTTCTTCTTCTTCCGGTCACGTGATCAATCAGGTCGCTTCCGGTTGGCCATTAAGTCGTGTGACGTCACTTCCGGTCACGTGACTCATCAGGTCACTTCCGATCACGTGATCCTAAATTAGGTCATATGACGTCACTTCCGGTCCCCTAAGTAGGTCAGTAGGTTACCCAGAATGCACCATCCCCTAAGTAGGTCACTTCCGGTCACCCAATGGAGGCCTCTGATTGGCTGCAGGGTTACCCAGAATGCACCGCTAATCCCCTAAGTAGGTCACTTCCGGTCACGTGACCAAATGGAGGCCTCTGATTGGCTAACTAGGTCACGTGACGTCACCACTAATCCCCTAAGTAGGTCACTTCCGGTCACGTGACCAAATGGAGGCCTCTGATTGGCTGCATGTCGATTGAGTAATAAACAGTACTTAACTATAGTCCCGTTCCGATACATACTATACTACTAAGCATTTTTCATCAAGCCGATCAAAGATGGCACCCAGTCAAAGACGTTCAAACTGGCGAGAGCTCATGAGACACCACATAAGCAAGGTTTTACGATAGGTCATCTTTTAGTGTCAACATGATAAAAGACAATGTATATCCTCAAATATATGTATATCAGCATGTTTGGTATTCTAGTCCTAGTGTCACTGACCAAACCTGTTCGCAGCCTCCCCATCCCCAACCTTGAACAAAAAGTATCAAGTCTGTGAAGAGTCCCCCCAATAAAAAGTATCAATCCTCTTAACCCTTTATGGGCAGTGTTACGTGTTAATGCACTGCCTTTCTGGCGCCGTCATGAAGCATGAATTCAGTACCTCTGCTTAACTCGCTAAAACGCTTCAAAAGGGATTGGCAATTTACTTCGTTTTTCTCGCCAACACTGATCTGATTGTGACAAATTGACAAAAAGTATGAACCTAAAAGCATAAGGTTCTCCTCAAACCAGCTTCTTACGATGTATATACAAAGATGTATATATGTATATCCTACAGTCCTCTATTTCTGCTGGCATTGTCATTTTGTCTTTTACTTTTCTCCCTCTGTTTTAGATCTGAGACCCTCTATGAATATATAATGTGTGGAGACCATATACTGGATGTAAATGGTCATGTCATAGAGTAGACTCCATACTTAGGGAGTGTTCATTTATTACTTACAGGGGGGGTGAGATTTCACGCTGAGGGGTGACATTATTTTACGCCCCACCCCCTTGAGAGCGTGTGGAATGTTTTGCGCCCCCCTTCGCGGAAAGCGCCAACATTTTTTCGCCCCCTTTGAACTATAGTAATGTGCAGGCCTTTAGCTAAAGAGGGGCTTAAATTTTTACGCCCACCCCCCCTCCTGAGGGGTCAGAATATTTTACGCCCCCCCCCCTCAGGAGGAGTTGGACATTTTTACGCCCCCCCCCCCAAACCCACCAACCTCCCTGTAACTAATAAATGAACATTTCCTTAAATGAGCACCACGGTAGAGTACCATCGACATGAATAAATCTGCTGTAAGCTATGTCATGAATAAGCCCTCATATTTATTATTATAGGAAAGAGCCCAGTTGAGATTGACATTAATGCGCATAGGAACATATAAGGGACAATACAATGTTCGCTATTTTGTCTGGCACTGTCCTCCATTTTTTCAATTCTTCTAGATCTATTCATGATCTGAACATATAATGTCATGGGTCAAACAATACAAGACAATTGTGCCATGTATACACATGTCAGTCCCTCCTCAGGTTTTGTCTGTCACTTTTTCATAGTTTGTAATACTCGGGGTGCTCTATTCATCTCTGATATTTTATCTCTTCCACTTAAGTTTTTCTGTCGGTCTTCTGCTCCTGGGGATCTCCCCATGAATACTGATGTGTGGGAACGAATAAATATACATTTTACATATCTTTCCTTTTTAGGAGCAATGTATTATGTAATACTTGGTATTCCGGCTTATGTCGGATGTTTTATCCATTTCACTTTGATTTCTTTTTACGTCTATGCTGCGTAAATAAATGTATAGATAAATACATAAATGAATAGAGAAATAAATATATACATAAATAAATAATTGAATATATATTTGTATTACATGTATGGAGGGAAAGAAGGGAAAGGTGTTTTCATGTATGAATATATCGCATATATAGGTCATTTATACCCTTTTCTTTCATGTTTTTGCCCAAGCGTTCTGTTCAATTATTCATCCAATTATAAATGATGAAAATGATGAAAAAAAAGTACATCTATTCATCTGACATTCATCTCGTCTTTGCATAGGAGCTTAGTCCCCGCCGTCCTGCACTTGTAATAGCACAGGTAAGTGCTATATGTAAAGCTAGGTCTAAGCGCTAGATAATAAGCATTTGCATTATACATATGCTAATACATACTCCACTAGCGCTACTGGTATTTTCTACATTTCTACAGATCATGCATACGCCTTTAACCATTTAAGGACGGATGTCCCTAAAAGATGACATTTTTTGCCATGATGCATCAATGCAGCCCCCGCGAGTAACTAGCCAGTGCTGCATTGGTGCATCATGCCAACCCTTTGGCACTGTCTCAACCTCATAAGGTTGGCATGATGCTTGAATGCAGTACTGGCAAGTTACTCGCTGGGGATGCATTCATACATCATGACGACCAAGGGCACGGTGCATTAAAGCATCATGCCGGGGTCAAGAATGGTACAATGCCTCTAGGCTTGGGTTTCATTTTTCATCATGATGCACTGAAACAGTGGTGGCGAGTAACCTGCCAGCCGAGCAAGGGTACACTAACCCTTGTGAATATTTGATGCGTTGGGGTGAAAAAATTGCACTGTTCAGTCAAGCACCATGCTGCCCCTAAAGGGTTAGCATCAAACAACCGAGTGGTCTCTGGAGACGGTGGTGGGAACAGCTGAATATAAGTCCCAAATGATATAATTTGCATTACGCCTCTCAATGGGAATTTGTGAGGAAATAGTATGAAATAATTTCTGCGTAAAACGCTTAAGGTGCTTGGGAGATATCTGGAATCATGCGGTGACTTTTCCACACTGTACTTAAGCCTTGGCCGTAGATCTGGTTGTTCTTTAAGGCCAAGGAACAGAGAAAAAGTATGTTTCACCTACTTCAAACTTCCCAAATAAACTCGTTCTGTTTTGTTTTTCGCCACTTTTGATGAACAGGCAATTTATTATGAGTTTCTCAAGATTTTTCCAGGTCACTGTCTTGCGGTCCTATGTTAACATTTATTTCCTATAAGTATGGTAAACTTGTCTAAATATATTCATGTATATGTCTTTATTGATATATGTGTAAAGGCAGCATACTGCTTTAATGCACTCAACTTTATCTCATCATAAACTTATTCATGATGCATTCATGCACCCTGTCGATACCCCATGTATTGCATCGAGAGATTTTTCCAGGTCACTGTCTTGCGGTCCTATGTTAACATTTATTTCCTATAAGTATGGTAAACTTGTCTAAATATATTCATGTATATGTCTTTATTGATATATGTGTAAAGGCAGCATACTGCTTTAATGCACTCAACTTTATCTCATCATAAACTTATTCATGATGCATTCATGCACCCTGTCGATACCCCATGTATTGCATCGATACCGTTATATATCGCGCATCATGAGAAGAAATCGACATGAAGCCTTAAAGCATCATGTAATCATTTAAGTGTAAGATTCTCCCTTACCATATGCCAGAAGCACAGTTTTTATTAGTCAGCCTAACAGCGTGAGAGTTACAGTTATGTTATAGTCAAACCGCTTGGGGAGGGAGAGGTTTAAATCCATTGTCAAACATAGCCACCCTTATCCAATGCACTGTCAACATAGCTGTCAGCCCACTGACTGCCCTCCTTACAAAGGCCTCCATTGTGTGACACCTATGCCACAGCCCTGAGATAAAACAAAGATCAACCAAAACAAAGAGAGATTTCATCACATCTTATAAAGCCATAACCTCTAGGCAAAGACCCCCCCCCCTCCTCAATGGTCCTCAGCATACCAGGTTTTATATAAGATATGATAACCATAAAACTCTACACTTTTCTTATAATATCCTCCGATGAATGTAAATTTATCAAAAACCATGCATTCTAGTTCTGCATGGGAGGAATGGGAAAGGTCTAGTTCCAGTGGTTGGAACTTCCTCGGTATAATGTATAACATAAATGTACTAAAAAGGCTTTCAGGGAATTCCCGACAGGAATTCCGGCAGTGGTGGTTTTTCTGGGTGAAGTCATATTTATCTCATCCTCCTCTGATCGCCTCTGGAGCACGTGACCAAGACCACTTGGTCACATGATCTCTGATCCCACTGTCATGACACACCTCACGATACCCACAAATATGTCTTGCACCAACAAAATCAAACACCTGTCAAAATATCATACCTTTACTCAAAACTCAATAACCATACCTTTAATCAATAAAATATTTTTGGGTAATTTACTAGGATATATTTTCTAAGTAACCAGAAAATATCTAGGATATAGAGAGATTTTACACTTTAATAAATAGTGTTTTATGACAACAGAATTTAGATTAAAGTGAATATTAAAGCCTGCGGCTGGTTCCCAGGTGTGTTGCTATATAAGGAGGTGGTGGGAGCTGGAGGCCATCACTCCCACCAGACACCAGCAGAGTGGTCATCTCACCCCGACACGACACAACCCCCGCACCATGAAGCTGCTGCTCTGTACAGCCCTCCTGGGGCTTGTAGGTAGGTGAACTGTTCCCTTGTTAAGTAACAGATAGACTATGGTTATGAAAAGGTATATATAATTAACCACAGCTTACTGGTTGGGCCAGATGAGGATGAAGCCAAAGTCGCCTACCCAGAATCCTGTTGTTAATTCTACTTACCTTTTCATAGCCTTTGTCCATCTAGCTTAAACGTCGGTATTCAATATATCCAAGGTGTAAAGCCTTTGTCTGAGGCGTCCACCGTGGGTTAAGTAGTGTAAATTCTCATGTATAACTGGCAGGTTATACGCAAACTGAACCCTTAGTGCCGGTTGTACAGTATTATCGTATTGTAGGTGAGGGTGATAAGAATCGTTTTTTTTCGGAGTATAGTACAGTAGTAGAATGGCAATTTTTAGAACCTGTGTGTAGGTTTTAGGCTAGTCACAAAGTCAAGGTGTGGGTTGTATGCGAGATACAGGTTATAGGTAGGATTTTTTGGTGGAATAATAATACAATGTTGTGTTTAGCAGTTTCACGCTTTGACATTTGATTTAAATGCAGTCTTTCGACCTGCATGCTACATAAATGCAGCCTTGGTGAGCGATCAGCTACTACTGAAGTCAAATATCATACAGACCTTACCCGGCTAATACACTACTTTGGTTTTGGTTTCTATCTGTTCAAGGGTCCATAGATCAAGCAGTCTTTAATTTAGCTCTTATTCTAAACACAAATTTCGCCCCCTCTCTCCTATTTTGTTCTTCTGCGCATCGAGGGATTCTGTATTTCATATTTTTTCATTTAATGTATATCCCATATATACATATAGGGTGTAGGGAAGAACTTCTAGTCGGAATGCACTTAACTTTATTCAACTTTAAAATGAGGGACAATTTGATATAGAATATGGCCGAGTAGTATTCTACATTATCTAAAAATGGAAGTGCCAAAGTGAACCTTTTCCCTTACAGCCCTGAACTACCTTGAGGCTGCTGCCATTTCCCCTCATGGTGGTTTCGGTGGCCACGGAGGATTCGGTCATGGTGGTGGTCATGGCGGTTTCGGACATGGCGGTCATGGAGGTTTCGGTGGACACGGAGGTCATGGCGGATTTGGACGTAGCGGTTTCGGACATGGCGGTTTTGGTCGGGGAGGCCATGGAGGTGGATATGGCAACAACAACCAAGGACACCATGGTGGTTTTGCCCACGGACAAGATAGAGGATATGGTAAGTTTTATTTTGTGCTTTTGAAACTGGGCTGGTATTCTCCTGAAAGGATGTGATATTGTAAGTTCATTTAACACTGCCATTTCACACGTATTAAATGACTAAATGCAAATCAAGCTTAACAAATGCTTTATTTTCTAAATGCATTCAAAACACAGTTTATGGTTTCTATTGAAGGCGAATATAGATATTCAAATCTTTAAAATGTAATGCAATCTTAACATGATCTGTTTTATATCTTGTGTAAAAGTTTTTGATCCCTTTGATGACAGGACACGATGGCCATTCTGATCATGGTCATGGTGGTTCCCATGGCAACAAGGGTTACGGTCATGGTGCTCAAGGACATGGTAACGCCAAATATGGCAGTGACCACACACAAAAGGGCTACGGAGGTGGAGAGCACCACGGACATGGTCAGGCCTATGGCAACGACCACCAGAAGAAGGGATATGGAAACAAGGTATTGATATTTAGTAGCTATAAATATAAATGTCCCAGACTTGGTGGCATGTTCCGATGGAAACTAGAACTTTTTCCAATTTCTTAAGTATTATGTAAGGGTAATACTTTTGAGGCCTTGTAGAAGTGGAAGAAATGCTATGGAACAAAATCATTGTAAACAAAATGAAAGTTATATGAATCATTTAACTTTAAACAAATGGAAAATGAGGTGCTGTTTTTTTACAAATACAAAGGCATTTTCCAGTTTTGAGTTAAATGATATCATACTTGCTGTATACATATATGACAATACTACTTTCTCCCTTCTTTCTCCTATAGGACTATGGCAGCAGCGGCCACCAGGACAAGAAGGCTTATGGTGCCCACGACCAGCAGAAGTATGGCCACTCTGACCATGGCAAGAAGTACGGAGACAGCGGAGAGAAGTATGCCGGCGGCCACAGCAAGGGCTACGGACTGGAGCATGGTACGTAATTGTAAACTCTTTATCAAACACCAAAAAGTCATTGATATCTCCTACTGTCAATGGTAAAACCATTTCTCTCTACTATAATTTTCTGCTTGGACTATGGGCTGAGGCAGGGTACGTAACTGACCTATTCACCCATGGGCCACATAGGTCCAGAGGTCCAGAAATTGAAATTGAGATTGAAATTCATTTTAGATAATTTGTTGATACATTTCTGAAAAAATCATGCAATGTCATGGGGTTCTTAACACCCTTTCAGCAAGTTTAATGGGACAAGGGCCCCCTTTAAATTCTTCATGGCCAATCATTTTTGTGGTATTAACCAAAGCATGTGTGTGGTTATACAGTAGGTTGTTGATCTCTTTGCAGGCTTTCAATGCTCTACTAACTGTTTTACCATATGTTAATATTTCAGGAAAGACCTATGGCACTGAGTACACCAAGAAGTATGGACATGATGATGCCTACTACTCAGGAGGTGCCCACCAGCAGCACGGTGCTGCCCACGGGTCTCAGAGCCACGGAGCCAGCGACTACGGAAAGCATGGAGCTCAGGTGAATATTCATCAATTACACTAACTGTCTAGATTTCAACTGTTATATATTTCTTATCACATTTCTATAGTTTAGGATACTATTAGCCTCTGACTCCCTCAGGATTCAGTTGTTGTAATTACATTTTTCATTTGGCAAAAGGTTCACAAACATAGGGTGCTTTTCAGCTTATGCCAAAATGAGAATAGATTGAGCGATTATAATCTCATGAGTTTACTCCAGATCCTCAGAGGTGACTCTATGATGAAAGCTATGAGGATTTATTGTTTATCATAACTCGACTTACCACTATTTATCCATTCAATTATTTCACCTTTTGGATTAAAATAAATTCTAACCTTGATTTGGCACCCTAAGAACATACACATATTTGAATAATTACAATTTGGTCAGTGCATGAAATTAATGTATTCCTATTTTGAATGCAGGCCAACAAGGGCTATGGCTCCCACGGACATGCCAAACAGGGACACCAATCTGGTGGCCGCGACTATGGCAGCAAGCACGGTAACAGTGGTCACCATGGTTATGGCAAACAGGGACACGGACGTGGATACGGCAGTGAGAACCATGGTTACGGTCAGGGCGCCCACGGACACAATGCTCACGGACAACAGCATGGACACGGACACTCCGCTGGGCATGGACACGGGCATGAGAGTGGTTTCGGACAGGGACACCATGGGGGATTCAATGGTGGAGGACACTAAACTTAGGCATTTAGGTAAATAGTGTTTTTCGGAGAAAATTTATATTAGTTGATGTAGGTGATAAAATTATCTTGAATGAGCTAACTACCATTTCAGTAGAGGCACATTTTTTAAATCATATAGAGATGGCATTGTTATAAGTCTTCCCAGTACATGTGTAAGACATGAAACATATATGCTGAATGTAAAAAAAGTTCATACATCTGTTGTATTTAAATGTGTTTATCTTTCTTTGCAGGTTTTAGTGAATTAGTATTAGTGTAGATAGTTGTATGCATCACGTAGAATGTTATTGGAATGCACCACGTTGGACGACTGGAACGTTCAGGACTTGCACCCCTCACGGTCAAATATCAATCACTCCAAGGTTATGAAGACGACAACCTTGACCTTGCTTAGGACAGTTGCCATGGCAACTTGATGATTGTATGTAGTGTTGTTAGAGTTGTAACCATGTGTATTTGTCATGTAGAGGGTGGGTAAAACCCACAATAAACATGTTGTCATTATTATCATCAACACAAGTCTTTGTTTACCTACTTCCCATTGAGTTATGTGAGTATAACTATCAGAAGTAACATGTCAGATATGTCCAAGAGGACAATGATACATTCCCTATTACATCAGAACATACACATTTAGTGTCAGTCAAGACCATAAAATGTCACTCGGTCCAGCCAGAACTGGATACCCTAGAATACATTATATCGAAAAGGATTTGTGAACTGACTCGTTTCAATTTTTTTGAAATACAAGATTTGCAATGCTTAAGTATTGGAAGTTGCATATTCAATGAACCCCAATTGAATATGATTTGGCCATATTCAATGGTCTAAGGAAAAGTTGTCTTTCTTTTTCATTAAATGGGTTCAAATAAAAAAATAAACATAAATGCCAATTACATTGATACCGTCTCTGCGGCTCTAACTTGTGGTATATGGCAAGGGTGCACTCAGGGGACACGTTAGAGAAGGTATCGATGGGCTTTGGTATTTAAAATAAATTGTTGCTGAACAGGTCCGCTCACATACATCCAGATAAGTAGGTGTACCAGTAGACAGGTTTATAACAATGCATGAATTATCAAACTTTTTCACATATCAAATTTTCAAATTTAATTTCATAAACGATGCATTCCTACTGAAATTCGTTAGAGGATATAGCAATTCTTTGCACGATAATCATGATAATCCAGACCTGGTTCAAATGTAGAATCCCATTACTTGTATCTGGGTTTGCTTTTGTCATGGAATTCAATAAAATTATGATGCAATTTTATCGCCTTAAAACACATGAAGTACATTCCAATCAAGGTCATTAACCCTTATTCCCACTTACCCAGAGGCACCGAACATTGAATAAACATTGATAATTGCTTCTCAATGTTGATTCAATGTTGATTCAACATTGATTCAATGTTGAACTGAATTTTGTGCCCACTGGTTCACGGGTGTAATAAAGCACGCCTCATCATACACTTGTCCCATACACTATTCTGGAACCGAATGGCACTTGTTTACAAACACTTTGACCTTGAAGTTGGATTTTGCTGGGTTTTGGCAATACTAGTTGTTAGCATGGAACCAGCAAACAGGACTGGGAACTGCGACCAGAAAATATGACGGGAAAACTCAAATCATACATATTCTTTTTTTTCCCTCTTGTTCCAAGCTACCAGCAAGGATTGCCCAAAGATGTCAAATTTCAGTTTCAAGGTCAAATTGGTGATTAACTTCTTTAACCCTATTACCCACACGGGGGTTGTGATTGTAGCGATGATAATACTGCAATATACTGCAATATACAGGCATATTTGGTACCAATTTGAAGCTGAGTCTGACTTGGGTACAAATCACGGCTTCTACGATATGAACTAGGGCGACACCTTGAGGAAATAGCAGTTACTACAAGGCTCCTCCACACCACCCAGTCACACGCGCTGACTCTATAAATAGTAGAGTCTGAGGGCGCTCATCCATGCCGTCGCATGCACATTGCAGCGCTGTTACATAACCCTATGCCCAGTTCTTGGAGAGGGGTGACTGAAATAAAACAATTCCTATATATTATTTCGACATTTGCCTGTTCTTCCCAGTAGCATATCCTGAAACAACCTCAGTTCCTGTCCAGTTCCTATTACTTCTGGAGTAAGTTGGGTCCATCACGGTTTCCTCGGGATCCTGAAGATCGGCTGGTTGCTGGTGACCTAACCATACAGCGATTATATATGAGTCTTTCCAGACAGTCTACTGAGCGTGCCGTCATTTAGAGTTGACTGGGTTCGAGACTGCACACCACCCTTGCAATGCAATGGCATTGTACAACTTAAACTGCATAGTGCTTCATATTGAACATTATCCACAAGTCCGCATTTACACATTACAATCATGTCATACAATGCAGCAGAGATGCAGTAATGCAGTGCATCATGACAACAAATGAAGATTTTGGATCATGGAGCGAAGTATTAAGTCTCAAAAACAATCAACATAATAATGCGTTACTTTTTCATGGTACATTGTTCAGTTCTAAGAAAACAAAATTCAAGCAACATATTTTGTCAGTAGCACAGGATACCTCTTTAGTATAAGCTGATGGGAATCTCTCTCAGCTCTTTGGAAAACTAAATAGAGCGTCATAGTTGACGCAGAACTACAGGGGGAGCAATTCATATTATCATATAATGTTTGTTTATGTGAAATAAAAGCAAGTTCTAACACGAAAAGAAAATGATCAGCACGAAAATGGCACATAAAAGGCAAAGATTATTATACAATACTCGTTCTTGCAGACTTACACATGACTATGTCAGAAGCTAGAAATTGGAAAGGGACCAACTAAGTTTCCGTTACAGGCAGCTTTTACTAAGCAAAATATGGTTCGAATCTCTTTTCCCAAACCAGATGATAATTATCTTTCTCAATAAATTACCGATGGGGGCTTCCATATGGTGAATACACATTTTTTCCAGAAAATAGAGCCCCCCTCCACACACACCCCGTGTTGCATTATGTATGCATTAGAGTGAACCCCCCACAAAGTGCATACCCATTTGAGGTACTGCCCCTCTCCTTTTTTTCACTGAATATCACTGATATCACTGATGTACCCTGATTTCTCAAAAAAAAGAAAAAGCGTAGGCCTACATAAAGAGTATGCTAAAATGGCTTCGTATCCCCCGCCTGTTTTCATGTACGCTTTTGTATGCATTTACCATAATCCCCCCCCGCCGCATCCCCCGATCAGTACGCACATACTTTATGGAAGCCCCCTATGGAAAATCTTGAAAAATTATTTCGGTAAACAATATTAGAATAAAATGAGCAACATTATTAAACAATATTTGTCTCCTACATGGAGACAATTTCTTTTGTACTCTGACAAATGCATGGTAAAGATTCAAAATTAATACATAGACAAAGGCCCATGACCAGAGGATATTTTGGTATCGTTCCCCCCAAGGTGGGGCTGGGGCAGTATCCCACGAAGCCGCAGGCTGAGTGGGATGCGCCCCAGCCCCACCGAGGGGGGAACGGTACCAAAAATCCTCTGGCCATGGGCCTTTGCCTTTATTTCATGGTTTTTATTCTTCAAAATATGTTTAATTGCATATAAATGGCCATAAAAATTTGAACAAATGATGATGTCATAGGCCATGTGATACAGGAGGACCGTATCCCATGGGGGGCATGGGATACGGGATTTCCAGTACTTAAGCATAGTGGTCATCGTATCCACCATGAAATAAAACATGAACCACAACAGGGCAGCATAAAACATAAACAGCAAGTCCAGATAAGTAAAGTGCAGTTGTCAATTATAACACTTTCAGTGCTGATATGTGTCCGGTGCTTCTTATTTACAAGCCACCTTACCCATCTTTGGGGTAACCAAAGACTTCTATTTATAAAACAACATACTATTGGGCATGAGGCCCCCAAATGACTCTCTTGGATTCTGAGTGATTTTCCTATCTAGATAGGACTAATCTAACTTATCCTCTCACTTCACACCAGAGATAATAAGGTAGTGAATAGGATAGGGTGGATAACAGGTTATTATCTGTCTTACCAATGGCCACTTTTTTGTGGTGTTACCTATAATTCTATTGCAAATTAAATATGGCCTATATGGGAGCCCTCATGGCTCAATATGTCTAAGCTATATACCACTTTTGGGTACCTCATAAGATAAATCGTGATGGTCCGATTATTTTTCATATTTTGAATCCTGCTTAAATATACTTAAAATGTTAGTACAATATCATATTTGGATAAAAGGGCCCAATGAAATGTGCCATGAGAGCCCAATAAGAGGTTCAGATGTGGCCCAAGTATAGTATTTTACAGTGCATTTTCAATGGGGGAATTATACTGTGCACTCCAAAAATTATGAGTAAATTGAATCATAATCCGATAATCAGTCAAATTGTAAGCTAAACTCTAGGGAATGAGATTAAATAAAATACCTAGCACATAAAATATGGTCATAGGGCACATTCTGGTTCATTTTTAACAGCATTGATCGTTGAGCCCTAATCATCCGACCGTGTCACTTCAAGTAAACCTTTATCTATGTATTTCTGTCATGACAAGTCATGTAAGGTGACTTCCCTGCAAACAAAATCTCAAGCGGAACTCTTAGCATTTTTGAGTCATGACTCAAAAATTTAAGAATGTTTCTGGAATGTTTTCTGAACATCTTTTTGCGTCTCATTACCTGTAGTTTATTGTTTTTGAATGAATAAAACTCGAGGAATACATATCATCATTCTAGTTGTGGAATTTCTGGTTATTTGCACAAGTAAAACTCTGGAAATACACATCACCATTGCACATTGAATGTTCACTATTCACAAGAATCACCTCTGTCTGTGTATATACAGCTTGTGTGTTTCCGGAGAAATGCACACGTTTCTAACTTCACAGAGAAAAGAAACAGCGTCAAAAGGGAGTCCAGGCTGCCTCCAGAATGACTCCCCTCTTTAGGGGAGCCTACGTCCTTATGTGACTCCCTTAGGTGAGTCAGGGAACTATGTGACTCCCCCAGGTGACTCCCCTAGATGTAGGCCAGAGAGTTACCTAGGGGAGTCACAGGCAGCCTGGGCTCCCCGTAAGAGGGGAGTCATTCTGGAGGCAACCTGAACTCCCTTTGGACGCTGTTTCTTCTTTCTGTGTTGTGTAACATGATTCTCAAAATCTGGTAAAATCAGAAGGAGATTGCATTTAAAGCTCAACATGCAATGATCAATAATTCATCTTTCTCTAGCCATTTTATCCTCTCCGAGTAGTTTATGCCTACTCCCCCACTCCTTTTATCCCTTTAACTCTTTAGGGGCGGGTGTCGCTAAAAGGTGACATTTGTCATACAATGCAGCCCCTGCGAGTAACTCGGCAGGGATACATTGGTGCATCACACCGACCCTTCAGGAGTGTCCCGACCATATGACGACCAAGGCATGATGTATTAAAGAGGCCTAGCATGGATAAGACTTACCTGTCTTAGCGAGTCATGTGACCCCAAAAGCTGTCTGTTTGGTCAATGAGTTGTGCTAGTTCCCGTCCTTTTTGCTGCAATCCTTTAATGGTTAAGGACAACAGAATGCTTTACAGCATTACTGTATTTGATTTAATAAGCATACAGTGCGCTTATAAACTTATTTCAAACTAAAATACCAAAACAAAATTTCATTCTATTCAGCGCTCACCCCCTCACCCATTTTCCCCAATTTTTATGAGGTTGCAGTGTTGTATTTGATGTATAGAGCACACAATACACTTAACAAACTATTCTATTACATATTTCTGATAGTTAATAGTCCATTTGGGCACAAGAATACATATTTTGGGGGTCTTACATGCTAAAATCAGCCCAAAAAGGGAGGTGTAGGCTTAGTAGTGATGTGCACTTATTAGGTTGAATGCGCTATATACTTTTGTCGCGGTGATTACTGACTGCAGCCTTGGCAGCATGAGTAAATTGATGTGAAGCTTCCATGTTTAATACAGATGCCCTGAGGTTGATACACTCCCAAGCACTCCAGTACCGTTTTGGTGTACCATGTTAGTGGTAATGATGTGTCCTGGTAAAGACAACATGACACTCAAGGCTCAGTCTCATGAGTTTGTAACAGTTGAAACGTCTTTGACCGGGTGTCGTCTTTGACCGGTGTAGTCTTTGACCGGGTGTCATCTTTGACCAGGTATCTTACTTCAACTTTAACCAGCTGCACTGTCCAAAGTATTATGCAATAAGAAGTCCCACCAAGTATATTACTTCATATACATATATAATATCAAAACAAAATTGGAAAAAAAACTTTTCTAGATACCTGGTCAAAGACGACACCCGGTCAAAGACTACACCGGTCAAAGACGACACCCGGTCAAAGATGTTTCAACTGTTACAAACTCATGAGACTGAGCCTTAAGAGGTGCATATGTGGTCATGATTGTAACTCACCTGTGCTGCATTGGTGCATCATGCTGATCCTTCACGAGGGTCCGCATAATGCATGGATTCAGACCTGGTGAGTTTAAACTACTCAGCAGGGCTGCATTACTGCATCATGCCAACCGAGGGAGTAATGTATTGTTGCCTTCCTTAAAGGGTTGAAGGCAGGGGTGATCCTATTAGGGAACACCTGTCTCTTGGTCACATGATATTTGATCTCAAAGTCGTGATAGACCAAAAGAGTCACATAACTACAACCAAAAGAACAACACAAGAACATATCCCTTACAAAAAGCCACACCCAAATCTGACAGCATCTATGAGTATATGGCTGTGTCTCATGAGATTGTAACAATTTGATAGTCTTTGACCAGGTGACGTCTTTGACCGTGTGACTTCTTTGACCAGGTGACGTCTTTGACCGGGTGACATCTTTGACCAGGAAGATTAAAACAGTTGAAAAGGGGCCTATTTAGAAAGAAAAGGGGGGGGGGGGAAAGTTTATATATATTATACCACTATATATTAAACATTTCCCGGGATTTTTGTGTACCACCAATTTAAGTTGTTTTAATCTTGCAGGTCAAAGACGTCACCTGGTCAAAGATGATACACGGTCAAAGACGTCACCCGGTCAAAGACGTCACCCGGTCAAAGACTATCCAATTGTTACAAAGTCGTGAGACTGAGCCATATCCCGTTGTCTATATATCTAATACACTGTTTAAGTGGCATAATCACCTAGCGTATCCCACTCAAAATTCTAGTACTGTTCTAGTCTGCTATGTGGTTAAGTGTGAGTGGTGAGATTGCCCCTTTAGTACACTGTCCATTTTTGTTGTCCTGATGCATGAATGCAGCCCTGACATGTAAATAACCCCATCTGCAACATTGCCTCATGGTTATCAATCCTCTGGCACTTTGTCATTGCATTATAAAAACAAGTTAACAGGAAATCCTGAGGCATTATGTGGTCCGAGTGCAAAGCGTAAGTGTCAGTAAACATAAAACATGTCTGTGTCGTGCCGAGGCGGGGGTGTGGTGTGGGTGTGTTGCTATATAAGGAGGTGGTGGGAGCTGGAGGCCATCACTCCCACCAGACACCAGCAGAGTGGTCATCTCACCCCGACACGACACAACCCCCGCACCATGAAGCTGCTGCTCTGTACAGCCCTCCTGGGGCTTGTAGGTGAGTGGATTATATTTCATGGTTAATACAGACTGTCAAGGTTAAAGCAATGGGAGTATCGTATGTGAGTGAAGCGTGCAATAGCCCTCTGCCATATTGCACGCTGTATCCATATTCAACGCTCCCAGGGGTAACCATAGAGTAGCCATGGAGTTGCTACGGTACTTAGGGTCACGTGACCGGCGCGGAATTCAAAATGGCAGCACCATGGAAGTAAACAAACTCCACGGAAGTAGCCAAACATCCCGGAAGTAACCAAACATGGACTGTAGATCTATTTTACACCAATAAACCCTGAAATGAATACAGAGCGTCACTTAAAAGTGACCTCTTCAGTGGTTATTGCACTCGTGGGAGTCCTCCCGTTCTGCACGAGGCCTGCGGCCAGCGTGCAGAACGGGAGGACTCCTACTCGTGCAATAACCACTGACTCCGTCACTTTAGCGTGCAGCTCTGTCTACATATTTGATTACAAATTATGACTTATAGTTTGAATGGGGACAGTCGGTTGCAGTCTTCAATGGGACTGAAAAACTACACACAGTAGGAGCCAAAAAACACATGCCAATGGGCACTATTTTCCATTATTTCACAGGTTTAGAAAAGCTACTATGGTTTGCAAGTATGCCAGAGTAAATATATATATTGCTTATGAGACTATATATCATTGTTTTATCATTAGTTATGATTGATCCAGCCAAGCCTTCATCAAGTTTAAGTAAAGAATACTAACCTTTTCAAAATCAAACAAACGATGTACAGATATTTCTATAAGATGTCACTGGCTGATTCTTAATACAATATATTCCAAGCATTATTGTGTGTATAGTGATTGTAAATTAATCTAAATTTGTTTCGTACAGCCCTTAATTACCTTGAGGCTGCTGCCATTGCTCCTCATGGTGGCTTTGGAGGTGGTTTCGGCCGTGGTGGGGGATATGGTAACAACAATGGACATGGTGGTTCTGCCCATGGACAAGACAGAGGATACGGTAAGATTTCAACTACTCTTTACATTTTATCCAGGTCCTGTAGGAACTAGCTACAGCTTCTAGTATCAATAGATATTCATACTTCATGGGTTCTCACTTCAGCCAATATCTTGTAGGCTGACATTGAATTGAGGAGTGTCAGAAATTTGCCTCAGGAATATTGTAGGGAAGCCAATATCTTCAATCAGAGTGGGGCTATTTTAGTCAAATCTTTCATGGATACTTAAATTTGTTACTCCATTAAACTAATGTTAACCCTTTCATGACAGGAAATGATGGCCGTACTGATCATGGTTATGGTGGATCCCATGGTAACCAGGGTTATGGTCAGGAGGCCCATGGTCATGGTAATGCCAAATATGGCAGTGACCACACACAAAAGGGTTATGGAGGTGGGGAGCATCAGGGACATGGCCAGGCCTATGGTAACGACCACAAGCAGAAGGGATATGGAAACAAGGTAGGGGTGCATGTTCTACATTATTCTAGATCCTGATAATAGTATTGATGAGAGTGTTGGAATGTCTCTTTAATGGAAAAGAGGAATGTAGTTTCCCCTTAACAGCATAATTATGGTTGCACTATGTTTCATGCCTTGAATGCACATAAAATGGCAAGTCAAGTCTGAGTTGCTTCTTTTATAGTTCAATGTTGTAGATTAGTGTAGGGGATACAAAAAATGATCTGGGAAAAACCTAATTAAGTAGAAATACATAAAGATGTATTTGTTGAAGGCATTATTTTAATCATTGTCTAATTTCAGCTATTAATACGTTTATTTACCCCTCTTTTATCTTCAGGACTACGGCAGTAGCGGCCAACAGAACAAGAAAGCTTATGGTGCCCATGACCAGCAGAACTATGGCAACTCTGACCATGGCAAAAAGTACGGAAACAGTGGAAACAAGTACGCTGGTGGCCACAGCAAAGGGTACGGACTAGAGCATGGTATGTGGTTATGAATTTTCTTAAAAGGCATTAACAATTCTCTAAATGTTTGCATTTAGATATTGCTGGATCTGTGACCAATTGATATTTGACCTTATTGTCCAGGAATTACCCCTCTAATCATTCAAACCCTCTGACTATTGAAAGTCTGTATACTTTCTTAAATACATACTTTTGATAATCTTCTCAGGCATTTTTCTCCGAAGTTCTGTGAAACAGTGATCTGCTATGATTTCCTTGTTTCCAGGAAAGACCTATGGCACTGAGTACACCAAGAAGTACGGACATGATGATGCCTACTACTCAGGAGGTGCCCACCAACAACATGGTGCTGCCCACGGCTCTCAGAGCCACGGAGCCAGCGACTATGGAAATCATGGATCAAAGGTGAGTATGTTTTACCCTATTAGGATACAAATACATCCAACTCTTTGGACAAGTTCAGCATAATGACAAAGGAAGAAGCTCATACATTTTTTTTTGGTTCTGTCATGTCTTTACAGACAGATATGCTGTCATTAATAGGTAAATCAAAGCTTCATGTAAGTGCTAGATGCTAAGGAAAAATTCATGCACAGATAATACAAAAGTAATTCAGTAAGTTTATTCAGAATGCCGATATCCCGATTTACAAAGGAAGATTTTACAGTTATCAATGTAACATAGACAATGTATAATCCATCAAATATCCAACACTGTACCATTGTAATTGAGTTTCCTGTCATGTATATAAACTCTGCACCATCAAACACAGGCCAACAAGGGCTATGGCTCCCATGGACATTCCAACCAGGGCCACCAATCTCATGGCCAGGACTATGGCAACAAGCATGGTAACAGCGGTCACCATGGTTACGGTACCAAGGCACAGGGCCGTGGATACGGCAGCCAGAACCAAGGTTACGGCCAGGGTGCTCATGGACACAACGGTTATGGACAGCAGCATGGGCAGGGCCATTCTGCTGGGCATGGACATGGCCACCAGAGTGGGTTCGGACAGGGCCACCATGGGGGATTCAATGGTGGGGGACACTAAACTTAGGCATTTAGGTAGGTTAATCCAGTAAAGATTACCAAGTATATCTCTTATAATTGTGTTTTTTAAATTTACTGGAAACATTATGTATGTCAATGTAATCAATGTAGCTATCATGGCAAAGGAGAAAGCAACCCTTTCAGAACAGTAAAACTTTGTAGATCAAATAACAATGGTAGAGATCATTATGATGAGTTTTAGTAATACAAGTAGCCCAGTCATAATATGAATACGTCTTTTTTCAAATCTGGCCATGAATAAATGAAAAAGCTTTAGCACCTTCTGACTTTAAACAATAATAGTATCATTCACAAATATTAAAAAATCTTTTCCTGAGTTTACATCTTAATAATTGTATCTAATTGTCATATTTTTTTAACTTGCAGGTTTCGGTGAATTAGCATTAGTGTAGATAGTTGTATGCATCACGCAGAATTTTGCTGGAATGATCCGCGCTGGACGACTGGAACGTTCTGGACTTGCACCCCTCAAGGTTAAATACCTATCACTAAAAGGTTATGAGGATGATGACCTTGATTAGGACAGTTGCCATGGCAACTTGATTGTATGTAGTGTTGTTAGAATTGTAACCATGTGTATTTGTCGTGTAGAGTGTGGGTAAAACCTGTAATAAACATGTTCCCTATATTCTGATCAACACAAGAATCTGCTTTTCTATTTTCTTGATACCCACATTGAACATATTGCATCTATCCATCAACGTTTATATCTATAATACTTTTGACGGATTAAAAGTAGTTTAGAAACTATCTTATAATTGTTCCTGTACCTCAAAACACATGATGACCCTGAATGGTGCCAGATCTTAAGACAATACACTGGATTTCGATATTTCCAAGCAATTTAATTATATTATCGTTGGATTAAATGGGCTTTACAGCACTATTCCTAAAATACCTGGATTTTGACACTACTTGTATTATGCAAAAATAACAAGAAAAGCCTCTTCAAGTTTTTCCTTCAACGCTAAATACATAGTTCACACAATAGATCACATTTCATCGACATGATGGAAGACTGGTGTCCAATAAATATCCTGCTAGATTTACACAGTCGCTGACCCTATGGAGATGTTCAAAATCTTTAGAAACTCACTAACCCCATAACTCACATCTTCCCCACTTCTAAAGATTAATTAATTCTTAACCAATAAAATATGAATTTTGGCCAAAAAAAACCACGTAAATTGCCCTGTACATTTTGGCCTGCGACTAAAAAAATAAAAAATAAAATAAAAAGCCTCCCTCATCAGATTTCTCAGTCCTTGGTGATGAGAAACCACTTTTTTTTTAGTGCCCTTACAGTTTGTACAGAGCAGGTGTGATGCACTAGCACAGAGCATCATGACAATAAATGAATATAAAGATGTTGGATCATGGAGCAAAGCATTGAGTCAGAGCAAAGAACATTTCTTGGCACATAGTACAGTTGCAAAAACGATATTCAAGTAGATCCATCTTTTGTCAGTAGCTCTGGATAACTTTTTGATATAAGCGGATGAAGATCGCTCTCGGTTCATGTAGTATCTGAATTCAGCCATCAAATTTCACCTTTTATAGTTGATGCAGAACTAAAGAGAGACGGATTTACATAACCATAGCAAAATAAAATTACCCAAATGAAAACAGCTCCTAAAAGACAAAGATAACTGAATAGCCTCCCTTGAAGACACTCAAACCATTACTTTGCCATGAGCTAGGTGATTGACTTGGCTATAGGGTACCATGAGAAGGGGTACTACCACATGTCCACGGTCATCTTTGTACCTTCTCAGGGGTAGAGACTAATGCTGGCCCGGGAGCCAATTGTCCTTTTTTGTGGGTCCGGTCATTTCAATAAGGCAGCAATGAGTAGACTTTTGATACTAATATCTTGTTGATCTGTGTAAGACAAGAGATGCAGAGCTCTCAATTAAACATCGTACTGCCTCTTGATATTTCAGCGTATTACAAATACGATATTGACATCACACTAAGCTAGGTTATAGATAAAGACCTGGACATGAAACATAGTTGTCAAGAATAGAATAAAGAGTTTAAACTTTGAGTATAGACTAATGTTGTCATGGCATTATGTCTCCTCGGTCCATGTGGTCAGTCTTGCTCTATTGCCTCTATAATAAATAGACCCAACCATCGTATATTATTTTTTTGAGCATACGAGGCATATCTTTTCTAATACTGCACAGTCTATTTTTATACATAATAAAGAGCTTAGCAAAGGTGTTGAACGGAGGAGAGGATTTCCAACACCCTCATTCGGGGGAATTAGGAAGGTTGACCTGCTCCCATGGCAATTCGCCCCCCCCCCCCCCACTGTTAATAATGCTAATAATGGACAACTATTTACTTAAAGCTACACTCTCAGCACTAACAATTCCCTTCTTAGTTCTAAGGCAGAGTGGAAACGAGATGTCTCGAACACAACATACAGCAGGGTTTCATGAATGTATTTATATCGTTAAAAGTGATGTACACTGTTAATAGTGAACCCATATGTCCTTTTATCCTATAGGCCAACGGTAGATTCTACTGCCCACATACACTAACATCGTAGTATATATTGTAAGACTACTTCTGACAGTATACAGTAGCTTCTTCTGCTCAGCTACATTTACTTCTAACAGTGTATATAGACATGTAAGGTGACTTGGCATTATTTTAGTGCCGAGTATATGTGTCGTGGGTTTTCACTAATAATACCTGTACCAGCCTTGTCTGCCTGCATCGTGATATGTAATCCATGGTTGAGGTATTGTAGCCGTTGTAACATGATCCCGCCCACCCTACAACGCAGTCAGGGGAGTTGGAGCATTAAAGGTTTATAACATTTAGCATTCAATCCCAGGAAATACATTTATCTCAAGCCATTCTATACTCCCTATGTAGACTATATCTACTCCTCCACTACTTTGATCCTCTTCACGCTTTAAGGGTTTCATAGTGATCTAATGCCCTAAGTCCTATTACCTTCATGATGAATGACTTCAACAATGCCTATTAAATTGCCAGTGCATCTATGTATCACACCAACCCAATGGGGCTGATACACTCCCCAGTGCTGCATTGCTGTATCATGAAGACAAATGAACATGATACCTTCATGCATCATGTTGTCCTTAGAGGGTAGAGGTGTTGCTGATCCTCTTATAGAGGACGTGCCCCGAGTCACCTATTCACATGGTGTCTGATCTCAATGTCACAGACCAGACGGACAACTACACCCTGTCAAAATATAAACACACCAAAAATCTTCCTTTTATAATGTTTTCCCCACCCATATGTCTATATCTATAGTGTAACAGTATCCACAAAAAGAGAGACATGACATTTTATCATTTAAGAGAAATGATTTCTTTAGCCCCGTAAGTGTTTGAATGCACTTAGCAACTTTGTCAGAATGATGCTTAGATGCCGGACTTGCAGTTACTCAGCTCAACTGTAAAAATGTATCATAGTGATGCAGCACTTGCATCGCAGCATCAAGCGAAAAAAAGTGAACATGAAGCGATGAAGTATATTTGGCTTTATACCCTTTAAGGACGGCATAATACATTAATGCATCATGCCCATGGTTGTCATGATGCATGAATGCAGCCCTAGTCACTCGTCATCAGTGCTGCATTCAAGCATCATGATGACCCTAGGGTGTTGAGACACTCCCAAAGGGTGTAGCACCGGCTAGTTACTCGCCAGGGCTGCATGACGACAAACTTCATCATTTAGCTACATCTGTCCTTAAGGGTTAAAGGGTGTAGACAGCAAAACTTACATATCAGTGAACATTAAAGTGACTATGTCTGGAGTGGCCCAGGTGTGTTGCTATATAAGGAGGTGGTGGGAGCTGGAGGCCATCACTCCCACCAGACACCAGCAGAGTGGTCAGACAACCGACGGACAACGGACGGACGACACAACTCCTGCACCATGAATTCTCTACTGTGTACAGCCCTCCTTGGGCTTGTAGGTAGGTGACCTGTATTTGATATTACAGCCACAGTCCTAGTCAGTATTTCTACAGAGCTGATTAACTTTCAATTTACAATCAACAGCCTTCAACTTTGGTGCTCCTGATGCCAATCCAAGAAGTAGCTGTCTTCAAGTGGATTATAGTCAGAGACCTTCTAAGCATACCTCCTCTACATTGCCATGTAGATTGAAGAATGGGATCGGCATTATGAGTTAACTAAGTATTGGCAAGTTACCCAACAGAGATTCATTCATGCAACATGCAAATGGAAAACTATCATACTTTGAAAGCACTGTAATGCTGGTTGAGACTTTGAGACTATTTTGATAGAATTTTGTGGAAGGTGAGTGTTCCAGACACGTTATGGATGAGCGCAATACCCTTGTTTTGCTACCCCAAAAGCTGTGCTGTTGTTCCTGCCAGAATAGGAAGAGGGTATATTTGTTCATTCAAACATTACTGTGTATCTTTTCTAAAATATCTTACATAAATTTCTTACAGCCTTGAACTACCTTGAGGCAGCTGCCCTCTCTCCTCATGGTGGCTTCGGTCATGGAGGATTCGGTCATGGCGGTGGTCATGGTGGCTTTGGACATGGTGGTGGCCATGGAGGTTTCGGTGCTGGGTTCGGACATGGCGGTTTCGGACATGGCGGTTTCGGCCACGGAGGTGGATTTGGGAACAACAAGGGACAACATGGTGGTTTTGCCCATGGACAAGACAGAGGATACGGTAAGAATTAGAGCAAGTATCTCTGAGTTGGTAAAGCTAGTAAAAATACATCATTTAAAGTCAAATTTTGATATTATGATATTCATTTGGAATATATAGATAAATACTGGTATCTTAAGCTTATTGCAGCAAAGCCACATTTTGCAATCAAAGTTTACCATTTTGTATTTCATTGATACTCGAATTTCTTAATCTTTTCCTCTTGAACTAATGTTAACTCTTTCAGGACATGGTGGCCATGCTGATCATGGTTATGGTGGAGCCCATGGTAACCAGGGTTACGGTCAGCAGGCCCATGGTCATGGTAATGCCAAATATGGAAGTGACCACACACAAAAGGGTTATGGGGGTGGGGAGCACCAGGGACATGGTCAGGCCTACGGAAATGACCACCAACAGAAGGGATATGGAAACAAGGTAGGAATCTTAATCTTGAAGATGATTTCAGACACTAGTAATAATATTGCCAAATACATTGTGGGGAGGTTTATTGGTTCAAAGGATGACCCCTTTCCATCATAATGATTTTCGTTTCATCTTGATTTATTTCTATAGTTCATTAGTAATTCATGCATTGAAGACATTTTTATAACTATTTTCATAATTTGGCAATGTGGTGTTGGTGTATACTACATACATTATCAGACCATTCATGACATACCTTATGTTATTAGAAATGGAAAAAAGATACAATGGTATCTAGGAATAGTTGAGACCAAATAGAGTAGAAGTACATAGGAGAGGGACATTTTCTTTTTGAAAGATCTGATTCTGAGACATTGTCCAATTTCAACTTTTGATAGGGCTGTTCCTTTTTTTCTCTAGGACTATGGAAACAGTGGCCATCAGGACAAAAAGGCTTACGGTGCCCACGACCAGCAGAAGTATGGCAGCTCTGACCAAGGCAAGACATATGGAGACAGTGGAAAGAAGTATGCTGGTGGCCACAGCAAGGGCTATGGACTAGAGCATGGTAAGTAATTGTGATGTGAACTGGGAAAAGGGGCACCCTGCACTAAGGGCCTTTTTCACAGATCATGACACAAATTGTAAACTTACTCACAACGCTGTGGTCAGATGCAAATGCCTTTGACGTTTCCTTCTCTCGAAAGTAGAGTAAATAAAAAAATTAATTGTATTGGGGGAACAAACAGTGGATATTTACCCTTAACACCAAAGAGGATATTATTTTATTATTAATCTTTTCAAAGTCTTGGGAGCTCAATGTGTAAAACTTTCAATATTCTATATTATTGAGAAAAATAAACTCTATATTAATTTAGCAAGATATTATTCTCTGAAGTTGTTACAAAAGTGATGATTTGATATGATATCCTTGTTTTCAGGAAAGACCTATGGTACTGAGCACACCAAGAAGTATGGACATGATGATGCTTACAACTCAGGCTCTTCCCATCAACAGCATGGAGCTGCCCATGGCTCCAAGAGCTCTGGAGCAAGCGACTACGGAAATCACGGAGCAAAGGTCAGTATTCGGAATGGTATAAATCCTGCAGGGAAGATTTGCTATGACAATGCTTCAGTATGCTGCATTACATTGGTGTATCATCAACCCTTCTAGAAGTTTATCACTATGACTGAGATGTCAAAATTATAAAAAAGATAATGTAAATGTACCATTTTGGTTAAAAATACTCTATTTCATTATTTTCACTTACTCAAACACAGGCCAACAAGGGCTATGGCTCCCATGGACATGCCAACCAGGGACACCAATCTCATGGCCAGGACTATGGCAGCAAGCACGGTAACAGCGGTCACCATGGTTATGGCACTAAGGCAAAGGGACATGGATACGGCAGTGAGAATCATGGTTACGGTCAGGGGGCCCATGGACACAATGCTCACGGACAACAGCACGGACACGGTCACTCCGCTGGGCATGGCCATGGGCACGAGAGTGGTTTTGGCCAGGGACACCATGGGGGATTTATGAGTGGAGGACACTAAACTTAGGCATTTAGGTAACTAGGCTAATAATGTTAAGTATATACAGTTTTTATAAAATTATTTTGTAGTTAAACATAAATGCCCTCAGAGGAAACAAAATATTGATCGGATAACTCCTTCTCTGATAGTAATTAAAGTGATAGCAATAAACAATGTTCATAGCACTTTTTATACCTAGTCTCTACTCTTCTCTTACTTGCAGATTGTAGTGAATCAGTATTAGTGTAGATTGGAATGCATCAAATACATTGTTGTTGGAATGCACCACGTTGGATGACTGGAACGTTTGGACTTGCACTGTTCAAGGTCAAATAATCACTGGAAGCTCATGACCTTGGCCTTGCTTAGGACAGTTGCCATGGCAACTCGATGATTGTATGTAGTGTTGTTAGAGTTGTAACCATGTGTATTTGTCATGTAGAGGGTGGGTAAAACCCACAATAAATAGTTTGTCATTATTATAAACACTTCTTCCTTCTTTTTTCATTATTCCTTCTTTTTTTTATTATCACACCGTGGTAGTAATCATCTGGGTGAAAACATTGTCAAACTGTTTAATTCTAAGTCGTCACATAGGCCAATATGATAGATAAGTGCATGTCTATGATAGCAGTCAAGTAAATAACTCACCCCATATCTCAGGGTTTATGATCGCATCAACCTCTAAAACTAAAAGGTGTTCTTTTGATATCTTTAGCCCATAATTGCATGACATTATTGCAATAGACACATTTTTATGTCCCATGTCTATGATAGCAGTCAAGTAAATAACCCACCACATTATCTCAGGGTTAATATCGCATCAACCTCTATAACTAAAAGATGTTCGCCTGATTATTTAGCCCATAATTGCATGACATTATTACAATATACTCATTGTTTATAATTGGGTATTATCTCACTCAGCCTATCATGAGATAACCCTCAGGTATTGACAATGTTATACGACCTTTGACTATTTATTAGTGTGAGAATATTTCCCTAGATGGCACCCTAGTATTGTGCAATCCTACCCACTACCACTCGCAGTGGCACCTAGTCCAGGTGGTGGCTATGCAACTGTGAACAACTGCATTAGTCTTATCAATTGTAGAATTCACTTATAAATGGATGCAGTTCTTTATTCTAATCATCATCCTCTTCCATGGACTAGTTGGAGCAACGTAACCCTTTTACCTAGGCATCCATGTACGCCGAGTTCATCAGATATTGTTCTGCCTGTCTTGAACTATTAGTATGTTGATTGTTTGTTGTTCCCATATATTAGTTGTTGGATATATAAGCCCATGTGTCATTATAATTGAAGTTGCAGTGTATTGATAATGTTGGGGATGCATTGGCTAACTGAGATGGTAGAGAACTCCTCGCTTGGCAGATCTTTGAGACCCATAGTTCAGGATAGGTCCCAACAGATCAGTGAGAAGTCAGCAATATTGGACAGCCCTTTATTTCACTTGATTAAACAACAGTGATAAGCCCATGCAGTGAGGTTGACCAGTATCTCCAATTCAGTCCAACAATGTGATAAGAGCCAGTGTACATCAATCATACAATGCATATTCCATGTTCAGTCAATCATGTCTCAGTCATTAGTCAGTTGTATACTGTCCACTATACACCCTGTCAGTTCTAGACTGCAATACAGTCACATAGCATCAATGTCATTGTATTAGAATAAACGGGCAGGTAAGTTCAGAATGTTTGTTTGATAAACCCATAGATTGAATCTTAACTGACTTGGCCAGGATGAGGACCAAAACATCATTGATTAATAAAGTAAGAGTTACAATCAAAGTTTTGGCATCTACCTCATTGTGTGCATGCACATGGTAAGGTGATCAAAACCCCACAATAGGTCGAGCTTAACAGTATAACAATGGCTCGATGCCAGCATAAGCAATAACGGTATCAGCAGTAATTTAGCTTCACTGAATCACAATATCAAGAAATATTAAGAGATCAAGAGTTCATTATAACCACAATTTGGCTATGTGAGAAACCAAATATTATATGGCAAGATATAGTTCAAGAATGCATTGAAATTGCATATGTTCAGTTCAGTTCATCAAATCAATGTTTATCGGTTCACGAGTGTAATGTAGAAAAGTCAAGATGGATACTACCGTAGGTTACACACTGTCCAGTGTACATGCTCCAGTACTGATCACAGGTTAATCCATAACTGTGCACAAACAGTGCCTGCAAGGAACACAAGGCTGATGGTGATCCTTTCTAGCCTATATCCCCAACAGTCACTGTGGATAGTCTATCTTGTACTGTTCTATGAGGTGCAAAGTTTGAGGTGGATTGCAGCCTTAACAGCAGTATAGTTGTACGGAGTAACTATGTCCGTTGAGTGATGTATAAGTAGTCCAACTCCAATAGTGTCTTGACTGGAGTTAATGCCTGAGCCAAAACACCGACTACGCAAAGTTCCCATCACAACTGCTCAGTGCAGTAGATGATAGATCCACATAGGCTATTCTGTTAGATCTTTAGCTTGTCTAAGCACAGCAGTCCGGCACAGCCAGGTCGAAATGTGGTTATTATATATAAATATCTCCAACTGCAGACTCTGCCGCAGTGCATAGAGATAGATATCCACAACCACCCGAAGCTCTACAGCTCCAACGCGAAAGTACCCATGTGTCTATGAGTGTGGTCTGTACCGTTCTGGCTATCTATATACCGCGCACTTGCATACATACTCCGCCCAGCGGGGTACGTCGTCCCTCGCTAGTGCGCAGGACGAGGACGCGTGTTGAGCTGCAGGTGCTTATTAGGCACGGCGTCCCTACTGCTGTACGGCGTCCCTGGATGGGCCTATTCTTGGTGGCCCGCCTTGGCCAGTTATCCGATCCACACCTCCACCGATCCTAGTCTCTCACATGAACTCAGACTGGGCCCACACAGTATCCATGCACTGGCCCATCCTTCTATTCCTTTTTTAATGTCTTTTCCACCTTTCACATTTTGCCATATATTCAAATACCAAACATATCCACCTAGTAGCGTATTTCTACATTCCACCAGAACCCATTCATGCACCTGGTCCAGTTATTCATGGCTCTCATCACAGTCACACGTATGCTTTACTAATAAACATGCCTACATTATTATTGACACAATATCATTCATTGCTCATATTATTTCTTTCTGTCCCAACCTATTCTGGTCACCCCATCAGCACAAGCTACCGGGTGGCCCTGATATGAATCCTACAGTCTGCTGTAGGCTTCATACTTAAGTGTTCGACAATGCTTTCAGTAATAATTTACTCTATCATTCTCTCCATTATGGTTGTTATATAATTTCACCGGTAGTACCGCAAGCTGCCCGTTCATTCAATTCCTAAATTAGCTTTCTTTCCTTATATTTTCCTTCACTTGTTTACTCATGACGGGGTTTTAAAAACTCTTTTTTAAATGGTACATTATTCTTTTCATTTGTGGGCTTTGAAGGTAAAATTGTGAAAAATTGTCCTAAATGCCCGGGTTCGATTTCCCTCGTCGGGTATGCCCCTTTCTCCCGTCATGATAACATTGTTTCCCTTTCTTTCCAAGCATTTCATTCCATAATTTATTTGCTTTATATCAACAGCAATTTCTTATAGTTATAATGGGATTCAATCTTTACTATATTATAATCACACTTATCTACATCTATGTACAGTCATGTTTCCTTAGTCTCTGTCCGTTTCCAATTGCCCTGTCCAGTTTTCTGTCTCTGTCATTTGTTGTGTTTTTTGTTGTTTGTGGTTTACCTTATCTGTAGAGTAATTATACCTCCCAAGTGAGCATTGACATATTCCTGTGAGGTTCCACCAGTTGCTCCATCACCTTCACCTTCCTCTACTGCTGATGCATTTTGTAGTCTACTGTGGTTGCCCAGTACCTTCAGTGTTTGTATTCCACTAGGCCTATCTACGGGTGGCACGTTAGCTGTTTTTCTTCTATGTGTCACCATGTAGGTACCTTTCTCATTAGCTTGTCCTTCACCTGATCATTTCTAGTTATCTTGGGACTATAGGTAATGGCAAGAACATTTCAAATCCTTTGGGATTTTGTAAATAGTCAGAGTGCAAGTGGGGTAGTAATAATGTGAGCCAAGGATACCAAGGTCAGGTCCCCAGTTTGCCATATCTAACATAGTAAGTAAGACATGTCTCCAATATTGGAGTGATATTCAAAAAAATCATTTAAACTGCAATTACTCAGGGTTTCCTTGATAAATTGAGATTGGATAAATCACAGATTGTAGATATTGTTATGTATTCTCAGTTTCGTATGTGGAATAGGCATAACAGCTTTTGGTTGCCATTGCAATAAAAAAGAATTAACAAAATCACTACTTCTAGACTATCTGTTCCTATGGCAAAGGATATTTTCATCAAATTATTCAAAAACTAATGATAAATCTTAGTGCAATCCCTTTGTTTTAAGCAGATGGTGTGCAGATAATGTACCCATGTAAACTGATGCTATTCAATATTTTTGCACCAATACATTCTCCTTACCTTCAAACAAAAGGGCTGTGTACACTACTATGAAATGTTATTTTTGAATAGTCTTTAGTCATAACATTTCCAACACCCACCAACAGTCCTCCAAGTGGTGTTTATGTGGTGTCTGTGGTTCTTTTTGTGGTAATAGACTGGGTGCTAATGGCTTTGGGCTCCCTGCCAGAAATCTGAGCTACCCCCTATGACCTATCTGAACCGGCATACTGCTACCATACACACACTGTCTAAATCCCTACAATGTTATGCAGTAAGATCTCTACAGAAATCATTTCACACCAAGATGCATCTGTATACAATCAAACCGCTGTATAACACTTACTATTTGATGTATAAGTGCCAATAAAAACTTACTCCTGATGACCTGTAGGCCATAGCAGTATATAGATGTCCCAATCTTGCTCAGATGATATACCCATGGCTTACCGCCATTGCCTGATTGTTTCCCATATGTAAGGTATTGGCAGCTTCTTACATCTCTATATTGTCCCCACTGGTTCCTATAACCATGGTTATCTCTATGGTCGTTCTGTGTCTGGCTAACGCGGACCTGGTTGTAAGCACCCTTATAAAAACCATCTCCCGTGAGTTGCTCCTGCAGCAGGCTTCTTTTGTTATATGTTTGAATGAATACACAAAAGCCACAGCAATACCGCTACTGTGGTGCTGCATTCATTTTCTAAGGTTCTTTTGTGTCAGAACTAAAAGGTGTTTCCTTATTAAAAGTGTTTATGATAACATAGATCATTTTATTTCAAATAAATTTGTACTTTCTTGCGAAAATGATGACTTAATGACTTGGAAACTTGCAATTTGTTTCCAATTATTGGTCCTGTTGCCAATACATTCTTGGCTGTTTTTCCTTAAATTCATAGCCTTATGTAATGTGCCACCACTCCATAATATAGTATTTCCATGGTTCTCAATACCAATTTTCCTTGTTGGTAAGTTCCCTTTTTCTCACATGACTTTAAGTTGAACCAGGAACCCTTTTGAATAATTGATATCAGTCTCCCCATTCATATTCTACCAGTTTTCAGGCCAATCCCACCATCGATTCTGCTGTACTGATGTTCTGAAAGACATTTAAATAGTGTTTCATTCCTAAATTTTCACATGTCCCATGATAGTCATTATCACTGGGCCATTGCCCCGCTACCAGTTTAAATTGGGGTCTGAGCTGTTTTATGGGCTACCATGCGGGACCAGCAGAGACTGCCTCTCTTACTCCAGACAGTTCAGTGTCTGAGTGGGCTGTTCACATCGATGTGAACTAGAGGGTATGAGTAGGTGTGAGTAACACATAGGGTATCTTCCCTTTTCTCCTAGAATTTATATGTGTTCTCACTGGTGTGGTGCAACTACCCTTGTATCTTATTTTGTATTTGAAATTGCTCCTCTAATTCATTTGTGGGTGGTGTTTAATTTCCCATCAACCTAATCTAACCGTGGTTGTAGAGATATTCCTGACATAGGTGCATTGGGTATTATGGGCGTCTCCACTTGAGTTGGGCGGATGTGACGTCATGAATACGTCAGAGGGCGCGGAGGTGATGGGCACTGTCACTCAACCCAACTTTGCACTTGTCATGTGGCGTCAGAGGACGCTGAGGTGATGGGCAGTGTCACTCACCCCAACTGCGCACCTGTCATGTGACGTCAGAGGACGCTGAGGTGACGGGCAGTGTCACTCACTCCAACCGTGCACCTGTCAGTACAGCATCACTGACTGCCATGTCTCTCCTGAGCATCATGTCAGCAGCTCAGCAACCACTGTGTTGCCAAGCTCCCAGTGCTCTATCGTATTCACCCTTTTCCTGCTACTTTGAGTCACCTCTGATTGTGATGGCACTCATTGGGCATTAAAAATCCCAATACACTAACATTTCAAATGTACCCCTTACAATGTATATATAAGTCCCAGGGTTCTAGTATAGGCACTTATCCCCATTGCTTGCCCATATCTAAGGTATTTGGATGCTGTTTATACAGTCTGTAGCTACTGCTGCTGTGGGTGGGGCTAGGTAATATCCTGCTTGCTATATAAATGCAAGGGGGCATATGGCTCATTTCAAAACCTCCACTACATGTTAATATCATTGTCAGTCGCCTGTGCACTCAAATCACTGCATTTCTGGTAATACATAAGCAATTGTCAATTAAGTATCATCATCACACCAGTTCAATAGCTCCTTTTGTCTATTTAAAACACATATTCTGCTCTACCATATTCTTTTCTCTGTTAAAACAGTTGGTACAAGCATCCTATCATCTGAATATATGTGGCTTCCTGCTTTACTCTAACACAAGGCACGGGAGTTTGGCTCTGCCTACCAATTATAGGATGTGCAGAGCTGAATTATCTCCAATTCCTTGCCCGACAGAATTCAGGCTCTGCTGGCTGCAGTGTTGAGGCTCCCTGTCTACCGCAGTGTTGCTGTTCTAATTTTGTAACGCTCCCCAGCAGTATTCATGTCTTCAAGTCCCCAGGTACTCAAAGTCAGCCCTACTGGGTGCTGGGTGGGTGTGTTGGATGGTGGAGTAAGCAGGTGGGGGCCACCTGTCATCCCATCATCACCCAGCAATGGTATCTACATCTGTATGAGCATTGGGAGTTAGCATTCAGTAATTTCCTGGGTGTGCTCCCTCCATCTTTGCCTACTGTGTAGACACACACCCATGCAACAACACCAATACAGGCATTCTTTCTGTTCATAATTCAGTAATCACATTGCCTGTCATGATCCTCCCAGCCAGTTATACCACTTTGATATGTTAATATCCAGCAGCCCATAATTTCATTTTGATACTATTTCAGACACTACTTACTTAATTGTCCTATGTAATTTGACCTTCTATCCAAATGTAAATCTTCGTGTCACACCCTGATGTTTTATCTATGTATTGCATGTCCTATTCTTAAACTACAGTCCCTTATACCAGGTAGGCGGCCTGCCTGCCGTCCCTATTTTCCCCTTATATTTCTGTGTACTGTCACCCCATCAGCACAAAATGTCCCTGCCTCTAGCCCAGCAGCCTGCTTGTTGGGTGTGGCTCTGGTTTTTTATCACTGCTAAATGGAGGATGGGTGGCTACCATTCTGTAAACCTGTTTCTCTTAAGCCTCTATTCCACTTGTAGTTACTTTCTCACTTATCGTATAAATGAGCTAATAGGTTTTGGTTGCTCATGTTGACTAATCATGGGTTAATTGGAGCATTTTTCTCGCTGCTTCTGACGAGTACTCCCCGTATTTGACACGCCTCTGCCAATCCCAGAGGGTTCTGTCTTCCTATTCCCCATCCTTTTGAGGGTTACATTGATTGGAAGGTGGAGTTTGGAGTATATCTTCACCTTCCTGGTCAGGAACGGGTGGGTCAAGGAGACTGTCAGTAATCCCCTCCCCTATATCATCTTTACTTTTTTAGCCGGCTCAAAAATGTCCTTTTTTGGTAATTGGTCTGCTATTCATTCGATCCCATTCCTCTTTATTTTCTATAGGCGACTTATTTTTCCGTTTTATTATTTTCAGTCATTTTTTTTTTTTTTTCTTGTTAGTTGCCTCCAGATTTCCTGACCCTTGGGTTTCCTCGTCATGCGTTGTTCCCCCCTTCCCCTTTGTGCGCCTGTATTTTCCATTTCACTATCAGATTCCTTGCTAATTTCACTTTGTTTTATAAGGGGACATCCAGCCTCTACTTCTGTCCTTTTTCCTATTATGTGGACAGTAGGCTGAATGTCGTCTGCTGAGTCCCACTACAGCCTCCTGCTGCTGCTGTTTCTGGAGTAAGGCTACTCCACCACCAGTAAGCCACTACTCCAGCTCCCTAACACCTGAAGGCAGCCTCCTCCTATAGTAAATGCTACTGGAGTACTCCCTTCCAGCAGCCGGCTGCTGCTGGCCAGCTACCAGCATAGTAGTGTTTAGTGCACGCAGGGAGTAGCCCTTCGTGTGAACGAAGTATCATTTATATAATTTGCCTTTGTTTCTTTGATGCATCATGTAAATTTCCCTCAGTATGACTGTCTGTCTGTTCAGCTGTCTAACCAAAGTTACTTTTACCTGCTTCCTTTGTTACTTAAATACTCTGTTCATTTAGCCTTTGCCTTTTATTCCTTCAGTATTATTTTCTCCCTATGTGGGTTGTTTATATCATCAAGTTCCCTTCTAATTTCCCTTTCTTCTCCACTGTTTTCCAATTGCAGAAAACATAGTTTCTTATTTATTCCTTTATTACTAGCGAGTGTTGTAGAGCGGTTGCCCGTCGGGGTATCTTCAGACTTCGGAGTAACAAGTTGCGTAACATGGGACCCTTTTTGTTGGTTTGATTAATCCCGTTACGGCCCTTGTGGCCTGCAGTTTCGCTTACATTTTGTTTTCCTGTTTATGGTAGTTTTCTTTTCTTATTTCCCCATTTGGGCTCTTGGTGGTCTCAGGCCTGACAACAGCCTCTCCGGTGGCTGCTTCCTGGTTTAGCTGATCTACACCTGCTTGTCTCAAAGTGCAGTCCTGCCCTGGAGTGATTGGTTCGGTCCTGATTGGTGTCGGACTCCCCAATCTCCCCTGGTTGTCTACTGAGTGGTTCTATGCGCGCCAACCACTCCTTAGACTGACCGGGCAGTCAGAGGGATGTCTGTCTTTTCTCCGTCAGCTTTTATTGTTCCTGGTGTTGCCTTTGCTGTGCTTACCTGTCTTCTTCTGCCTATGTAGTCTATCTGTATTTTTCTGTTAATCATTGTGACCTCAGTGTCCTGTCAGGTTGATCAGGCCTTCTAGTTGACTTTTGGTCTCATTTGTTAAATGTCTGGTCAGTTGTGTTCTGTCTTAATGTTACTACCGTCTCCTCACCTTTTCTACTATAGTCAGCTCTTCTATGTCAACCCCTATAGAGTCCAATTGCATATTTGGCTCAGCCACATAATGGTCAACCCCACCGGTATTTACACCTGTGACGCTGATCTGATCTGCGTCCCCACTGCGGGCGTGCTGTCCATTGCTGGGTACCGGGGGCCTTGGAAGTCCGACTTACTCGACCAGCCTGATGCCCTCGGCTTGGCTCAACTACCCTTGATTCTCCAACCAGCCTGAACTATTAGTATGTTGATTGTTTGTTGTTCCCATATATTAGTTGTTGGATATATAAGCCCATGTGTCATTATAATTGAAGTTGCAGTGTATTGATAATGTTGGGGATGCATTGGCTAACTGAGATGGTAGAGAACTCCTCGCTTGGCAGATCTTTGAGACCCATAGTTCAGGATAGGTCCCAACAGATCAGTGAGAAGTCAGCAATATTGGACAGCCCTTTATTTCACTTGATTAAACAACAGTGATAAGCCCATGCAGTGAGGTTGACCAGTATCTCCAATTCAGTCCAACAATGTGATAAGAGCCAGTGTACATCAATCATACAATGCATATTCCATGTTCAGTCAATCATGTCTCAGTCATTAGTCAGTTGTATACTGTCCACTATACACCCTGTCAGTTCTAGACTGCAATACAGTCACATAGCATCAATGTCATTGTATTAGAATAAACGGGCAGGTAAGTTCAGAATGTTTGTTTGATAAACCCATAGATTGAATCTTAACTGACTTGGCCAGGATGAGGACCAAAACATCATTGATTAATAAAGTAAGAGTTACAATCAAAGTTTTGGCATCTACCTCATTGTGTGCATGCACATGGTAAGGTGATCAAAACCCCACAATAGGTCGAGCTTAACAGTATAACAATGGCTCGATGCCAGCATAAGCAATAACGGTATCAGCAGTAATTTAGCTTCACTGAATCACAATATCAAGAAATATTAAGAGATCAAGAGTTCATTATAACCACAATTTGGCTATGTGAGAAACCAAATATTATATGGCAAGATATAGTTCAAGAATGCATTGAAATTGCATATGTTCAGTTCAGTTCATCAAATCAATGTTTATCGGTTCACGAGTGTAATGTAGAAAAGTCAAGATGGATACTACCGTAGGTTACACACTGTCCAGTGTACATGCTCCAGTACTGATCACAGGTTAATCCATAACTGTGCACAAACAGTGCCTGCAAGGAACACAAGGCTGATGGTGATCCTTTCTAGCCTATATCCCCAACAGTCACTGTGGATAGTCTATCTTGTACTGTTCTATGAGGTGCAAAGTTTGAGGTGGATTGCAGCCTTAACAGCAGTATAGTTGTACGGAGTAACTATGTCCGTTGAGTGATGTATAAGTAGTCCAACTCCAATAGTGTCTTGACTGGAGTTAATGCCTGAGCCAAAACACCGACTACGCAAAGTTCCCATCACAACTGCTCAGTGCAGTAGATGATAGATCCACATAGGCTATTCTGTTAGATCTTTAGCTTGTCTAAGCACAGCAGTCCGGCACAGCCAGGTCGAAATGTGGTTATTATATATAAATATCTCCAACTGCAGACTCTGCCGCAGTGCATAGAGATAGATATCCACAACCACCCGAAGCTCTACAGCTCCAACGCGAAAGTACCCATGTGTCTATGAGTGTGGTCTGTACCGTTCTGGCTATCTATATACCGCGCACTTGCATACATACTCCGCCCAGCGGGGTACGTCGTCCCTCGCTAGTGCGCAGGACGAGGACGCGTGTTGAGCTGCAGGTGCTTATTAGGCACGGCGTCCCTACTGCTGTACGGCGTCCCTGGATGGGCCTATTCTTGGTGGCCCGCCTTGGCCAGTTATCCGATCCACACCTCCACCGATCCTAGTCTCTCACATGAACTCAGACTGGGCCCACACAGTATCCATGCACTGGCCCATCCTTCTATTCCTTTTTTAATGTCTTTTCCACCTTTCACATTTTGCCATATATTCAAATACCAAACATATCCACCTAGTAGCGTATTTCTACATTCCACCAGAACCCATTCATGCACCTGGTCCAGTTATTCATGGCTCTCATCACAGTCACACGTATGCTTTACTAATAAACATGCCTACATTATTATTGACACAATATCATTCATTGCTCATATTATTTCTTTCTGTCCCAACCTATTCTGGTCACCCCATCAGCACAGTCTGAGAACTTTCATGCAAATCTAAAAGCATAGCACTTCAACTTATAAGGACCCACCTATCTAGATATGGCAACAATGTATGGGTTGACAAATTGTTACTATTCTCAGCAGATTGTGCTAATTGCACTTCATTCAACGAGTGTAGTCCCAATCCACTGTGTGACTGACTCTTAATCTGAATTTATGAGACTCCTTTAAAGTGGGTATCTAATTTTTACTATATTCTGAATCCTACATAAAGATGTTCCAAATACTGTAAAAGTAAATTATTTTTGGGTTTGGGGACATTAAAATGGTATCCATGGCCGGAGGGAGAAAAAAATAACCAGCCAGAAAGTGGCTCCCATTGTGTTTAACTGTGGTATCTTACAGTGTATTTTCCATAGGGAGAATATGCACGATTTTCTTTCCCCAGTTATCATAATTGGTCATTAAAATCTAATCTAGCCGAAATTGTGGATCTATAGGTAATACACTTAAATAGGAAAGAAAGGACGTTTGCCATTGCTCAACATCCTAGATAAACTTTAAGAAAATTTAATTTTGGGATCCAATTATCGGATATACTCAGAAAAAATTACTCGCCTGGCAGACTAATGACTAGGGAGCTTCAATAAGGTATGTACACATGTAGGCTTTGTATGCATTTGCCATCACCCCCACCCCAACCCTGCCTGGGTGTGTACATACTTTATGGGAACTCCACTAGTTTTAAGAAAAATTATTTAGCCCCTTCCACGCAGTAAGCCAATATATTGCACAAAATTGCATTGAGTTACAAGAAACCCTGTGGACATAAGGTTATGATGAAGCAACTTGCGCTCCAAAACCGGTTGAGCTTAAAGCGGACGGTTAGCCAAACAAAGTTCTACAATGTCCATATTTGTGTTTATTCTTGTGATAGTAAGATAGCCGAGCCTATGCTAAATCCCATTGAGTTATGATGACTATAGTCGATGCTGGACCCCCCATGGCATCAACTATAGTTGATGCTCGGCCCTAAAGGGTTAAAGCAGACGGTTACCCAAACAAAGTTCTACATTGTCCATATTTCTGTTTATTCTTGTGATAGTGGTGGTCCTTTGGTATATGATATGCGTTACTTGTAGGGTGTTCTTACGGCAAATAAAGCTGCCACCTGGTGGGTATTAGCGGAACCAGACACCAACAACACCACACCCAGCTATAGATCGCTGAGGCAAGAAAAGGTGATTTTTTTTTAGAAAAGTTGTGGATCAAATTTTTGGACATTCCTGAAGCCTGACCGATGAATACAGGAATATAACATCAAAATCCTGCATCCTAACATATATATCATATAAGAGATATTTGTCCGTTGAATCTCCTGATATAAGATGCTTGCAAATATATACTCATCACATTTTGCTAAAACCAATGTAAATACACCTTTATTAGAAAGTCACCCTTTCTTGCTGCAGCGGTCTATAACAATAGGGCGATACCGTACACTTTAAACAGTTTAAAGCCGCATAGTACTCTAATGCAGTATGCCCTTTATTGTCATGATACATGACTACAGCCCTGGTGACGGACAAGTGCTGCATTCATGCATCATGTCCCATATGTAGTAGTTTAACTACTGCCAATGCCCTGTATGGAGGATAATGCGACAGTCTAGGCTGATCACGAGTCGGCAGACCAGTGTGTTCAGCCATGACTGTCGCATTATCCTTAGTGCAGGGGTCTGGAGTGGATTAACTAAATTATGCCTCACCACTCTGTCACCAGCGTTGATTGCTTTGTACGTAAGATACAGAGAGGCCGTTTTTCTTGTCTTTTCACCCAGGTGTGGTATAAATGGGGTTAATGTACACTCTCGAAGGGTCCGCTTAATATGCAACCTTGCTAAGCTGACTCACCAGGGCTTCATTCATGCATACTTCCAACAAAGGACTGTAGCACAAAAACGTAATATATATGCGGCCTATAAGAGCCTAGCACTCTATTTATATAGTATAGGTGACAAAAACTTATCACATCCTTTTACCATTATACCTTTTAACAACAGGACGGGACCTATTGTGTCAAGTATACTTCACATAGTTAAATGCAAGACCCAGAGATGCAAGAACATTTCATAAAAATTATGTGAGCATACTCGAGCTTTTCTGTGTAGTAATTCTTTAAATCCCCCTTTTCCAATGCCATTGTATATCAAATCAAAAGATGAAAAAAAAAAAAGATGTCCAACTTTTTTAATAATTAAATTAGATTAAGATAATTCTAAACTTGAAGGTACTTGATTTATGAACTGTTTATAAAATTTATGTTTACAGCTGGACTGAAAGTGAATGGAGATTATTATTCAAAACAGTCTTAAACCCCCACCGACTCTATTTATTTCAAGCCCAGAGTTGCAGTCCTCGCCTGTTAAAGCAGGGGTAGCAACCGGTTTGCCTTTAGCCCCCCCTCCCTCCAAAAGAAATTGAGAGAGAAAAAAAAAAGCAATAACTGAATACATATGTGTGCCCCTGAAGCATCATTCCTTCTTTAAAGAGCTGAGGGTATTTATAAAATGAGATAACCCTTTAAGGACGGCATAATGCATTAATTCATCATGCCCTTGGTTGTCACGATGCATGAATGCCGTCCTGGTGAGTAACTCGCCAGTGCTGCATTCAACCACCATGCCAACCCTATAGACATTCTCGAAGGGTCTGCCTGATGCAGCAATGCAGTTCCGGCGAATCACTCACTGGGGCTGCATTGGTGCATCATGCTGACAAATCTCATCTTTTAGCGACATCCATCCTTAAAGGGTTACTCTATTTACAAAGTCAAGAGATGATATGGCTGTCCATATCAGCTCTTGACATGACACCTTATCTGACAAAGTGGGGGCTCTTGATGGGGGGGTCCCCATGTCGCATGTCGGATTTAAGAAATGACCATGTCGCATGTCTATGTCGCTTAAAATGCTCATGTCCCATGTCAATTTAAGAAATGCCCATGTCCCCTGTCACTAAGCCTCATGTCGCATATCACTAGGGCTCATGTCGAATGTCGATTTTAAGAAATGCCCATGTCGCCGTGTCGAATTTAGGGGTCCATAAAGTGAGATACCTGGTCCAGAGTGCAGGGGGCGGTGCATCTTATCCACTCTCTCTCTCTCTCTCTCTCATGCGATGTACAGAGCTTAGGTAAGTAAGCTGTATCATAATACTAATAAGACACAAGTGGTCCATGACCTAATTCTTGGTGATTATAATAGACCAAGATGTAATTCGAACCAGTCGGCCCATGTCGCGGGAACATTATACCACACAAGACCCTGATACCGTCATAATGTTTGTATACACAACTATTTCCTGAAAAGGAAAATATACATGTATTCATCCGGTGGACTGTGTAAATATCAGGGTCACCCCTCTCCTTATTCTCAAAATAAAGTAATACTCCAAATGAAGTGATACTAAAAGAGTATGTGAAAATAGCTGAAGACTGCCCCCCCCCTCCTCCCCAGTAGTTTTTGCCTTGACCGTCCTCCCCTGTGAATCCTTACGATAGACTCATACCATTGAGTACTGCAGTACTGGTAAATGGGTCACATTATGTATGTCACGATGCATGATACACTCTGAAATGGTCTGCATGTTGCACAATTGCACTGAGAGCCTTTTTATAAGAGTCAGTTACAATATCGTTAAATATTTCATAAGGTGCTATCGTTTTTTTTTTGCCTATTTAACTATATTGTTAAATGGGCTATCGTTAGAAGTGTTTAAACTAGTTAAAGAGTCAAAATGAGTTTCACGAGGAATAACAAGAGCGTTCTAAGAGAGCTGACTGACATTTAACGAGAGCGTTTTTAGTTTAACGAGAGCGTTCTTAGTCTTTCATACTTAAACCTATATTTATCTATACCTTGACCACTGCTGATGAAGGGGAAAATGTTTGATTTCTTAAACAAAAATCACTGGAGCACGCAATACATGTATCAATGATATTCTATATCAGATACTGTGGAAAGAAATTGAAAAGAAAACATTTTCTTCAAGTTTAAGATCGGTCTTATGCCATTCCCCATTTGCCATGCCCATAGACTCCTACAGTAAACGGTTGAAAAACTGTTTTGGTAAATTCAGGATGACATTGCTTTAGGCCAAAAAAAATAAAAGGTGTGTTTCAGGCAACCCGACCCTAGTTTCAGAAAAGGGTCGACCCTAGCATTTTTTTCCAATTTTGGGGATTTTTTTTCTTTTTTTTTTTCAAAATATTCATATTTTTCCGGAAATTTTAGCAATTTTTTGGTCAGGAAGAACAAATCACATGCCTAATTAACTGTCCAGCCTCAGGAAATTGCTCTTTAACAAGAATGTCCATTAATTTCATGATATTCCTAGTTATAGGAATCGGTGAGTCGTTTTGATGACCCGTGAGTCGATGTGGTAGTTCGCGACTCATTCCAGGTACCTCCAACATTCAAAAAGAAAGAAAAAAAAAAAAAAGAATCTGAACTACCTACCCTAAATTTTTGGAGCATGTTGCCTGAAACACACCTTTTTTTTTTTGGCCTTATCAGTGACCTCCTATTGTGTGGAAAACTGTAGATAAATAGAGCCCTTATACCGTCACCAATAAGTACATAAATATAACCATGTAAGTACATACAATTTTAAACAGCAAAGGTAAAAATCTTTTTTTTTGAGAAATTGCATAAACGGCAAAGAAAAAGTGGGAAAAAATTCATTTCATATAGTGATTTTTTTTGGTGACCCTTGACGGCCACCGTAGATGTCAGATGTTTGCAAACATACCCTGTTGATGATGCACACAGTTTCTTTCAGTTATCTCACCTTAATCTTATTAAATTGCCTTTTTATTATATTTTCAGTATCCGTTTGACATTGTAGATGTACTCAACATAAAACAAAAAAAAATAGGCTTCTCATAGAATTCCATGTTAAACGTCAGACCATGTCTGTGGGTGCTGCTATACTGACGGGTGTCAGGGACCTCTGGGAGCATGGCTACCTTCACGACCTTACAATCCAGGTTCAAGACCGCAGCTTCAAAGTCCATAAGCTCATCATGGCTTCTGTTAGTAACTATTTCTGCTCGAAGCTTATCGGTCTGAAGAAAAAGACAGTTAAAGACATCATCAAGTTAGAAGGAGTGAGTGCACCAGTCATGGAAAAGCTCATTGATTTCATCTACAAAGGTGAGCTGGGTCTAGCGCAGGAAAATGTGGTGGAGATTCTTGATGGTGCCATGTTCTTACAAATGCAGACCGCCGTTAGCATATGCACTGAAAACATGATAACTGATGCAAGGTATGAAACAAGGCAGTTTTACACTTTGCTCTCAATATTTAAAAAGTATGGTCTTACGAAGGAAATAAAGCGTGTAAGGGCCTACATAAAAGAATTTCAGGAAAACGTTTTTTCAATGAACGATGATGGTATATCAATGCCATATGATGAACTTTGTAGTCACATGGAAACCTGGCATTACGATGAATACTCCCTCTTTCAAAACGTGCTTCAATGGGTTAATGCTGACAAACCGATCAGGGAGAAGCATCTCAATGATCTTGCATCTCGGGTTCGCTTTTGTCTGATGACTCCAGAAGAACTTGGAGAATTCCAAAAAATGGACATATACAAGAAAAGCTTTGAGTGGTGGCATCTTCTCCTAACCAAGGCTCTTGACTATCACAAACTCCCAACTCATCAGAAGATACTGTACAATTCTGAGCAGAACACTGTCAGGGGTCCTCCATCCCTTTCCTGGATAACCTCAAGTTACGACACAAAATTAGCAAAGGTGCCTAACCGTCAATGGCTGCACTTGGTCCATGATGACAAGTGGCGGTATTCACATACTGAAGTTAAAGCGCCAAGGAAGCTGTCCAAAGGTCACTCGATTGTCGTCAATAATTTCCTTATTGTTCATGTCAGTGCCGAGGAAGCACCAGAATGGTCGGTCTTCGACCCAAGGACAGTATCCTGGTCAACACTTGCACCGTCTGTGGAGAAGAAAAGCAAATTTTTTGCCTTGGTACATCATGGCTCCCATCTCTATGTTGTATGTGGTTGTAAGGGAAGCTCGTCAGACCCTGAGTATCACTACTCGACGGACACAATAGAACGGTATGACTTCAAAACTGACAAGTGGTCTTCCTTTCTGGAGTTCCCTGAGCCGCTAATGGGGCATGCGGCTTGTGTTCTCAGAGACAATCTCTACGTTAGTGGTATGTAATGTGTATTTTTCTTTTTCACAAAAGGCTATGAAGCCCTGCCTCCTATATTGTTAAATCCCAGTATATTTTTTATATTAAATAATTTGGCTGGATAGGAAGTAGTATATTCACCTGAGCAGTTTACTGGTGTCCAGGTAAATTATAATAATAAAGTGGTAACAGCACTTAAAAAACAAAATGGTTTCTCATCACTGCGCACATCATAGAAATCAGGTTTTGAAGAAAACTGAGGGCTACTTTTTGATGAATAACATGATAAAAATGGACAATTATTGGCATATATGGTATCACACTAAAAGCTACAATTTCTCCACCTCAATCAGATCAAATAATTCTTAACTAATGAACTGTGAATTTCGGTCGACAAAAACATATATATTACTTTACATTTAATCCTGCAGATTAAAAAAAAATCGTCATATTTTTCAGACCTTGGCAATAAGAAACCACTTTTTCCGAGTGGCCTTAGAGTGAAGATTTTTTTCAAATTCATTACCTATACTTACAGGTGGATATGAATATGAAGGTGAAAATGACAGAGTCTACTGTTACAATCTCATCAGTGGGGCCTGGAAAAAGGTGCCCGCGATGTTAGAACCATTGTGTTACCATAAGATGAGCGTCATGAGACTGAAAGGCGATGACGTCCTGACCGTCCTCAGCCCTAGCTTCCAGCTCAGCTACTCCTGCTCCTACGACCAGACATGGACTCGACTCACTGTCTCCACCCAACACAAGGAGCCCACCGATAAGGAGTGGACGGACAAGAAGATGGTTCTAGGTGGCCTGCCTGGCCTGGACACTGGGAATGTAGCAGTGAATGGCAACTCAGTCTTCTTCTGTGATGTCAAGGAGGGGGATGAGTGGAGAAATGGAGGGGTGTGCTTTGTGATGACCTTTGACGAGAGCGGCGAGGAGACGACCATAAAGTATCTGCCGAGTGCAGAAGAGGAAATGTTCCCCGTGATGATGTCTGTGTCGCGCCATCATTTCTGCCCTCACTTCTAGATCAAATATTGCAGTGTATAACGGAAAAAAACCAAACAAGTGGTTGTATCATCGTCAGCGATGCAATCCTATTCAGAGCATGCAGCGACAAAGCTAACCAAACTGAGTCATCCTGACACTGTTGTAATCTCATCCCCAAACATGTGGTCTGGGGCTCTAGACTAGGGGGAGGGTTGACATGCCCTCTTAGTTATAACAGCTGGTACTAATATGGGGGGAAGGTGAACAAACATGGTTCAGAGGATGAATTGGTGGCAAGAATGCATAAGGGGTAGACAGAGGGAGCCTCACCCCGGCCTTATCTTAATATCAAAACAATGGCTGCCGGCTGAGGGTTGTCGGTCCCTGCTCACTTTGTCACTGTACTGTATTTGAAAACAGTGGACCAATGCTGATGGTAATAGTAAAAGGATCTGCCCCATGCTGTGATGCCATCATTGCAATGACATGTTGTTTCATGTAAAAGCAATAAATTAATAGCGCATATCTGAACACTGCAGATTAATACAGCTCAGAATGGATCATATAGCCTAGAAAATTGATGTAGTTCTGGAAGACTTATGTGTTCGCTTTAACACACATAATCTTACTGGTGTTAACAATGCTTACTAGATTTAGTTTTAATCATTTAAGTATCGGAAAAATGTCGATTATTTCAAGGAATTATGAACAGCTAGATGTATCGCAGACTTTTGAATGACATTTATATATTTCCTCAGTTTATAAGCTGCAAACTCGTTTACCCATGTGATAATGTTTGTTGTCTGTATGTTCACATTATTGACGCATAATAAAAGAGCTAATGATATTCAAAGTCGTGTTAGATTTACCATGAGAGTCTATACTCGTACATGACTTTCATATCCTTGATATCATATAAAATCTGACAACATATGTATCATTAAAATGTGATCACTAACCTGATTACCTCTTGTAGTAGCTCATCCTGCGAACCATACATGAATCTTAAACTATGATGATATATACGCAGTTATCTGCACAGTGGGTTTATTCCTACATATAGTGACCAACCTTAAAAGCTTACCCTATTTCATTCAACTAATAAGAGTTTTATAAACTTGACCTGTTTCACCAAAAAGTCACTTCATAGTAATTCGAATTTAAAGTAGTAAGGATTAGATGTTGATTATATTTTTCACCTCACTATACATTCCCACGTTTGCTTAATATTTGTATTTGACTCACTTAAATTGCACAATATTACATGAAGCTTACCGGTAAGTGAAAATTACATCAATGTTATTACGTCAGTAAGTAACAAATACACCTAATACAGCAAACATATCATACTTATTCAGGATTATGCTCTTCTGTGTCATCAAAGTCGCTTGCTAGGAAGCTTCATTGTGCAGCATTCAGGTAGCATGATACAAACATAATCCCTGTGTAATCATGGGGATGGTCGCTATGGCAGACCACCTTCTTTATATCACTTTAACCCTTTAAGCGCAGCAGATCGCATATATACACTTTTTTGTAGTCATGATGCTTTTATACAGAACGTATTCATCAGCCCTATCCAATAGATTTGGCATAGTCTCATGGGTGGGTATGATAAACCCCATATGATAAACCGCAAATTTTGCCAGTTGTTAACCAAATACCTGTGCTGCCTTGGTACATCATGACGACAAATGAACATGGACCTTGAGGCATCATCTGTTACTTAAAGAGTTATGTATACCAATTAAATTGACAATATCAACAATACTAAAGCTACTAATTCCCCTGGGAAGCATCCCTTGGTGTGGGAATAATGGAGTGGCAGTGTGGGTATATAAAATGAAGACATTGAATACCATGAGACATATTACATGACTCTCTAGTGCGGACAACTAGCGGGACTATAATAGCCGACAACATAGACAATTCAACAAGCATTAGCGTGATGAGGGTGCTTCTGTGCGTGCTACTTCTGCAGTGCTTTGGTAAGTACTAATACTCCTGTTTCTTTATATTCATAGTCAGATCATTATCTATAGCCAGAGATTGATAAAAACACATAAGACAACAGATATGGCGTTTATTTCAAGAGTTTGGTCCTAAGCCATACCCTGCAAGGCAAGTCAGAGGTCAAATCAGTTATTTTAATGAATATGTATAAGCAATTTGCATTCATTCCATGTGCTCTTGTAAACAACTCACAGAAGCAATACCTGGGTGAGTTCATACGAGTAGGGTCGAACTAAGGCTATCCTATTTGCAAGCTTCTTCAATTCCACATGGCAAAAGACCGGTAAATCAAGATACCTTGTGGAGGTATCTAATGATTACTTAGTCATAGAGTAGGAAAGATTCAGATGATTGATTTTTAAAAGGAATAACAATCAACCTTTAGCTTAATTCACAAATAAAGAGCTTAAACGTTTGGATAACCACAAATCCAAGTGTCCCTCTCAAGGCATGTGTCCGACTCTAGGTGAATCTACCCTATGTTCTATATTAGGCCTAATAAAAATAGGTTTGTTTCAGGTCACCCGACCAACCCCATCAAAATAGGGCCGACCCTACGTTTTTTTATACAATTTTGAAGAGATTTTCGTATTTTGACCCTTTTTTTTGGTTAGTTTTAAGGTCTTCGGAGAGGCTGGGTAGTACTTTCATGTTTAAAAAAAAAAGGTTAAAAAAAAAGAAGTCCCACCTACCGACCGACCCTACATTTTCTTGCCATGTTACCTGAAACAAACCTTTTTTTTTTGGCTTTAAATACATGCACATGCCCGGCTGCTAGAAAATCTTTGCATTTTATGTTTGGCAAGTTGTGTGAAAATGTAAGGTAAAGATGGTCCTGACTGAGAATATGGTTCGTATTTTTAGTATAGATAAAACCAATTATCCTAGTCAGTGCCACTAAATTTGATATATACCGTATTCGACGTAATAAGCGCCCAGGGCGCATATAAAATTATTTTAATGACATTTTAGTACTTAAGAGTTTAATTTTCCCCGAAGTCGCGAATTTTGACCCTTTGTTCTAGTCTCAAAATGCCTCAAAAGGGGGGGGGGCGCTTATTAGGGGGAGGGCGCTTATTACATCGAATACAGTATATATATATATGATAGAGGTCAGAAATAAGGTTCAGTTTCAAATGAAAATTTTGATTTGTCATCTCTATCCAGCGGCACATGCCAAAAAGACAGCAGCGAAGGCGGACCATTCAGTGTTCGGTCCTGGTAGGCTCGGGCTGGGTGGTTTCGGCAACCTTGGTCATGGATTCCAGCATGGTAGTTTGGGAACAGCCGGTCTGAGACATGGTGCAGGAAGCATCGGGTATGGACCTGGACGGGGCTTTGGACACGGGGCTGCATATGGAAACAACAGGATCAGCTCTTTACATGGCCTCAGTAACAGTTATGGTAAGTCTATAAACATGTACACTCTTATAATACTTCTGTGACAGTCGCGGAAAAATCATCTGGAGAAAGCGGGACTCAAACACATGACCTTCAGATGCATAGACCAGCTGTTCTATTGCTGAGCTACTTCCCCGTCTGACAAATTGATTGCCTTGTACGTTGTTGCGCTGATCATTTTTATTTTGGCAAAATACTCTTAGTACAAATGAAGCTTTTCGATAAAATGCCAAGTAATTTTGAAAGCCTAAATTCTCAGAGAGACTAAGTACTTAGTTACTGGATCGTTATGGTACAGAAGGGACAAGGATTACCTGGGTGATATCCCCTTGCTGATTTACCACCAAGGCACTGGGAATCCAACCCCTACACTTCCATAAACTGCTCTTTTCTCATTTTCCTTATGCATTCATTCCATATTCCATTCCTTGAAGTCACTCTTTAAGCGAGATTTAATACAGCAAAGGTCATGTAAATGTCACGGAAAGGCCATTAAAACATTTAAGCAGCTCTAAGTGGTCAAAGTATGACTTTAATAAGATTGCTTAAATACACTGATCCAATACCAAACCTTGACAGATTTGATAATCCTTAAAGGCCCCCTCTATATCTCCCCGTATACCTCGCCCATTTCACCTGCTATTACATTCATACGTTTAGAATAAACATGTTATTAATTAAAATTTACATTGTAGGTAACGTAGATCATGCCGGTCATGGTTATGGTGCAGCCCGTGGCAGTGAGGGTTACGGTCAGGGTGCCCGTGCCCACGGTCAGGAACACTACGGTAACGGTCACACACGGCAGGGGTACGCGGGACAGGCCCACACCGGACACAACCAGGTCTACGACCAGGGGAACCTGGACCAGGGGTATGCACACAAGGTGAGGCTTTATTATACTTCAAATCAAAGTTTTTTAGATGACAGCAACAAAAATCTTGGATAGATAGGTATTTTTTTCCCTATCTTTTTATAAATATACAGTATTTTTCTATTTTTCTAATATAAAATAGTGTGTTTAAACAAAATCAAAATTAGATAAAAGATGTCTAGGGTCAGCCAAATTCTGCTAGGCAGGGTTAGGTAACGTAAAGCACACCTTTTTATTTGGCCCGATATGATGCGTCAAGACTCGTGTTTCTTTGAGGACCTGACACACTATTATGTAGTGCCGGCGTTTGACTTACACACATTGTAGAAGTTTACCATGCCATACCTTCAGGAGTGTAGGGTCTGTATGACCCACAAATTCAGAACTGGTGAGTTAGTTATTCAGCATCTGAACAGTTAATGAGTGTGGTTTATAGGTGTATTTTTTTGACTGAGAAAGTGCTCTTATTAGCAACATGATACGGAACAGAACACTCTAAGCTGGATTATTATGAAAACATGCCCTAGGCTAATGTAATAATTCAGGATAAATAAAAGAAATTTCAACTTCAACTTCAACTACATAATACATTGATGAGGCTTTAGAAAATGGTAGAAGATGAACCTACTTTATCAGAAAAAGACTTAGCATGATGGCATAGCCTCAAATAATTGCTTTCTTAAGTTTGCTTTTTTAAATGCTTGTACTACAGGACCATGGTAGCAGTGGCCAGCAGGACAGCCAGGACTATGGAGACCACGGCCAGACGCGGGTGAAGCATGCCAGCGGTGGTCAGGACTATGGTAATAGTGGGCAGACCTTCGCAACTGGGCACAGCAAGGGCTACGGGCTAGAACATGGTAGGTCTTGGTATTAAAGAGATTTATATTATAGTTCAAGGTAACCTTTCCTCGATTGCAACAGTGGGTTTTTGAAAGATGCAAAGCATAATTCACAGCAAACCAATGTGTGTGAAATGCGTTGCTTTGAATAAATTTGGTTGTCTAAGTTTTCATGTAAACTAAAAAACTTATTCTAAATATGTGAGGTTCACTCAATCTATACCTAACTATAGCAACTGCCATCCATCAAATGGAATAGCAGAACTCACTAGTTTTACACGACGTGTATCATTGCCTTTATATATCTTATTTGCAAAGATACATTTGTATCATTATCAAGGCCGAATTTAGTTATCATTGGAAATTTGAACGAAATAGAATATTCAATTTCAGAATTACCATTCACATTTTTCAGGAAAGACTTATGGCACAGACTACACCAAGAAGTACGGCCATGATGATGCGTACAGCAAAGGGTCGCGTCACGGTCAGCACAGTGCCAGTCACGGTGCTACAGCAGGTGGTTACAGCGACCGTGGTCAATACGGGTCCCAGGGTAGGAGCGGATACGGCTCCCATGGACAGGCCGCTAACGGGTATGATGCTAGAAACCATGGGTATGGTAAAGACCAGGGCCATGCTGGAAACTATGGTCGGGGTTCATATGGGCACGGTCAGGGTTATGGGAGTGTGGATAATGGATTTGATCGGGTCGCTAGTGGACATGTTGACCATGGGAATGTGTATGATCGTGGCTATGTTGGTAGAAATGGGTACGGCAACGGTCAAGCCTATGTTGGAAATGGTGGGGTATACTAATGTAATCCTCTGAGTTTCATTGCTGCAAAAAGATTATTGTCAAAAGAGTCCACTATAACAATAGTTTACAGATGACAAAACGTATGCAATTACTTTTAATCATACGTCCGTGCCCAGCCCCTTTTGGTGCTGGGTTTTGAAATTATGAATACAATTATACTCAATTGTCAGTCTGTTCTCAAAAGTATAAGGCAACCAAAGTATTTGTACCAGTGATGTTTGATCAATTGCAAATTGTTTGTTATGCATACATTGACAAAGTGTTAGAGATTTTATCTTTGATGGGAACGATTGCAAATACCATACTAACCTAGTCTGGCATTGCTAGTATAATTTCAGTTGTAGGTAACCCATTTATAGCTCGCATTAATGCTAATACATTTAAATTATCATTTTGTTTTATGATAATTAGATACCAGAATTATTTGTATGTAACCTTACAGTTTTGTGTTAGGTTAGGTGAGGTATACTTCCCTCAATTCATGTCAGACGTGGACGCCTGGAGCGTTCTAGACTTCCGTCTATTTACTCTACTCGTAATATAATTATATCGCATTTGTTCACATTCTTCTTGACACAGTAGGGCCAGACCCGAATGAATAAAACCGAACAAAATATATTAATTATCGTTCTTGTTATATCTCACATATCATTATATTTTTCCCGCCAAAGGATTATTAATCGTGTGAGAATACTAGCATGTGTGATCAATACTCTAAAGGATATTGCAATACATTTTGCATACATATGTGTGTTTCCATACACTGCTCAGTGAACTAAAGATACAATCTAACACCTGAATTGAAAATAATGTTACTGTTACATTTTGAAAGACAAAGCGACAGTGTAAATACATTCTTTATTGGAATATATTTACACAATCCCATAGGATTTCCGTAGTATTAAGCATTTTCAACATTGAACCCAACAGACACAAAAATGGCATGTCGTTACGACACAGTATGATACAGGGAACAAGGCAACAAGGATATCGTTCACGAGTTGGGTTATGTCAATAGATTTTCATGTGTACATCGGAAAGTGATAATGTATGTCTTCTAAAAAAAGGGTATACTTATACATGTACAAAAGAGTCGAAAAGTTAGTAATGAAATTATGTTCTATATCATAAAAGATAACAAAAGTAAGTTAACATCTTGATAATGTCAGGGCCAGGTTTGGCTTGGGGAAGGTAGCGCAAGTATGGGCTAGGCGTGGGCAACGTGTTGGCCAGGTCAAGCTAGATGTAAAGGGGCCAGGGGGCCATGGGGCCAGGGGGCCAGGGGGCCAGGGGGTCAGGGGCCAGGGGGCCAGGGGCCAGGGAGCCAGGGGACCAGGGGACCAGGGGGCCAGGGGCCAAGTGGGGGTCAGATCGGAGGCCAGGTATAGGGGATAGAAAGGGGCTGAGTAGGGCAGGTTTAGGGCAGGTTTCTGTCAGGTCGCACCAAATGGAACCTAATCTAGGCCTGTTAGGGCTAACCGATGATGGGGAGTATTACATATAACAAAATGGTACAAGGTGCAACATAAAGAAATCTGGTTATACCCTGAGCACCCCCCCCCCCTCGCCCTCCGCTGTGTCTGTAGAAAGACGAGAGTAGTATAGTATGTATCGGAACGGGACTATAGTTAAGTACTGTTTATTACTCAATCGACATGCAGCCAATCAGAGGCCTCCATTTGGTCACGTGACCCGTTGCCATGGTAACGTGACCTACTTAGGGCTCTCAGCCAATCAGAAGCCAGCATTCTGGGTGACCTACTGACCTACTTAGAAGCTCTCAGCCAATCAGAGGCCGGCATTCTGGTAACCATGGTAACGTGACCTAATTACGTCACGTGACCTACTTAGGCTCAGCCAATCAGAAGCCGGCATTCTGGTAACTAGGGTAACGTGACCTACTTAGGGTTTTGTTTGTAAACAACACCACGTGGCTCTCTTGTTTGTAAACAACACCACGTGACACGTGACTGTTTGTAAACAAACAACTTATATATAGAAAATAAACACAACAAGTTCCATGTTATGCTAAAATTATATTTTCAAAAAAAAGCACATCTGTTACAGCGTCTATGTGTAACTACGCGCGTTCTCATTCAAACACTATAACACTATCATACCGTAGCAGCAGCAGGTAGGACTGGAAGAAAAGCAAGCGCACGAGCAGAAGCGACGACACCAGTTGCACCATCCGGCCGTCGCGTTGGTAGCCCTACTACTCGTCGCGCTTTCAACTGGAGGTTTAAGAGTGACAAATGACGATTCTTTGTCGATGCGACTGCTAACATCAGCAGCATCAGCAGCATCGGCAGCATCGGCAGCAGCATCGGCAGCAGCGGCAGCAGCCTCGGCAGCAGCGGTAGCAGCAGTAGCAGCAGCTGTAGCAGCAGTAGCGTGAGCATTAGCAACAACAGCAGCAGCGACAGTAGCAAGGGCGGCAGAGCGGGCACTAGCAGCGTTATCAGCGGCGACATCGGCAGCCGCAACAGCATCAGCAGCAGCAGCGTCGGCATCGGTGGCATGAGTAGCTGCATCGGCGGCAGCAACAGCAGCAGTCACAGCCGCAGCGGCAACAACAACAACGTCATCACAACCAGCGTCACTAACAGCCGCAGTAAATGCAGCAGTAGCACGCTGAGCAGCACTAGCAGCAGCAGTAGCAGAGGCTACAGCATCAGCTTCACATTCGCGCGCCGCTTCGTCATTCCGCTTCATGTCACGGTAGCAACTTTCCATCATGGGGATCTGCAAATTGAGGCGCGGTGCTGGCGGTGGTAGTAGTAGTTGTAGTAGTAGTAGTAGTAGTAGCGTGAACGATGATGACGATGCCGAATACGGTTTCACTCCCCCTTATATACCTTTACTCCCCCCTTTTTTCAAGCCACCGGCCAGCTGCCCCCTTACGGCAGGTCTTTAGATCAGCCTTAAGTCGCTTACTACACGGCTCATCATCCCTCTAATCGCATTTTCCAGCCGCCGGCCGGCTAACTGCTGACGACAGGAGAGGGTGATTTGTTTTTCTTTAGATTTAAGCTGCTTACCACACGCACACCCTCTAGTCACAGACAGAGTGACAGAAAGGGAGGGGGTCGCTTTGTTCACGCTACCTGTAGTTGTTTTTCTATACACACGCTGAGCCCATGACCCGCTAATCCTTTATACAGGTAACACGCGTTCAACTAATTACTCTATTGTATGACAGTCAGTACACGGATTTAATTTTAAACCACCTTCCCATCTGGATCCATGTCTGGCGGGGTGGAAGGATCCAGCTGAAAAGCGTGATTAGGGCTTTTGTTTCTCTTATGATAGCAGCAGGTCAGCATGCGACAGCTGAAAATGTCAGACTCGCCGCTCCTATAAAAGACTGAGATGCGTCTCTCTTTCCACACACCCTTCTACCATTGCCGCCGACACCGCCACCGCCGGCCAGCCGACCGCCGCCACCGCCTGCAGTCACCGCCATCACGCCAGCAGGGAATTTCGAGCTGAGTCTGCTTATTGCTTATTTTTTTTCTTTGAGCTTTTTGTTTTTTAAAATTTTTATTTTCACTCAGTCTTTTTTGTTTCGGAGGAAAGAAATATGGCGCTGCAGAGGGCCCGAGTTTCTAAAAGACGGTCGCGCGAACAAAGTGCCCTCCTCAACTGCCCGGCTATTTTTTTATCTCAAAGGAGAGAGCGTCACGTAGTTGAGGTTCACGCTTCTCTTGAAGCGTACCGAATTCTCGAGAAATGCAAAGCTGAGCGCCATCGTCGTTATACAAGAGCGGAAAAGGAAAACGTAGCGACATGGCCATAGCCGTCTTCTCAGAACAGTATTTACTCTACCATTGCATAACAGCCGCTCTCAGCGCCCCCACTCGTTGGGCGTTTCATGAAAAGAAAGAGCGCCGCTACTCTCCTCACCCTGCCTCCTCTTATAAAGTGAGAATAAGTGCTATGAAACGATTCGACAAGCCGATCGGTTTCTTGGGAGCGACTGCAGCTCCCACTCGGTGGGCGCGTGTTGTGGCCGACGTGAACACGGTCTCTAAACGTTTCGACATCGTCACTTGTTATCCCGCATATTGCAACGCAGCCGAATTGAAGAAGATAGGGACGCACTATTTTAAACCATACGCTCCAATATGTATTTGTCACCGCCGCGCTCACACGCCTTATTGCTTTTTCGAGACGATCGTGTCACAACACAGAAATAGAAAAAAAAGCGGCAAAGCGACGAGCTTTGCCTAAATGATCAAAAAAAAATAAATAAAAAAATTAATCTCCTCCTCCTCCTCCTCCTCCTCCTCCTCTTCTTTTTAAAAAAATAAATAAATATTTGTATCAGACTCCTCTGGAGTCTGATACAAACATTTATGACTATTGAGTGAAAATAGAATTTTATCGCAAAAAAAAAAGAAAAGAAAGTCACTTCTGCCGCCGCTACTGTGACACCGGCCGGTATCAATAAAAAGGTCGGCTGACTTTTCTCCACAACCATTCACTACCGACCGTTCGAGTGAGAAACACAGCAGACAGTCAGACACACAACCGCTCTCTGACGCGTCCTGAAAAAAAACAAAAAAATGTCGAGTAGTAAAAGCAAACTCTTCACAGAAATTCATTTCGACGCTCGACTACAAGGACCCTTTAGTTGTATCATTAGCGGTCCGTCGGGTTGTTGAAAATCGCGCTTGGTGGATCAATTTCTGAGCGACGTGAACAATTTGGTCACGCCGCCGGTGGAAAAGACTTTTTACCATTACGGCGAGTGGCAACCTCTGTTTGAAAAAATGCAAAATCAGTACGGTGTGGAATTCAGAGAAGGTCTTCCTAGCAAAGAGTCTATAGCGGGAGACGTGGAAGTAGCAGAAGACGCTTTACGACCACACACTCTACTGATATTGGACGATCTGATGAGCAGTTCCAATCAGCAAGTGGTAGCCGACATCTTTACTAAATACTCGCATCACTGGAACGTGAGCGTCATATACATCACTCAGAACCTATTCCAGAAATCACCCGACTTTCGAACTATGAGTCTGAACGCTCCCTACATGATCGTTTTCAAGAACCCGCGCGACATGGGGCAAATAGCTAGTCTGTCTCGCCAGGTGTTTCCGTCCAACGTGGCGGCCCTCTCTAGTATATTTACCCATGAACTCAAGCGACCTCACTCATACCTCCTTCTGGACTTCAAGCAGTCAACACCTGACGATCTGAGAATACGCTCCTCTTTGACGTCCATACACTCTCAGCTAGTATTTGTACCGCTAGACAAAAAAAAGAACAAGAGAAAGCAGTAGCAAATATGTCTTCTCATCTACTCGAAAGACACTTTGGTACTCTCAAGCACTTAGCTAAGTGCTCGCCAAAGGACTGCTCGCATCTAATAGACTCTGGAAGCGACGATCTGATCGCAGCATTGAGTGAGATCTGTCACAATTTACTGGTAGGGAACATCCCGCTCAGCGACAAACAACTGGACAAGCTTCGAGAATCGGCTGACGTGTTGAGGGAGGTCGGCAAAAAATCTACGCCCATCAAGAAAAAGAGACGCGTCTTGGTACAAGAGGGAGGTTTCCTCATTCCGGCTCTCATAGGGATGGCCTTACCGCTTATAAAGAGCATTCTCCGTATATGAGACACCTCATTCGACACCTACTCGCCGACAGTACCACCGCTACCGCCACCGCCAGCGTCATCGCCACCGTCGTCCCCATGACGGACTCAGAGCAGCAACAACACTACAAACGCTTAGCGCTCGTGGATCCTGAGACGCTCTACAAATCATCACGAGCAGGTCTACTTCATCATGTGCCCGCTGCTGCTACTACTAGCGCTGCTACTACTGCAGTCGCTGCTGCTAGTACTTCTACTGCTCCAAACCTTCCTCCTCTTCCTGATGAGCGTACTGAAAAGAACGAGAGTTCCGCTTCTGCCACCGCCGCCCGCCTACCTGCCGATATGGCCTATTACCACAAGCAGGCAGAACAGTCCCTTCATCCCGACGCGGCCTTGCACCAGGTGCTACAGTTTATCTACAGGGACTTGGACTTAGTGTTGAACGATCCCACTTTGGAATTGCGCGAGAAAATGTTGAAATACCGAAGGTTGTTGAATAGATTGCAATTTTTTCTCGCGAATCCCAACAACAGCAACATCTCTTCGTCCTACACTTCTTCGCCCCCGGCTCACCTCCGTCAGTCTGCTGAAGAAGCCAGCGCGTCCCTACTTGAGCGGTTGGTGAACCAAGTTCCCAAGAGGAATCGCACCCGGACCGTGGCGCTGTACAAACAATTGGAGAAATCCGGTGTGGTCAAGTGGAAGGAGGACGGTGTGGTGCGCGAGATGTCGGGTCGGAGAATACCACCTGAGCATCGCATCAACATAGTGGACTTACTGAACGACGCCGCCAGGTTCAGGAAGACGGCACCCAGACCGGCGGGCTTCTCTCCGTTCACAAAAGCGCTGCGCGAAGCAGTTCCCACAGACTCCTTGATCGGAAACCATCTGTATAAAGTGAGCGGACCTGGCCAAAGCTTGGACACACGCCTTGCTGACAGAGGTCGGAAACGACCGAGCTTCGACTCGGAAGAAGGAGAAGCAGCAGCAGCAGCAGTAGCAGCAGCAGACTCTTCTCTCCAGGTGGACGATCAATCCTCTGACGACGAGGAGGGCAGTGAACTTTTCCAAACTCCGACTTCCTATAGGAGCGCGGGGAGTAATAAAAGGAAAGGGCGCAACCGCCTAGCGGCGACGTCGTCGTTCACGCCCTCAACAAGTCGACGATGGGCAAACCAGTGAAGAGACTGACCAAGAAGGAAAAAGAAAAGAAGCGCGTAGTAGCTAGATATACCGACGTCAAAGCGCCCTCCAGTTTCACTAGCGTGACTAAACTCCAGAAACATCATTTTCGCCACCTAAACCCGGCCGTCATGCGAGATGCTTTAGTGTCGCTGGACGCCTACACTAAACATAAACCCATTCGGAGAAAATTCGCAAGGAACAAGACTATAACCGGCGCAATCGATCAGCAGTGGCAGATAGATCTGATGGACATGCAAGCTTTGGCGTCTCACAACGACCGCTTCCGGTACGTGGTGACGGCGATCGACGTTTTCTCTAGGTACGCGTGGGCCGTTCCCATTAAATCCAAGAGCGGCGCTGATGTCACCGAGGCCTTCCGAGAGATGACAGGCACTGGCGAGAGACGACCGCGCACTGTTCAGACAGACAAGGGGAAAGAGTTTTTGAACAAGATCTTTCAAGATCACTTGAAGAGCGAGGGCATAGAGTTCTTCACTGGCGAGAACGACGACATCAAAGCTAGTCTAGTGGAGCGCTTGAACCGCAGTCTGAAGGAGAAGCTGTGGCGTTATTTCACACACAAGCGCACGTATCGCTACGTAGACGTACTGCACCATGTAGTGTCTTCTTACAATCGCACTCACCACAAGACGTTGAAAATGGCGCCGGCTCAAGTCAGCTCGGAAAACAGCGAAACAGTTTTCTACCGACAAGATCTCCCAACTAACAAACAAATCGACGAAATATGGAAAAAGAAGAAAAAAACAAAGACGTCCGCCGTCGACGTCATCGCTCCGGGTGACAGAGTGAGGATGTTGAGAACTAAAGGCGCCTTCGACAAAGGGTACGAGGGAAACTGGCGCGAGGAAGTGGTCGACGTTGCTAAGACGTTGGGAAGCAGAGGGTTCGAGCTGAAAGACGACAAGGGCGAGGAGATAAAAGGCGTCTTCTACCCGGAAGAGGTTCAGAAGGTGTACAAGAGTCGTTACGACAACAACTACCTGATAGACGAGGTGTTGCGCCGCAAGACCGTCGACGGTAAAGAGTTAGCTTTCGTACGTTGGTTAAGTTACGACGACAAGTTCAACGAGTGGATCCCCGTCAAAAAAATAACGTAGAAAAAAAAAAAAAAAATGAACATCACTCTACCTAGCAACAGCTGTATGGAGTATTATCCTGACAACAGCTTGACGTCTTTCCGAACTCACTTCGACTCGCCGCTCCTTCTGCCCGAAGCGTACGAAGCGGCTCTGACTGAGATCATCCTCCCTACAGAATGGACTAACGTGCACGACGACGACTTGATCATCATTGTTCCTCTGCGCACCAAGGGTTCGCTAGAGGAGGCGATCCAGGTTTTAAAAGAAACTAAATTCGCCGAAGGAAAAAAACCACAGGTAGACTGGAGGGGAATGAAAAACGCGAACGGTCTGAGCAAGCTAACGTTCAGCTCAAAATTCCCGCTGAGCTGGAAGGAAGCGAGCTATGTAACGGTGGAAGAGATATCAGACACGTCGGAAGAGCAGCAATTGAAACCAGAAACAAAAAGGTTCAAGAGAGAGGTCGACTTGAGACAGACGAATGCCGTATACAAGCAGTTCTTGTCCCCGGCGGTGAAGAAGAAGGCGATCAGCGATCAAGCAAGACAGATGATCGAAGAGATGGAGAAAGACATGGGAGTGCGCAGTTTCATGCCAAACATATTCGAGATACCTCCTATTTTCACCGGAAGCAACCACACCCTAATCGAGCGCTTGAGTGAGACGTTGCGAGATGACAGACTAGAGGGCGACAGCTTCTTGCTCAAACCGATGCGGATCTTATCGTACGACGCCAAGACGAAATGCGTCACCATCAAACCGCCGAGACACTGTGCTGTCCTGCTGAGTCAGCATCTCGCATGCGTTCTAGGCTTCGGAGAGAAGACGTGTTTCGCGTCGCCGACTACCGGCGCCTACTCGATGGATGTTTACGGGGACGTGCACTCTGTGTACATATACACCGACATGATCCAGGAGAGACGTGTGGGCGACATGCAAGTGCCGCTGTTGCGCTGCGTCGCGGTGGACAGAGGCGGAAAGCGTCGAGGTGGCGTGCAAGCTATCAGTTTTCCCCATTTGGATTATTTCCCCTTGAAATCCAAGAGGTTTACCGAGGTCGGCATCTATTTAAGAGACCGATCCGGTCATTCCATCCCATTCAGTAGAGGCGAGGTGACCGTGACACTTCATCTGAGACCTATTGAGCGCTGAAAGAGAGAAAAATGATGCGTCAACGCGTTCCGTACTTTCCACCCAGGCGCACCGTCGGCAAAGGGTACAGCGATTACTACAACGCGCAGCTGGGCAACGGCGTGAACATGTACAGTGGGCGCTCTTTCCAGAGCGGGCACGGTTTGGGCGGCGCTCTGTTAGGTCTGATGCGCTCGGCTACCCCGCTATTGAAGTCGGTGGGAAAAACGCTGCTCCGCGCCGGTGTGGGCGTAGCTAAAGATGTGCTGGCTGGTCGGACTTTAAAGAGCAGCGTGAAAGACCGAGGCGCAGGCGCTCTGAAATGACTGGCGAGTACGGCGTTCTCGGGAGGAAAGACGACTGTCGCGTCTAAGAAAGGGTCGAAACGTCGCCGGCATTCTCCTCAGACGGGCGGTGGCTCTTGCAAGAGACGTAGAGGGGATGTATTCGACCGGTAAGCGCCTAGGCGTTCAGGTATAAATAAAAAGACTGGAGGCGGCCGGCGTCAGTCTGTCGGCCGCGTGAAGAGAGAACACAATGGCTTACGTACACGAGAGCAGTAACGAGTGCGCGCTCTCTGAGCTCGACCTGCACACCGTAGCGCCGACTCAGACTACTATCTTAAAGTCGTCTTTCCTGGGGATAGAAACAAAAAACTCTTTAGAGGATGGAGGTAACATAAATTTCACCATCAACAAGTCGCAAGAGTACACAGACCTGAACGAGAATTACCTTCATCTGGAATGTCAAGTGCTGAAAGCGAACGGAGCGGCGATCGAGGACACCGACACGGTAGCTCCGGTGAACAACTTGGCTCACTCGCTCTTCAAAGACGTCCAAGTCTCCATCGGCGGTTTCAAAGTGTCTGGCAACACCGAGACCTACCCTTACCGAGCTTACTTGGAAGGGTTACTCAACTACAACAAAGATGTGAAGGACGGCGTCATGAGCGCCCAGAGGTGGCATGAAGATACGCCCGGTCAGTTTGACACGTTGACTGACGCGAATGCGGTGTACAAAGCGCGCAAGAAGCTAATCTCCAACAAGCGCTTTTCGCTGATGGCGCGACTGCACTTTGACCTGGCTCATCAACCGAAGCTCATCACTCTGAAACAGGCGGCGCCCTCTTTCTATCTGATGTGCGCCGCTGACGGAGGCTACAGCTTGAAGATCTACAAAGCAAAGCTATACGTGCGACGCGTGCTGGTGGCGGACGCTGTAGCGGAAACGCACGAGAGAGTGGTGATAGAACACGGGCCCTTCGACTACCCGGTGAACAGAGTGGAGGTGACGACGTACGCCATCCCTCAAGGTAACAGAGATCACAGCTACACGCACTCCAACACAGGCCAGCTTCCCAAGTCGATGATGATTTGCTTCCTGGACCACGACGCCTTCAATGGTAGCTACACCAAGAACCCGTTCGAGATGAAGCATTACGACATCAGCTCGCTTCAAGTGATAGTGAACGATCAGAAAGTGCCGAACGACGCCTACGTGCCCGACTTTAAGACCAAAGCGGCCGTGAGAGAGTACTTGGCGCTACACACGGAAACGGGGATGTACGAGGGCGCGCGCTCCTGCGGTATTTCATACGATCAATTCCTGAACGGTTACACGGTGTTCCCCCTCGACTTAACCCCAGACAGATCGCACGACGGGTGTCGCGTGAACCTTATAAGAGCGGGTCAGCTGAGGGTGGAAGTCAGTTTCCGCTCGGCGCTACAAGCGACAACAACGGTGCTACTCTACTTGGTGTACGACAACGTCGTCGAGCTGACCCGAGATCGACACCCCATCACCGACTACCACATGAACTGAAGACAAGACGGCGGTACTTGGCGTATCGTATGAACACGCTTGAAATAAGCAGAGTGTTGAAGGAAAACGTTCACACAAAACATCGTTTCCTGGGCGTTTTCTCTTGTGACACTATTCCGAAGCACCCTATCAAAGACACTTGTTTCGTGAGCAACACAGATCCGCAACATTTACCAGGTCAGCATTGGGTGGCGTTTTACGTGTCGAGCACGGGTGAAGTGTACTACTTTGATTCCTTCGGCTTACCGCCGCTGAGTGCGGAGTTCTTGTCTTTCGTGGAACGCTCTGCTCCGTTCAAGTGGCAAAGAAACCGCATTCAACTACAAGACACTTCTGCTGACACCTGTGGACCTCATTGCGTTCATTTCCTAATTGAAGCATGTCGAACAAGAAACCCCAAGAAGTGTGTCATGCGCATGAGCAAAATCCCAAAGCTGAGCGACCGGGCCGTGAGTCAGAAGCTATCGATGATGCTGTTGTGACGGGTTGTTGCGATGGCGGCCGTTTCATGGAGGCAAAGATTCTCTGCCTTGCCGAAATGGTGTTGGATTTATCCAAAGTCGTGCAATGTCTATTGCAGAGAAGTCGTCCGGGGTGTGGTGGTGCGAGTGACGGCGGCGTGAGACTTTGCGGCCTGTTGAGTTGCTGCAAATCGAAGAAGCAAGCTAAAAAAGCATAAACTTGTGTGTTTTTTCTGATTGAAATGAAAATAAAGAATAAAATGAAAAAGAAAAGAAATTATCTTGTTGTGTTTTTATTTCTATATATAAGTTACATAACTTTTTTTTGTTTGTTTGTTTACAAACAGTCACGTGTCACGTGGTGTTGTTTACAAACAAGAGAGCCACGTGGTGTTGTTTACAAACAAACCCTAAGTAGGTCACGTTACCCTAGTTACCAGAATGCCGGCTTCTGATTGGCTGAGCCTAAGTAGGTCACGTGACGTAAGTAGGTCACGTTACCATTGTTACCAGAATGCCAGCCTCTGATTGGCTGAGAGCTTCTAAGTAGGTCAGTAGGTCACCCAGAATGCTGGCTTCTGATTGGCTGAGAGCCCTAAGTAGGTCACGTTACCATGGCAACGGGTCACGTGACCAAATGGAGGCCTCTGATTGGCTGCATGTCGATTGAGTAATAAACAGTAGTTAACTATAGTCCCGTTCCGATACATACTATACTACTGACGAGATATGTGGGTACAGGCTACCACAACACCACCAGGACTTGACCTGCACCTCATAGTAGCACCGTCTACATACACTGAAAATCCATAGTTTGAAAGGGTTAGTCAATACAGACTAACCTAGGTTGGTCATATGAGTGTTAGTCACAATGGCAAAGTTTATTCAAAAATGACCATGGGGTCAGTCAGTAGTGGCTAACCTAGGTCCATCATTGGTGTGTTGAATTTGTATACCACTAGTTGGGGCCACCTGTGATGAACACTCCCCCTGGAACTAGAAATACTAAGGTGCGTTGGTCAGTAGTGACCAACCTGACAATAGTAACTAATCTAGGTTGGTCGTATAGGGAGCCAAAAAATGACGTACTAGGTTAGGCACTATTGACTGAGAGGTTGGGCATATAGGGAGCCTAGGAATATCAGTGTAATTAAGACCAGAGAATTTGGTGAAACATCCTATATGGAGGTAGTGATCATCCAGTATGGGCGCTACCTCATCAACATAAGCTACCATCACCTCACACCATTTAAACATTTAGGAGCAGCTCACACTATGCTAACAATCACAGATCTCAGACATCACAGTTTTACAGTGCTCATTTATGACAGACAGTGGACCCTGGAGGTGGTGACCCGGGATCCTACCAGGATGAATGAATGAAGCACAAGCAAACAGAGATGAAAACAGGACATTAAGGGGTGCTCCCCACTTGGAGGGTTACACTCAAGTAATGACTCCCTGTAGTTTTATCAATGAAAGGGGCATTCTCACCACTCACACTTACCACATAGCAGACTAGAATAGTACTAGAATTGTGAGTGGGAAACGCTCGGTGAGAATGCCACTTTAAGTTTCTCTCTGGCGCCTCGCCAAATTCTCTGGTCTAGCCTTTAGCAGCGACAGCTATGCCATGGCTCTTCACTGGTACCCGTCCCCGACTGGCCTTCTCAGCAACCAACAGCAGAACAGTAGTTGACCCAGCATGCTTACATACCGGGTACAAGGCCGAGTGTGGCATTTAAACCTGTTTCATGGCCAGACCCTGTCCTACGCAAGTAGCGTATGTAGATACCGATGTTCATATTGGGGTAGTCTACATGGTGTTTCAAGCTGGCCCCAACTCGTCCTTGAACGGGTATGAGCGACATTGCTGGCATCTGAGGGGCCATGACTGCGTCACTTACCCTACCTGGTACCCATCCACACTTTTAACATCGCAGCACCAAGCGTGCTGGAACTACTTTCCCCATCAACCATTCGTGCCTGCGATGACGGTCGGGTACAGAGGTTGAGGTGGTGCCAGCTCAAATGGGAGAGCTACATTCCTGCATATATCCATTTCACAAGAATGTACATAATTCATGAACACTATTCCCTTGAGATGTTGCCTTCTAGAACTTCATTTGCCTCCTGAAAGAACATTAAAGAAATATTATTAAATAATATTATGTATGAGAAGCTAAATCAAAATCATTCATTTCAATATCCCTGCCAGCTCCCGTAGCCTTCTGACCTTCAAAAGATCTAACATCTTTTTGGCATAACATTCAATTTATTCATCCCTTAACTAAATCAGAAGAGAGTGGAGAGGAAGGTACATTTAATTACATGAAAGCTAGACGCAATATTATGTTAGAGGAATGCCGCTGAGTCTGCAGCACTAACAGTTTTTCTCATTTCTTAATATATAATGGGAATACAGATCTATACTTTCACTGCCAAAAAAAGAATTGTCTCATTTCAAGAATAAAAGATAAATAAAGTTGCCTTATGACAATGATTTAATTTCCATAAACCTGCTAGAGTTACATGCCTGGCGGACAAATGACTAGTTTTAAAATAAATATTTTTCTTGAAATTTTCCTAAAACAATTCATTTGTCTATCATATAAGATGGGTTATCTTATTTTCTTGGATTGAGAAATTTATTTTTTTGGCTATGTTAACTTACCGCTGCCATTTGTACAGTGGCACAATATGTACAGAATATCCCCATCACGAGGTCATTACAAGGCGTTCCCTGCGAGAAAAGAAACACATGGAATATAAACAACTTGTTTTTTTAGAGCATTTAATGTAGTTTGAACTCATTACTATATATGTATACCACTCAAGATGTGTAAGGAGGTAAATTTGCTACAATTTTCTTTTCAAAATCAGAGAGTTACAGTTACCTCAGCAGTGCTGAATTCATGCACCCCAATAAGAATTAAACTTCAACTTGTATACAGACACAATTATTAGGAAATAGCTGAAATGGCATATAGAGCCCAGTGGATGGTCGATATCATAGGATCAAGCCATTAAAATGACATAGTAGGGAATTATTAAAGGCTAAGATAGCACAAGGCCTGGTTAGCCTTGACTAGGGTACAAGGTGCATAAGAAAGTTTTTCAACAAGAGACATCTTATATTTCATTATTCGAACTCTTCTTTACATGATGTAAATAAACCTTTCACAACCCGTAATCTGCTAACAAATTGCCACTGTCTTATCATTTTATGTGTGACGTCATAGCGATGCAGTTACCTACTACTGATACATACAAGACCAGTGGATATCCTTTATTTCGAATTCCGTGCCCTAAATGAATTACGGGGTTATGAACTGATCTATATCTATGATGCATTCTATGCTATATAATGGTAAGCTGTACCAGATCAGCAGTAGGCCGCTATCTCGGTAATATATGTGACTTATAGTAGCGTATAATGCTATACACCTCTGACTGCTAATGTTAATGTTATATTTGTATTATGTCTGACACAAGGAGGTGTGGTCAGCCCACTAACTTACTAAGCAGGGAGATTACACTTAATAGGATCAGCTTTGGAAGTCCTGGAATCTGATGGATATAATCCCAGTCGGCACCATTCAACCCTTTAATGGCAGCATAGCAATGACATATAGCGTCCTGGTGCATGAGTACAGTGCAGCTAATTAATTTAAAAGGTTCCTATCTAACAGGGGAAGCCTTGATATTTTAGACCATGCTGGACCACCCAGTAGCATGTAGAAAGTTATGGGTCTTGAGCACGGGAATTTCAACAGTCTCAGCAAATAGTGTTTGTGTGTGTGAGCGTTTTAGGCCATATATCCTAGCTATTGGACAATAATATTTGGCGTGACCACGTTTCTTTCACCTTTCCTACCATTTATACATAACCTTACTTCAATGTAGAATTTAATTTGATATCAATATCATCTACACAATTGTTTTTTTTTGTCGTTACAGGCCACATAGCAATGAAAATACTCAGAAATACTACAGGCCCGGACCCAAAACTGCGGACTACCTGACAAGTGTTAGTTTCTACTTTTGCAGTGAACATAGACCCTTTTGTGGCATTGTGCTCTGCTTAAAGGGTTAATAGTCTCACGGTTTGTCTTGTACTGCACAGATGTGTGTGAGATTAAGGCACAGTCCACCAGACGTTAATAGGATACCACGTAAACCTGTTTGTTGGCTCCACCATCTGCCAACAAAATTGACTTTTTAATCCATTTGTATTTTTCAGTAGAGTGAGTCATTGCAGTTGCACCTGTTTGGTAGTCGCCAGTAAAAATAGTGTAATCTAACTTTGAAAGTTAAGTAATTCCCACAGAAAAAGGGAATTCATCAGTCTGATTTCTAATTCCACCAGATGCCAATTTTTCACCACTTCCGCTTATATCAATTGGAAATTTCCTGTATAATTTGATTTTTCAAGTTCATTTTTGAAAACATATCAAACTCTGGATACCCTATTGCTAAATTCCTGACCTCTTTATCTAAATAAAACTTGTCTTGCATTCGACTAGTTTGTGGGAAAAGAATACAAAAAATAATAACTCCTGCCACTAATGCTAAAGTATTATATGGTCCACAATTTTTTTTTCTCAATATTTTATATAACATCTAGAGTTGAATGTTAACACGCAAAACCAGACACAGTCAAGTCAATTTTTAATTTTATTTTAAAATTTAGCGAGCAGTTGTTGTACATCAGGTCAATATCATAAATGAAAAGTGGTTTGTTTGAAGTTGATCGATGTTTGGAGTAAATCATTACTCCTCTTTAAGATACAACATCTAATATCCAACATAAACATATTCTATACAATAGAATGTGAGGTAGGTACAAAAACTCACCTCTATTTCCAATGAAGTCCTGAACTTGTGTCTGATTTGTTTGAACACGATGGCGTGTGCGATAGGCACCAGTAAACAGCAGCCATACATAGCACACGACTCTCCGACCGCCTCGGCCACCCGCCCAAACACCACACACGGGCAGAAAAAGGCACTCACGGCCAGCCCAAGGTTAGAGAAACAACCACACAAGCCATGTGTCCACCCGGCCATGGTTAGGACTTTTGAGGGCTGACGGTTTAACGGAAAAATCCAGTGATGTGGCCAGATCTCAAATCTGACGGATCATTGAAGCATATTTATATGCTTATGTAGAGACCTGTTCCTGACAAAGCAGCCGGATAATCGAGGGTTTTTATCCAGTTTTCACTGTAGTAGAATGCTCATAGAAATCCTCAAATAGAGACGAATTTGTCAATGTGTGTAACTTGTTTATAAATCCGATAGAGAATTTCAAGAATGTGTGTAAAATCCTAATTTCTAGATATCTCCTCCTGGGCAGAGTATGCTTTACTTCAATTACACCTCAATTTGGTACAAACGTCTGCTTTAAGCATTGGCTGATATAACAGGTCTCCAAGATGATCCAGTGCTTCATAAACTCCAGGGTAATTGTTGTACTAGTGTAACATGGACTTTCATCGTCGCAAATAGGCTGATTTTGGTTTCAAGTGTTCTCCTTTTAAATCGCTTTACCAAACCGCTATTGTCAAGTTCCGTGTAAAAGTATGTCATATCGTCCAAATGAATGCTTCAATGGCTGCAAGGTTTGTTGGCCTCATTGATCCGAACATTCCTTCAAATGTGGCTTTACCTCTGCCTTATTGGTCCCAAATATCAAGACTACCTGAGAGTCTAGTTCTTGCTGCACTGTATCCAATACTATACCTGGATCACGTCAAGTTAGGCCGTACAAAGGAGGTGTGGCAATTAAAGCTGAGGTGTTGGTCCAAGTCCACTTGAGGGGCTGAAAAGGGAGAAGGGTGTGTGTAAGAAGCTCTCACAAACTTATTGGCTGTATCCTGCAATGTGTGTTTAATGAGGTTACTCCTGGTCTTAATTATAAAGTCAAAAGATAGAGGTAGTCAGAGGAAGGCTGGCCAATATAACAATGCAAGTGCATGGTATACACAACCAACCACAAAGCCGTGGTTTACGTCATAATTATTTATTCGATAAAACTGTTCATAAAGTTTAGTTTCAGCTAGTTACTGGAAAAGTTAATTATTCCATCTTAATAAATAACAATACTACTAAAATTGCGACTTTAAATGAGACTTTGAAACCATCTGCAACACTAGAATCAGGCTACCCAGTGACAGTGTCATGATTCACAATTATGACGACGGTCCGTAAAGAAGAGAGTACATGACGGAAATGTTTCTGTTTGACAAAAAGGGGCTTCCATAAAGTATACATTGTCATGTACATTTTCTCCAGAAATTGACCCCAAGTCCCCCCCCCCCACCTAAAGTTATTGTCCATATTAAAACAAAGGGTTTATGTACGCAAAGATTTTCAGAAAACAGACCCTTCCCCCCGATTCGTACGTACATACTTTATGGAAGCTCCCTATATGAGTACTCAATGTACATGTGAGATATCTAACAAATAGTGAGCCCTATAGGGTGGTAAAACGTGAAACTCACCGTTATATGAGAGGGTAGGTCCACAATGTGTTGGTGATATGCACCATGTGTGTGCCCGGTGGGTGTAGAGTGGCCAATAAGCCGGTATAATGTTACACCAACACCCCAGGGCTAACCCTTTAAGGACAGCATCATACTCTGGGTGCCAGGTTGATTAAGGGAGTGGTCATTTTTTAACAACAAGGGGGGATTGGTGGATTTGGGGGGGGGGGGGACAAAAAAATGTGGACCCCTTGAAAGGGGGGGACCAAAGAAAGTTGAACCTCTCTTGAGGGGTGGACCAAAAAAATTACACCCCTTTTTAGCGGAAAAGCCAGCGCGTTACTATAGCTGAAAGGGGTCAGCCGCGCTTAATTTCAGCCTGCCTGGAGGAGGGACCGAAAACGTTTCGACCCCTCTCGCGGGGGGGACCAAAAAAATCTCGATCCGCTCGCGCAAAAAACACCAACCCCCCCCTGTTGTTAAAAAATGACCACTCCCTAACCAGCATGATGCATCTCTGCCTAGTAGCTCAATAACACGGCGTGAATGCTTCACACAGGCCCTTTCTGAGTGCAACAATTAAAAGTATTCTTTTTAGATGCATCACAAGTTTATCACTTACCAGCGCTGCATTTTCGTATTATAATAGTAAAATAATATCATGTTGCATTTAAACATTTTCCTGTTGTTAAAGGGTTAATGCTTCGCTCCGGGGTGTGCTAACTTCGGCCTAAGGGGAGTAAACCTGAATGACCTATACAGCTTCCTAATCCCAGATTAACCCTTTAAGGGCCGCACAGTACCTGAACGTGCGATACCTATGCATAGTATTGCTGCATGAATGCAGCCCTGTTGGTGTCAACTTGCCAGGGCTGCATTTAAACATCACGTGGACCCCATGGATTAATGTTGCAATTGGCTGAGTTACTCAACAGTACATGTACTTTTGAGGTTTTCATGACAGTAAATGACTATCAAATGCATGGTTAATACGCTATGTATATCACACCAGTTACGTATTCCTATAATTCTCGGAAAATTCTCCCATGTTATATACGCCTAACTTTCGTATAAACCGCAGCTCTAACTTTGACGGAATATAAAATCCGCAGAGGGGTTCTGAGAATTGCTAATTTGGTAAAAAAAAAACTTGTGTATAAACCACATTCTATAGGACTACTGTGGTCATACTTTATTTCGCTGGGTATATATTTTCGCTATATTTACGGAAATGGAAAATCCGCGAAATTCTTATATACTACAGTATGGAATAAATACCCGTGAATTAGTCTTTTTTGCCACCTCAGCGAAAATTTACACCAGTGAATTTAAGTACTTTCACAGTATATTTGGCATCAAATGAAAGCTGAGTCTGACACGCATACAACTACAGCTTGACGTAGGCTTGAGCGGGGTGTGAGGTTGCGACAGGGTCGGAGGGAAAAGGTAGCGGAGATCGGAAGGTTAGAGATGCAGCTATGGTTAAAGAGGGGAGGGGGGCACATAGAGAAATTAAGAAGGGACATTTTGTACATCGTGTCTTACACTCTAGCCCATGAAAATTTCATATACGACTGGAGTCTTTAAACGCACACTTCAAATCGTTGCTAAAAACATATACTGTGAAAGTACTTATATTCACGGGTGTAAATTTTCGCTGAGGTGGCATAAAAGACTAATTCGCGGGTATTTATTCCATATTACGCAGATTTTTCATTTCCGTGAATATAGCGGAAATATATACCCAGCGAAATAAAGTACGACCCCAGTAGGTGGTACAGTATGCCCGGTCAGAGGGCAGATCATACACGAAGGGAGCCCGAGCTGCCTAAGTATAAAAGTAAACAACACCCCAAACAGGTCTAACTTAACAGGACGGGAACCTAGGCCAAATTTAAAAAATGGTTTGTTTCAGGTAGCATGGGAAGAAATCTAGGGTCGTAGGTCAGATTTTTTCAGTCCTTCTACGATACCGGGAAATTTTTGTGAACCTAAAATTGATCCCAAAAAAGTGTAAAAATATAAAGATTTCTTCAAAATTGCATAAAAATATGTAGGGTCGGCCCTGTTTTGATAGGGTCTGTCAGGTAACCTGAAACAAACCTTTTTTCCCCCTATTCCAGTTAAAACCTTGGAGGACGGCATGGTTCTAAATTCACAAAACATTTGTATTGTCATGATGCGGTCTTCCTGAATGATTCGCCATTGCTGCATTCATGCATCATGCCGAGCACCAAGAGAGTCTGATGCACTTATAAATGGTCGACAAAATACACCAACGCATGCCGGGGAGTTACTCGCCAGGTTTGCATTGCTACACAGGGTAACAATACACATGAAGTCCTGGGCCTTCGCCTTGGTCATAAGTGGTTAAATTCTCATGAAGTGCCTAACCTGAAGGGCAGCCAAGATAAACAAAAATACACTTTAGGCTAAATCAACCAAGGGCACACTGAAAAAGTAAACTTGTCTCCAGACTCGTCTAAGTAACAGTCATGAAATAAACGAGTCAAAAGTTGTCTAACCTATCAGGTTACCATCCCACAAATAGAATCTGGAGCTGGAAAATGTCTGGTTTTGGGCTGGCCCATGCCAAGAGGGTCTTCTATCTCCAACAGTTAGACCCGCTTCCTAGTCACTTAGATAAGTTTTTAACTCGTGTATTTTTTGACAGTCACTTAGAAGAATCTGGAGACAAGTTTACTTTTTCAGTGCAGGTGGAGCAAGTTGTAACATATAAAGGGGAACATTGTGTCTTAATTACTAATGGGTTTTAATATCGTCATGATGCATGATGCAGCCTTGGCTAATGACTCAGGATTGAATGATTGATCGACACGGATTTCTCCCCAGATCAAACATATCATAGTACATTTTATTTTACATCTTTTAATTCATGATTTGGATGTTATAGTCCTTATTACAATACATAGCTAGGACATACATGACTAGAAAATGTTTTTCCAAGAGTTGGTTTCATTCTTATCGGGTATGGTTACGAAATGCCCATGTCGCCATGTCAAAGTTAAGAAATGTCCATGTTGCCATGTCAAAGTTAAGACTCCCATGGCGCCATATCAAAGTTGAGAAATGTCGATGTCCCCATGTCAAAGTTCAGGAAGGTCCATATCGCCATTTCAAAATTAAGAACTGCCCATATCGCCATGTGGAATTTAGACCCCTAATGTGTGTATACAGTAGGAGGGATGGGGAGATAAACCCCTGCATCCTCGTGACAGTAGACTACAGACATTCCCGAACGAAATTATTTCAGAGGTCATTTCTCCTCAAAATACTGCAGATACATAACAACATATATTGTTAGGGCACATCTATCATAAATAGTCGGGCTGTCTGACACTCACGAACAAAGGAGTACTAGCGGCGTAATTAATTAGTGGGTAATTATGATTGTCTAGACTAATCAATGGGGGCTATCAAGTGGTTGAGGAATATCTGCCTGTGCAGCCCAAATAGTTTTCCTCATTCCAAGAAAAATAGATAAACCCTCTTATCTGCCGGACAGATGACTAGTTTCAAAAACATCTTGAGAAAATGATTTTCTCAAAACTAGTCATGTGTCCGCCAGGCGAGTTTATTTATTTTTATTTTTTTGAAATGAGACAATTATTTTCAGCTGTGGATCCTTATTTCAAATCGACCAATGTGTGGCAGCTTTAACTATGCGTTTATAATATCACACCACACGTGTAAGAGGTTTGTTTTTGGTAACATGGCGAAAAAAAGTAGGGTCGGTAAGTCAGATTATTTTATTTTTTTTAACTTTAATTTTTTTTTTACATGAAAGTGCTAGCCCGCCTCTCCGAAGACCCTGAAATTGACCAAAAAAAAGGTAAAAATACGAACATTTCCTCAAAATTGCATTAAAATAACGGAGGGTCGGCCCTGTTTTGATTGGCTCGGTCGGTAGACCTGCAATAACCCTTTTTGTTTTTGGCCAAATCAATTATTTCCAAAACGATCTGCTTCTGTATCGGGTTGATAACTGACATATATATATAGATTCTTTTTGGCCAATGGGGAATGGAGGAGGGGGGGGGGGAACAGTTGTAGAAGGTGAGAAAGCCTGTTGGGGTCATAGAATACACCTATACGACGGTGAGAGCAGGTGTGACAGTACATTGTAAATAGTCAGTGTAGGTACACGGTAGAATCTACTGTAGATCTACAGTAGAAAGAACCTTACGTACGCAGGTACGTACAATGAATTTACAGTAGAATCTACTGTAGATTTACAGTAGATTCTACTGTTTACCTACAATGAACTGTACATCTACAGTAGAATCTACTGTACACCTACAAAAATGGCAACCGACTTTTTACAGTGTAGTGGGTCCAGGCAGGTGTTAAGGCAGTGTACTCTAACGTCACCCGGACGATGTTGGCCAACAGAACTATTCATAAAGTAAGAGACAAACAAAAAGAAAGTGTAATCTAGAAAAGGGGGTGAGTAGTTGTAGACTGAACCAGCTGACTTGGGGTTGAATTTTTTTTTATAGATTTTTATTTAGGTTATGCTCAGCATATTATACTAAATAGTATACAGCCGATTTCCGGATTACGACAACACGCCCATCCTCCATCCAGGCCTTCTTTTAATGCCTGACTGACTAATATAAAATATTTATGTGTAATGACGACATACAATTCATTATGAACATCTATATCGATGAGATTATTAACCACTTTTCTTTTCATAGGGGGTTAGTGGGGGGGGGGGGGGGTATTTGGAGGTGTTAAAGGGGGGGGGGGGGAGGTAGTTGGTGTTTTCTTATTTAATAGTACAACTTTTTCCTATCAAAAAAGTTTTACTCTTATACCTAGCGTATTCATTCATCTCGAAATGAGGGGACTGTTTTTGGACAAGTAAATAATATAATTGTATAATTACTGCTGGGATTTAACTACTTGAGTAGTAGTTAAATCACAGCCAGACCCCTGTGCGCATGATATTGGTGATCATGATCAGCCTTGAGTGTCTCCGATATACTCAGTACAGGGGTCTGGGCGTGGTTTAACTACTACTAAAACAGTTATGATTCCATGCATTGATCATGTCTGTTCTGATTCAGTCACTTCCAAGTAAACCCATCGGTTATTTACATCTTACAGACACTATGTACACTGGAAATCCATAGATTAAAAGGGTTAGTCAGTACAGACTATCCTAGGTTGGTCATATGAGTGTTAGTCATAATGGCAAAGTTATATTCAAAAATGATCGAGGGGTCAGTCAGTGGTGGCTAACCATTGGTGTGTTGTATTTGTATACCACTAGTTGGGGCCACCTGTCATGACCACTCAGTGGCTCCCCCTGGAAATGAAAAGACTAAGTTGGGTTGGTCAGTACTGACCAACCTGACAATAATAACTGACCTAGGTTGGTTGTATAGGGAGCCAAAAAATGACTAACTAGGTTAGGCACTAGTGACTGAGAAGTTGGGCGTATAGGGAGCCTAGGAATTTCAGTGTACGAGTGGGTCTGCACAGTTCATGAAGCAATAAATAATTACTCGTGTTTGGTTTCTATTTGTTATGGGATCATGTTCAGTACATGATGATAGTGGTCAGGCAGAATAGATGTTCTATACAAGGGCGGAAAGAGTCTCCTTTCTGCTTGCCTGCTCAACCTGAACAATGTTCCATTCAAAACAACATTTCAATAAATTTAAAGAAAGAAAAGATATTTAGAAAATACCTCCTTCTAAGGAAGTACTCATTTGTCAACAAGACGGCGTTGGATTTGAGAGGGGGGGGGTTGGGGGTACCAACCTCTCTGGGGGTGAGTCAAAAATGTCAGTGAAACCCCCAGTGTGTTTTTATGCATTAAAGGGCGCATACATACCCAAACCTTTCGAATTGTGGGGAGAATACTCATGGCGACCCCTGCGTTAGTACTAAGGACGGGGGGCGGGGCGGTATTTTGCGTGCCATACGGGATATTCGCATCACCCCACCTTCTGTACAAAAACAAGCACTCCTTAAAAATACTTAAAACCCATCTGCTCTATTTATTCACAATCGACTACTGGTCTTTAATACTTTTAGGACGGCGTAATTCCATAATGTATTATGCACTTGGTTGTCATGATGCCTGAATGCAGCCCTGGCAAGTCGTCATTGATGCATTCAAACATCATGCGAACCCTACAGGGTTCAGACACCAGTATTTACATGTTGGAGGAAAGGGGGGGGGGGCTAACAATCCAGGCTAACAATACAGAACTGAAGATATAGGTGACCATTGTATTGTCAGCTGTACAATGATGGCAAGGGGCACAGTAGCGACATCTAGTGAGTAGTATGGAAACTTATCAAATAAGAGCCATCCAAAATTTGACTTGTGGAGAGGTCACGTTACCATAAATTTCCGCATAAAAGCAGCAGCTAGTAGGCAAGTCAGGTCGCCAGTGCAGCTTATAGGATTGGCCCAGAGGCAGGGAACCCTGTATACGCAGGTTCTTTGCTATCTTAACAATATGTACATGAGTTAGGCTTATATAGGATTATATAGGATTATAGGAGAATTTACAGTGGTAGTTATTCAAATCCTTATATAGAGTGGCTGCAAGTTATGGTGGATCTTGCTATCCATATATGATCCTATGTTAACCGACAGTTTTACAATAGAAGCTATTCACACTTCTAATAGTTAGTCAATGAGCTGACTTTCATAAACATGGAATAAAGTGTGTGCACTGATAATCTGTGGTTGTAAGAGGCTAGCCAGCAGTGGTGACCCAGGTTATTCCTAGGGATATTAGTATCAAATTGCAGTAGTCGAAAGGACTTCAGTAAATTCTCGCATAGAAGCCGTGGGTAGTATGCGACTTAGGTCATCAGTGCGCCTTATAGGATCGCTAAAAAGGCTGATACGTGACTTTTATAGGTATTTTACAGTACAAAATGTATGTGTTATTTATGTATATCCTTTGTTAGGCACTACTGGCTATCTTCTCAAACCGAGAGAGTATCAGTGTACTTGTTACCGATTGGTTGAGTCAAGATACAAGTGTACAGAGCCGCCACTCAAAACTGATGAAAAATGTACAATTAGAACCGCACGGCTCATAAAGCAATGAATAATTACATGTGTTTGGTTTCCATCGGCTACAGCCTGTGTCTAGCGTAATGGACAGAAGTCGATAGTCTTTGACAGGGTGACGTCTTTGAGAGGGTGACGTCTTTGACCGGATGACATCTTTGGCAAGCAAGAATCGAAAGGTTGTAATTATAACCAAATTTAGATAAGATTTGTAATACATAGTGTTAAATTATGCTTTAACTTTCCCCTCCCATTTCTTTCTATATAAGCCCCATCTCAGTGGTTTTGACCCTTGCCGGTCAAAGAATGAGGTCACCCGGTCAAAGGGGTGACCTGGTCAAAGAGGTCACCCAGTAAAAGTTAATCAACTTGTATCAATCTCATGAGACACATCCTTCAGGGTACACGTGCTATACATGGTGGTGACAGCAGCCAAACCGAAACAATGATCAATGCTGGTGTCAACTAATTATCATTCTGCTTGGCTGCTCAAACTACAAAAAAATGATGTCGTTTAAATCAAAATTAAAAGTTATTCATGGAAGTAGAAAATTGGTAAGCAGTCAAGTTGAAAATATGATTCGTGCGGTCTAAAACAAGGTAATGATAATCACATAATATTATGTAAGGATAGTATAGTAGAGACCACAAGCGAATTTGAAATAAAAGGAATAAAATTATTTTTTGAATTTGATCAGAAAGCTGTGAATATTGGGAATTCAGAAATGTTAGTTTGGTTATTTTGAGATATAATAAGAAATTGCAGTAGTATTTACCCCCAAAAAAAAAATCATTTCCCCAAAGATCAGACCAAATCTGTTAGCTGCTCTTTGTGACCAATATATCTTCATGGGGGCAGTATTTATGCTACCAATGTATCAGCTACACCTTTATATACGATTCACAATTCAAATCTAATAGAGTGCACCTTTCATATATTAAGAATAAGCAATATTAATGCTTGATAAATCCATACCTGTCCCTCATTGTACCATGTTGACCCCTGGTCAGACCAAAAGGCAATGAGGCCTGACTGTTAGCCTTTGGTCTCAGAGTGGTACTCACCAGTAACACAGCCCAAGGGCAGGGTAAGGCACTGAGGGGTGATGTGGATGGAGTGGCAATTCACCTACTATTTTGGATAGGGTGGAAGGTAAGTTGATTGTTATGGTATTTGGGGGAGGGGGTAAGCCCAAGGATTTTTACTTGTAAAATCAATATTTATTTTGGGCTCATCTATTGGGCTTAAATCAGATTGCAGGTCTGTAGCAGACTTTTGATTCTGTATTACTGTGGAATTCCCAAAACCGCCATCTAATTATTTCTATATGAAAGATGGCCTTTTATGTGGAAATACCCTGTTTAGAGGGGGAATATTCAAAATAAATATTACATTTTACGATGGGGGTTAGTTCAGAGTATTCTAAGTCTTCCTGCTATTTCAGAATTATATTATGTCTGTTATATTCAGTGTAAAAAGAGCCCCCGTATATCCACACAGCAGCAGTTGATTTCTGATGACCTCAATAAATACGCTCGACCTGCCACCTGCAGTGCCTTGTGGTCCCTAAGTATAGGCAGATTCCCGGGGTTGTTCATACTGGCAATGATATGCTACTCTCAATTTGCAGATGCGTATAGCAGACATTATTTAAAAGCTACCCCATTTAAAGTGCACCTCCCAGTGGGCACAGAACATTGAATCAACATTGATAAATGGTTGTCAACGTTGATTTAAAGTTGATCCAACAGTGATTAAACGTCGAACAGAATTTTTTGGGCCCACTGGGCTAGGGTATATTTATACCGCTACTTACTGCAAAGGTATCCAGCATTTGCCCTTTAACCCTTTGATGACGGCATGATACCTTAATGCATCATGCCCTTCGCCTTCTTGATACATGAATGCAGCCCTGGCAAATAACTCGCCAGTGCTACATTCAAGCACCATGCCGACCCTATCCCAGTGGGCACAGAATTTAGTTCAACATTGAATCAACATTGATCAATGTTGCTTCAATGTTCTGTGCCCACTGGAATGTGGTTGAGACACTCCCAAAGGGTCGATTCACCAATCTAGCCCCAGCGAGTTATTGGCCTGGTCTGTATTGGTGCATCATAACGACAAATGTAAACTTTTAGCGATATACGTCCCTAAAGGGTTAAGTCAGTACGCAGCACTGGTCAGTTACCCAGTAGGGCTGCCGTCATGTGTCATGGCAACCACAGATTATAACATGTTGCCATTTAAGATTCAACAGGTTAAGGGGAACTGGGCATGCATCAGAGACCCTTACATTAATTACAGGTATTAGAGTTGCTCAACGGGTCGCATTGCAACATTGTTTGCCATGCATAGAGTATTAGACGATCAGTGGTGGTTGACCACTTTTATTCTACGACACGATTTGCTCAGCTGTACCTCACTACTGAGCTACAGACTTGTCCTGGGATCAAGGAGATAAACACTGATATCATCTTTAAAGATGGTTACTGCTATTTCTTATTAATTAAGGATAAAATACTAGGACATTTTCTCACTGGTCAAATGTCATTGCAAATACTGGCCCTTAAAGGGTCATTCTCACCACTCACAGTTAACCACATAGTAGACTAGAACAGTACTAGAATTGTGAGTGGGATACGCTCGGTGATTATGCCACTTTAAGAGGCAAGCTATGGAGCTGGTCTTCATAGTGCAGTGTTTTCATTATGCAGCAGTTTAGGACATTAAACCCCCGGCGCCCCTATATATAGGGCTGAGTACCTGCCCTGGGTCTACTGTGACTGTCGCTGGAGGGGTACCGAGATCTGCACCTTTAAATAGAAGAGCGGTTTGACAAGTTCCAGGAACCCATATATTAATTACAGGCAGTAGAGTCACTCCAGGCGTTGCATGGCACCATTGTTTGGCAGCCATAGAGTAAGTGCTGGTCTATGGTTGTCGACTACATTTAGTTTTATTCTATGACTAAGTTCTTTACTACTTCTGGAGGCATTAAGACATTAGCTACAGCAGTGTAAGAGGCCAGCTATGGGGCTGGTGCTCTTACTGAAGGTGCTGGTGTTGGCATTATGCAGCAGTGTAGGACATGGAGTGTCCATGGATGCCTGCATGATGGTGCTACTCAGTGAGGAGTTCCAGGCTCCATGCCGCACCTTAGGAAAGAACCACACCCGACCATGCCTAGTGACGTCTGAAGACGATGTGACTGCATTAAAGAGAGCTAAGGTAAGACCATTGTAAGACATTGTTTCTCATCACTTGGTAATTTCATTATCTTAAATGGTAATGGAAAGGCAACTAAGTGGTAACTGCAAAAAAACAACAGCATTCCAGTACCCAAGTATGAAAGCTATGTGCCGCACCATAAAGAAGTCAACATCAACTCTTGACATGGGTCTACCCACTTCCCTACCTCTCCACATCCTCACCCCTTATATCTACATCCATACTTCTTCTTTCCCTGATCCCTCGCTCCTCTACTCCCTACTCGCCCACTCAATACTCCCCCGGCTTCCCCACTCTGCCATCCTTTCCTTCCTCAGGTTCTACTCCCCGGCCTACTCGAGCCATCGGTACAACTGTGATGTGTATCAACAACGTGATCTGTATCAACTACACATTACGGCTGACCATCCTAATGTGATGTGTAGTGACTAACGTGATGTGTAGTTATCAGCCAACTGTGACGTGTAGTGACTAACGTGACGTGTAGTAGCTTGAATTTAGGGACCTCCAACCGTAATCTGTATCAATAAACATGATGTGTATCAACCCCCTACTCTAAGCAGAGAGGCAGATAGGGAGGGAGAGACCAGGGGCAGAGCATACCTGGGAGTTCATTCCCCACCTCCCCCCTTTTTAATTTTTTAAAAGATGATATTTCAAGGAGGGAAGGAGGGTATAGAATAATTCGAAGGTAATAAACAGAATTTTAGAATTTTTTACTTGAGGAATATATTCAGATTTTACCTAGATGTATAAGTTAGATATTTGTACAGCAGTTATACCTTTTCTAGGAATAGTTATCGACTAAGGCCAAAAAAAAAAAAGGTGTGTTTCAGGTTACATGGTCTGAAAATCTAGGGTAGGTAGGTCGGATTTTTTTTTTTTTTTTTAAATTTTTTTTTTTTTTACTTGAGCCTGAAATGTACCCAGAAATCGACTCACGAACTACAATGCTGACTCGCCGACGACCGCCTCGACTCGTGAACTATTAGATCGACCCTTAAATAGTCCCAAAATGACCCAAAATTTAAATATTTTTTCAAAATTGCATAAAAATTTCTAGGGTCGGCCCTATTTTGCTAGGTAGGGTCGGGTAACCTGAAACACACCTTTTTTTTTTTTTGGCCTAAACATAAGGTAATATTCAGACTAATTCAAAATGTTTGATAGCGCTCTTTATCCTACCATGTATGAGACCCTTTGTAGGTTCACAGGTTGTTCAGCCATGTATTTTTTAAAGTTTTGTCGCAATATACAAAAAGTGGAAATTTAAAAAACAATATATATAACCTTCTCTCCATAAAGAGAACACATTTTGATACAGATAAGGTCAGGTTTATGAAATTCCTTGATACAGATCATGTTGATACCGATCACGTTATTCTGATACAGATTATGTTGTTTTGATACAGAGCACATTATTTTGATACAGATCACGTTTATATGGTCAGACGTGATGTGTAGTACTACATATCACGTTACTTGATACTAACATAAAAAAGAACTCATAAAGATACAACTGGATGAACGACGACGAGTTTAGGTGTCTGTATCGCACGGTGCGCATGGGTGGGCAGCACGTTTGTGCATCGTGCGATATGGACACCAAAACGAGTCCTCGTACATTCAGTTGTATCTTTACGAGTTCTTTTTTTGTTTTATTATACCTAGCATATGACATTTAATGCAAATCCATTAGACTTTCTCCCAAATAAAAGCTATTTTTGCAGGAATTGAAGTTGCAGTCGCAATCTGTTTTGCGCACCACCCCATCTGTTTGCAGCTGGTTTGCGCATAACTCTTTCCGTATTGCACACGTTGTGATACAGAAGTCTGTATTGCACACATTGGCAGTCCACACATTGTACGTTGTAGGAATAGCAATGTCATATGATAGGTATAATAAACATCACGGTTGTACACCCTCCTTATTCCTTGCCCCCACTTCCCATTCACCCAATTAGTGTTCCCCACACTCCCCCATTCCCAACTCCCTCACTGCCCCCTGCCCAGGTCCCCCCGATCCCATGATTTCCCATTCCAAACGTCCATCTGCCCCCCCCCCCCCCCCAACCATCCTTTTTCCTATTCCTTCAACCCTTTAGGGCTGAGCATCAACTATAGTTGATCCCATGTCTGGCCGAGTATCGACTATAGTCGTCATGACTCTTTGGGATTTATCAAAGGCTCAGCCCAGGGAAAGTTCCTGTAAAAATGTCCCGGCCCAGTTACCAGGAAATTCTTTTTTGGGTCTGCTCTGAAGGTGGGTCGATCCCATTGAATCAAAGTCATCAGAATTCCACAATTTCTTTTTCTGTGGGTACCCTAAATGATTTAGAAACGGAAAACGAAAATAAAACTAGGGGGTGCCGACCTACTTTTTGAAATATGCAATTTTGAAAAAGAAAAGTATCTTAATTATACATTAAAAGAATGAGAAAAATGTAAGAATTCCTATGATTTTATTTTCTATCAACCAATGTTAGCAGCCAAGCAAAAAGGATACTCCGTGCGGGATTAGTTCTGATTTTTGCCACCAGGGGGGCGCCACTATGGCCTCAAATAAAAATTGGGAATACACAAAACATTCCATTTCTGGTGTAAACCTCAATATTTGGAATGTAAAAAGAACGTTTTAAGGCCTAAATGGGTGTCCTTGTTGATCTGTGTTGCCATGGAAAAATGATTTTCATTCCAAATAGAAAAATTAAAGATACACCTTGACAGAATGATTCATGGGGGCTACTATGGTCAAAACAGAATAAAATTACCGTTCCTAGATCAAATTTTGCGACTAAAAGAATGAAAATGTATGATATATTTTTCATTATCATCATTATGCTAATTAGATAGGAATATCTGGGAAAATATGAGACTTAGAGTTTTTTGGGCTTTTTGATAGGGCAATGCCCAAACATATTCAAGAAGCCATTCCTCAAAAACTAGAATTGATATCTTCAAGTGTAATATATCACTGGAAAGCTTATGACATCAATTTTAAAGTTGTCTTTTTCCTTGGAGTATCCTTTTCTCTTCCCTCAACACCAATAATCACAGAAATCTGAAACATTACACAAGCAACACAAGGATACATATACCTTTTTTATGAAAATAGTTCTGGGATTTTATCACGTTGCATTCTGGGAAAAAAATGTCGTCATTCTTAGAAGAGTAGAAATAAATTTTAATAACTTGTTTACATAATTAAAGAAAAATAGTAAAAGTCATCAGATTTTTCTCCCCCAAAAGATTGCTTAGGTCATTTGGTGATGAATAAGAGTAATTTCGATATGGGGTGCTGTGCATAATTTGAGGGTTTTGGTCCTTTGAAATAAAAAAATTACGGAAAACGGATTAAATCAAATCTTTGAATCCTTGCATTATGGGTAAATTCCCAGCAATCTGCATATAGAATGATCTCATTATATAGGGTTGAATATATTTGAGCAATTTATTCACTTTTATGCTCTTTCAAATGTCATTTATTATTTTATCAAAGAAAGCTCCTGAAAAATCATAGAAAACGCCCAAATATCTATAATTATCATATCAAAAATACAAAGTGCCCTAAAATGCTTTATTTTGCTCTAAATGATCCAAAAGATATTTTCAGTATAGAGAACTGCTCCTAGCATATGCTTACCAAAAACTATATTATTCTGACATATTTAAGCTATATGCGCAGTAGTCCATTCGGCAATGGCCGCAACCCACATTAAGGATTGATCCCATACTCCCAACTCCCCTACTGCTCTACTCCTTCGCCCCCTACTTCGCCACTCCCCTACCCAGTAAACACCCTACGTAATTCCAACGTAGCTCAGGGGTTTCTCTAGGTAGTTTTTCTACTAATGGTTTGAAATTTGACTTTTTGCAAGGTTTGTGAACGTCAAAACGTTAAGGTTTATTTACGTTCAACAAACGTTTATGTCTGATTTACGTTTTTCTACCTCATTCAAACGTAAATAAACATAATAAATCTATGTAGATCTACGTCAAAATACATAGTTTCTCAACCTCAATTGGGTTTATAGCTCCCCAATATCCCACTAGATGGCAGCACTATCAAGTTTGGAGAGAATCAGATGGCACATCAGCAAATGTACCCCTTTAAACAGTAAAATCCTAATGATTATGAATTTAATGTCGTGCAAATCAGCTGCAAATCAATGAATATTTATCTATGAAGATTTGGGGATAAAAGAATAGCATGTGATATGTGTTTTAAGACTATTTTTTGAGTGAACACCCCATCAGTGGTAATGAAAGAAATACAAAGCCTTAATGAGGCCAAAACTAATCTAACTTACCTGGCAAAGGATATGATAGGGAAAGAGATTTTCTATTATAGTATGAATATATTAAACACATTTGTGAATGTAAATGATACAGGTCTATGCTTGAATCCCCGTATTAAATCCCGATAAAATGAAGGTATCTTATATATCAAGATACATGTACCATTTTGCTATATAGTTATATTTGAATAAGGTAGAAAAACGTAGATCTATTATGTTTATCTACGTCTGAATGAGGTAGATAAACGTAAATCAAACATTAACATTTCTAAATGTAAATAAACATTAATGTTTTGACGTTCATAAACCTACTAAACCTACGTAGTTCATACCCCAAATGAAAGTAAATTTACGTCTGACAAACGTAGTTGTGTTTACTGGGTGCGTACTTCCCTATTCACCAAATAACAGATTACACAGATAAACTTCTAACTCCAGAAACATAGTCAATGGCAACGAACCTGGCTAGTCATATGTTGGCTGCCTATAGGACCAACCATGGTTAGTTAAAAGTATCAAGTAGTCAGGAGTGATCAACCACCCTTTGTCATTCTATTCCTATGAGCATAATGCTAATTCTTTTAGCTTTAGTTTTTACAATATGAACTTGTATTTTTTGGGGGGGAAATTTCCCCTGTTTTGCATTTTTGTACTTTTTCGCACCAAATACGCTCTACTCCTTAAAAGCATAAAACTTGCAGTTGAGGCAGCAACAGTTGGAGTGCAGGCATGACAGGTACTCAGCCCTTTATATACGGCGACCCGGGGTTTAACTCACCTACTATACTTTTTCCTACTCTCCCACTCACTTACCAGGTATGGTCCATGGCATTATAGGTCGAGTTACATATACTTGATTTTTCTATTGATATGGGAGGTACGGTGGGCAAACAAACCACTGGACTGTGACATCACTGAGTCCTGGTACCTGCCACCTTACTGCCTACTGCTCCGCTCTCTTGCTCACCACTCCGCCACTCCTTTACACCTCGCCTAATACTACCCTCACCCATCCACACTATGCTCTTTCGACCTTGAACCGATGCATCCCTGGTAAGTAACTTGCTGATGCTGCATGGTGCATCGTACCAACCCTTTGGGAAGGTCTGAACCCTGTAGGATCGGCATGGTACTTGAATGCAGCTCTGGCGATTTACTCCCCAGGGATGCATTCATACATTATGATGACAAAGGGCATAATGCATGAATGCAATATGCCATCCTTAAAGGGTTAGAGAGTATTTAGTATAGCCACTAACATTTTTATCTAATGGTGATGATTTCCATTCATAAGTCCTTTAATACACAACTCTGGGATAGCATGTTCTTATTTCCCATGTATTAGGAAGCATGTCCCTCCCAGCTAACAAAAAAACGTTATTTTACTTCAAAATTACATTCTAAATTTTACATAACGTTATGCAATACTAAATAGCATTAGAAAAAACGTTGACATATAACGGTATATAACGTTATAAAATGGTGTATAACGTTGTTTGTTTCCTGGGCTACCTATATAACACATAGTCTCTACTTCTAAGGCATCATAGCCTTTCAGTTTTAATAGAACTATCTCTAACTGGATCAGAACCCTTTAGACTTATCTATCCTTTCCAGGTGATACGGCCCAGAATGGCTGTGTCCAAGAACAAGATCTGTGCTGCACGAACCGAGACAGGAGAGGCCGACTGCATCGCTGTACACCTCAAATGCAACCAACAAAGTAAGGGAGTTTCCTTTAACAATTGCAGTTTTAATTTGCATTAACATTTCATACCAATATGGCAGATTTTCTAGATGGTACTTGCCGTTATCAGCTGTGTTAAGTAGAGAAGTAGGACATTACTGTTCTGGGATTGATCTGTGATTCCCTTCAGGATATAGGCGGAACAATAAGGGAAAAGGGACCTCCGCGGGGATTTTTAGTACCAACTTTGGCCATCGGGGGGCTCCATATAGCAAAAAAGGACAAAGATATAGCAAAAACTTATCTATACTACTTTTTTATGTAGAATATGATAGGCCACATTAGAAGATTCCATTTTTGGTGCAAACATTCCATATTTGGAATGGAAAAGAACGTTTTGGGGTCTAAATTGGTGTTTTTGCACATGTTGTTTGCCATGGAAACATGACTTTCGTTCTAAATCGAAAATTTTAAAGGATTGAATGAAAGAAGGCCCCAAAAAGATTTCTATGCTGAAAACAGAATGTAGATACCATTTTTAGATCAAAATCTGTGACCAATTGTTTGAAAAAGTTTGGATATTTGGTAATTAGCATAATTATGCTAATTAGATAGAAATATCTCTAAAATAAAGGAAGATAGAGCTTATTGGCATTTAAGATTGGACTGTCACCACATATATTCAGGGAGCCAGTACTCAAAAACTAGAAGTGGTACCTGCCTCTAAAAGATATTGGAAAGCTGATGACATCAATTTTGTTATTGAGTTTTTACCTTGGAGGACCCTTTTCCCTCGACTGTCCACATATTTAGCTCTTTTACAGAATTTCCTGTACACACAGTAATAAAGAATTAAACATCTTTATGAAATCACCCTGCTGGTTGGGGAAAATGTGTATATCTAAAGAGCAGTAGTGCACATGTATTTGTGTGGAAACGAGTCTGACACTCCCACCCCGTAGGGGTAATGATTATTTGTAATAGTGTTTTTTTTTCTAATCAGGTCCCACTCTAGACCCCATTCTGAAGTGTCAACATTTACTTACCTCCTCTCAATACCAATTTATAACCATATTTTAACTCACCCACTAAATACAGCACCAGCAGAACTGTTAACAAATGGCCACTCCCTTGTGGAATCCATACTTATGTAAAATAAATTTGTTGAGGCCAGGACTGTATTATATATTTACCAGGCTGGCAGTGGACCGAGTGGGCTGGAACTTCACCAAACATTGCACGGCAGATTACCATCACCGAGGGGAACACCAACAGACTATGTCCCTATGAGGAAAGATACTTCAAAATAGGTATTTAATCTTTTATTAATCTTTGAATTGAAAACATGAACATCTATGCACGTATGGGCGAGAAATGTCCTGTGCTTTTCTTTAATATTTCACTTATCTGTCCCTATCTGTTACTTTAATTTGAAAGCGATCGTTCCCTGAATATATAGTCATCATCATCTTGAAATATTATATTTTATGATTAATGAATGACTGACATATTGCAGAGAATTCAAACTGCTATATCAGAAGACTTATCCTTGCACATTATGGTTAAGCACAAATCATGGATATTTAATGTATTTTATAAGTCATTATAATATCAGGAATCAAATAACCATTTTTATCCGGGTAATTTTTTAGTTTGAAAAAGAGTCAAAAGAGGAGGGTGGGATGGCTAGTGTGTGGGAGTTCCTTTTTTAAAACAAAAGGGGTGCAATGCTTGAATTCAATGTAGTATTTTACTGATTGAGACAGTTTTCTCTTCTATCTGATATTCTTCTTGTACATTAAAAAATCAACCGATCAGAAGTGTATATGGATTGCTGGGCTGCGTTTAAGAAGTGGGAGCACACATTTGAAAAAAAGAAGAAAAGGCTGCAAAAATGTCAGAGAAAAGAGTCAAAATTTCATATGATATGTGTAGAGGCAAGGGAAAATGATACTCCAAGGAAAAAGTCAACTTTAAAAGCCTCATTTTTTTCCCAGATATCCCTATCTAATTAGCATAATGATGATAATGGAAAATATACTGTACATTTTCGTTCTTTTAGTCATAAAATGTGATCTAGGAATTGTAATTTTATTCTGTTTTTAACATAGTAATCCCCATGAATCATTCTCTCAAGGGGTATTTTTAATTTTTCTATTTGGAATGAAAAGCATGTTTCCATTGCAACACATATTAGCAACGACACCCATTTAGGCCTTAAAACATTATTTTTACATACCAAATATAAAGGTTTTTCACCAGAAATGGAATGGTTTTATATTACCATTTTCTTCTACAGAAAAAAGTACCTCAGAGCAATGTTTACCCTTTTTCATTCATTTAAAGCCATAGTGCCCACCCCCCTGGTGGCAAAAATCGGAACTGATCCCTCACGGAGCATCCTTTCTGCTTAGTTGCTGACATTTTTTTTTTTTTATTCAATGTAAACGGTCAAAGAACCAGCACACCCCCTTGGTGAAAAATTGTAAAAAGATGATTATTTCTGATTCAATACCTATCTTTTCCGTTATTTAGAAGTGCATGCGGACTGTTTTACTGCGTACAACAAGGGAGAGCACACGTCTGGAGTGTACACCATCTCACCAGATGGCAGCACCAAGCTGGACGTGTTCTGTGAGCAGCAGCTGGACGGTGGAGGCTGGACCGTACGTGCCTTTTTCTGTTAACCCTTTAGGTCCGACCAAATGAAAAGGTTTGCTGGTGAAGGGCCCAAAATGTTTTGCAAAAACTTTCCCTGAAGGCCGAGCCTATGCTAAACCTCATAGAGTTATGCTGAATACCCAGTTAACACAACTACGTTGGTCAGACGTAGCTCTACGTTGATTTTTGGTCTGAACTACGTAATTTTAGTAGGTTTATCAACCTCAAAACGTTAAGGTTTACTTACCAATCTCAGACATAAATCTACCTTTAACACATTACATCTAAATTCTACATAGTGGGATTCAGACAAAGACTTAAAATATATTGCTGACACATTTACATTAACAAATAATATTTATACAAAATAAGTACTATAATTTGAAATCTCATTTCATTCTACATGGTATGTTCTTGTTGTTCAATTGAACAGCCTGACAGTATAGATATGTTGAATAGTTTTGGCTGCAGAGAGGCTTTGTATTTCTTCCATTACCACCAATGTGGTGTCCTCATAGTAAAGTGCCGCAAAGCACCTATTCATGCACAATGCTTTAATCACCCATCCTTTATAATTGTGAGTAGCCAAGCAGAAAGGATAGTCCACGCGGGAATAGTTCCGATTTTAGCCACCAGGGGGCGCCACTATGGCCTTAAATGAAAGAATTAGGCTAGAAATAGCCTTTGGGTACTTTTTTCTGGAGAATTCGATAGGATTACATAAAACATTCCATTTTTGGTAAAAAGCTTCTATATTTGGAGGGCAAAAGGAACGTTTTAAAGCCTAAATGGATGTGCTTATTGATATGTGTTGCCATGGAAACATGATTTTTATTCCAAATACAGGAAATTAAGAAATAAATTGATAGAATGATATCTGAGGATTGCGATGGTGAAAACAAATCGAATTACCATTCCTAGATCAAATTTTATGACTTAGAGAATGAAAATGTATCATAAATCTCTAATTAGCATAGATTATGCTAATTAAACAGTGATATCTTGGAAAATATTAGAAATAGAGCTTATTGGGGTTTTGGGAAGGGTGATGCCCACACATATTCATGAAGCCATTTCTCAAAAACTAGAAATAATATCTTCTAGTGTAATATATCACTGGAAAGCTTCTGACATCAATTTCAAAGTTGGCATTTTCCTTGGACTACCCTTTTTTCCTTGCCTGTACACATATATAAATATTCTATTGAATATGGTTTATTTGCATGATGTTGAATTCATAATTAATGAGAATTTACTGCTTGGTAGTAGTAGATTTGTTAAAGAGCTGTAAAATTCTCTCCATAATTGATAGTGCTGCCACCTAGTGTGACACGGAAAAGTCATCTACCCAATTGAAGTTGAAAAGTTACATATTCTAACGTAGATCTACGTAGATTTTTTACGTAGATATACGTCTGAATGAGGTAGATTAAGGTAAATCGGATGTCTACATCTGTTGAACGTAAATAAACCTTAATGCTTTGACGTCTACAAACCTTCCACAATTACCAATCTCAAACCTTTTGTCTGAACATCTACCTAGTTCAACCTCTGAGCTACGTTGGAACTACGTAGGGTGTTTACTAGGTATAGTCGATGCTCGGCCAGCCATGGCATCGACTATAGTCGATGGTCAGCCCTAAAGTGTTAAGGGAAATGTGGGTTCCCACTCTGTTAAAGGGAAAAGTTCCCATGCATAGGCCACGGAAAAATCAAAACTCATGAAAATCTTTTAGCTGACATTGTATTCCACTGTATACTAGTTTCCCTTAATCAATTATTTCATTTGCCATCTGGAGATTATACTTATAATGTATGACTTTTATTTGGTGCCAAGGATCCTATAGTTATGGTAAAATAAACATATTTGAAAAATTCATAAGCCTTTACTTTTCATTGGTGACCCCCAAGTATTTTTCTTCTAAATTAAATGACACATGCCCAAGGTTTGGTGGATATATCAAAAGAATGAATATTTTCAACTGCATATAGCTTTGAATAAAACTCCTATGAAAACACTTGTCAGAATGCTTCTTGTAGCTTTCAACTCAAATGCTGATGAAATACCTTTTGTTGCATGAACACTAATCAGTATGCAATATACACTTCATGTTTCTTTCAAATAAAAATAAATGTCCTCTTTGAATCTTATTTCAGGTATTTCAGAGAAGAATGAATGGTGCTTGGAGTTTCAACAGATACTGGATCGACTTTGTATCAGGCTTTGGTGACCTTAAAGGAGATTTCTGGCTTGGCAACAACAACATACATCTCCTGACTTCGAGCCATGATCAAAAAGTGAAGTTCCACCTTAGGACAGCAGATGGTGAAGAGGCCTATGCTAACTATAACACGTTCTGGATGGGAAGTTCTAGATATGCATACAATGGTATATTTAGAGACTTTGAAGGGGCTACTCAAGGTAAGTCATGACAACATGCGACAAACACGTTTTTAAAATATTTAATGCCTTGGAACCCTATCATAGCCCAGTAGTAAAACTAGTAATTTTTTAGGGATGATCAGATGACGCTGATGGTCGGACCCTGTGGACATTTTTCAGCACCTTGAGAAGGTCAATAACTCCACCTGGTGTGTGTTAGTTAAGAGTCTCTTTTTTAGAAATATTGTTATACTGTAAAACCCCGCCCGAAAAAATTATTTAGGTAAGAACTTTTGCTATTAGACAGATTTCTAACTCCAAGTAGGTTTGTCTTAAAGGTCTGGTTTGACAGTCTAAGGGAGTGTTCATTTATTAATTACAGGGGGTGGTGAAATTTTGCACAGAGGCGCCAAAATCTTTCACGCCCCACCCCCAAGAGCGCATAGAATGTTTCACCGCCCCTCTCACCGACAAACATTTGACCCCCCCCCCTTTTAGGAATTGTTCAGAAAGCTATAGTTTCAGAAGGGTACCTTCAACAACTTCCATAATGCGTTATGGTATGGACTATGGCCGGTAAATGACCAATAAGAAGTCCAAGTATGTCCATTTGCTTTTGAGATACTGATGATTAACCTGACATTGACAACACCCCTGGTTCTCCCTGGGCCTCGTTCTGATACCAGCCACATCAATCAGCCCTTGCACACGCCACTGTCTGTACTGATGTACTGCCGTGCCCTTGTGTTAGATTCTGTATATGCTGGTACCTTTCTTTAGCTAGTGCTGTTTGTTAACACTATGTGTCTAAAAGTTCCTTGGTGTTTGTTTAGGGGGAAACCAAGCCACATTTGCAGGAAACTCCATGGCAGCGCATGATGAGAAAAAGTTTACAGCAAAAGACATGGACAATGACTGGAGCAGCACAGAAAACTGTGCTGTAACAAATAAAGCAGCATGGTGGTATACACATTGTGGCTATGATGCCCTTCTGAATGGGGAATACGGAAGTAATGTGTCTGGTCAAGGCATCACCTGGAAGACGTGGAAAGATGGCCTTCCCCTTACATACACAGCTATAATGTTTAAGAAGAAGGAAGAGTTCTCAGGTTAACATGATTATTTCCATTCTAGACACACAAGACAGGTTTCTACAAGATCACACCTTCACACCTTTGAAACAATCACGAAATTGAAACAGTCACCTGTGACACAGTTTGCCTAAAATTGTCAATTTATACCTATAGCTGTAAATGTACAAGTAGGCCTAATTGAGTAACCAAACTGTGACCAATCAATTCAATTTTAATCTCAATTCTTCAAGTAAACTTCATGTGAGTTTAGACTATTAACAACTAAGATTATTAACCACTTAACCATGACATGGTACTTTAATGCATGCAGCTGTTTTATCATCTTGATACGTTCATGCAGCCAAGTCAAGTAGTCTCACTAGGGCTGTATTCATCTATCATGCTAACTCTATGGCAAAATAAAGTCTTTAAAGGTTGGCATGAGACATCACTCAAAATGTATATACATAATTGCCAAAGTTACCTGTCAACTTCCTTCATTAGGTGTAACCTATGTGGACTGCCTGGATGCCTACAACAAGGGTATGACCACATCTGGTGTCTACACAATCTCACCGGATGGCAACACCAAGATAAAGGCTTACTGTGACCAGGATCAGGATGGTGGAGGCTGGACAGTAGGTGTCATTCATATACTGTTGAATGTTTTTCAAATGTTCTGAGATAGATTAATTAAACAGAGCCATAATACTGAAAATGTATCTTTATAGGTAGGGGTCCTTTCAGCAGCTGGGACTGTGCGTGGAGCCTGCATGTAGGCTATCTTTCCATGGCCCCTATTCCCTAACAAACTAGCTTATTACCCGACCCCTACCCCACCCTCACCCACAGGCCTGGTCACATCATTCAACATTCACGTGGAAGGGCCCCCCCCCCTCAACAAGCCACAATTTGCCTCTCTTGATATGAGAACAGCTTGGGGAGGACAGGGCAACAACCCTTTACCCCAGATAATGCTTAGCGATATTCCCATAGTAGCGAACATCCATATTTACTTTGCCTATGGGTGGCAGCACACCGCTTCCACCAAATGACACGAGGGGTTTAGGCTTGATTATCTAAATAATTTTAAAATTAGTACATCTGATGTTTGGGACAATGAAATAGTCAGAATGTTCACAAAAAAATATATTTGACTTCCTATCTGCTCCATTCCCCCTCATTCCCTCTGATTTTGCCCGCATTTGATTTTATTGCCCAAAATATGGTCATTTTGGAATAAAAGCATGCATTGAAAATACAGTACAAAAGCCCATGTTTGTGTACATAGGTACCTAGGTACCAAAACATTTTGTACCGGAACATTTTTTATAAATAGTCACCCGCCTGGAAGGCGCGGAGGTGGCCCGGGCCAAGCTCGCCCGAACCCGCAAAGTCATCGACCGAAAGGTGGACGCGGAACACCTAGACGAGCTGAAAATACTCCAAGAGAGGCAAGATGGGGTGCAGGAACGCACACCGACGGACGACCAGATTCTCGACCCGTTTAAGACCCAGCGGGAGTCGTACAAGAAGACGAACGCGGCAAAAAAAGTCGAGTTAGAGAAGGCGAAGGAAGAGATCACTCGATTGAAAGAAGTCATTGAGGGTTTTCGAAACTCCTCCCGGGGGGGGCACCACCAGGGGGGCCGATACTCACGCCCACGCCGACCACGAGGACGCCAAAACAGAGGACGAGGCCGAGGAGAAAGCCAAGAAGAGACGCGAGACCCGAGGCTGACCATCGGCACAAGAGCCAACAATCAGTAATTTCATTTGAAACAACAGACATGTCTGAAAAGAAACAAATAAAAGTTACTGAACAGTGTGATGAAGTTATGTCTGATTTACCTAAAAATGTAGTAAATCTCTCAGATAAGACCCTAAGTCAAGATGAAGAAAGTCTATTGAAAAAAGGTCTCAACTTCTGCCCAGTAGTAAGCAATATATCAGAAGGCGATATAAAAATTGAACTAGATAAATTTCACAACTCTTTGAGAACCAAAACGCTTTTCCATAAAAACAAAAACGAAAATGGTAGTGGCCAACTGAGACCAGGGATTGATCCAAATCAACCCCTGATCACAGAGAGCTGGGGAAATAAAATCACTCAGACAAAAATGGCAGTGGGGAGTGCTGGAAAACCATTCCAGGACCAGGACCTAATGACGGATTTAAGAGAAAAATCACGTTGGGTCCCCCCACATGGCCCAAAAAATCTGGAGGATTTTATAGCAATAAACGAGATGGAAGTAGCATCGCGTCTATTGGAATACACCCCAGCCACAAAAAACCTCAACCGAGGCGAAGAAGAGGCCCTCAAAATCCTTTCATCTGACACAGAAATCACAATCAAACACGCTGACAAAGGTGGGGCAATCGTGATCCAAAACACAAGGGACTATGTCAAAGAAGGGATGAGACAACTCAAAGATGTGAATACGTATGAGAGACTCGAAAGTGACCCGGTGCAAGAATATGCGGAAAAAGTGGATGAAAAAATCATAGACATGACAGCAGATGGAGAAATCTCTTTCCTGATGGCGGGGTCCATGAGAAACATCAGACCCAAAACCCCCCACATCTACTTCCTTCCAAAGATTCACAAAGGAGTCACACCACCACCAGGCAGACCAGTGGTGTCAGCAAATGGCTGCCCCACCGAGAAAATATCTGCATTTGTAGACGCTTTCTTGAAACCAATGGTCCCAGAAATCACCTCATATGTAAAGGATACAACAGACTTTATAAACAAGGTTGAAAGTCTAGAGCAACTCGAAGAAGAAGCAATCATAGGGACACTAGATGTAACCTCCCTATATACCAACATCCCTAATGATGAAGGTATGGCCGTCATCCTAGAGAAACTCACATCCATAAGAGACCCCAGACTAATGCCAAAAAAACAGAGTCTGGTGGACCTCTTAGAAATGGTTCTAAAAATGAACCACATCCAGTTCAATGGGTGACACTATCTGCAGAAAAGGGGAACGGCCATGGACACCAGGCTAGCCCCCTCATATGCAAACCTGTTCATGGAAAATGTAGAAATCGCAGCCCTACAAGGCCATGACAAAAAACCGGAAATCTGGCTCAGATTCATTGATGACATATTTTTCGTGTGGACACACAGGAAACAAGAACTCGACAGATGGATAAAACATCTGAACGATTTCCATGACACCATCAAATTCACGGCAGAAATCTCAAAACATGAAATCAGCTTCCTAGACACCAGAGTAAAACTGGACATGGAAACCAAAAAACTGTACACGGACCTGTACAATAAACCGACCGATGTGAACACCTACTTGGACTACACATCGGCACATCCACTCTCAACAAAAGCCAGTCTACCATATTCACAGAATCTTCAGAATATGCCAAAAAATGGAAGACTTCGAAAAACACACCAGGCAAAAAATGCTAGAGTTCATAGAAAAAGGCTACCCAGAGGTGATCCTAAAAAAGGCCCTAGCAAAGGTTAAATCTCAGGACAGACGAGAATGTCTGAAAACCAAACCGAAAAAACCAAAAGACAAAGACACATCTTACCTGATCAGTACCCACAGACCAGGCAACAATATTATAAACAAAACGGTATCCAAAAATTGGGACAGACTAGGATCCTCAAAAACCACCAAATTCTTGAGGAGAGGGGGCCTAGTGAAAGGCCAAAAACGCCCGAAGAATCTGAAAGACCATCTAGTCAGAGCGGCCACAAACTACCCCACTTCCGATGACGAGGAAGACGGGATTTTTGGAGGCAAACCACCAAGTGACCCAAGCGCAAAAAGGCCCAGAAACAAATGTCGAAAGCTCTTTTGTGACAAGTGCGCTAAAATCAGCAAAACCGGAAGTGTTACTTGTAACATCACGGGGAAGAGCTACTCCATAAAAACAAACGTAACGTGCGAGAGCTCGAACCTGATATATTGTCTACAGTGCAGAAAATGTAAAATGCACTACGTGGGCAAAACGGAACGCGCCATCAAGGGCAGAATCTACGAACACACCAGATCAGTAAAGAAAAATGAGGGAGAAACGGATGTCCCTTGGCACTTCAACCAGTGCGACCACAACAAGGTAGCCGACATGGAATTCCATATCATGGACTACATCGGCAGACATCCAAAAAGCGAAGAAGGGAAAAGGCTGCTCGCCCTAGTGGAATTCCACTGGATCGAAAAACTCCATAGCCATGCCCCAAAAGGCATGAACACTCAGGACGGCTCACATGGGTGAATCGGCAAACCAGTCCTCGTTAACAAAACTAAACAGTATTTTATTTTGTCGAGACACCCAGCCATAACTAGCCCACACAAACCAGCGACTTAAAAGTGTGCACCAGCACATCTAAGCAATCCTAAAAAATTGTTGGATAGGCCTAGTAATGGGAAACCACTAAGAGGCCAACATGCATGTAAAAATAAATAAAAAGCTGTGAGAGGAGGCAAGACCACTCTCAATATTTATTATATATACAAAATACACATGTAACGTATTTATGTATACTAGTGTCTACCACCTGATGATGACGCCGGAAGGGTCGAAACTACAAAAGTCAAGTTGACCCATAATCGAGTCAACTAATACCACTGAATCATTGGTACTAAATGATTCAGCACTAAGCCCAACTCCCACCAAAGGGTATATAAATAAATAAATATAAACTCAATAGCAACCTTATGTAGGATATACAGCCAGAGTCACATATAAAATATTATAGGGGCCGAGATAGTCCCAAATAATAGTCATAACACACATAAAATTGTAAACACAGGTACATTGCCAGTGTCTAGCAAAAAGTGCACTTGTAAACAAGTGTCAGTGTGACTGAGCCTCAGCTTGGCCAGTGAGTGACCAGCTGACCACAGGTTGACCAATGAGACCCAATGGAGGGAAAAAGCATGCATAATTATGTCCAGCTGGATTTTGCCAGCAGGTTTGGCGGGCACTTTTGTAGTTGTGGTCAAAGACAACACACCTCGTTTCCTACATATTTTTTATAAATAAGAAATGAAGGGCCCTCCAAGAGTTAACACTCAACGAGCAGGGACAGTGCCGTAAAAACACACTGCCCCGGGCTTAAGACCGGAATAATACAGATTTTGCTAAATCAGTTATTCACTGATGCCTCAATCATACTACCAGGACAAGTTCCAGCTCCAAGCTAATTCAATTTAGCATCCATCACCCAGATTACATGGGTTCCCCTACCTCAGGGGACATCACACCCAGCCTCTTCTATCAGACCAAGTCAGTTAGAAAGGCCCATACCAACCCCTTTGGTAAAGGGTTGGGGGGCAAGTCCAATAAAACCTTGCCTTACTCAGGTACATGCCTATCTCGAGCATTAAAACCTAGACATAGGGCCTACCTCCCCACCACCATCAAACTCTTGATGAGACTAATGTTGAAACAGTATACCCGGTTAACCCAATAGCCCCACAAAAATAATACTTTTGTGGATGGTTATTTATTGCTAAAAACAATAAAAAATCTCTCACTGTCTGTTCTATACACACAGTTGGCTGGTAGCAAGTCTACACCCATGGACCTAGTCCTACCAGAACCCCAACTCACCCCACCTACCAGGTGGGAGCAGTGCTACTAAGGGGTGGGTTAACCTGCCCCCCATATACACCCTGCACACAGGTGTGGATGTGTGGGGACTGTGCTGGATGTAGGACAAGGGCCACCTGACCTGGAGCCTTATAAAAGGCAGGTGACTCTGGCTTGTCCGTCATACGGTAGAGTGTGGTCCCCAAGCCTTGTACTCGCTCCCACCCGGGAGTGTAGCCTGATTCTTGTAATCTCACACCACTGTCTGATGTTTAAACCCAACACCTGCGTCTCACTGTGTATAAAACTACACCCAGAGACATAGGGAACAGTAGGACCCGTTCCACGGATCCCCTACCTAGAACCTATACAGTGTCATTTGTTGTAAAAACAGCATATAAACGACACTCACCTCACAGCTGCGATGCAGGACGAGGAGAGCACGCCGCCGGCCCAGACGCCGGCCGAGCAAGCCGCAGCGGCCGCCGCCGCACAAGCCGGGACCGAGGCCGACAAATAGAACGCCGACGGTGCCCTTGAATTCGCCTTTGAAACAGGGGAAGCCGACAGCCAAAGCGAAAACGATGTGGAGGTAAGCACGCCTTACAACCAGGCATTGTTAACTCAATACTTTAAAACATACACCGACAATGTGTCCGTGCCGAAACCTCTATTCAGACGTAGAGGTAGGCCGCTCAAACGTAAACATTCAATTGAGCTCCCCCCAGAGGGGTTTGGGAAACGGGACCCACGCAATACGCCTACAGCGGATGCGGGTCCCGTTCCCCAACCAACCCTTACGGACCCCCCCCCCGGCGCCAAGAGCACTGAAGGGGATTCAAACGCGGCAATAACAAATGCGGCCGCACTTTGCAATGCGTGTCCCAGTACCGACACGCCCCGCACGATTCTCACTCCGCTCAAACCGACACAGGCCACTAACGGGCAATACAACCCGCCCCTCGGACCTGCCGCCATGGCCATCACAGCCTCCTAACAACCCCTTACCAACCCCGCAACAAGCCGCGGGTTAGATAAGGATTCGTACAGCACAGATGAGAACCCCCCGGGGCTACTAGGAACCGGAAACTGTTCGCCTGTAACTTCTGTCCCAGTAACCGCAACCTCTAAACCCCTTATGGTCCCCCAAGCCTCACAGAGCACCGCCCCACCCGCGGTCCACGCTCCACTGACCCAACAAAACCGGGCCAAAGAGAGACCTGTGGCCCCTTACGGGCCCCAGTGAGGCCAACACATCGCCACCACCAAAGAAAATGTGTGCAGAGGTGGATTTAACCACAAACCACACCGCACGCGGCGATATCATAGATCTAAATAAGGTTCTTAACAATGCAACCAATTTAATCATGAAAGCCAGAGACCTTAAAAAGTCCAAGAATACTCTCTCTAAATGTAGTAAAAATAAATCATTGATGCATTTTAAAAAGACTACACCAACACCCCCACCACAGTCAGACTCTTATGAGTTTAACTTTAGTGAGGGGGAAGATCTAAGTGACACAGAAACACCTGACACTGACAATCTTTTTTCTTTGCAGCCGGACTTTCAGCTCCATGAATTGCCCGGCGAGATCAAAGACATCTACAGAACTCACCGCCACAACGTGATAGAGGCCTCTAAACACGGCGTCCGCAAGGCCTTCAGCAACAAGATGCTGGAAACCAACCGTTATGAGGCATGGGCATGGGGATTTACACTACCCCATCCTTGGATGTTGAAGCACCCTACCCTGACCAAATGCCTCACCTCCATCTCCAAAGAAGCAGCATGCCTCAAAACCGAGGCAGTTAGTAACTTCCTCACCACTGAAATTACTTCCACGCTGACTCAAGCCCGTATCGCCCGGGACTGTGTAAACAACAACATCCCAACTGATACTGGCACTACAGATGAGATTAAGACTCTCATGGAACGCGCATATGGAAATGTAGCTGATGGCACAACCAGAGAGACACACCGCACATATGGTGAACTCAATGGTATTGCCAGAAAGGGTCTAAAAAAACTGGAGCCCTTTGCCTTGAACCCGATTCAAGGCCAACGCACCACCTCAGACTTTAAGAAAGGACCGAGGAAACCAAAACAGCCCCAACAACCAGGCGGCAACAGGAACAAAGGACCCCACAACACAGGCGGGAACCGTGGCGCTAAACGCGGTCGCGGCGGCCGGGGAAGGAACCAGGGCCGCAAACGCGCCGCTGATGAAAACTGGGGCACTGATCTCGCTGAGCAAGAGAACATCCCCAAGATGTTCGGACTGACCCATAACCTTAACAAAAAGGCCAAATGACTATCCGACCCAGACAACGACCACAACAATCTTGATAATCTTGTTGCTTTGTACAATGAAACAATCACAGAATTAAAAGATCTTGTTATTTACCCTGTCGTTGATGTCAGTTCTTTAAATATAAGTGACATTGAGAAAGACCAGACTGTTGAGCTAAAAACCAACACGAAGGGTCCTATCAGTTACAAACTAGTAGTAAACCTATAATCATACAGCCTCACCGAGCCAGAACAAAGCATTCTCGAAAAAGGCCTCAAATTCTGCCCCACTAAGTTAAAAACAGAACCTAGTGAACTCAGAAAAGAATTGGATGTTTTTCATAAAAAATTAAGAACCATCTAATACTGGTCTAAGGATGATGATTCTCAGGATCGGGGAAAATACCCCAAACTAGAATCAGCACCCTATTCCAGGGAATGTGATCTGAAAAAATTCAGGCATCCCTCCTCCTGGAAACCACCCAAAGGCTCTCTAAACCTAGAGACCTACATTTCATTAAACGAAATCTGCCTAAACAAAAATGAACCAGTCGGTAACATTAAACAAAATATCACCCCATGTGAACGCAAAGGACTGAGAACTCTTGCAAAAAACAAACAACTGATTTTTAAACAAGCAGATAAAGGTGGTGCTCTAGTCATACAAAACATAAGTGACTATGTCAATGAAGCAAATAGACAACTCAATGACACCAACACGTATGTGAAACTGGCCTCAGACCCCAGCAGAACATACATGTTGGAAATCAACGAGTATGTAAGCTCCCTAGTAACCAAGGGAGAAATTACAAATAAGATAGCAGGTTTACTCACCAACAATGAGGTTAGAACCCCTCACATCTACTTCTCACCCAAAATCCACAAAGGGGTAATACCACCCCCAGGCAGACCCATTGTTAGCGCCAATGGTTGTGCCACCGAGAAAATATCCGCATTTGTGGACATCTTTCTCAGGCCTCTGGTAAAACTAATAAAGTCTTATGTCAAAGACACCACAGACTTCATCAATAAAATTGAAGATCTAGAACCCCTACCACACAATGCCATCATAGGCACTTTGGATGTCAGTTCATTGTACACTAACATTCCAAATGATAAAGGTATGGAGGCTGTTTCCAGGGTCCTGTATAACAACAGACACCCTTGGACAAACCCCAAGAGTGACACACTCTTGGACCTACTAAGATTTGTTCTTAGAGAGAACAACTTTCAGTTCAATGGCTGCAACTACCTACAAAAAGGGGGCACCGCCATGGGGACCCGTGTAGCCCCCTCCTATGCCTGCATATTTATGGGGATGCTAGAGGAAGGAATCCTGGCACTCCATGAGTTGAAACCGAGAGTATGGTTGAGGTTCATAGATGACATATTCTTCATCTGGGAACATGGACAAGAGAATCTAGATCTCTGGCTCCAACACCTCAACAGTGCACACTCGGCAATCAAATTCACCATTGAACAATCAGCCGATAGAGTGAATTTTCTCGACGCCACTGTAATAAAACCCAGTGACGGCAAACTGTACACAGATCTGTACTGCAAACCCACAGATTCCGACAGTTACCTGCTCTTTGACTCTGCACCCCCCCAAACTGCAAAAAGAGTCTACCATACAGCCAAATGCTCAGAGTAAAAGGAATCTGCAGTAGAGAGACTGACTTCATAAGGCACATCAAAGCCATGATAGGCCACTTTAGAGCCCGGAAATACCCGGATGAAACTCAAGCCAAAGCACTGGTGAAATGTAGCAAAATAAGCAGGGAAGACCTACTCAAACCTACACCAAAAGAGAAAAAACTAGACATTGAAGAAAAAATCTTCATGATGACCGTTTTTAGAACCAATCACTACACACTAGAGAAATAGTGTTGGAAAATTGGGACTCCCTAGGAGGATCAAAATCCACCAAAAAGATGCACAGAAGAGGCATCTGTAGAAGCTACAAGAGACCCAAAAATCTCAGAGATCATTTGGTAAGAGCAGCCACCAACTATGATCCATCGGCCCCAGATACCAAACAGCCATGGGTTGGCAAAAACACTTGCAAGAGGAAACAATGCCCCAATTGCAAGAAGTTGGACAAAAGTGGACGTATAGAAAAATACGATTCCAAAATGAGCAGGTGGAAGACTGCCTGGACTTACAGTACAGCCTGCATAACACACCCAGCCCGTTTTCACAGGTCACTCAGCCTGGAATACAGGCCTGTTCATAGGCAGAACTGTGTTTTCACTATAGCTTTTATATAATCATATTTGCGATTGTTATGTGATATTTGCTAAGAATAAACTCATATAGAGGATATAGATCTGTACATCACCCTCAAACTTATGGATGCAGTATGTGCCTGGTCCACTGCATTTTCGAATAATTACATGTTTAAATTGGTATTTTATCTGATGGGACAACCATAAGAGCAGGCATAACAGTTGCCTCTGCTTGGAGAAGGTGTGAAAGCCTGAGCCCCAGCCTGCTGTACCAGGGTCATGTGGTGGGAGAGTGTGAACAACCTGTATAAACACCCTGCCTGTAAAGACTCCCGGCCTGTTAAACCAGCCTGGGCAGCCTGAATTAGCAGGCTGCCTGGAAATAAGGGCCAGGCTGTATCACTGGTCTAGTCCTCCACCTGATGAGCTATGAGACAAAAACAATAATCTCATGCTGTAACTCAAATCTCATCTACTGCCTGGAATGCACAAAATGCAAGATCAGATATGTAGGTGAAACACAAAACCCTCTGAAAATAAGACTCCAGAAACACGTGTATGAAACAAACAAATGCAACCTTAAAACAGATGTGCAATACCACTTTGGCATGCCGGACCATAAAATGGACCGTGACATGAAGGTATACGTCCTGGATTACGTATATGAACATCCAGAAAGCAAAAGGGCACTTAAACTGCGCCACTTGATCGAGTTCAACTGGATTTACCGTCTCAGGCTCCAAGGAGTTTAAACACTATGGATAGTGTGTATGGTTGAAGCAAAACACTCATGCCTTGTAGTAAAAATTTTGTACCGGAACATTTTTTATCTAAAAAATAAGAAATGAAGGGCCCTCCAAGAGTTAACACTCAAGGAGCAGGGACAGTGCCGTAAAAACACACTGCCCCGGGCTTAAGACCGGAATAATACAGATTTTGCTAAATCAGTTATTCACTGATGCCTCAATCATACTACCAGGACAAGTTCCAGCTCCAAGCTAATTCAATTTAGCATCCATCACCCAGATTACATGGGTTCCCCTACCTCAGGGGACAGCACACCCAGCCTCTTCTATCAGACCAAGTCAGTTAGAAAGGCCCATACCAACCCCTTTGGTAAAGGGTTGGGGGGGGCCAATAAAACCTTGCCTTACTCAGGTACATGCCTATCTCGAGCATTAAAACCTAGACATAGGGCCTACCTCCCCACCACCATCAAACTCTTGATGAGACTAATGTTGAAACAGTATACCCGGTTAACCCAATAGCCCCACAAAAATAATACTTTTGTGGATGGTTATTTATTGCTAAAAACAATAAAAAATCTCTCACTGTCTGTTCTATACACACAGTTGGCTGGTAGCAAGTCTACACCCATGGACCTAGTTCTACCAGAACCCCAAGTCACCCCACCTACCAGGTGGGAGCAGTGCTACTAAGGGGTGGGTTAACCTGCCCCCCATATACACCCTGCACACAGGTGTGGATGTGTGGGGGCTGTGCTGGATGTAGGTTTGTCCATCATACAGTAGAGTGTGGTCCCGAAGCCTTGTACTCGCTCCCACCCGGGAGTGTAGCTTTATGTTTGTGTACATAGGATCCCTTTCTGACTTATTGACACCCATTGATGACATTTAATGAACCTCTATTCTCTAAATATTGTACCTTTACAGTGTTTGTAATACATTCCAGTAACATTTAGAATTTAGCAAAAAATCTCATATATACCCACTTTAATGTAGTGGGCCTAGGCCTATAGTAAATATTTTTAGGGAAATATTAAAAGAGCATTTAATTTCTCCTATGGAAACATATGATAGGGATTTACTACTAGATAACAGAGACAGTGCTTGGTGAAGTGACCTGACCTGATCTTTGACCTAGATATGATCATGATTTTGTTCTCAAGCTTTTTCCTTCATAGGGACGTTTCGGCTGGGAAATCTCAAGTATTTGTGACATGATACTTGATAGGAGTGATAATTATGGTATCTATACTATGCTACTACGTGGCATTAGACAAAAACCTGTTTACTATAGGCTTAAATATGGTAATTTATTGCCTCACTGGAAAAGAAAGCAATGTCAAATCGTTTTTGCTTGAAATGATCTGAAATGTTATCACAGCGTAGGGAATGTATATATGTATCTGGCTATGCAATATTAACCCTTACTGATGGATATAAGAATTTGAAAAAATCAAAGGGAAGTGATCCACCTTAAAATAAAAAGAAATGCCCTCTGTACAACTGTTATCTGCATCAACTAACGTTAACTGCACTAATGCACATAACGGCAGTCCAACCAAACGTTATCTGCATCAAACCAACGTTATCTGCATCAAGCAGGCAGTCGTTTTTTGTAGTGACTAACGTTATCTGCAGTACCAGTGTATGGCACATCCAACCGCTATCTGCATCAATCAACGGTATCTGCAGTAGCAGCTATTTGGGGGAAAATGTTGACTTTTTGAGGTCTAAAAGCATGATTTTGGGGGAAAATGCCACCATGTCATTCAACTATCCCCATTACTTAAATGGGCAAAAAACAATATGTACATGTGCACAAGAAAAGTTAATTCTTTAGAAATATGCGCCACATATATTGTACTTGTAAAATACACGGATCTTATATGAAAAAAGTACATGTATGAATATATATATATATATATTTATATATACATATATACATACATACATACATATATATTTGTATGTATATATAGTGACCAAGGTACACTTGTATGTCAATGGTAGGTCAGGAGAGCAGGGTAGAGCACATGTGCAAGGATGACTCTGATGAAGAGTAAAAGGTTGTTGATGCAGATATGGGTTGATGTGATAACGTTATCTGCGGTAACAACGTACCTCATAGAAACATTAATGCTATTATAACCATTTCAATGGACCATTTCCTTAAAAGATTTCACTTCTTTTTTACAGTTTCCCCGGCATATTGGCCATTTCTAGAAAATCTGATTAAACATTATCAGTTTATTTGGCATTTTCTTGCCAAACTGGCCATTTAGAAAATTTGACTACTTCACCATTTTTGACACTCTTCTCAGCAAATTGGCAATTTTTAAAAAGAAATTGACTCTTTTTTGCAATAGTTGACCTTTCTTCCCTAAATTGGCCAATAAAAAAAACTCTTGGTGATTATAGTAATTTTTCTCGTCAAATTGGCCATTTTCTAAAATTTTTACACTTTTCTTGTCGTACTGGCCATTTCATGGAAATTTGAATTTTTGGGATTTTTTTACCCTTTCCTCAGCACAATGACTATTTTCCAAAATCATTTCGTGATTTTCAATATTTTTCTAGCCAAATGAGCCATTTGAGGGAAGGTTCTTCAAGTTCTGGAAAACAAAAGCATCAGGAAGAAGTTGACTTCCATTGATGCAGATAACGGCTTTTTGATACATATAGATTGATGCAGATAACGTTGGTTTGATGCAGATAACGTTTGGTTGGTCTGCCGTTATGTGCATTAATGCAGTTAACATTAGTTGATGCAGATAACGGTTGTACACCCTCTTCAAATTGTATTTCAGGTTTTTCAGAGAAGAATGAATGGTGCTTGGAGTTTCAACCGATACTGGATCGATTATGTATCAGGCTTTGGTGACCTAGAAGGGGATTTCTGGCTTGGCAACAAGTACATAAGGCTCCTGACTAGGAACAGTGATCAAAAAGTGAAGTTCCACCTTAGGACTGCAGATGGTGAAGAGGCCTATGCTAACTATAACATGTTCTCTATGGGAGATTCTAGATATTCATACCAAGGTCATTTTAAGGACTTTGAAGGGGCTACTCGAGGTAAGTTATGAAAAATAATCTATAAGAAGTCTCAAGGGATTTCAATTTGCTTTTGAGATACAATTGATAAACCTGATATTTACATCATCCCTGGTTCTCCCTGGCCCTCGTTCTGATCCCAGCCACATCAATCAGCCCCTGCACACCCCACTGTCTGTACTGATGTACTGCCGTGCCCATGTGTTAGATTCTGTATATGCTGGTACCTTTCTTTAGCTAGTGCTGTTTATTTACTTATTTGACTAAAACTTCCTTGATGCTTGTTCAGGGGGGAATCAAGCCACATTTGCAGGAGACTCCATGGCAGCGCATGATGGAAAAAAGTTTTCAGCAAAAGATATGGACAATGACTGGAGCAGCACAGAAAACTGTGCTGTAACAAATAAAGCAGCATGGTGGTATACACATTGTGGCTATGATGCCCTTCTGAATGGGGAATACGGAAGTAATGTGTCTGGTCAAGGTCTCACCTGGAGGACATGGGAAGATAAACGTCCTATTACATACACAGCCATTATGTTAAAGAAAAAGAATGACTCAGGTTAATATAACTATTTTGATACTAGACACACATGATAAGTTTTCACAAGATAACACCTTTACACCTTTATAAGTGATTACAAAATTGAAATGGGCATTTGCGCCATATCCTGCCAAAAGGTGTCAATATATACCTGAAGTCAAATAGGCCTAATTGGGTAACCAAAATATGACCTATCACTTCCTATTTTTCCTCTATTCTGTTAGTAAACTATTTGCAACTCTAGACTATTACCAACTACAGCTTTTAGCTATTTTAGTGTGGCATTGCATTTTCATAGTGGGCACCTGTTTGGTCATCTTCGGGAAATGCCTGCAATCAAGGCAGTTAACTCTTTAAAGGTTGGCATCATTCATCACTCCAAATGTGTATTCATTGATATATACCAAAGTGACCTGTCAATTTGCTTTACTAGGTGTAACATATGTGGACTGCCTTGATGCCCACAACAAGGGTATGACCACATCTGGGGTCTACACAATCTCACCGGATGGCATCACCAAGATAAAGGCTTACTGTGACCAGGATCAGGATGGTGGAGGCTGGACGGTAGGTGTTATTCATATAGTGTTGGGTGTTTTTCAAATGTTCTGAGATGGATTAATTAAACAAAGCCATAATACTGAAAATGTATCTTTATAGGTAGGGGTCCTTTCAGCAGCTGGGACTGTGCGTGGGGCCTGCATGTAGGCCATCTTTCCATGGCCCCTATTCCCTAACAAACTAGCTTACTACCCGACCCCTACCCCACCCTCACCAACAGGCCTGGTCACATCATTCAACATTCACCTAGAAGGGCCCCCCCCCCCTCAACAAGCCACAATTTGCCTCTCTTGATATGAGAACAGCTTGGGGAGGACAGTGCAACAACCCTTTACCCCAGATAATGCTTAGCGATATTCCCATAGTAACACACATCCATATTTACTTTACCTATGGGTGGCAGCACACCGCTTCCACAATATGACACGAGGGGTTTAGGCTTGATTATCTAAATGATTTTATAATTAGTACATCTGATGTTTGGGACCATGAAATAGTCAGAATGTTCACAAAAAAATATATTTGACTTCCTATCTGCTCTATTCCCCCTCATTCCCTCTGATTTTGCCCGCATTTGATTTTTTTGCCCAAAATGTGGTCATTTTGGAACAAAAGCATGCATTGAAAATACAGTAGAAAAGCCCATGTTTGTGTACATAGGATCCCTTTCTGACCTATTAACACCCATTGAAGACATTTAATGAACCTCTATTCTCTAAATATTGTACCTTTACAGTGTTTGTAATACATTCAAGTAATATTTAGAATTTAGCGAAAAATCTCATATATACCCACTTTAATGTAGTGGGCCTAGGCCTAAAGTAAATATTTTTAGGGAAATATTAAAAGAGCATTTACTTTCTCCTATTGAAACATATGATAGGGATTTACTACTAGATAACAGAGACAGTGCTTGGTGAAGTGACCTGACCTGATCTTTGACCTAGATATGATCATGATTTTGTTCTCAAGCTTTTTCCTTCATAGGGACGTTTCGGCTGGGAAATCTCAAGTATTTGTGACATGATACTTGATAGGAGTGATAATTATGGTATCTATACCATGCTTCTACGTGGCATTAGACAAAAACCTGTTTACTGTAGGTACTGTAGGCCTAAATATGGTAATTTAATGCCTCACCGGGAAAGAAAGCAATGTCAAATCGTTTTTGCTTGAAATGATCTGAAATGTTATCACAGCGTAGGGAATGTATATATGTATCTGGCTATGCAATATTAACCCTTACTGATGGATATAAGAATTTGAAAAAAATCAAAGGGAAGTGATCCACCTTAAAATAAAAAGAAATGCCCTCTTTAAATTGGATTTCAGGTTTTTCAGAGAAGAATGAATGGTGCTTGGAGTTTCAACCGATACTGGATCGACTATGTATCAGGCTTTGGTGACCTAGAAGGAGATTTCTGGCTTGGCAACAAGTACATACGGCTCCTGACTAGGAACAGTGATCAAAAAGTGAAGTTCCACCTTAGGACTGCAGATGGTGAAGAGGCCTATGCTAACTATAACATGTTCTCTATGGGAGATTCTAGATATTCATACCAAGGTCATTTTAAGGACTTTGAAGGGGCTACTCGAGGTAAGTTATGAAAAATGACCTATAAGAAGTCTCAAGGGATTTCAATTTGCTTTTGAGATACAACTGATTAACCTGATATTTACATCATCCCTGGTTCTCCCTGGCCCTCGTTCTGATACCAGCCACATCAATCAGCCCCTGCACACCCCACTGTCTGTACTGATGTACTGCCGTGCCCATGTGTTAGATTCTGTATATGCTGGTACCTTTCTTTAGCTAATGCTGTTTATTTACTTATTTGACTAAAACTTCCTTGATGCTTGTTCAGGGGGGAATCAAGCCACATTTGCAGGAGACTCCATGGCAGCGCATGATGGAAAAAAGTTTTCAGCAAAAGACGTGGACAATGACTGGAGCAGCACAGAAAACTGTGCTGTAACAAAAAAAGCAGCGTGGTGGTATGCACACTGTGGTCCCCATGCCCTTCTAAATGGGGAATACAGAAGTAATGTGTCTGGTCAAGGTCTCACCTGGAGGACATGGGAAGATAAACATCCTATTACATACACAGCCATTATGTTAAAGAAAAAGAATGACTCAGGTTAATATAACTATTTTGATACTAGACACACATGATAGGTTTTCACAAGATAACACCTTTACACCTTTATAAGTGATTACAAAATTGAAATGGGCATTTGCGCCACATCCTGCCAAAAGGTGTCAATATATACCTGAAGTCAAATAGGCCTAATTGGGTAACCAAAATATGACTTATCACTTCCTATTTTTCCTTTATTCCGTTAGTAAACCATTTGCAACTCTAGACTATTACCAACTACAGCTTTTAGCCACTTAAGTGTGGCATTGCATTTTCATAGTGGGCACCTGTTTGGTCATCTTCGGGAAATGCCTGCAGTCAAGGCAGTTAACTCTTTAAAGGTTGGCATCATTCATCACTCAAAATGTGTATTCATTGATATATACCAAAGTGACCTGTCAATTTGCTTTACTAGATGTAACCCATGTGGACTGCCTGGATGCCTACAACAAGGGTATGACCACATCTGGCGTCTACACAATCTCACCGGATGGCAACACCAAGATAAAGGCTTACTGTGACATGGATCAGGATGGTGGAGGCTGGACGGTAGGTGTCGTTCATATAGTGTCGAATGTTTTTCATATGTTCTTATACATTGATCAAAGCTATATATATATATATATATATATATATATATATATATATATACATATATATATATATATATACTGGAATGGAGTCTTCATTGTAAAAAACCAAGTCATATTGCCCTGGATCGTCTCGCGCCTAGTTTCCGTCCCTATATAACCATAGTTTGGTTATGGTCAGTTTTGTCCCGGGCTATAAATGGGAACTCAGAGGGGCAATCCAGGAAAGCTGTTTTTCTTTCTACATTGTAAATTATTATGAGGAGAAGGCTCTTGGGCAGAAAACATTGTCTGGAACCCCAGGTCACATAATCAATAATAGTAAGGCTGTAAACCTAGCTTCTTTCAACTGCATTTAGCTTTGAGTAGTGTAACTACTACGGGGGGGGATTTCCACCGGCTCCACCCGGTGGTAGGCCGCTGGTACCCTGGTCAGCAGCAAGGGGGTGCGCCGGCGGGGTGTAATGTCACACCCCGCAGGCACGCCTATAAAACCACTGGTGTGATTCACCGGTGGGCAGTCGGTGCCAAGCTAGAGATCAGATCAGAGAGGTAGCAGCGAGCCAGCACTGGGGTTGGCCTGAAGAACGATCGGATTGTTGTATAACTTTTTGACATACGCATTGATATTGAGAGACAAAGCATCGCACACGAGTTACAGATTCCCAGAGGCCTGGGTGTGAGCCTATAAATAAACAGTGTTGAATCATACAAGTCAAGAGTCGTCTGCTCCATCCACATCGCAGCATAGTTCTTTTATCACATTGGTGACAGCGGTTTTTCCCGTGGCCCACACCAAAAGAAAACTGCAAAGCTCGGTAAAAGGAACCATGGCAGCGACTAGGGAAAAAATAAAGGAGGTGCTGGAGTCTCAACTGGGAGCGGGGAAACGGTCTAACCTGGTGGAGATGGTCGACGAGGACATATCTTGGAGGCGCGATGGAGAGTTAGTGCGGAAGGGGGGATGCCCACCGGGGGCTCCACCGGAGGCTCCACGGGAGGCTCCACCGGTGGCTCCACCGGACTCTCCACCGGAATCCACACTGGAGGACCCATGGAGGGTGCAGCAATCAAAAAGGCCCCTAGTGGTGCGGGGGAGCCAGGTGCCCCCGTGTCAGGACATAACCGGTTCCGCGGGAGCAGTCGACCATCGGCAGAGGGAGACTCGGCGAACCAGCGGAGTGGCGAGTCGATTGCCCCAACGAATTCGGGCTGACATGCTATGGGCCTGATTAGCAGGGCCCCGGACGAGATAGCCAGGCCCCAGAAACCGGCTGTCCTGCCAAACCACTTTGATGGCACCACCGATTTGGAAGAGTTCCTCGCACACTTTGACCTATGTGTATTGGCAAATGCGTGGACACCACTGCAGGCAGGCACCTTCTTGGGGGTGAGCCCAGACGGGGTGGCGAGGCGTCTGTTGGCTACAGTGAAACCTGCAGCTGAGAGAGGATATGAGAAGCTGCGTGCCCCATTGATAGGGAGGTTTCAACCGCGGTGCCAAACCGAGTTGTACAAGGCAATGTTGCGTATATGGGTGCGGAAGCAGGACGAGCCGCTCCAAAACCTAGCGGAGGAGGTCAGCGGGCTGGTGCGTATGGCTTACCCGGATGCTGACGCGGGAACAGTCGTTAACATATCCCAGGAGAGACTACTTGAATGCATAGAGGACGTCGAACTACGGAACTGGATATACCAGGGTGGCCCAAGGGATCTGTCATCTACTGTCATGATAGGTGTGCAGGCAGAAGCATACTTGAAGGCGGAGCGTGTCAAAGTGTACGGGGGCCCACCAAGAATATGGCCGAGAACATGGAGGAGCTGAAGGGCACGGTGGATCGATGGATGAAGGACAAAATGGAGAAGTGGATGGTGACAGTTTCTAAAAAACTGGATCGTCTTGGGGTGTTGCAAAGCAACCCTGCGCCCACACTTTAATCTGGCAGCGGCATCAGGGGAAGGTCCAATCCCCCTGACGTCCCCCGCAAGTGAGTGTGGATCGGAGAAGCCTTTGAAGCGACAGTGCCCGTGGCTCAATCCGGCGGCAGCACAGGAGGCATGCGCCCTTGCTCATCAGTCTCCAGCAAAAAAGCTAAGCAGGGGCCCCCCGCCGACCGGGTGGGGGCCTCGGTAGCAGTAGCACCGGAGACGAGGTCAGGGAGACACATGGGACACCCCTGCCGATCAAGGGCAGGGTGTCGGCGGTTCTGGGATGCGGGGGTCACAAGGTAGACACCTCTTTTCTGGTGGCTGATGTGGCATCCACAGGAATCCTGGGCGCAGACTTTCTAAGGAAGACACGGGCTGTTATTGACTTGGCGAGCAGCTGGTGTGGGCGGATGAGGAAGGCACCCGGTCGGGTGTAGTCAGCCGTCACACAGCTGTCCTAGGGCCGGGTTGTGAAACAGTGGTGCAGGGTCAGCTGTGTGGGGAGTGGGCAACAGGAGAGCCAGGAGTGGTAGAAAGGATATAATAGCATCGGTGGAGAGGGTGAGAGGCTTCAGGATTGGAAGGAGCTTAGTCAGCCCACAGGCAGATGGGGTCTGTAACCCGGGACCAGAGAGCGTCACACTGTACCGCGGTATGAGTGTGGCCACACTTGAGGCGGTGGAACCTGCCACCCACTCTTGTAGGATGGTGTCAAGGGACGGAGGCATGGAGCCGCAGACTCGTGGGGTATCCCAGGCAGAGTTGGATGCAGTGGTGCAGAGCCTCTTGGAAGGGGTGGAGGCAAAAGATAAGGAGCCCTGGGAGAGGCTGTTCCGCCGGCACCAGGATGCCTTACAGATGAACGACCAGGACATGGGTCACATGGACTTGGTAACACATACAAACGAGACGGGTGACGGGTCCCTCCTCGCGGCGTGGCCCCGCACCGGCGGGAAGTTATTGACGAAGAGGTAGACGCCATGTTGGCCTGATGAGGTTTTGCGTGGACTATCAGCGACTCAACAAGCTGACCGTAATGGGGGGATAAGCAGAAGACCTTGTTCACTGCACACCGTGAAATGTACCAGCTCTGTGTGATGCCCTTCGGCTTATGCAATGCGCAACTACTGAGTGACTCTGAGGGAGTTGCTGGCTGTAGTGTTTGCGGTAAAGAAGTTCCACCACTACCTATTTGGGTGGCCCCTGAGGATCCGCACAGACCACAGGGCTCTGAAGTGGTTGCTGAGCTTTAAAGAACCGGAGGGCCTAGTCACACGTTGGGTGCAGTTATTGGAAACCTTTGACCATAAGATCAAGCACAGGGCGGGCGGTTGCATGGCAAAGTGGATGTCCTGTCCCGCAGGCCTTGTTGACAGTGCGAAAGGGAAGAAGGGAAGAGTGATACCCCCACTCCCTGGCCAACCCATGGATGGTGCCACTGCACGGCGAGGCATCCCCATACCCTGTCCCCGTGGCTGGGCCCGCCAGTGGCCACTTTCCCATCGGGGCAGGTGCACTTCCCCTGGACCGGGGTTCAATCTCCGGACCCGCTCCAGCGCTACGCTGGGGGCCTGTGCGCCAGACCCAACATGGGCCCGGGATATACCGGGATAGGCAGATGAGTGCACAGCTGGATGGAAGTGGTGGGGCCGGGAGTGTATCAGACACATTATTATGTCACCCAGGTGCTCCAGCAACACCCGGCACCTGGGCGACCCTGTGATACAGTCGTCGCCTATTCCTAGCTGAGTCGTAGGCAGTCACTGTAGGGGAGAACATCATTGGGCGGGAAGGAAGGGGCCCTGGCTGAGCAGGGACGGGCCAGATGGGGGATAAGGAGCCGCCGGGTTACCCTGAGTGGTCAGGAGATTGGATGGCCCGGTGGAGCAGAGGCCAGGTGATGCAGCCATTGCCTATTCGTTGTAGGCAAGCACCGTGGAAAGGGAGAAGCACCGGCGGAGCCGTAGATTGTCGGAAAGGAGTCGCAGGGCTCCAGAAGGCACACTGTCCAAGGACGTGATGGTACATCGGGACGAGAACCTGGGGGCCAGTCCGACCTCGGTAAGGCGGGAACCATGGGGAACTGAGTACCTGTGGGGACAAAATCCCTGGGGGAGGACGGGATGGCCCAAGAACCAGGTGAGAACCACGCACCGAGAACCAAAGAGGCCGGACCCGGTTTGCGGCCGGACCCAGTAACCAAGGAGCAGTGGCGCGGTCAAACCTGGACGAAGGAAGCGGACAATCCTACGGGGAGTACTTCTGCCGGAGGCACCGAGGTGGTAATCCCATGTACCTCTCTCTCCTTGGACGCGGCAGGGTGCAGCGCGATGCCATGCGTCCCAAACGTCTAGGCCAGGGCAATGGAGACGGATCACCGGTGCGTGCGTCCCTACGCTGCGGGGTCACTGAGGGGGGCTGCCACTCGCTAGGGCTGCTTGTTGGTGACACCGGGTGTGGGTCAGTGTGCGACAAAAGACATCGGAATGTTTCCTCTAGCTCTGGACTGAATTTCTTTTGCACAGTCACTAAACTGTATGCAATATTATACCCTTTATTTTCATTTTTCTTAAATGAAATGCCCTCTTCAAATTGTTTTTCAGGTCATTCAGAGAAGAATGAATGGCGCTTGGAATTTCAACAGATACTGGATTGAGTTTGAAACAGGCTTTGGTGACCTTGATGAAGATTTCTGGCTAGGCAACAAGTACATAGAGCTTCTGGCTAGGAACGGTGATCAAAAAGTGAAGTTCCACCTTAGGACTGCAGATGGTGAAGAGGCTTATGCTAACTATAACACGTTCTCTATGGGAGCTTCTAGATATGCATACGCAGCTTATTTTAAGGACTTTGAAGGGGCTACTCAAGGTAGGTCATGATAACCTGTGACAAACATGATATTGAAATAGGGCTGGGAAAACTGGCATGGGCCAGTAGTGACAGACTGAAAATGAATATTTAATAGATATTGTAGCTTTTGGCTATTCAGATAGCTGTCGGCTATTTAAACCTGCAGATTCAAAGAATAAGTTGTTAAAAATATACTGTACATATATGGTAAGCAATGCTACCTGTTATTGGTGAATGAAAGATAACTCAATGTTTGGAGTCTGAACTACAGGAGTTATACACTCACTGTCTTATCTCAATTCTGTATCCCAGTTCTGTAGCTCAGCCAGACTGAGCCCAGAGTAGACAATTCAAGGAGTATATAAACCTGGGGTTAAATAACTCTGCTCCTATTCTTAAACACTTGTAACCCAAGAAAACCTAGGTACCATGTATCAGTCATAGCTGGACAAGCATTACCTCGGGCAAGGTCAACTTCATCAGAACCTGGCCTGTTTATGTGATCACATACCAGGGTGGTTCCATGGGAGGCTGTGTCTCATGAGATTAGGCCATTGTGCACGTCTTTGACTGGGTGCCAGCTTTGACCGGGTGCCAGCTTTGACCGGGTGCAAGCTTTGACCGGGAATCTTTTAAATACCAGCAAATCGTCTATATTAAGGGGGGCAGGGAGAAGAATTTCTTTTAATATTTCTTTATAAGGTCAAAGCCATCTATAAAAAGTTGTGCTATTCCAGTAAGGTTAATTATAATCGTTTTACAAGTGAGGGCAAAAACAGATTCCATCTGTTTGCTAGCCCTCACTTGTTTGAGAAGATACTGGATTTACTATTTTGGAAGGGGTTGAGTTTGGAAACGCATTAGGCATTTGGAGGTGCGTTTGGGATTTATTTCAAAGCTGGTGAGGAAATTTGTTTACTTGATGACATAGAGGTTATAAATGACAACAAAGGAATTCCTTCTGTTATAATGGAAACTGATTTTATTAATGATTAAAAGGGCAGCAATCAATTGACTTGGATGAAGATTGATATATTGAAGAGTTCCTAGACTTTCTAAATGTCTAGTGGAATTCCTAGATATAGAGTTTCTAGACCCATTGATGAGTTTAGATACACATGTTGAAGAGATCCTAATCATGTGGATGAGTTTCCTAGATATGTGGAACAGTTTCTAGATGGGTTTCATGCCCGACTTGTATCCGAAATTCCCTCTCATGAAGTCCATATTTAAAGGGCTAGTACGAGTGTTGTGGGGCCCCTAGTCATGTTGTGGAGCCCCTAGGCGTGGTATGGAGCCCCTAGGCCTGTTGTGGAGCCCCTAGGTGTGGTATGGAGCCCCTACACGTGTTATGGAGCCCCTAGTCATGTTGTGGAGCCCCTACACGTGTCGTGGAGCCCCTACACATGCTGTGGAGCCCCTAGTCATGTTGTGGAGCCCCTAGGTATATAGGAGAGCCTGGAGGGGTCTCTAAACGATGTGTGTGAGGCTGGGTACATACAGGTAGGTAGGGGCACCTGGAGGAGTCTCTACACGATGTGTGTGAGGCTGGGTACATACAGGTAGGTAAGTTGCAGAATTTAGAAATAGGCCTAACCCCCCAAAATGGGCACTTTAGTTTTGGTCACATTGGTCTGTGAGTCCATACCGGTACTGTGTAGTTTAAGTTGTGCTCAGATTTCAAAATTCCCCAACCCCCCCCCCCTGAAGTAACAAATTGAACCATTTTCCTGGAAATATTTTTTTCTATAATTTCAAGGTTTACATTAGATTGTGTGCAAGTGTCATATTTGAGAAATAGGCCTAACCCCCCGAAATGGGCACTTTAGTTTTGGTCACATTGGTCTGTGAGTCCATACCGGTACTGTGTAGTTTAAGTTGTGCTCAGATTTCAAAATTCCCCAACCCCCCCCCCCCCACTGAAGTAAAAAATTGACCCATTTTCCTGGAAATATTTTTTTCTATAATTTCAAGGTCTATATTAGATTGTGTGCAAGTGTCATACTTGAGAAATAGGCCTAACCCCCCGAAATGGGCACTTTAGTTTTGGTCACATTGGTCTGTGAGTCCATACCGGTACTGTGTAGTTTAAGTTGTGCTCAGATTTAAAAATTCCCCAACCCCCCCCACTGAAGTAAAAAATTGACCCATTTTCCTGGAAATATTTTTTTCTATAATTTCAAGGTCTATATTAGATTGTGTGCAAGTGTCATACTTGAGAAATAGGCCTAACCCCCCGAAATGGGCACTTTAGTTTTGGTCACATTGGTCTGTGAGTCCATACCGGTACTGTGTAGTTTAAGTTGTGCTTGGAGCCCCTAGACGTGTTGAAGAGCCCCTGATCAAGGTTCTGAGTGCTGTGTCCACGTGGTCAAGGCTCCCGCTCCTGCGACTCCCGCTCCCGTGGCTCCCGTTTGTGCGACCCCCGCTCGTACTGCTCACGTTCACTGGAAAATTTAATAATTTACATATAAGATGGCAGAAAAAGAACTTTAACTTCTGAAGAACCATAGCCTTTTATTTAAAGTCACTACCGGGTATTTACATGTATTAAACCACAGACAGCTTTATTAACCTTTCTGAGTGTTAAATACAGGGTATTTACATGTATCAAACCACAGACAGCTCTAATAACCGTTCGGGTCATAAACCAAAAATAAACACCCCAATACACATGGCTGGCAATATATTGAAAAAAGAGATCTTGTCCGATTTGAACATGTAAATAGTCCATTTGGACTCAGCAAAGCCCTAAACAGAGCGGAACACGCTTTTCACGGACATCGCGGTACTCTGAAATTCCACATTTTGATTGAAAAATTCAACCACAATTTGGTGTTAACAGGGGCACGCGCACATTTTTTTCAGCCCCCCCCCCCAATGGCCCTTTGGAAATGTTCAATTTTGAGGTACCTAGACACAATATTTGAGAAATTCTTTTTGCGGGGACTTCCACAGATTTGTATAAAATTTGGGTCCCTTAGCTTAAATTTGGGGTTGAGGGATGGAGCCTAACTGGGTTAAACGACATGAGCTGTGGTACTCACAATTTGGGTCCTAATCAGCATTCATGCAAAATGCTGACCCAAGGAGGAGTGGTTGGAGGCCCTAGACGTGTTCTGAGTGCTGTGTCCACGTGGCCAAGGCTCCCGCTCCTGCGACTCTGGCGACTCCCGCTTCCGTGGCTCCCGTTTGTGCGACTCCTGCTCGTACCGCTCACGTTCACTGGAAAATATAAGAATTTACATATAAAATGGCAGAAAAAAAACTTTAACTTCTGAAGAACCATGGCCTTTTATTCAAAGTCACTACCGGGTATTTACATGTATTAAACCATAGACAGCTCTATTAACTTTTCTGGGTGTTAAATACCGGGTATTTACATGTATTAAAGCACAGGCAACTCTAATAACCTTTCTGAGTGTTAAATACCGGGTATTTACATGTATTAAACCACAGACAGCTCCAGGGGGGGGGGACAAAAGGTTACTTATATTCACCTAGCTCTGGAACTAAACATGATAGAGAGATAAATCGAACATTTCTGAACTCCTCTCACCGAGACGCATCATTTGGAGCCATATTTTAGTTTCGATTCTCACAATATTCTTCATTCTGCTCTTTTAAGTTTTGAGGTACCTAAACATGATATCTGAGAATTTCCTTTTGCTGGGACTACCACAGATGTCGTAAGAATGAGAATTTCTGGGAGATATTGCATAATATGCAGTAGTTATCTAGTAAACATGAACTGAACTTGTTTGGTGTTAACTGGGGCGCGCGCAAATTTTTTCAGCCCCCCCCACCAGCCCTTTGGAAATGTTCAATTTTGAGGTACCTAGACACAATATTTGAGAAATTCTTTTTGCGAGGACCACCACAGATGTGTCTAGTATAGTATGCAAACATGCACATAGCTCAGGAACTATACATGATAGAGAGATAAATCGAACATTTCTGAACTCCTCTCGCCCAGACGCTTCTTTTGGCGCTATCCCAAAGATTTGGGGGGGGGGGGGCGGGGTCCCTTAGCTAAAAGCCCCCCCCCCCCATCAAGAGGGGTCAGAATTTTTTAAGCCCCCGGAAATTTTTACGCCCCCCCCCTCCCAAACCCACCAGTTTTGAGGTACCTAGACATGATATTTGAGAATTTCCTTTTGCTGGGACTACCACAGATGTCCAAAGAATGAGAATTTCATAGTATAGTATGCAAACATGCACATAGCTCAGGAACTATACATGATAGAGAGATAAATCAAACATTTCTGCGTTCTACTCGCCAAAATTCCCAAACAATGTCAAATTTCACAAAAAGTAGGGGGGGTGGAGGGCTGACACACTAGGGCCTAATAAAGATGACATTTCTGCATCTAACGAGCCTAATAAGGTGAATATTGGTTGAGATTTACCTTTGATATGAGCCCTTTTCAAGAAATTTGATTCAAGTTGAGAAATGACAGTCCGGTCTGCGTCGGTTTCAAGTCACCCCCAACCACACAAGGCTAAAAGGATATCGGGCTGGGGGGTATCACGAAACTGCTTGGCGCTTGCCCTATATGACGGTCTGTGTTAAATCTCCAGGCAGAGGTTTAGTATTGTAGGTATAGGTAGTATCAGCTTGGAGATTTAACACAGACCGTCATATAGGTCAAGTTTAACTGAATTGTGAAAAGAGGGGCGGTATGTCTCGGTCTCCAAGCATATGCTTTGCAACGTTATACTTCTAAGCCTCTGCTCGGAGAGTTCAGCGTCGATCAGCTGATTGTTGGCCTATTTTCAGATTGAGACGATACCTTTTTTTTTCATTGCCTTCGTTTGGGGGTTAAAATACCTTATTTTTAATGGAAACAAAGCCTAAGCGTTACAAAACATCCTATATTTGGACGTACAATAGCTGAATTAGGCCCTAGCCCCCAAGAAAATTTGGTTGAAGCGTTTTTCAACGGGGGTGACCAGCCACGCTGTCATTTTCCAACGTCTATCATTTGATCATTGGCTCTGTTTTTTGGTCTTTGGTAAGTTTAGAGCCCGGTCTTTGTCATTTTGCAAAATAACCCGGCTACTGAGCTGTCCGCAATTTCAACCCCGCTAAGATAGGAGCCTAATCTATCAATGACAACAAAAATTGCGAACGTACCCTTCATATTTCAGCTGTAATCGATGAAATTAACCAAATCGGTACCGAATCGTCGTCCCTCGGCGTCCCCTGTCCGCCATTTTGAATCTCGCGAGGTCCCGTGAATACGCGAAATAGCCATATTTTGTTTACATTGTCGTCGTGTCGAACGATAGTAAAAGGCTAAATTATGGCATAATACGATTAAATATGGAAGGTATCGCCCTGCTGAACGGTAAGCCATCATTATAAATGTATTATGGATATATTTTCATGCCAAAATAAAAATAAAACACATGATCGATCGTTGTCAATCAATCCTCTTCTATTTGGACATTTGAGTTGAATTTTATTGCGGATTATCAAAGAATAATATGTTTTCTTTAAGTTGTCAGCTTTTAAGGCAGGAGAAACAATGATAAGTTGTGGAAAATGGACTTCAACCGAGACAAGTCAGTGAACTCGCTGACTCGCCTGCAAATTAGTGAAAAGTTGACAACTATTATAATAGGAATCTGTTAAAATATTATATAATAAATTATATATAACAAACATCACTACAACTTCAGACATAAGGTTTCAGGTGGCTTTTATTACCTTTAAAAAGTACAAGTAGTGTGGTGTTATCACAACGTTTCGGCAAAAGGGTGGTGCCTTCTTCAGGTTAATTAATATCGCTTTACGGTCAAATAGCTCATCTTTTTACCCGGTCAAAGACGTAACTGTGCAATAAATGCAATACATAGGGTATACAAGCTATACAAGCACAACAATTTGCACTTGAAAATAGAAATTATTGCCTTATGCATGCTATCAAGTAATGAATCACCTCAAACCCATATTTCCACCCTATTTTTAACATTTCCCTTCTATCCGGTCAAAGCTGGCACTGGTCAAAGCTGGCACCGGTCAAAGCTGGCACCCAGTCAAAGCTGGCACCCGGTCAAAGCTGGCATCCATGAAAACATTGACCCGATCTCATGAGACACAGTCTGGAGTGTTGCCTGCTTATGTCGCTACAGAATAACAAACTGGATTAATCTAGTGCTATGCAGAGTCCTAAATCCCATAAAAGTGAACTGTCCACATTGGGAGTCGACGCGCTACAAAATACCACAGTGCTAAAAGAGTCTTTAAGGTCCCCTCTCAGACTTATAGTATTAGTTTCAGTTAGGACGCAAATAATGCTCAAGTCTGGCTTAAACCTGTAATTCACACAAGGTACAGTGAAAAGGGTATACCAAATTCTTAGTATCTGAAATGTCATTTGGACAGAGCAATGTCATTTTAGATGTAAACATTGTGAAGCTATAGTTGCAAGATGGCACCTTAAATCCAGATTGGGTTATTGCATGGATTATGTGCTATAAATGAACTGTAAAAGTCTCACACATTTCCATTTGCTTTCGAGATTCAGATTCTCCCTACATAAAACAGTCTCTTCATGCTAGTGTCTGTATCGAAGTATTGCCCTGGCAATGTGTTAAATTCTCAATATGCTGATACCTTTCTTCAGGTAGGTAGTACTCTTTCTTCAGGTATGTCTCTAAAAGTCACTTTATGTTTGTTCAGGGGCAAACCCAGCCACATTTGCAGGAGACTCCATGGCTAACTTCGATGGGAAAAAGTTTTCAACAAAGGACGTGGACAATGACTGGAATAGTGCACTTAGCTGTGCTGCAACAAAGAAAGCACCTTGGTGGTATGCCCATTGTCACTATGATGCCAACCTGAATGGGGAATACGGAAGTAATGTGCCTGGTCGAGGTATCACCTGGAAGACATGGAAAGATGATCACTCTATTACATACACAGCCATCATGTTGAAGACGAAGGATGAGGACTCAGGTAAAATCCAGTCAACATGTTTCATACTACATGCACTGGATACAGAGACTAAGCATATTCAATAATGCACAAAGCATATACCTTCACTTGCTTCACATCTTCTTTTGATTATCTCCCACATTTGAAAGAGCCTTAACCAATTTTTATGAATGGCATAGCAGTTAAGTGTACAATGCACATAATTCATTTAAAATCATGATGGATAAATAGAGCTAGAGTGATCACCTGGCAAGTATCTCATTTTTCAATATGTTAAACCAAAAATGCAGTTGATACACATCTAAAGAAACTGAATCATGTGTCAACACAAACATTTATAGAATTGATATGTCAATTTCCTTCATTAGGTGTAGTGTATGTGGACTGCCTGGATGCCTACAACAAAGGTATGACCACATCTGGTGTCTACACCATCTCACCGGATGGCATCACCAAGATAAAGGCCTACTGTGACCAGGATCTAGATGGTGGAGGCTGGACAGTAGGTGTCAATTATATACTGTTGAGTGTTTAATTGGTTCTGAGGTTGATACCTTGTTCAATCAAATCGTTGGGGGACTGGGACCGTAGGTAGCGCATAGGCCAATCCTGTGACCCTCCCCCTTCCCCCGCCCCCTTTGACTAGGACAGAGTGCGGGAATGGGACAGGGAGGGCCTCCCTCTGCTCCAGATACACCATAGCAACCATCACCATAGTAAGACCTCCTTCACTACGTGGTGCACCCTCACTCTCAAAGCATATTCTCTTGGAGAGGAAGGGGGTGGGGGATCGATTCAGAAGTTCAGTCTTGCATATTTCAACTATAATAAATTATTTCAATCTTATATTCAAAGGGGATGATAAGATGGATATTTACTCTCTTATTACGTTGTACTTGGTCCCTATTTTTCTTCAATGAGCCTATTATAAGGCTATTCTTGATGCCACATTTGTTACATATGAACTTCTTTAAAAATAAATTAAAGAGCATTTAGGGAAATAAATCAAATTAACTTTGAAAAAAGTACATACTTTGATAGATCCTCTTTGATTTATCTGTTTCTGTCAAGCACTCAAGCTTAATTCAATGTGGTGCTTCGCTGGTCCCAACTTATACCGTTTTATATATATGGGAATGATTTGTAACAAAGCTAGCTTTATTGTCATTGACCTTCCCACGTATATACACGGGGTCCCTCTAAGATACTTATCCTTAGGTCTACTTGACTTGAAAGGGAATTTTTACAGGAGTCTGTGCTGGAACCTAATGTACGTCAGAAAAATGGCATTACATTGCGTAGCTTTTGCTTCCTGCTCATGGCATATGTCAATTACGATATGCATGACGCACTACCTCATCAGCTTGACACATTGACCCCGGAACGGGTAGCATAGTGGCTACCACGTCTGCCTTCAAATCAGAAGGTTAGGGGTTTGATCCCAGTAGGTCCCTTGACATCTTCATTCATAGAAAGAGGTTGCCGGATCTTTTTCCAGAAAGGGAGGGGGGCATCTTGTTTACATGTATTTTGAATTGTCATATAGGCCTAGGTTATAACAGAGTACTATGATTTACAAATGCTTACTTAAGTAGCATAGATTAAATGTGTAGAATATCTATAGTGAAGTAAGTTTTTTTTTCTTGAAATGAGTATTACAGACAGATGAGCACAGTGACATGTGATTTCTTCTCTATTTCCTATTTGTTCATATTTTCAACTATTATAATTCAAATTTGGTTTGCAGATGACAATATGACAACATGATAGTTCTGACGTGGGTTGCCGATAGGATTGAGCACTGTAACACGCCATTTATCTTTACATTTTCTACTTCCTAGTATATTAAAGTAATCCTATGCACGATTATTTCCAGATACATCAATGGAATATCTAGATAATCTAAAAATTCCCTTTAATGAGCAGGCCTTAGTTTAGAACATTTATTTAATGAGCTTTAGGCTAACCAGTTGTATCTCACAAATCTTAGACCAGAGTTAAGGTGTCACACTGCAAGAAGTCTATAAAAGGTTTCATTCTTACCCTTGTTTGGTGGGTGTAGTGAGTAAGTGCCCACCGAAATGGACTGTCACTCCATCATATAAGGCTGCTTGCTAGCGTCTCATGACAGTCTAGCTCTGACCAATGATAGGGTCTGACAAGCACTGCTCACTAGACTCATCCATAGTTGATTCCTGATACTAAGTAACTGCTATGCTCCATGCACCCTATAGATTCCTGTAGCCTATATTGTTCTCTAAGTCACCTGTGATGAAACAAGTCTTGTGTGAACCATGTGGCCTGTGCTCTGTTTTCATTTCTGGCTTTATACTCCCCTTCAGAATAGATCCAAACTAAATGAATAAAACCTAGATTTGGGTCACACTTTAGCAACATTGTACACACTGAGCTGGATTGGCTCTAGGTTGGTCAGATCGAACTCTATGTGCTGTTGAGGGAAATCCTTCTCTGCCTTTGTGTCACATCTGGTCAAGCAAATCCTGGACCACTTGTCCAGCCGGACTAGACAAAGATAAATGAATCAAACCAGTTGATGTGTGCATTCATGTTTTCTATATTTTAGGTTTTTCAGAGAAGAACAAATGGTACTTGGGATTTCTACCGATACTGGATTGACTATAAAACAGGATTTGGTGATCTTGATGGAGAGCACTGGCTGGGCAATGAGAAGTTGCGTATTCTGACTAAGAACCAAGATCATGAAGCTAAAGTGCACCTCGTGAGTGCAGATGGTGAGGTGGCCTATGCTAATTATAATACCTTCTGGATTGACACAGAGTCTCAAAAATACAGACTCACAATTGGAGGCTATGCGGCATCTGCTGAAGGTTAGTCAAGTATTGTTAGTCATCATATCAAATAAAAACATATCAATATGTCATTTCATATTATGAGGAAACACTGTCATGCCTACCAGTGTATTTCCTGTCTGTTCAGTACTATTTGACAACCTTATGTTATTGTTGCAATAAGCCTGATTATACCTGGTAAAAAACTTTTTATCACTAGCTTTCATGCTCATAATTAAAGGGTATTCATCACACATATGTTCTATTGAAATTTGTTTTAGCCAATTTCAAAATCGAAAGGAGGGCTAACTTTTTAAGAACGGGGGAAGGAGGGGGGAGGTGTTTTTTTTTGTGTGGAACGCACACAATTTCACTCTCTTTTTTTCAACCCCCAAGATGGGGTCTAAATTCTTTACACCCCCTGTTGGTATGGTCAGAATTGAATGGGAAATAATCAGTTTAATATCAGGAAAATGATTTCTTTAGTTAATTTAGAAGAATTCTTTAACATGATAGTTGTGGTCAGTGGAGCCATTTGATGTTGATCAAGCTCTTATGATTGTGTTTTGTTCATTCAGGGATAGACCCAGGACACTCAATGGCAACACACAATGGAAAAATGTTCACCACACGAGATCAAGATAACGATCGGAATCCCAGCAACTGTGCGGTATCATATGGGGCCGCATGGTGGTATAACAATTGTCACGATGCTAATCTGAATGGGAAATATGGAGATACTAGACACGGTCATGGAGTAACCTGGAAAACCTTCAAAGGGCAATATCACTCTAATGCCTACGTAGCTATGATGGTGAGGAAGAAGGTATAGAGTATGAGTAGAGTATAACATGCAAACTAAAATAATTATGATCTATAATTGAACTGATGGAAGGTAAAATGATAGCTTAAACAACAATGTCCTAATCAAAACATAAAGCTGTAAAATTGCATCATTTTACAATAGGACGAACAAGCAATCTGCTATCAATGTAGCCTTTACCACATTTCAATTCAATTCACAAGGTCCTTTTGAGGTCCTTTTGTGGCTGTTTAATTTGGTTGTTATCATCCATAACCAATACAATGGCTTTCTAATGGACATCAACATTGAGGAGTTACTCTTTGTACAGTGAAGGAAAAAGAGTGACTTACCTGGTATTGATTTTCAAATAGTTTAACTTGAAATACATCCTTTTGGAGCTAACAAATGTTAATGATGTAATACTAATAAGGAAAGTTATCAAATTGTTTAACATCTATGGCTGTGTCTCAAGACCTTGGGAAAATGTTTTTGTCTCTGACCGGGTGCCGTCTCTGACCAGGTGCTGTCTCCAAGCGGGTGCCGTCTCTGACCAGCTTGGCTTGATAAGGTCAAAATACTAGCAGCAGGAGGCTAATTATAATTATAACTATGATTATGTAACAACCGCCATAACGTTTTTCCAAATCCTTATATATATGAGTATAATTCTTTTTAAAACACCTTTTTCTGAGACCTGGTCAGAGACGGCACCCGGTCAGAGATGGCACCCGGTCAGAGATGGCACCCGGTCAGAGACGGCAACCGATCAGAGACAAAAACATTGTCCCATGGTCGTGAGACACAGCCCTATACGTATGGTTTATGTTTAACTATGCCTGTCTTAGGGATACAACTAAAATAGAAAATCATGATAAATACAGGTATGAATACAAAATGTTTGAATACAAACTTCATGTGCTATTTGTAATAAAAGTCTCAAGCTGTATTCTCTGAGGAAAAGACAACTATTCCTTAATGTAGAAAGTACTCTATTCATTAACATGCAAAATAGTTCTGTACTTTCTTAAAACGGATGTCCTCTTTATAATTTGTGGGAAATTTTACATAAAAGAAATGAGGGACTCATCTGCCAATGTAGATGATAAAAATGTAAAAAAACATGATAAAGTTCAGTCACAGTCAAACTCACACTTGAATAAAGATTATCAGTCAAGCACTCACAATGCTTGTATCGATGGTCTACAACATGCTGAATAGTATTTATCAAACGTACATGCAATTAATGGACAAGAGGTGTCAACCTGGTTGAGTTGATCATAATTATGTCAAAACATGATCTGTAAATAATGTTGTAAGTAAGTCAGCGTGGTTCACAGGGGTGTGAGTAAGGGATGACAGAACTGCGGACTAGAGTCCTGCTCAGCAAAGAAAAGGAGTTATCTTAGCCTTTACAAACTTCCAATACTGGCTAGGGCTAGTAAAGGGGATGGCTTATTCTGTGTATGACTAGAAGTCATCTGATGCACAAGTAGCAATAATCGAAAGAGATATTTGGAATATTTTGCACAACACACATATATATATATATGTATACAAATATTGGATGTCTTTGTCATTATGGTTTATAATAATCCATGTATTAATGTGTTCCTCAAAAAGTTTATTTTAGTTCTAATTCACATTTCAAGTTGTCAATAATGTGATAATTATGTTAACCAATTTCACAGTTTTTGCTAAGTACAATGGGGTTTACAACACAAATCAGCTTTTAATCCCTCTCCAGTCTCGGATTGGGTTGTCAACGTTTGTATATCAATATTTTGTCTCATAGATTTACAGAATAGTTGTAGCATAAGCTAGTGATTCACTTGACTCATATGTACCGTAAATTCCCTGCATATAACCTGCATCGCACATATAACCCACACCCCCAACACAAGAGAATCCTGTAACCCTTTTCTGGGTTTGAAAACTTCTATCTTAGTGCTGTACTATAGTAATAAAAACCCTCGTATAACCCGTACCTTATATAGGCATGTTTGGTATCAAAATATTGAAAGCTGAGGTTGATTCGCGTACAACCCGCGGGTAGTACGTGGGAATTTACGGACAAATAAGAGAACATGCAGATTTTGATTGCTTCTATGTAAATCAAACAATACATGTCATAGATAATGTCGTATTTAAGTTTAAAATGGTTTAAAAACGTAATAAGAGTGATTTAGGGTGCACAACCTATACAAGTTTGTAATTTCATTTTAAACATGTCTTGCTCTTTAATGACAGCCTGGTCATGAAATTTAGCAAGTAGTGATAATGCAACCCTAGGGTGAAGTTGACCTGCGTTACATTGGTGCATCATGCTATGCCAACTGATGGGAGGTATTTCAACTCCTTAGGGTCAGCAATGTCCATGTATATAGTCATCTAGCTCTAGTAACATCATACAGTACTATACTGTCCTTAAAGGGCCAATAAGCGGGGTTTGACACTGACTTTTAGGTCTTATTGTGTGTTCATGTATTTACGTACAGAGGTCCTTGTAGGGCATCAAAATTGATATGTTTACAATTTCTTTTATTTTTCTGCGCAATAAAATGTTGTCTTTTAAAACCTTGTATATTTGTCAATTGTTATCTATAAATCATCCCATTAAATGTCAACTGCTAATGAAAAATGAAAGCATTAGATAGGTCTCCAAGTAGACCTAAGAATTTATGCTAGCTTCCAGCGACCCTTTTTGGTATTTCCATCAACACAGCACTAATTAATAACTGACATCCCTTCCTTACCTCAATACCAACTTGTGCTACTACTACACAATCCATCCCAGATCTCTGTAACAAGAGAGCGGTCTATACCAGCATCCATGTATGAATTCAGTGGTGTTAAACTAGTTTTGATTGCTGCAGTATTTAGGGAGTGGACTACTATTAATCAATAGAATTGTTTACAACTTGCCAAGGTGGGTAACTCACATTGAGAATGAGTCAACTGAATAATGTTCCATGCATATCAACATCTACCAATCATTTAGTTCTACACCCCCTGGCCTATCCTGTCCAACACTGTCCCTGTCTGCCTCTGTCCCTTCCTCATACTCTGTCCGTCTGCCTCTCTGTCCCTGTCTCTTTGCCTATCCCTGTGTCCACTCTGTATGTGTCTCCTTCTCAGTCCTTGTCCCCTGGTCTGTCCTCGTTTAACATTCTGCCCCTGTCTGCCACTCTGTCCAAGTGTGCCACTCTGTCCCTATGTGCTACCCTGTCCCTGTCTTCCCCTGTCTCTGTGTCTGTCTCTTTGCCATTGTCCCTTCCACTCTATAGCTGTCTTTGTCAATCTGTCTCTGTTTCTCTCCCATTGTCTCTGTCTCTCCCAATCTGTCTCTGCCTGTCTCTTTGTGTCTGCCTCTCTCTCTGTCTCTGACTGTGTGGGTGTTTCTATTTAACTGTCTCTCTGTCTTCGTCTCTCTGACTATATCTCTGTCTCCCCATTCTGTCACTGCCTCTCTCCATATGTCTTTGCCTCTCTTGCTCTGTCTCCCTGTCTCGGTCTCTGTCTCTCTCACTCTGTATCTCTCTCTTTCTCACTCTGTATCTGTCTCTCTTACTCTCACTTTGGCTCTACCACTCTATTTGTGTCTACATTTATCCATTTTTAGCCTGTCTATCTCATTATGACATCTTATCAGGACAACCGAGTCATGTGTTTTCACCTAACCAGCTGCTACGCCGCCGGGATACTGACCACACCCCCCCCCCCTCTCTCTTCCTTCAGGGTGCGACGTCTGCGCTGGTTCGTGACCTAGTTGCCTCGGACAACATGGAGGCCCCCATACAGAATCACCGTGACAGAATCTGGTCACATGGTTTCGCGGAGAAGATATAATAGTCTCTAATCAGTCACATCTGACATTACCTGGACCAGAGGTGGTCGGGTCAAAAGGTCCGAAATATGAATTTAGTGACAATTCCGTTTATATTGAAGGACTAATGAAAATGATCATCAGAAATGACTTAAATTGGTAGATTTGAAGGATATCACTGACTTTTGCATTTTTCCCATATATATAAAACGGCATTAGCTGGGACCAGCGAACCACCCCATTGAATTAGGCCTGAGTGCTTGCCGGGAACAGATAAACCAAAAGAGGCTATATGAAATTATGTACTTTTTTCAAAGTTAACTCGATTTTCCCCCCAAATTGGCCAGAAATAATATTTTGAGGGTTTGTTATGTACTCAACCTTCTCCTCTTCATCTTATTCTCGTGATAAAAGTGTTTTGGACAGAATTCTACCTTGAAAACAAAATTTTCTCGCACAGATCCCCTGGTAACAAGGGCTAGCAAAAATCACAACAATCCGCCATTGTTTTCTAGAAAAACGGGACCCTAGACTAACGAATCTGTGTAACAAAATTACTTAAATACTGCAGCTCCGAAAGAATCTGCTTGGAGAGTGAGGTTGCTGTACGGCGGACGACGTTGGTAGGCACAGACTCATTGCCATGGTGACGTTATCTGGGGCAGTGGGACGCTATGTGCAGTTCCCGGGCCCTGCATCGGCCTGCATTCCGGGTGGTGGTTGGTGAGGGGGGGGGGTTACATAGGGCCTGGGCCTTTAGGGGGCGTTGGGGGATGGACAATATTTTTCTAGAATTACTTTATCTCAAAAGCCAGTCGCCGAAGGCGCTGGTTATCGTTTAAAGCTCACCTTAGCATAATATTTTCACACATTTTCTTTCAATTTGGTAGTAACCATTTTTTTTATCTGGTGCTGATACATGCAAACTGACCAAAAATAAAAAGAGGGATTCCTGATTTAGCTGTGTGTACAAATTAATATATATGAACCCCTTTGTTAAAAGCTATTTTATATATAATTTCTTGCCATAACATTTTTACTTTAAGAATTCAATAAAAACTGGAAAAAAAAGATATTTTGAGGAATAAAAAAGTAAAATTGACCCTTTGATGTGTTCTGTATGAAAGCAGTATAATCCTGAAATTCATTTTCCCAACATTTGGCTGGTTAGATGAAAACACCCGACAGGGAGTGCATGCTTTCTAGGAATCAATCTGTTTTGTTTGTCGTGAGAACAAATACTTGGTAATGAAATATGTATTATAACTTGAACTGCACGGGTCATGAACCAATGAATAATTACATGTGTTTGGTTTCCATCAGTTACAGTATGCATGTTGTACAGTATATCAGTGGCCAAGCAGAAAAGATGATTAGTGGGGGTTGTACAGGTGATCCTTCCTGGGTGTTCCTAGTTTATATATACAACTTCTTAATGTGGACCTCAGTGTCTTAAATTATTTGCTTGTCATGATGGATCCAGGAGTTGCTCGCGATAGCACATCATGCCAAGGATTCAAACATGTACCAAGCCTTAAGAGTTGGCTTGATGCATGAATATAGGTTGGCAAGGTACCCATCATGGCTTTGCTATACACCATAATGACCAGAGGGCACAAATTCAATCAATATGTGTTCATTGATGCTTGACATGTTCCAGGAACCAATACATTAATTACAGGCAGTAGTGTGACCTGACTGGTTGCATAGCATCATTGTTTGGTGGTCAGAGAGTGACTAGGGATCTATGGTATCAACTACTTTCATGCCCTCGTCTGGTGGCACTAAAACATTAGCTACAGTAGTGTAGGAGGTCAGCTATGGGGCTGGTGCTCTTACTGCAGGTGCTAGTGTTAGCATTATGCAGCAGTGTAGGACATGGAGCCTCCCTGGATGCCTGCATGATGGTGCTACTCAGTGAGGAGTTCCAGGCTCCCTGCAGCACCTTAGCAAGGAACCACATCCTACCATGCCTAGTAACGTCTGAAGACGATGTGACTGCATTAAAGAGAGCTAAGGTAAGGCAATTCTGAAGATGATTTTTGTCATCACTAGGCCATCAGAAATGTCACCTGGAAATGTCAATATCCTAACTGGTAACATACAGGGTTCTAAAGGTTCTAAACAACTCAGTACTTCCCCCATTCCCCATCCACGGCTCAGACTCATGAGAATACCACAGAATAGCTATACCCAGATGTCACAAAGTGGATTTCTTTTTACCTCAAATATTTTATTAGAATTATTTCAGTTATCATCCATATTTATTTCTTGGAACAAAGTTTGTAATCTTCCCTTTTCAGTGATGTCATTTTAGAACTTTTGTGGTATTTTTTCAGCTTTTCCACGTTTTACAAAAAACTCCATTATAATTCAAAGAAATTAAAAAGCAGTTAAGTTATTTCATTTTTTGTATAAATATTTAAAAATATACAACATGATAATGCACAATTGAAAATGGTCCAGACGGATTGGAATTTTTTTCTGATATTAAAAGACACCATTTGTATACAGATATTTGAATTCTGTCACCTATTTTCAATAGTTTAAAGTCAATGTCACAAAACAACCATGCTAAGGTGTCCGTTACATCTCCGTTATATGGCCCATATTTAGCACAGAAGATTTTAACATATGGCAGCTCAAAATGTGGTTAATATTTGTCCTATAATAATTTTAAGAGTACCTAACCCACCTAAATCGATGTAAAGGATTCCAATGAAGCTATCCATTTTTATCTATCTCGAATGGTTGCTTAGCAACCAGCCCTTTTATATGAAAAATATCCGATTTTGTGGAAGCCATGAAAAATCATGATTTTACATGGTGTTTTTATGGCTACAATACAGTGAGAAATAATCATAGCTATATCACAAAATTTTATGTGCATGTTGCCAAGGACCTTTATTTTCTATTGCATTTGAAAAATAATGAGAATAAACATATTTTTTATTTGCATTTTTTTCACTTTTAATTGTTGCAAAGTCGTGAGTTTGAGGTTGGAACCACTCATACTCCCAAACTGCTTACTTCTGGCTCTCTCACCCTCAACTCCCTTATGCACCGTCCCACTCTCCACCGACGCACCAGATCCCAAGTGCCTACTCCCTGTGTTGCCAACTCGTCCACTTCTAAAATACCTCAGTCCCTACTACCCCACACCCATACATCCACTATCATAGTGCTAGATTATGATATAGTGACATATGACAGCGTGTGGGTAATGTTTTCAAAATTTTGAAAAACTGACCAATAATGCACACATCAGCCGGACGGTAAAATGGCATACATTGTCCATATTTGATTAACTTCTATTTCATATTTCACATTTATCATGATGCCATGTTTTAGCTTAATAAACTAAGAATCAAAAAATTATTTTTGATGATAATACTTATGAGGGGGGGGGGGTGAAATTGATGAAGTGACTATTCGCTTAAAACCTAAAAAATAGGCTATTTCTTAATACTTTGTATAACATTCGACATTCCTTGAATTAAATTAACATATTGCTGTAACCATTCAACTAAAATGTCAAGTCTATGTCTACATTCATAACAAATTATATATCTGATTTTCACACCTTTAGACTATCCATCAAACATATATCAATAAACATTATACATGATTCACGCTTGTTTCTGGAAGTTTAGAGAAGATTATCCGTAACATGATTAATCCTCAAAAATGAGTAGTCATAGGCGAACCTAAAGATCGATTACCGATCAAGGAAAAAACACAAATAAAAAAATCCATTTTCTCTACATTTTGCAGGACAGAAAAAAAAGTTAACATTTTGTAATCAGAGCCTTATCTTAGGGATCTGAACACAGGATCAAAAGATACATTTTACCACAGATAAGAAGTGATTCATTGATAAGTAAAGACAGTTCGGGATTTATTCAAATATTTTTAAGTCAGCTAAAATACCTATGGTAGTCTACGGAATACCTTTTTGAAATATAGACTCGGCAAGTTCTTCATAAGTATCATTCTAATCACTCCAAGGGGCATTTTAGAGTACAAAAAGGCAAGATCATTTCTTGGGGTAATTTTAGTGCGCTTCAACAGCAGGTGCTGTATGTGTAGACCCTGGACAATACCTTTAATAATATGGCCTAATGATAGTGTTCGCAATTCTCAACTTCAAAGGCGTCATGGTCTTTTAGATTTATAAGAGCTATCTCTAACTGGAAAAGGCAAAACTCTTAAGACTCATCTATCATTTACAGGTGATACGGCACAGAATGGCCGTGTCCAAGAACAAGATCTGTGCTGCACGAACAGAGACAGGAGAGGCAGACTGCATAGCTGTACACCTCAAATGCAACCCACAACAAAGTAAAGGATTAACAATTACAACTTCTATTTTTATCAATATTTCATATAAAGTCTTCTAGATGGTACATCCAGGTATCAGTTGTGATAAGTAGAGGAGTAGGATATTTAGGTTCTGGGATAGATCTTGCCATCCCTTCAGAATAAGTTCAGTTCTTTTACAGAATGTCCTGTCCATAGAGTGAAATCACCCTGCTGGTTGGCAAATGGTGCCTCTAACAGCAGGGTAGAAGTAGACATGTATTTTAATAAAAGAGTCTGATGCCCAAAACTCATGGGTAATATTTAGGGGTAATGATAATTCATAATCTTGTCTGTTTTTTTCTACTAAACAGGTCGAGAACTACTCGGTTCATGCAAAGCCAAAATTTATTTACTTCCTTTCAATACCCTTAAGCATGTAGCCCATCAAACCAACCGCAATCCCTGTTGTTAATAAATTACCACTCTTTTGGGGTACCCCTTATCATGTATGAACCAGTTGCAGAGGCCTGGACTAATGAGAACTGTATAATATATTATTCAGACTGGCAGTGGACTTCATGGTCTGGTACTTTATCAAACATAGCACGGAAGTTTACCATCTCCGAGGGGAATACGAACAGACTATGTCCCTATGAAGAAAGATACTTAGGTATTGAATCTTTTGTTTATCCTTCAATTAAAATGATGAACATGCATAAATAAGGGATGAATGCTCCATGCTTGTCCAATAGTTCCCTCCCCTTCCTAAGGCTATACTATAATAATCATCACTCCCTAAATATGAAGCCTCCATCAGTATAAAACATCATTATGTTACAATGAATGAATGACTGACATATTGTACAGAGCTGCTACATTGGGAAACTTATCATCACACATCAGGTTAAACATAAATCATGAATACTTCACACATTAGATGACGGGGTGTCTCATCTATTCTGGGCTATTTCTGGTCTAAAAAGGAGTCTTAATATCAAGGTGGGATAGATGGTTATGTTGTATTTCTATACAGAGGGGTGCAATGGTTAAATTCAATGCAGTACTTTACAGATCAGGACAGTTTTTTCTTCGATTTAATCTCCTTTGTTATGCATCAATAATTGACCAATCAGAAGTGCATGCGGACTGTTTTGCTGCGTACAATAAGGGGGAGCACACGTCTGGAGTGTACACCATCTCACCAGATGGCAGCACCAAGCTGGACGTGTTCTGTGAGCAGCAGCTGGACGGTGGAGGCTGGACCGTACGTGCCCCTTCATTCTCTCTTCTTTTAAAGCGAAATGTGACCACCACCAGGTGGCAAAAATTGAAACTCATGAAAAATTCTTCTTTTGGCTAAATTTGTGGTTCCATAATGATTAAGGTACTTTCATTAAGCTGCTATTTTATCTGGCAGCTAGGCTACCTACATGTATACGATTCATTAGCTGCCGAGATACCCATTTAATCCTATAGTGCAGGCAAAATAAATATGACCCCCTACTTTTCTGATTCTCAAATGTTTGTATGTATGCTTTATTATTACGCATTCCAAAAAATTGGTTGATATATTGATAGAAGGGAATTATCCATGACCAATACTGTGATAAAATACTGTTTCCAATTCGTTGCTATTATCAAGGTACTCTTTAGTTCAAATGCCTATGTAAGGGAAGTTAGCATAGCGACCTTTATGTCTTCAGAAAGTTCAGAAAGTGCTACATTCCTATCTTAATCCAAATCTGAGAAATAAGGCTCTGAAAATGGCAAAAATATACAAGCCATCAATTTCACAATTTTACACCATGGCATTCTGGGTAGAGATATGAGGTTTTGGGACTAAGAAATCGTCATAATTTGTAGCCTTTGTGGCTAAAAATAGTATTCAATAATAACATAATTTTTTGTAGACTCTCTCAGAAAAGATTTCAGACCATTTGCTAACATATAAAAGTAATTTTGACAGGGGGTCCTGGGCAAATTCTTAGGTGTTTGGAACTATGAAAATGAAAAATAAATAACTGAACTAAATAAATATGGCATTACATGCGGGGTAGAATGGCAAAAATCAATGTATAAAATTGTTATGATTGAAACCCTTGGTTATTTTAAACAATATCATAGCATCTAATGTGTTCTAAATAGTAAATATCTGCAATGTAGTAGCTCATATTTAAAAAAAAAGAAACATTATCATTCACCAATACATCAAATATTCAAAATATTACAAAATGCACAATTTTTCTAAAAATGAGCTAAATCTTTAACACAGTTTAGGGAATATATATATATATATATATATATATATATATATATATATATATATATATATATATATATATATATATATATATATATATATATGGCTATGCAATATTAGTCCTTTCTAATAGATTTAAGAATTCGAAGCGATCGGCCTTAATATTGGGACAATAGAGACTTACATTCTTAAGATATCAATTGATTCCAAATGCATAATGCATTACCTTTCTAAAAAGAACACATAATGTACAGGTATTTCACAAAAGACAGAATGGACAAGTGGACTTCTATTTGACCTACGAGGACTATAGAACTGGCTTTGGAGAAGTGAAGGGAGAGTTCTGGCTTGGAAACAACAACATACAGCTCCTGACTAGGAACTATGATCAAAAAGTGAAGTTCCACCTTAAGACTGCAGATGGTAAAGAGGCCTATGCTAACTATGACTCATTTTGGATGAGAACTTCTAGATATTCATACCAAAGTTATTATAAAGACTTTGAAGGGGCTACTCAAGGTAAGTTAGGATATCATGTGACAAATATTATATATGAATGATGCTGTGGAACACTAGCATGGGCCAGCAGTGCAAGACCACACAGATTTGTTTTTCTTAGGAATTATCAGTGATACTGACAGCAGTACTCTATGGACATTTATTTAGCACCTTCAGAAACATACTGACTCAACCTGTTGTGTTAGTAAGGGTGTTTTTTTACATAGTATTGTTAGTACCATAAAACAAGACAAAAATCATTTAGGCAACACTTTTTTCATCTATAAGTGGGGTTGTCTTAAAAGTGGGGTTTCATAGTTTGTTTACCACAGTACCTTGAACTATTATGACTTGACTAGACACAGCCTAGTTGTAACTGAACTACTTCACCCAGACATGCCCTTGTAAGGTGCAGATTCTACCAAATACTTCATGAATATAGTACAGGACTAAATTAACATCTTTTAAGCCCCTCTTAGCCATGTAGTATTGATTTCTGTTAGGGTGCTGGCTTATGGTCATATTGGATTATTCCTGTTCATTCACAGTAAGTATAGTGCAAAGTATATATTCAGCCCTCTGAGCACATGCCTATGGCATGGGGTCCGAACCCTGTGATTTCCTATGTAGATTTTGAAATTTTCCAGAATGCTACGGTTTTTAAATGGCACATTAAATAACTTGCGTGATGATTTAATGCAAAGATAATGGCCACCAAACAGTCTGTTTGAAGTCTCAAGTGATATCCATTTGCTCTCGACAGATTTTCCTTAAATTGACAACGCCCCGGGTTCTCCCAGTGCCTAGTTTTGGTACCAAGCACACTAATCGGTCTTTGCAGCCAGTTTTGTTGACTGAGGCATTGCCTTGCACATGTGTTAGCCACTGAATATGCTGTTACCTGTCTCCAGGTAGTGCTCTTAAATTACATTTGTGCCTGAAAGTCACTTGATTTCTTCTTCAGGGGCAAACCCAGCCATGTTTGCAGGAGACTCCATGGCAGCACATAGTGGGCTAAAGTTTACAACCAAAGACAGGGACAACGACTGGGTTGCAGAAAACTGTGCTGTGGAAAATCAAGCTGCATGGTGGTATTCAAATTGTGGCTATGATGTCAACCTTAACGGGGAATACGCAAGTAACGTGTCCAGTCAAGGTCTCAGCTGGAAGACGTGGGAAGTGGGCCATCCACTTACATACTCAGCTATAATGCTCAAGAAAAAGGATGACAAAGGTAAATACTGCTATCTTCTTTTTACCGCATGCACAGATATCGTGTTCAAAAAGAAGTAAGATGACTCACATACATCCTGTGAACTTTTTTAATGGCAAATACACTTGATAGGGTTTTACCTGACATCACTAATTTAATAAAGAAAAAAATAGATTGACACATGCCTCACACGTTGTTTTGATTGTCTACTTAATGAGATTTGTGTTTGTACGCGCAGTCAGATAACAATTTTCCTTCTACTCTTTCCACTCCTTCGTTCTGGCTAGAGAGTGAGTTTCCAAGAACTATCACTAACCTGCACACAATTGACCTGTTCTAAGTTAAAATTACAATTTGTTTCATGAGGTGTAGTGTATGTGGACTGCCTGGATGCCTACAGCAAGGGTATGACCACATCTGGTGTCTACACAATCTCACCGGATAACATCACCAAGATAAAGGCTTACTGTGACCAGGATCAGGATGGTGGAGGCTGGACGGTAGGTGTCATTTATATACACTGTCACGTGTTTTTTCATATGTTCTGAGACATTGAGCATCAATGTATGGAAGTCTGTGCTTTCATTGAAAGTAGCTTGTTACAAACCAAGTAGTATTGGCATGGACCTTCCCACATGTACACCTACACTTGGCCGTCTCAGATATATACGTATCCCTAGGTCTACTTGAATTAATGAAGAAGCTTTAGCTCAGAAAATATATTGGTGAGAACTCAGGGTCATAAACAAGAGTTCCTAATAGACATTTCCAAGATTGGAACCGGAACATCAAAATCTTGATAACTTTGCTCAGGTTGGATTGTACCATGGAAGAGGGGTACTAAAAATGTTAGTTTCTTGGTGAAATCTAATGAGCAAATAATATTTTCTGCTTACTTTGGATTTTTCTGGCAAATCCATTACCCTTCTGGCTAATCAAAACAATGCAATTCCCAAGGCTTTCTAACGCATTTCATCTCATAGTGCTTACCCTGTAAACCAGCATAAACAATATATTAGTAGGTTTGTAAACATATGTAGGGGCACAAATATCCAGGTGTATTCCGGGTGCTCCGCGCACGGGAAAAGACAAGATGCTCACCGGTGCACCTAAAGGCAGTACGCGGGTACCTAAGGGAGTTTTTGCCAAGACAAGCTCAGACCCGCTACATACCCTTCCGCAACCCTCCATACCTAGGGGCTCCCTACCAGCCCCTGCCAAGTACTCTGAACCAGCCTATGCTGGGGCAGACCTCCGTACCAGTCTAGAAAGCTGAACTCAGATTCATCCATTTGGCTGCTCCGATCCGATTTAAGTCATTTTGACCTTGCCCTGAGTGGCTGTAATCATATGTCTGACCCGTTTTAATGAAATGGGTCGGAAGTCACACTGTAAAGAGCCTAGATATGGGCTTTTGAATAAGTATTGGGTGGAAAAAATATAATTTTTGAAAAATGAGTATTTGGCATTTTTCTAACATATGAATAGTTACCCTATGGAATACTGAGTTACAAACCAGATTTCAACTCCTGTTTTATCCAAAACCATACCCATAGGATTTATAATTGTATTGTATAATATAGATGATATCCAATTTAGACGTCAGTTTTGCCATTTATTTCATACCATTTATTTCAACAAAAATGTTTAAAAAAATTATCAACAAAGGGTCAGCTTTGGCCAATATAGTACATGTTACATACCAAATAAAAGCTCTTGATGAGCTGCAAACGAATATGGCAATATCACAACATTTTCTAATATGGGACTTTCGACCCGTTTTATTAAAACGGGTAACATATATCCCGCATATTGATGTACATGTCAGAATTCTATAATACCTGAAAAAAACCTGTTGTATTCAAACCGAATTGGAACCTGTGTTCATTTCCTGCTTTCACAACTTCCACACATAGCTATTTTACCTGTATATAGTGTGAAGTAGCCAAGGATTTGGAATGAAACTCCTATAATAACATAACTCAGCCTTCCTAACTAGTCCTAAGCTTAAATGTTTCTGAGAGAAATTTTGCTGAACTGTATGCATTACATCCTTCATGACGTAATTCTAATTTGTTTCAATGAACCGCCTAGCTCCATTTTTTCCTCAGGTGTTTCAGAGAAGAATGAATGGTGCTTGGTCTTTTTCCCGATACTGGAGTGACTTTGTACCAGGCTTTGGTGACCTTGATGGAGATTTCTGGCTTGGCAACGACAAGATACATCTTCTTACTAGGAAGTATGATCAAAAAGTGAAGTTCCACCTAAAGACTGCAGATGGTGATGAGGCTTTTGCTAACTATGACAAGTTTTGGATGCATTCTTCTAGATATTCATACCAAACTCAATATCAAGACTTTGAAGGGGCTACTCAAGGTAAGTTAGGATATCATGTGACAAATATTATATTTGAATGATGCTGTGGAACACTAGCATGGGCCAGCAGTGCAAGACCACACAGATTTGTTTTTCTTAGGAATTATCAGTGATACTGACAGCAGTACTCTATGGACATTTATTTAGCACCTTCAGAAACATACTGACTCAACCTGTTGTGTTAGTAAGGGTGTTTTTTTACATAGTATTGTTAGTACCATAAAACAAGACAAAAATCATTTAGGCAACACTTTTTTCATCTTCAAGTGGGGTTGTCTTAAAAGTGGGGTTTCATAGTTTGTTTACCACAGTACCTTGAACTATTATGACTTGACTAGACACAGCCTAGTTGTAACTGAACTACTTCACCCAGACATGCCCTTGTAAGGTGCAGATTCTACCAAATATTTCATGAATATAGTACAGGACTAAATTAACATCTTTTAAGCCCCTCTTAGGCATGTAGTATTGATTTCTGTTAGGGTGCTGGCTTATGGTCATATTGGATTATTCCTGTTGATTCACAGTAGGTATAGTGCAAAGTATATACTCAGCCCTCTGAGCACATGCCTATGGCATAGGGACCGAACCCTGTCATTTCCTATGTAGATTTTGAAATTTTCCAGAATGCTACGGTTTTTAAATGGCACATTAAATAACTTGCGTGATGATTTAATGCAAAGATAATGGCCACCAAACAGTCTGTTTGAAGTCTCAAGTGATATCCATTTGCTCTCGACAGATTTTCCTTAAATTGACAACGCCCCGGGTTTTCCCAGTGCCTAGTTTTGGTACCAAGCACACTAATCAGTCTTTGCAGCCAGTTTTGTTGACTGAGGCATTGCCTTGCACATGTGTTCGCCGCTGAATATGCTGTTACCTGTCTCCAGGTAGTGCTCTTAAATTACATTTGTGCCTGAAAGTCACTTGATTTCTTCTTCAGGGGCAAACCCAGCCATGTTTGCAGGAGACTCCATGGCAGCACATAGTGGGCTAAAGTTTACAACCAAAGACAGGGACAACGACTGGGATGCAGAAAACTGTGCTGTGGAAAATCAAGCTGCATGGTGGTATTCAAATTGTGGCTATGATGTCAACCTTAACGGGGAATACGCAAGTAACGTGTCCGGTCAAGGTCTCAGCTGGAAGACGTGGGAAGTGGGCCATCCACTTACATACTCAGCTATAATGCTCAAGAAAAAGGATGACAAAGGTAAATACTGCTATCTTCTTTTTACCGCATGCACAGATATCGTGTTCAAAAAGAAGTAAGATGACTCACATACATCCTGTGAACTTTTTTAATGGCAAATACACTTGATAGGGTTTTACCTGACATCACTAATTTAATAAAGAAAAAAACAGATCGACACATGCCTCACACATTTTTTTGATTGTCTACTTAATGAGATTTGTGTTTGTACGCGCAGTCAGATAACAATTTTCCTTCTACTCTTTCCACTCCTTCGTTCTGGCTAGAGAGTGAGTTTCAAAGAACTATCACTAACCTGCATACAATTGACCTGTTCTAAGTTAAAATTACAATTTGTTTCATTAGGTGTAGTGTATGTGGACTGCCTGGATGCCTACAGCAAGGGTATGACCACATCTGGTGTCTACACAATCTCACCGGATAACATCACCAAGATAAAGGCTTACTGTGACCAGGATCAGGATGGTGGAGGCTGGACGGTAGGTGTCATTTATATACACTGTCACGTGTTTTTTCATATGTTCTGAGACATTGAGCATCAATGTATGGAAGTCTGTGCTTTCATTGAAAATAGCTTGTAACAAACCAAGTAGTATTGGCATGGACCTTCCCACATGTACACCTACACTTGGCCGTCTCAGATATATACGTATCCCTAGGTCTACTTGAATTAATGAAGAAGCTTTAGCTCAGAAAATATATTGGTGAGAACTCAGGGTCATAAACAAGAGTTCCTAATAGACATTTCCAAGATTGGAACCGGAACATCAAAATCTTGATAACTTTGCTCAGGTTGGATTGTACCATGGAAGAGGGGTACTAAAAATGTTAGTTTCTTGGTGAAATCTAATAAGCAAATAATAATTTCTGCTTACTTTGGATTTTTCTGGCAAATCCATTACCCTTCTGGCTAATCAAAACAATGCAATTCCCAAGGCTTTCTAACGCATTTCATCTTATAGTGCTTACCCTGTAAACCAGCATAAACAATATATTAGTAGGTTTGTAAACATATGTAGGGGCACTAATATCCAGGTGTATTCCGGGTGCTCCGCGCACGGGAAAAGACAAGATGCTCACCGGTGCACCTAAAGGCAGTATGCGGGTACCTAAGGGAGTTTGTGCCAAGACAAGCTCAGACCCGCTACATACCCTTCCGCAACCCTCCATACCTAGGGGCTCCCTACCAGCCCCTGCCAAGTACTCTGAACCAGCCTATGCTGGGGCAGACCTCCGTACCAGTCTAGAAAGCAGAACTCAGATCCATCCATTTGGCTGCTCCGATCCGATTTAAGTCATTTTGACCTTGCCCTGAGTGGCCTAATCATATGTGTGACCCGTTTTAATGAAATGTGTCGGAAGTCACACTGTAAAGAGCCTAGATATGGGCTTTTGAAGAAGTATTGGGTGGAAAAAATATAATTTTTGAAAAATGAGTATTTGACATTTCTCTAACATATGAATAGTTACCCTATGGAATACTGAGTTACAAACCAGATTTCAACTCCTGTTTTATCCAAAACTATACCCATAGGATTTATAATTGTATTGTATAATATAGATGATATCCAATTGAGACGTCAGTTTTGCCATTTATTTCATACCATTTATTTCAACAAAAATGTTTAAAAAAATTATCAACAAAGGGTCAGCTTTGGCCAATATAGTACATGTTACATACCAAATAAAAGCTCTTGATGAGCTGCAAACGAATATGGCAATATCAAAACATTTTCTAATATGGGACTTTCGACCCGTTTTATTAAAACGGGTAACACATATCCCGCATATTGATGTACATGTCAGAATTCAATAATACCTGAAAAAAACCTGTTGTATTCAAACCGAATTGGAACCTGTGTTCATTTCCTGCTTTCACAACTTCCACACATAGCTATTTTACCTGTATATAGTGTGAAGTAGCCAAGGATTTGGAATGAAACTCCTATAATAACATAACTCAGCCTTCCTAACTAGTCCTAAGCTTAAATGTTTCTGAGAGAAATTTTGCTGAACTGTATGCATTACATCCTTCATGACGTAATTCTAATTTGTTTCAATGAACCGCCTAGCTCCATTTTTTCCTCAGGTGTTTCAGAGAAGAATGAATGGTGCTTGGTCTTTTTCCCGATACTGGAGTGACTTTGTACCAGGCTTTGGTGACCTTGATGGAGATTTCTGGCTTGGCAACGACAAGATACATCTCCTGACTAGGAAGTATGATCAAAAAGTGAAGTTCCACCTAAAGACTGCAGATGGTGATGAGGCTTTTGCTAACTATGACAAGTTTTGGATGCATTCTTCTAGATATTCATACCAAACTCATTATCAAGACTTTGAAGGGGCTACTCAAGGTAAGTTAGGATATCATGTGACAAATATTATATATGAATGATGCTGTGGAACACTAGCATGGGCCAGCAGTGCAAGACCACACAGATTTGTTTTTCTTAGGAATTATCAGTGATACTGACAGCAGTACTCTATGGACATTTATTTAGCACCTTCAGAAACATACTGACTCAACCTGTTGTGTTAGTAAGGGTGTTTTTTTACATAGTATTGTTAGTACCATAAAACAAGACAAAAATCATTTAGGCAACACTTTTTTCATCTTCAAGTGGGGTTGTCTTAAAAGTGGGGTTTCATAGTTTGTTTACCACAGTACCTTGAACTATTATGACTTGACTAGACACAGCCTAGTTGTAACTGAACTACTTCACCCAGACATGCCCTTGTAAGGTGCAGATTCTACCAAATATTTCATGAATATAGTACAGGACTAAATTAACATCTTTTAAGCCCCTCTTAGGCATGTAGTATTGATTTCTGTTAGGGTGCTGGCTTATGGTCATATTGGATTATTCCTGTTGATTCACAGTAGGTATAGTGCAAAGTATATACTCAGCCCTCTGAGCACATGCCTATGGCATAGGGGCCGAACCCTGTCATTTCCTATGTAGATTTTGAAATTTTCCAGAATGCTACGGTTTTTAAATGGCACATTAAATAACTTGCGTGATGATTTAATGCAAAGATAATGGCCACCAAACAGTCTGTTTGAAGTCTCAAGTGATATCCATTTGCTCTCGACAGATTTTCCTTAAATTGACAACGCCCCGGGTTTTCCCAGTGCCTAGTTTTGGTACCAAGCACACTAATCAGTCTTTGCAGCCAGTTTTGTTGACTGAGGCATTGCCTTGCACATGTGTTAGCCGCTGAATATGCTGTTACCTGTCTCCAGGTAGTGCTCTTAAATTACATTTGTGCCTGAAAGTCACTTGATTTCTTCTTCAGGGGCAAACCCAGCCATGTTTGCAGGAGACTCCATGGCAGCACATAGTGGGCTAAAGTTTACAACCAAAGACAGGGACAACGACTGGGATGCAGAAAACTGTGCTGTGGAAAATCAAGCTGCATGGTGGTATTCAAATTGTGGCTATGATGTCAACCTTAACGGGGAATACGCAAGTAACGTGTCCGGTCAAGGTCTCAGCTGGAAGACGTGGGAAGTGGGCCATCCACTTACATACTCAGCTATAATGCTCAAGAAAAAGGATGACAAAGGTAAATACTGCTATCTTCTTTTTACCGCATGCACAGATATCGTGTTCAAAAAGAAGTAAGATGACTCACATACATCCTGTGAACTTTTTTAATGGCAAATACACTTGATAGGGTTTTACCTGACATCACTAATTTAATAAAGAAAAAAATAGATTGACACATGCCTCACACATTTTTTTGATTGTCTACTTAATGAGATTTGTGTTTGTACGCGCAGTCAGATAACAATTTTCCTTTTACTCTTTCCACTCCTTCGTTCTGGCTAGAGAGTGAGTTTCAAAGAACTATCACTAACCTGCATACAATTGACCTGTTCTAAGTTAAAATTACAATTTGTTTCATTAGGTGTAGTGTATGTGGACTGCCTGGATGCCTACAGCAAGGGTATGACCACATCTGGTGTCTACACAATCTCACCGGATAACATCACCAAGATAAAGGCTTACTGTGACCAGGATCAGGATGGTGGAGGCTGGACGGTAGGTGTCATTTATATACACTGTCACGTGTTTTTTCATATGTTCTGAGACATTGAGCATCAATGTATGGAAGTCTGTGCTTTCATTGAAAATAGCTTGTAACAAACCAAGTAGTATTGGCATGGACCTTCCCACATGTACACCTACACTTGGCCGTCTCAGATATATACGTATCCCTAGGTCTACTTGAATTAATGAAGAAGCTTTAGCTCAGAAAATATATTGGTGAGAACTCAGGGTCATAAACAAGAGTTCCTAATAGACATTTCCAAGATTGGAACCGGAACATCAAAATCTTGATAACTTTGCTCAGGTTGGATTGTACCATGGAAGAGGGGTACTAAAAATGTTAGTTTCTTGGTGAAATCTAATAAGCAAATAATAATTTCTGCTTACTTTGGATTTTTCTGGCAAATCCATTACCCTTCTGGCTAATCAAAACAATGCAATTCCCAAGGCTTTCTAACGCATTTCATCTTATAGTGCTTACCCTGTAAACCAGCATAAACAATATATTAGTAGGTTTGTAAACATATGTAGGGGCACTAATATCCAGGTGTATTCCGGGTGCTCCGCGCACGGGAAAAGACAAGATGCTCACCGGTGCACCTAAAGGCAGTATGCGGGTACCTAAGGGAGTTTGTGCCAAGACAAGCTCAGACCCGCTACATACCCTTCCGCAACCCTCCATACCTAGGGGCTCCCTACCAGCCCCTGCCAAGTACTCTGAACCAGCCTATGCTGGGGCAGACCTCCGTACCAGTCTAGAAAGCAGAACTCAGATCCATCCATTTGGCTGCTCCGATCCGATTTAAGTCATTTTGACCTTGCCCTGAGTGGCCTAATCATATGTGTGACCCGTTTTAATGAAATGTGTCGGAAGTCACACTGTAAAGAGCCTAGATATGGGCTTTTGAAGAAGTATTGGGTGGAAAAAATATAATTTTTGAAAAATGAGTATTTGACATTTCTCTAACATATGAATAGTTACCCTATGGAATACTGAGTTACAAACCAGATTTCAACTCCTGTTTTATCCAAAACTATACCCATAGGATTTTGATTGAATTGTATAATATAGATGATATCCAATTGAGACGTCAGTTTTGCCATTTATTTCATACCATTTATTTCAACAAAAATGTTTAAAAAAATTATCAACAAAGGGTCAGCTTTGGCCTATATAGTACATGTTATATACCAAATAAAAGCTCTTGATGAGCTGCAAACGAACATGGCAATATCAAAACATTTTCTAATATGGGACTTTCGACCCGTTTTATTAAAACGGGTAACATATATCCCGCATATTGATGTACATGTCAGAATTCTATAATACCTGAAAAAAACCTGTTGTATTCAAACCGAATTGGAACCTGTGTTCATTTCCTGCTTTCACAACTTCCACACATAGCTATTTTACCTGTATATAGTGTGAAGTAGCCAAGGATTTGGAATGAAACTCCTATAATAACATAACTCAGCCTTCCTAACTAGTCCTAAGCTTAAATGTTTCTGAGAGAAATTTTGCTGAACTGTATGCATTACATCCTTCATGACGTAATTCTAATTTGTTTCAATGAACCGCCTAGCTCCATTTTTTCCTCAGGTGTTTCAGAGAAGAATGAATGGTGCTTGGTCTTTTTCCCGATACTGGAGTGACTTTGTACCAGGCTTTGGTGACCTTGATGGAGATTTCTGGCTTGGCAACGACAAGATACATCTCCTGACTAGGAAGTATGATCAAAAAGTGAAGTTCCACCTAAAGACTGCAGATGGTGATGAGGCTTTTGCTAACTATGACAAGTTTTGGATGCATTCTTCTAGATATTCATACCAAACTCATTATCAAGACTTTGAAGGGGCTACTCAAGGTAAGTTAGGATATCATGTGACAAATATTATATATGAATGATGTTGTGGAACACTAGCATGGGCCAGCAGTGCAAGACCACACAGATTTGTTTTTCTTAGGAATTATCAGTGATACTGACAGCAGTACTCTATGGACATTTATTTAGCACCTTCAGAAACATACTGACTCAACCTGTTGTGTTAGTAAGGGTGTTTTTTTACATAGTATTGTTAGTACCATAAAACAAGACAAAAATCATTTAGGCAACACTTTTTTCATCTTCAAGTGGGGTTGTCTTAAAAGTGGGGTTTCATAGTTTGTTTACCACAGTACCTTGAACTATTATGACTTGACTAGACACAGCCTAGTTGTAACTGAGCTACTTCACCCAGACATGCCCTTATAAGGTGCAGATTCTACCAAATATTTCATGAATATAGTACAGGACTAAATTAACATCTTTTAAGCCCCTCTTAGCCATGTAGTATTGATTTCTGTTAGGGTGCTGGCTTATGGTCATATTGGATTATTCCTGTTGATTCACAGTAGGTATAGTGCAAAGTATATATTCAGCCCTCTGAGCATATGCCTATGGCATAGGGACCGAACCCTGTCATTTCCTATGTAGATTTGGAAATTTTTCAGAATGCTACGGTTTTTAAATGGCACATTAAATAACTTGCGTGATGATTTAATGCAAAGATAATGACCACCAAACAGTCTGTTTGAAGTCTCAAGTGATATCCATTTGCTCTCGACAGATTTTCCTTAAATTGACAACGCCCCGGGTTCTCCCAGTGCCTAGTTTTGGTACCAAGCACACTAATCAGTCTTTGCAGCCAGTTTTGTTGAGTGAGGCATTGCCTTGCACATGTGTTAGCCGCTGAATATGCTGTTACCTGTCTCCAGGTAGTGCTCTTAAATTACATTTGTGCCTGAAAGTCACTTGATTTCTTCTTCAGGGGCAAACCCAGCCATGTTTGCAGGAGACTCAATGGCAGCACATAGTGGGCTAAAGTTTACAACCAAAGACAGGGACAACGACTGGGTTGCAGAAAACTGTGCTGTGGAAAATCAAGGTGCATGGTGGTATTCAAATTGTGGCTATGATGTCAACCTTAACGGGGAATACACAAGTAACGTGTCCGGTCAAGGTCTCAGCTGGAAAACGTGGGAAGTGGGCCATCCACTGACATACACAGCTATAATGCTCAAGAAAAAGGATGACAAAGGTAAATACTGCTATCTTCTTTTTACCGCATGCACAGCTATCGTGTTCAAAAAGAAGTAAGATGACTCACATACATCCTGTGAACTTTTTTAATGGCAAATACACTTGATAGGGTTTTACCTGACATCACTAATTTAATAAAGAAAAAAATAGATTGACACATGCTTCACATGTTGTTTTGATTGTCTACTTAATGAGATTTGTGTTTGAACATGCAGTCAGATAACAATTTTCCTTCTACTTTTTCCACTCCTTCGTTCTGGCTAGAGAGTGAGTTTCCAAGAACTATCACTTACCTGCATACAATTGACCTGTTCTAAGTTAAAATTACAATTTGTCTCATTAGGTGTAGTGTATGTGGACTGCCTGGATGCCTACAGCAAGGGTATGACCACATCTGGTGTCTACACAATCTCACCGGATAACATCACCAAGATAAAGGCTTACTGTGACCAGGATCAGGATGGTGGAGGCTGGACGGTAGGTGTCATTTATATACACTGTCACGTGTTTTTTCATATGTTCTGAGACATTGAGCATCAATGTATGGAAGTCTGTGCTTTCATTGAAAATAGCTTGTAACAAACCAAGTAGTATTGGCATGGACCTTCCCACATGTACACCTACACTTGGCCGTCTCAGATATATACGTATCCCTAGGTCTACTTGAATTAATGAAGAAGCTTTAGCTCAGAAAATATATTGGTGAGAACTCAGGGTCATAAACAAGAGTTCCTAATAGACATTTCCAAGATTGGAACCGGAACATCAAAATCTTGATAACTTTGCTCAGGTTGGATTGTACCATGGAAGAGGGGTACTAAAAATGTTAGTTTCTTGGTGAAATCTAATGAGCAAATAATAATTTCTGCTTACTTTGGATTTTTCTGGCAAATCCATTACCCTTCTGGCTAATCAAAACAATGCAATTCCCAAGGCTTTCTAACGCATTTCATCTCATAGTGCTTACCCTGTAAACCAGCATAAACAATATATTAGTAGGTTTGTAAACATATGTAGGGGCACTAATATCCAGGTGTATTCCGGGTGCTCCACGCACGGGAAAAGACAAGATGCTCACCGGTGCACCTAAAGGCAGTACGCGGGTACCTAAGGGAGTTTGTGCCAAGACAAGCTCAGACCCGCTACATACCCTTCCGCAACCCTCCATACCTAGGGGCTCCCTACCAGCCCCTGCCAAGTACTCTGAACCAGCCTATGCTGGGGCAGACCTCCGTACCAGTCTAGAAAGCTGAACTCAGATCCATCCATTTGGCTGCTCCGATCCGATTTAAGTCATGTTGACCTTGCCCTGAGTGGCCGTAATCATATGTGTGACCCGTTTTAATGAAATGGGTCAGAAGTCACACTGTAAAGAGCCTAGATATGGGCTTTTGAAGAAGTATTGGGTGGAAAAAATATAATTTTTGAAAAATGAGTATTTGACATTTTTCTAACATATAAATAGTTACCCTATGGAATACTGAGTTACAAACCAGATTTCAACTCCTGTTTTATCCAAAACTATACCCATAGGATTTATAATTGTATTGTATAATATAGATGATATCCAATTAAGACGTCAGTTTTGCCATTTATTTCATACCATTTATTTCAACAAAAATGTTTAAAAATTATCAACAAAGGGTCAGCTTTGGCCAATATAGTACATGTTACATACCAAATAAAAGCTCTTGATGAGCTGCAAACGAATATGGCAATATCACAGCATTTTCTAATGTGGGACTTTCGACCCGTTTTATTAAAACGGGTAACATATATCCCGCATATTGATGTACATGTCAGAATTCTATAATACCTGAAAAAAACCTGTTGTATTCAAACCGAATTGGAACCTGTGTTCATTTCCTGCTTTCACAACTTCCACACATAGCTATTTTACCTGTATATAGTGTGAAGTAGCCAAGGATTTGGAATGAAACTCCTATAATAACATAACTCAGCCTTCCTAACTAGTCCTAAGCTTAAATGTTTCTGAGAGAAATTTTGCTGAACTGTATGCATTACATCCTTCATGACGTAATTCTAATTTGTTTTAATGAACCGCCTAGCTCCATTTTTTCCTCAGGTGTTTCAGAGAAGAATGAATGGTGCTTGGTCTTTTTCCCGATACTGGAGTGACTTTGTACCAGGCTTTGGTGACCTTGATGGAGATTTCTGGCTTGGCAACGACAAGATACATCTCCTGACTAGGAAGTATGATCAAAAAGTGAAGTTCCACCTAAAGACTGCAGATGGTGATGAGGCTTTTGCTAACTATGACAAGTTTTGGATGCATTCTTCTAGATATTCATACCAAACTCATTATCAAGACTTTGAAGGGGCTACTCAAGGTAAGTTAGGATATCATGTGACAAATATTATATATGAATGATGCTGTGGAACACTAGCACTGTCGTTTTCAATGTAGACCTTGATATTTGCCAGAAAGTATGACTATAAAATGGTATTTTAAATCACTTCCATAATGAGTTATGGCATGCATAATGGCCCACAAATGAGAAATCCTAAGTGATTTCCATTCGCTTTCTCAACCAATTGTGTGAATTGAGGTATTGCCTTGCAAATGTGATACCCTCTGAATATGCTTGTATCTGTCTTCAGGTAGTGCTGTTTACATTTGTCCCTCAAAGTGCCTTGATGCTTTTTATTTCAGGGGCAAACCCAGCCACATTTGCAGGAAACTCCATGGCAGTACATAGTGGGCTGAAGTTTACAACCAAAGACAGGGACAACGACTTGGTTGCAGAAAACTGTGCTGTGGAAAATCAAGCTGCATGGTGGTATTCAAATTGTGGCTATGATGTCAACCTTAACGGGGAATACACAAGTAACGTGTCCGGTCAAGGTCTCAGCTGGAAGACGTGGGAAGTGGGCCATCCACTTACATACACAGCTATAATGCTCAAGAAAAAGGATGACAACGGTAAATACTGTTATCATGTTTTCACTGCATGCACAGCTATTGTGTTCAAAAAGAAGTAAGATGACTTACCTACATCCTACAAACATTTTTAATGGTTAATACACTTGATAGGGTTTTACCGGATAACATTATTTAATAATGAAAAAAAAAGATTGACACATGCTTCACATGTTGCAAACATACAACCAGATGAACTTCTTTGGGTCTGCCGGATTGCACAGTGCACACTCCACCGTGCAATGTGGCAGAGCCAAACTCACCATCCAGTTGTATGTTAACTCCTTCATTTTTATGTTAATACTGCAAGGACATACACAGCTGTTATGTTCAAGAAGAAGGAAGATGACTCAAGTTAATCCTGTTAAAGTGTTAGATACTTAATGCACTTGATAGGTCTTAAAGAGATTAACACCTTTTCAATAATGAACAAACCATTAAGTAACAGCTGCTTTATATTTGGTTTTTATTGTCAACTTGATAAGATTGGTGATCATACATGTACTTTTACCATTCCCACTCTCTTGTTATGGTTAAATAGTCACAGGTTTTTACCAGATTTCACCAACTTTTATGAACTGCATAGCAGCATAATATACAACACAATATTGTTGTCATCATGGATGAATGCTGCCAGTTGGAACAGGTGACAGGTGCTCCATTCATGGCGAAACTATGATGTGGTTAATTTTCATCAAAAGAGTATAAATCATACATTTATGTCAATGCATATTCACTGGACTCTCCTAAATAACCATTGCAATTTCCTTCATTAGGTGTAACCTATGTGGACTGCCTAGATGCCTACAACAAGGGTATGACCACATCTGGGGTGTACACAATCTCACCGGATGGTAACACCAAGATAAAGGCCTACTGTGACCAGGACCTGGATGGTGGAGGCTGGACGGTAGGTGTCAATTATATACACTGTTCAGTGTTTAGATGGTTCAGAGGTTGATACATTGATCAAAACCATGTACCGGAGGGAGTCTTTGATTTTATTAACAATGATTTATTACAAAGATAGCGGTAATGGCATTGACCTTCCCATGTATACACAGGGTCCCTCTAAGATACACTTATCCCTGGGTTCACTTGATTGAAAGGTTATTGCTACAGGAGTCTGTGCTGGAACCTAATGTATGTCAGAAAAATAGCACTACATTCCGTAGCTTGTGCTTCCCTTTCATGGCATATGTCAATAAGATATGCATGAAGCATAATCAGCCTCTCATACATCTTAGACCAGAGTAACTGTGTCACTCTTCAAATAGTCTATAATTTTTTTCATTTTTACTCTTGTTGGGTGGGTGTAGTGAGTAATTACCCACCAAAATGAACTGTTACTCCATATAAGGCTGCTTGCTAGCGTCTCATGATAGTGTCTGACAAGCACTGCACACTAGACTCATCCATAGTTGATTCCTGATACTAAGTAACCGCTATGCTCCATGCACCCTATAAATTCCTGTAGCCTATATTGTACTCTATCTAAGTCACCAGGAATCAGGACAGTCTTAAGTGAACCATGTGGCATGTGCTCTGTTTTCATTTCTTGGCATCATACTTATATAGATCCAAACTAAATAAATCAAACCTAGATTTGGGTCACACCTCAGCAACATTGTACACATTGACCTGGATTGGCTCTAGGCTGTGTCTCACGACCTTGGGACAATGTTTTTGTCTCTGACCGGGTGCCGTCTCTGACCAGGTGCCGTCTCTGACAGGGTGCCATCTCTGACCGGCTTGGCTTGATACTAGCAGCAGGAGGCTAATTATAATTATAACTATGATTATATAACAACCGCCATAACGTTTTTCCAAATCCTTATATATATGAGTATTATTCTTTTTAAAACACCTTTTTCTGACACCTGGTCAGAGACGGCAGCCAGTCAGAGCCGGCATCCGGTCAGAGACGGCACCCGATCAGAGACAAAAACATTGTCCCAAGGTCGTGAGACACAGCCTCTAGGTTGGTCAGATGGAACTCTGTGAGCTGTGGAGGGGAATCCTTCTCTGGTTTTGTGTCACATTTGGTCAAGCAAGGGTCCTACCAAGTCCTAGACCACTAGTCCAGCTGGACTAGTCAAAGATAAATGAATCAAACCGGTTGATGTGTGCATTCATGTCTATATTTCAGGTTTTTCAGAGAAGAATAAATGGTCCGTGGGATTTCTACCGATACTGGATTGACTATAAAACAGGATTTGGTGATCTCGATGGAGAGCACTGGCTGGGCAATGAGAAGTTGCGTATTCTGACTAAGAACCAAGATCATGAAGCTAAAGTGCACCTTGTGAGTGCAGATGGTGAGGTGGCCTATGCTAATTATAATACCTTCTGGATTGACACAGAGTCTCAAAAATACAGACTCATAATTGGAGACTATGCGGCATCTGCTGGAGGTTGGTCAAGTATTATTGGTCATCATATCAAATAAAAACATATTAATTTGTCATTTCATATTATGAGGAAACACCTGTCTTGCTTGCCAGGGCATTTCCTGTCTGTTCAGTACTATTTGTCAAGCTTATGTTTTTGTTGCAATAAGCCGGATTAAACCTGGTAAAATAAAATCAACTATTTATCAATAGCTTTCATGCTCATCATCATGGGAATTCATCACACATAATTATGTTCTATTGAAATGTGTTTAAGCCTTTTCAAAATCTAAAGAAGGGCTAATTTTTTTAGAGCGGGGGGCGGTGGGTTTTTACACAAAGATTTACAACAGTATTTTCACTCTCCTTTTTCAACCCCCCTAGAGGGGTCAAGATTCTCTACATCCCCTGTTATTATGGTTATAATTGAATGGAAAATAATCAATATAATATCAGGAAAATGATTTCTTTAACCAGTTTAAATAGAATAATTCTTCAACATATAGTTGTGGTCAGTGGAGCCATCTGATGTTGATCGAGCTCTGATGATTGTGTTTTGTTCATTCAGGGATAGACCCAGGAGACTCAATGGCAACACACAATGGAAAAATGTTCACCACACGAGATCAAGATAACGATCTGAATTCAGGTAACTGTGCGGAAGCATTAGGGGCAGCATGGTGGTATAACAATTGTCACGATGCTAATCTGAATGGGAAATATGGAGATACTAGACAAGGTCAAGGAGTAAACTGGAATACCTTCAAAGGGCAATATCACTCTAATGCCTACGTAGCTATGATGGTGAGGAAGAAGGTATAGAGTATGAGTAGAGTATAACATGCAAACTAAAATAATTATGATCTATAATTGAACTGATGGAAGGTATAATGATACTTTTAATAACAATGTCCTAATCAAAACATAAAGCTGTAAAATTTGCATCATTTTACAATAGGACAAACAAGCTATCAATAAAGGCTTCACCACATTTCGATTCAATTCACAAATTAATTGAGGTCCTTTTGTGGCTGTTTAATTTGGATGTTATTATCCATGACAATGCCATGGCTTTTTAATGGGCATCAATATTGAGTTACTCTTTGTACAGTGAGAGAAAAAAGAGTGACTTACCTAGTATCGATTTTCAAATCATGTAATTTGAAATACATCCTTTTGGAGCTAACAAATGGTAATGATGTAATGCTGATAAGGAAAGTTACCAAATTGTTTAACATCTATATGTATGGTTTATGTTTAACAATGCCTGTCTTAGGGATACAACTAAAGTAGAAAATATTGATTAATACAGGTATGAATACAAAATGTTTAAATACAAACTTCATGTGCTATTTGTAGTAAATGTCTCAAGCTGTATTCTTTGAGGAAAAGACAATTATTCTTTAATGTAGAAAGCACTCTATTCATTAACATGCAAAATAGTTCTGTACTTTCTAAAAACGGATGTTCTCTATATATTTTGTGACAAATTTTACATAAAAGAAATGATGGACTCGTGTGTAAATGGAGATGATGAGATGCAAAAACATGAAAAAGTTGAGTCGCAGTCAAACTCACACTTCAATAGAGATAATCAGTTAAGCACTCACAATGCTTGTATTGATGGTCTACAACATGCTGAATAGTATTCATCCTCAAACGTATATGCAATTAATGGACAAGAGGTGTGAGTTGATCATAATTATGTCAAAGCCTGATCTGTAATTAATTTTGTGAGTAAGTCAGCGTGGTTCAGAGGGGTGTGGGGAAGGGATGACAAAACTGCAGACTAGAGTCCTGCTCAGCAAAGACGAGGAGTGATCTTAGCCTTTACAAACGTCCAATACTGGCTAGTAGTGCTAGTAAAGTGGATGGCTTATTCTGTGTATGACTATTAGTTATCTGATGCACTAGTAGCAATAATCGAAAGACAGATATGGAATATTTTTGCACAACACATTATAAAGGTGTTGGCTGTCATGGTGCTTATACCGAATATGCGCTTTGCCTTAGAACAGCCACGGCCTACATGATAGTGCTCCTTTTTAAACAGAGCGAGGCACATGTTACAGCAGTGGACGAGCATTACCTGGCCCAGTGAGTGGTTGTCATGGTGACGGCACTTGTCATTGTTGTAATCCGGGCAGGTGATTCTAAGTGCTTTGATCTGTCTGACGGGTGTAGCCAGCTGATGCTGGTCCTCTCTGAGGCCAGCAGGGCTGTATCCTTCCAGCTGGCCCCGGACTTTCTTATGTGGTCGAGGCAGATTTGTGACCACAGGAGCGGGCCATCAAACCCCCTCATGGTGGTGTCCTCTGCCACCTGTGAGAGATGTGTGATCATGGCGTGAAGGGTGCTTCCGGTTTCCGCTCGCGGCAGCATCATTCTGGCGAAAGCACTTACGTATTCCAGGAGCAACACGTCACGCTTATCTCACTTCACCCTCTTCTTCATGTCAGGTGGTAGGTTGGACTTGAAAGATAAGCTCTTAGGCCTACCGGTTGGCCGGCCCATTGACGGGTATTGTCGGGCCAGCGCCTCCTCGATGGTCCTGGAGTCCTTGCACGTCCTGGAGAGTACCCGCAGGGTAGGGAACCTCTCGGATCCACTGGAGGAGCCGCTGTTGTCCATGACGCTGCTCGCAGATTGATGATGTCTGCGGGCCTTCATGGCCTTGTAGTACCCCAGGCTGTAGGGCGGGCACATCGAGGGAGGCGGTGTGGACACTGACCGCCTGCATCGGTTTGTGCGTTCAGGTGTTACCGACCTGCCCCGGTCAGAGTGATGTGAGCGGGGCCGGCGGGTTTATGTGTATGTCGCCCTGGGCGGGCTGTCTGGTGAACGGCGCCGGTCCCTTTTGTCCATGCTTGACTGGAGGTTTTTTACCATGTCATTGAGGGAAGATATGGACTGTGTGAGGGAAACGTTGTCGGTAGGGTTCTTCTCTCGGGGCTTCCTCCTGGTCTGCTTCAGCTTCCCCTTCTTCTCGGGGTTTTTGTCTTTCCCTTTGGGCGGTGGCACCTCTTGGCCAGCTGGTGTATTAGTAGGGGGAGGGACATCTTTGCCTCCCTTTGTCGGCTTGGATCCTTCTCCTTTCTCCGACAGTGGGTTCTTTTCTGGTGACTGTGACATACTTCTTTCTAGTAGCGGAGTCTCTCTGGGATTTTCCGGGCCTCTAGGCATTGCCCACCTGGTGTTCCTCATGCTGCTTTGTAGGCACGGTGCTGCAGAGCTTAATCTACATGTTACTCTCTTGTGCATGTGGAGAAGAATGGTGGGACGGCTGTGCGCCCCGTACAATGTTAGTTGGTGTGCATGCACGGCGCATGAAAGTCTGTTGGTCTGTTGCGTAAGAAGTGGTAATTACAGAGGCCTACAATTGTTTATGACTCAATGTCATGGCTCTCTAAGGGGCATCAACATTAAGTCATTACTCTTCGTTCTGGGAAAGAAAAGAGTCTGATTTTGAAAATATGTAACCAGGAAAGTAACTATTTAGTCCTACCTAATGTTGATGATGCAATACTGATGACCAGTAGAAACGTTTTAGGGAGTTGACTAGATACGGTTCATGTTTAACTCATGATCAACCTGGTTTATGGTCACCATCCACCGGGCTCTATTCAGCCAAAGATATATAGGATATGTATGGGCGTATGTGCTTTGACTACCATTGAGCAATAAACTAGCGATGATCGCCATCAATTTATTACAACAATGTAAAACTTCATAGATGTGTGCGTGGAATTATTATCATGTTTGAATGGCGCAGGTACATTGCAATCCTACAGGAATAAGGCAGGCGAAGGGTGATGCCATCACTATAGATACAGAAAGCAATGGGTGAGATATGCTTACAAGGTTGAACAATGTGTCCAATATTGTAAATATTTGTTAATCTCCCCAGACTAGAGAGGTAAGCAAAGTGGTTGACTTGCACTATCTAACTCAACGATTTAAGAGTAAATCTGCATTGACCAAACAGTCACTGGAAGATCCTAACTGGTATAGACATAAGAGCTACAGAAATAAAGCGGTAGGCTTGTTTGGTGGTATCCTGAGCCGTTTTACAAGAAATAATTGTCTTGGCAGCTGGAATACATGCTAACAGGGCTGTAGTATGTTTGGATTATCATAAATAGATAATTAAAATAAAAAGGTGCATTACAGCAGTAGGGAGAAGGGATAGAGATTGCGTAACCTCCCCAGTGGGCACAGCCAAGCCGAGGAGGTTACAGCGAATATGCAGGGATAAATAACTATGTAATAAGCTGTTCATCTCCACTGGTTCTGGCCTAGGAAAAGTTTGCTGAATATTATGTAGTTAAGTATGACGTGCACTAGGCAAGGACATTAAGGTAGATCAATTATTTTCCTATATGTATCGTTGTGATTTTCTCCCAATTGGAAAACTAGTGTGCAATGAGTGACAATAGTAAATGACATTAAGATAGATGTGCCTATGTTGGAGTAAGAAATCTATATACATATGTATACAGGCTAGGGAAACCATGAAGTGAATAAGCACAATGACGTGAGATCTCACTACTAAATTTCCCTCTATTTGCAAACAAAAATCAAGATTATGTATAAAATTGGCACATAATTGTTTTCTCATCTTTCACTCTAATTATCTCATTGTGCTTAATGTTCATAGAAATCTAGAAAATGCTGTTGAGAAACCCCAATTTACTGTAGGTTTGCCATCATTTGCTCCAGAAGATGAATGTCTATAATGATGTTTTATGTCACCAGCGAGGTACAAGCTACGCTCCCTAAGGCGAGTCATTCTGGAGGCAACCTTTTGCCGCTGTTTCGTTTCTCTGTATATGTTTTACTTATTATATCCAATATATGTGAGACTGGTTGAAAACATGTATCCAGACGCACTATCTATAGACTACATAGCTTTCAGTGCACCAATGCCAGTGTGATGCAAACTTATAATTATCAACAACAACTTGTAAACATTCACATTTTCTCAGAAATAAAATATAATTCATAAAGCACATGAATCGTCACATATTTTGATTCAAAATGCAGCACTAAGAGTCGTTGACCATTTTTAGTTGACTTAATGTAGAGAGATACAGAGAGGCAGAAAGGGAGAGACATACATAGTTATAGAAGGATAGTTGGGGTAAGGCACTGTACTGCTACCCGCTATGTGCCACTGTAAAGTCACACCATTTACCCCTTAATGGTAGCAAAGAACATTCATGCAAATCGGTGCATATTTGAGTAACTGCAAGAATATTTAGTCCTCTGGAGAGTATCAACGGTGTAAGCCCGGCATGATGCATCAATGCAGTAGTGGTATTTGATGCATCATAGCAACAGGGAAGGCCACATTTACCAAAGAAGTCCTTAAAATGGTTAAGTAGAAATGTCAACATGGTCCCCCTCTTCACTGTATAGATTTAATGGACACCCCAAACAGGTTTAAAGGGGCTCTAACCCTTTAAGGGTCGCATAGTCATTTAATATGCCATGTCCTTGGTAAGTTACTCTGTAGGACTCTGTCCATGCATTATGCCAGACAATGGTCATAATGAATCAAATCATTATATGGCCCTTAAAGGCTGTGCTGAGCAATAAGGGGCGGGGTAACTTACTAATAGATTAGTATTAACATAAGACAGAAGGCCAAGGACAACATAAGTGGTGTTTTGGGGTTAAACTGTGAGTCTGATATGTCTTTAGGCTGTTCATACATTGCTGCTATAAGTTTGGGTCTGTCTCTGTCTCTGTCTCTGTCTCTCACTCTTTCCCTAGCTATCTGTCTCTTTTTATGTGTCGCTTATCTCTGTTCCAGTCTGTTTCCCCGTTTTTGCTGTCTTTCTCCTATCTCTTCTCCATACAACAATTTTCAAGATATTCTCTACAGTTCTAACTTAATATAAGTATCTTCCTTGTGTACCTGGACTCGTATTCGGAAAACACAGACAGCTCAAAGTTAGGCTTCACCCACACTTTACTTCCCATTGCACATATATATAAAGTAGTTCATTCAACGTTTAATGTTCATTCAACATTCTGTGTCCGTTGGGTTCTCCTTCCGCGTTTTCTCTTTTGATATAAACATCACCCGAAACTGAAGTCTGTCTGCAGCCAGTCGTGTATACTTTGCATCAATTTCAAAACTTCCAACACCACAAACAGAGCTCAGACATAGTTTAGATAGGTGATACATGAAAGTTGACCTTGTGACCTCTGTATTATATGACCTTGTCATGTGACCTTGGTCACGATGCCAAGGTCACGTTTTATGACAATCCTCAGATAGGCTTATGGCTTAAGGGTGTCCTACCCAAGACCCAGGACAATAACTCTCATGTGTACACACCTCTCCATGGTAACTATTTATAGATCTAGGTAGGCGGGTATTAACCCTTTCAGGGTAAAAATGCACAGTAACCCTTTAAGGACTGAATAAGGCTGCAATGCATTATTCGAATTGGTGTAAGCGATAGTGACTCACTACTGCTGCATTCTATCATCGCACCGACCCTGCGAGGACGATACACCCCAAAAGCGTCGGTATGATGTGCGGGTGCATCATGATGGCATAGGCATGTGCACTGCCTACACATGCAGCATTTAAAGAGTTAAGGCGGATATCCAGTTGACGTGGTGTACCAATTCAATTTCAATTCTTTCTTCCTTACTTTGTCTTTTATACCTCTCTTCCATTATTCTCTTCATTCCTCTCGTCTTTCTCCCCTTCCCTCTTTCCAGTTCTTGAACCCTCCTCCTAATGAGTGCTGTAGCTGTTAGCTAAAAGAGATGATGTCAGTCTAACCTGGATATAGACCGTGCCCCTCGAATAGAAGCTACGTTTTCTTTATTATCTTCAATCGAGATTGTGATGAACACAACGTATTTCCCCCATGTTCATGGCTCAGAGGAATAGAGTCAAGTGATCTCGTTCTTAGTTGCAAACTGTTGGTATATACACCGCCTTTATTCAGACTTTTCTTAATAATTTTTCTAACTTAATTTTTTACACAAAAATAGGCGCTAGAAAAATATTATTACTAGTCTTTAAAGAGCAAGTTCTAGGTCCAGTCAAAATAACCATCAGCATGGAGTCATTTAGGCCACATGGACTGATTCTCGAAACGAAGGGCGCTTTTAAAACTCAGTCTCTGTTTCCTTTCTCTCAATATCTACACCCACACAGTACATCAATATATGTGTGTGCTTGTGGTTTAACTTTGTGCTAGTCTGCAGGTGCAGTGGGTGTGTGTACCCCAGGTAACCCTTAAAGAGCTGCAAAGCGTTTTAATCCAATCTTACCTATGTCATCATGATGCATGAATGCTACCCTCTTGAGTAACTTGCCAATGCTTCATCAATGCATCACGTCTACCGTACATGTTTTTTTCGCCTCCCCCAAGGGTTGTCGCTTGTGGGTTATGATGAATGAGAGCATCAAAGCACTATCCAGCCTTCAAAGGATTAAACTCTCATATATTCAGGCTTTCATACATTCCTCCCGCTCTTTACGTAAATTCCAGATAGCGCTCCGCAAATTTAACATATTTATGGGATCATCAGTTCTCTGTAAGCTGCTTAGTGAACCAAGATAAACCAGCTGAAATATTTATAAGAGAGTTGTTCAGAATGACAAAACAAATGGAGGTAGTCGCCGAGTGGTACTACAGTTATACATGAGCTGCAACTCAATGATATGATAAAGGTTTGAATAAATATAAAAGGTACAAAGACCAAAGAGAAGAGAAACAGGAAAATGCAATTTAGAATTCTCAAAACATACCGACTGTTGGATGTGTGTGTTCAGACTTTAACCATTTTTGCTTTAATGATGTATGTGTCACATCGAGATGCAAGGTACAAAGATTTACCAATAAGTGGAATATGGATTTCTAAAATTTGAAATTTAACTTCTCAACCCTTATTCTTTACCCAATAAGGACTCAATTTGCATTGTTTTTTTTTTATTGTCAACGAAAATGATGATTTCACTGGTACTTTATAATGAATCTATTAAGTTTTTGATATGCATCTATGGTCACAACGTCAAATAAGATTAATTTAACATTAGAAATGCATATTTCAAGTCATTTTTCAAAACAAAAAATAAGGCAATGTTCTGGACTAGATATCAAATATATCTAAGCAAATATCTAGCATTGCGAAAAAAGTGATGATATGTCACAAGAATACACTACCTTAGAGAACCTGAACTGAATAAATCCCAAGATACAGAGTGTGTTTAAAAGTCAGGTACTGAAAAAAAAAGTCAAAGCTTGAGAAAAGCTGATCCAAGATTCCGTCTAGAACTTACAAGAAGGTACCGTCTCATGTGGTGAGAATCAGACAAACACAGCCAGACAGGGGGAGGAAACAAGGAAAATAAGAGGAAATCTCCGGTGGAAGAAACAGTAAAACGTTAGGAATGTGATTTGAAATGTTCACATGTGGATCTAGGCCGTAGTCAGTGTGAACACAAACCTCCCCGTCCAGTGAAAATCACACAAACAGACGGAAAATATCTCTCCAAAGACAAATAAAACAGTCAAATATCGTCTGCTGTGTGATGCTATTTCAATCCGCAAGGGGGAGCTGCGGACTTATGCTAATCAGCTTAGAGGCTAAGTCAGGTGTGGCCTCACTCTGGTGTTAAGTCACCTGTGACGTCACACTCGCCGAGAATACCATGAGAGTTCTGTTTTTTCTCACCCGGGTATGACTCCCATGATGCAGTGCTGTTGACAGTAGAGATAGTGCCTCAATATCTACATGCACGGTCACTGGGGAAACAGAATACAGAAACACCGACTACATGTCCAGGCTGAAAGAGGTGTGTTTCAGGTTTCTCTGGTTCAGGCAATTTATATGAGAAAAAGGTGATAGATTTATAATAAAGTACCTGTGCAATGAGCTTTGCTTTTTGAAACTTTCTGAATATAGATCGATGGGAAACTTGCCATAATGATATTATTAGCATTAATTCTATGGTGCTAGGTTAGGTTCATGTATAGTGATGCAATAACCTTTTTTCCAATAACCTTGTTTCTTTGTTATATACACCAGCCAACTGACATCTTGAAGAAAAAGTTCAAAATTGACTTGAAATATAATTTTTCGTTTTTAATGAGTTCACATCAAACATAATTATTTTAAATAGTTTGTTGTAAGTTTTTTTTTGTTAATTGTGGGGTCGAGTCAATTACTCGAACCCACATTATGGTTTAATTCAACTTTTGATAGCTTAATCTAAACAAAGTTAATGCATTTTGTAATGAATAGAATATCTCAAGAGCTAGATCGCTGGAGAAAAAATCTCAAGACAATGAAAATATTGACAAACTGCAAAGACAGATATTCATGTCTTGTAAATGCTAAAGATACATATACATGTACATCAGTTCTACTCTTTTTTAGTAGGAATGTTCTGTGCTTTAGTTTTATTCTTCTTTTAAGATGGAAGATGCATTGCCTAAATTTCCCTTTGAATCTTTCGAAAACACAGACGCCAAAAAATATATTGAAAAATAGACTGAGACAAATGCTAATCCTGCTTCGCCAGTGTTCAATGTAAGCTTGTCTGTGATTGGCTGGGCCCAATGTACCCACGATCCCTAGGGCAGTCAGAAGCTAATATAACGTTTAGTGGACCCCTCCTCCTTACCCATTTCATCTAGTTCATACATCCCATCCTGCCCCCATCCTCCCACTTTAAAGCATAGGCAAGGTATCAGACGATCCCATAGAAAAACTATCTAGAAGTAATTCAAGATGGCGTCGCCGCTGATGCATATTGGGACAGACATGCAATGATACGTCATAGTATGTAAATCCCTCATGTAAATCTACCTCCCATAGAGTATCATGTAAATACCCAGCAGCCTCTTCTTCCGGATGTGGACATAAATAATCACCTTTCCCATCATCCTCTTGGTTGGGTCTCAGCCCAGGGACTTGGTTTCCACGTTTAAATATATGCTTAGGGTATAAAAGATTGTGGCGCGGCGAAACGTCACGGATTTAGAACTCACCTTCGGAGGACAGCACAAAGGAGCATAGCCCGTAGGAGGTTTTCGGGTTTTCACCATGAAGAGTTGCTTATTCCTTGCCCTATGTGGGCTGCAAGGTGAGTGCGTTATTTATTAATTAAATACTGGAGTAATTAGCAATTACATATGGCAACTGAACCATATTGCGATTAGTTTGTCTAACGGTGACTGGTCTAATGTGGCATCTTCAAGTGGTATTTAAAGAGCAAAAGGTAAGCACAGTCTAGCAGGATATTAAATTCAGAATAGGAGCACAGGAAAATGAAATGGAAAGACAGTTTTAACAGTGTTACGACAACTTTCAAAATCCTCTTGATTCTAGAAACTCTGAGAATGCTTCCAGGTAGCTTTTTAACAGACCAAGTGTTTCTTATTGGATACAACCTAATCCTTTATTTAATGCACAAGCAACCAAACCTTCAGACCTATCGCAACTTATTTTATATCATGCGCACATATATCATACTAGATATAGAAATAGCCCTTTAGAAGTTAACGCCATGTAGACATTATCAATATGATACAAAGCTTCCCTTTCTTCCTATACTCTGGTAGTGTATCATATAGCTATTAGGTAGATGTATAGGGGTGCTAACCAGGGTAAGAGTTGGGATGGTTGCGCTTGGGTTTAAGTGGTGCGTTACCTACAAGCCGAGTGTCAACACACGTACTGATGGATAGATATCTCATCAGCATACACACCGTGTTTACCATCTCAATAAGGGGTGGCGGAATGGGGTGCTAGAAGGCAGGGGGTTGTCAAATCAGTGGTATACAGTGAGACTTAAGCTTTTAAAGTGTGTATTCCACCAACGTCATTCGACCGACATTTGGTCATCCGATAAAAGTCTATAATGTTAAACTTATGGGGGAATTTTGTCCAACGGACAGAATGACGGCGGATTCCGTCAGTGGAATACTGCCTTAAGGCTCCACTCTGTTAACTTTACTGTAAAATTATTGGACCAAAACTAAAAAATGCCTCAACTAACATTTCCTTTCCAAGTACTTCAACAACTGTGTTATATTGCGGTTTTTGGTATTGATTTTTTCATGCAACAGTTTGGGATAATTTAATCATCCTTCATCAAGCAAACTGTGTACTATTGAATTAATATTACAATAAATTATGATATATTCATATACTGCAGTCCTGCGGTCCTACGTGGAGGGTGCTGCGTTGGGACACGGGCACGGTGGTCCCACCTTCATACAACACCCCGGCCACTACAGCAAGAAGAACTGTGTGGAATACGGTAAGCATTGATACACTTATTGAAAATATAATTATCCTATAGATATGTATTTTTTTAATTAGCCATTTTTGCTTCATCAATAAAGGATACCGCTCTTGAGTATGGTATTTAGTATCACATATATATGGCAGACTACAGAGGGCCACCTATAAATATACTCAGCTGATAATGGAAATACCTAAGCACTTGCCTCTTTCATTTTTGCACTGCATTTTCATTTCTGCATTGCTATCTATGGCCAATCTGAAAGTCCTAAGACAACATTTCAAATTTTTATTATTTCTGAGTTTTGCAGCCATTCCACAGGCCTCTGCAATGACTCTCTACTTATGGCCCTATACACATGAATAATTTATGGGGCGTCATGCTACTTCTTTCCAAATACTTAACAAAGTATAGTTTTAAATGTCGCACAAACAGGTCTACTATCTTTTGAATACACCTGTTAGATGGACTGCCATTTACAATTTGTGATTGTTTTGCATTTCTCCACGCTAGCCCTGCACACATGCTCCAAAGCTATTCTTTTTCTCACTCCCTTCCTTACCAGTCCCAATCTATGAAGGCAGATTCATCTGTACCGGTAAGTCTTACATTGCGTTTTCCTCATTACAGTGCGTAGTGTGGTATGATTTATGTTAACAAACGGATGCTATCTTTATGTAGGTGAGGGGTAGTTTGGAGGTTTCAAAGGTAAAGGTGAAAGGTAGAAGGTTATTGATTCAGTGGTGTGGTAATACGTTTGAGCCCTTATATAGATACACTTTCCAATGTTTTCATAATGTTTCTATTGAATCAAGGGGATCTTTTGTTAACATTCTGTTCAGTCAGAGAGAGTAATACCATTTTCAAACTAAATTGTGTAGCATTAAGTATGTGTACAATTATTTATTTTTTTTGGTCCCTGTTCAAAATAGCTACTCTGTACAACAAGATATAATGCTTGATTTTATTAGTGACAAGTCATACAAGAGAGAGGTATTAATATTCGGACAAACAATAAGCCATCAACTATACAAATTGTGATTATAATAGTACTGATCATTTGCCCTAATATGACATTGTCATACCATTCGTGAATTGCAGGTGCTCATCGTAACCATGGCGACCGGTGGAAGACTGATGTGTGCGGAAACTTCTGTGACTGTAACGACGGCACCATCTTCTGTTCCCGCAAGTATTGTAATGGGCACGGTCAGCACAGCGGCTACGGTAACCCTAGTTACAGCGTCAGCAACTCTCATGGAGGAGGTCATGGTAACCATGGTAACGGCTATGGCAGTGGCCATGCAGGAGGCCATGGGGGCCATAGTGGGAATTATGGAGGCAATAGTGGCCATGGTGGTTCTTATGGCAGTGGCCATGGTAACGCACATGGCGGTGCCCATGGCGGTGCTCATGGCGGTTCATACGGTTCATCTCCTGGTGGATATGGCTCAGCATCTGGTTTTGGTAACCCTGGGTATGGCAGAGGCAGTAGTGGTTACGGCAACAACATTGGCCATAATGGCGGTGGCAGTTACGGCAACTCAGGACATGGAAACAGCTATGGAAACGGTTACGGCAACAAAAAAAACTCATACTCAAAATCCCATCAATACGGCTCAGGACATAAATTCAACCGTGAATATGGAGTGGAGAAGGGAAGGGATTATGCCAAGGGGGAGTCCTTCAAGGAGGAGGCTGGAGCAAAGAGTGCTGCCTCTCACACCGGAGGGGGAGAGGCTCATGTGAGCGCTTCACAGGAACACGCTGCGCAGGGAGGTCAAGGTCATGGTAACGGTTACGGTGGGGCAGCGCATGGAGGGGCACATGGAGGAGCCAGCGGGCACAGCGCCAAGAAGGCCGAGGGCCATGCAGAGGGGCATAAGAGCAGCGAGGGCCATGCCGCTTATGGAGCTAAGGAGGTCAAGGGGCACGAGCACGATAAGAAATATGGCAAGGAGTATGGGCAGAAACAAGAAGAGGGATATTCATATGAAAACCACAATGAGCACAAGTAGAACTGTACATTTATTAATTTAAGGACCGCATAGTGCTTTGATGGTCAATCTCCTTTGTCTGCTTGATGTACTATTGTTGTATGGTTGATTACTCACCCATTATGCATAATTGCATCATGCTCACCTTACAGAATTGGTACATCCCTGAAGTGTTGGCATGATGCACTAATGCAGTCCCGGCGAGTTACACACTGGTGTATCAATATAACAAAGAACCCTCAAAGCATCATGCTATCCTGAAAGCGTGATTTTGACATGGGCATTTCAGGAAATGTTCTCAAAATAGAAGATAAATGTATTAAAATAGGAATTGAGATTCTGGACAAACAAACCTTTGCTGCTATCTTAGGAACATAGAATGCATTGGTTTTCTAGCATGGATACATCAGTCGACTGGAAGATCCACTGCAAAAAGCAATATTCAATGAATTTGACTTTAGTTTATATTTTTAGATCTTTTTTTCATATGACACTTTTATAACAGCTTATCATTTGCACTTCTGACTATTACAACGTGTTTCTCATAATCAAGTATATCAAACATGAAATACAATTGCTGGCAATGTATCATAATATAGGACGCGACACGCACATAATGTATGTAAACTTATTCTTTTCATACTAACTAAAGCACTTGCACATGTTTCAACCTAGGAAATATACATTAGATAAATAGTTGAAGTTCCATGCAAAAGAACTAAACTACTGTATAGTCTCTTGTCAACTTGTCAACTGCCAAAGTTGTTGGCACTGAAAGTATTGAAGGTCTACAATATATTTCATTTTCCTATCTATTTTCTATTATTGTATCTGGCATTTAATTTATACCTGTATAGTCATTGTTGTTTATCTCTAATGCATGACCCTCATGATATTTTTATTTCTGGAAACACTCTTTTCAATATTAAATGTCCAGGAGACATTATTATGGCATTAAAAATGATTTTCATTGTGTATTTCTTTGCTTCCTGTACAATTTATATCAGTTGAATAAATTCTTTGTAAAGTTGTAGCGTGTTTCCTTTGCTTACATAGTTTCCTTGGGTCTTAAATGATGTAATACATTTCCCCTTAAGGGCTATCGGCAAAGACTTGTATTTGCTATACATTAAAGCTATGAATGCTCTCTTATCATGATAATGTAAAGATTATGAGAGAGTGAAATCTAATCTAAACAAAATATGAGTTATTTACAATGACCACATGAATATTTTTATGCCAAGGGAATGAGGAACATTCTGTACACATCTGACTATAATAGCTGCTGGAGTCAACATAATGGAATATATAATGACAACTAATACGTTTGAAGTATTGAGGCTTTATCCAGTCCAAAAATGGTTAAGATCCCCAACTGTAAACCTCCTTGGCGGAATTCACCTAGTGCAAATAGAGTGCCCCTAAATCCCAAATACTATACACTTTGTCATGAATGAGGATTTGGTACACTGTCTTGCGTTACTCTCCTTGGACAGCTGTGTTTTAACAGATTCTTATAATAACCGTCTTCGAAGTTTGACTAATTTACAGGCGAGTCAGCGAGTTCACTGACTCGTCTCGCTTGAAGTCCATTTTCCACGACTTATCATTGTTTCTCCTGCCTTAAAAGCTGACAACGTAAAGAAAACATATTATTCTTTGATAATCCGCAATAAAATTCAACTCAAATGTCCAAATAGAAGAGGATTGATTGATTTTCGACAAAGTTTAGTCGCCGAAACTTGACTCGTCGTATTCTTGAAATTTGTCCATTTTTTTACGACATCCGCAAAATGTCGATATATTTTATTTTGCCTATTATGACATGAAAACATAATCAAAATACTTAGGAATTTATTGCCTACCGTTCAGCAGGGCGATACCTTCCATATTTAATCGTATTAAGCCATAATCAAGGCTTTTCCTATCGTTCGACACGACGACAACGTAAACAAAATGGCCATCTCGCGGCTTCCCGGGATCTCGCGAGAGTGCGACTCGGAAATGCTCGGGTATCATTTTTATCTTCCAAAATAGAGCAAATTGCGGACATTCAAGGTAATATTATTACTCCTACAGGTAATATAGAGGCAGTTGCGGACATTTTGGACAGTATTACCGTCTTTATAAAAAAATAATTTGTTTATCGAGCTCTTCGGCAACCTCCGGTATCAAAATCCAACATGGCGGACAGGGGACGCCGAGGGACGACGATTCGGTACTGATTTGGTTAATTTCATCGATTACAGCTCAAATATGCAAGGTAAGTCCGCAATTATTGTTGTCATTGATAGATTAGGCTCCTCTCTTATGGGGGTTGAAATTGCGGACAGCTCAGTAGCCGGGTTGTTCCACAAAATGAGGAAGACCGGGCGCTAAACTTGCTAAGACCAAAAAACAGAGCCAATGATCAAATGATAGACTCTAAGTCTACTCGTTCTACTCGCCAAAATTCCCAAACAAAGTCAAATTTCACAAAAAGTAGGGGGGGTGGAGGGCTGACACACCAGGGCCTAATAAAGATGACATTTCTACATCTAACGAGCCTAATAAGGTGACTATTGGTTGAGATTTACCTTTGATATGAGCCATTTTCAAGAAATGTGATTCAAAAAAGTGTCATTGTATCAATCTAAATGTGGGTCAACGATCAGCTGATCCCAAGCTGAGCGGCCACCAAGCAGTTTCGTGATACCCCCCAGCCCGATATCCCTTTAGCCTTATGTGGTTGGGGGTGACTTGAAACCGACGCAGACCCCACTGTCATTTCTCAACTTGAATCAAATTTCTTGAAAATGGCTCATATCGAAGGTAATTCTCAACCAATATTCACCTTATTAGGCTCGTTAGGTGCAGAAATGTCATCTTTATTAGGCCCTAGTGTGTCAGTCCTCCACCCCCCCTACTTTTTGCGAAATTTGACTTTTTTTGGGAATTTTGGCGAGTAGAACGCTTCGACTTTGACTCTTTTGCATAGCGCCAAACAAAGCGTCTCGGCGAGAGGATTTCAGAAATGTTCAATTATCTCTCTATCATGTTTAGTTCCAGAGCCAGGTGCATATTAGTAACCTTTTGCCCCCCCCCCTTCCTTGTGAATAAGCTGCTTTAGTCCCAACTAAGAATTCGGAGCCTAAATTATATAATTTGTCATTCTTGGAACTGTCACTGAAATCTGACGAAATCCACAATTTTCAAAATTGGCTGTGTGAGGGGGGGGGGGGGGGGGTATGGCCTAAATGTTAAAGCATTTTATATGGGATGGACATGATAAAGTAGATAAACATGTTTACTATACTGTGTGCAAAGGATAGATTTTAATTTGGTTCCTAAGTATCCCACAAAAAATAAAAGCATTTGGATGTCTGGTCTAGGATAGACTCTATGAACTTTTATCTAAGGGACCCCGTGCCCCCCCCCGGGTAAACAATGTACTACACTAGTCCCAGCAAAATGATTTTCTCAAATATCATGTCTAAGAACCTCAAAATTGAACATTTCCAAAGGGCCCATGGGGGGGGGGGCGAAAAAATTTGCGCGCGCCCCAGTTAACACCAAACGAGTTCAGTTCATGTTTACTAAATAACTACTGCATATTATGCAATATCTCCCAGAAATTCTCATTCTTTGGACATCTGTGGTAGTCCCAGCAAAAGGAAATTCTCAAATATCATGTCTAGGTACCTAAAAACTTAAAAGAGCAGAATGAAGAATATTGTGAAAATCGAAACTAAAATATGGCTCCAAAAAGCGTCTTGGCGAGAGGAGTTCAGAAATGTTTAATTTATCTCTCTATCATGTTTAGTTCCAGAGCCAGGTGCATTTAAGTAACCTTTTGCCCCCCCCCTTCCTTGTGAATAAGCTGCTTTAGTCCCAACTAAGAATTCGGAGCCTAAATTATATAATTTGACATTCTTGGAACTGTTACTGCAATCTGACGAAATCCACAATTTTTCAAAATTAACTGTGTGAGGGGGGGGGGGGGCGGTATGGCCTAAATGTTGAAGCATTTTATATGGGATGGACATGAGAAAGTAGATAAACATGTCTACTATACTGTGTGCGAAGGATAGATTTTAATTTGGTTCCTAAGTATCCCACAAAAAATAAAAGCATTTTGATGTCTGGTCTAGGATAGACTCTATGAACTTTTATCTAAGGGACCCCGTCCCCCCCCCCGGGTTAACAATGTACTTCACTAGTCCCAGCAAAATGATTTTCTCAAATATCATGTCTAAGAACCTCAAAATTGAACATTTCCAAAGGGCCCATGGGGGGGGGGGCGAAAAAATTTGCGCGCGCCCCAGTTAACACCAAATATTTCAGTTTATGTTTACTAAATAACTACTGCATATTATGCAATATCTCCCAGAAATTCTCATCCTTTGGACATCTGTGGTAGTCCCAGCAAAAGGAAATTCTCAAATATCATGTCTAGGTACTTCAAAACTGAAAAGAGCAGAATGAAGAATATTATGAAAATCGAAACTAAAATATGGCTCCAAAAAGCGTCTTGGCGAGAGGAGTTCAGAAATGTTCAATTTATCTCTCTATCATGTTTAGTTCCAGAGCTAGGTGCATATTAGTAACCTTTTGCCCCCCCCCCCTTCCTTGTGAATGAGCTGCTTTAGTCCCAACTAAGAATTCGGAGCCTAATTTATATAATTTGTCATTCTTGGAACTGTCACTGAAATCTGACGAAATCCACAATTTTCAAAATTGGCTGTGTGAGGGGGGGGGGGTATGGCCTAAATGTTAAAGCATTTTATATGGGATGGACATGAGAAAGTAGATAAACATGTTTACTATACTGTGTGCAAAGGATAGATTTTAATTTGGTTCCTAAGTATCCCACAAAAAATAAAAGCATTTTGATGTCTGGTCTAGGATAGACTCTATGAACTTTTATCTAAGGGACCCCGTGCCCCCCCCCCCCTGGTTTAACAATGTACTACACTAGTCCCAGCAAAATGATTTTCTCAAATATCATGTCTAAGAACCTCAAAATTGAACATTTCCAAAGGGCCCATGGGGGGGGGGGGCGAAAAAATTTGCGCGCGCCCCAGTTAACACCAAACGAGTTCAGTTCATATTTACTAAATAACTACTGCATATTATGCAATATTTCCCAGAAATTCTCATTCTTTGGACATCTGTGGTAGTCCCAATAAAAGGAAATTCTCAAATATCATGTCTAGGTACCTCAAAATTTAAAAGAGCAGAATGAAGAATATTGTGAAAATCGAAACTAAATGGCTCCCAATGATGCGTCCCGGTGAGAGGAGTTCAGAAATGTTCAATTTATCTCTCTATCATGTTCAGTCCCAGAGCTAGGTGCATATTAGTAAACTTTTGCCCCCCCCCCCCATCAGGATTGGGAAAATTGTGGATTCTGGGGTTGACTTGCAGAAACCGTGAGTAGAACGCTTTGACTTAGAGTCTTTGTGATAGGGCTAAACAAAGCGTCTCGGCGAGAGGAGTTCAGAAATGTTCAATTTATCTCTCTATCATGTTTAGTTCCAGAGCTAGGTGAATATTAGTAATCTTTTGTTCCCCCCCCTGGAGCTGTCTGTCGTTTAATACATGTAAATACCCGGTATTTAACACTCAGAAAGGTTATTAGAGTTCCCTGTGCTTTAATACATGTAAATACCCGGTATTTAACACTCAGAAAGGTTAATAGAGCTGTCTGTGGTTTAATACATGTAAATACCCGGTAGTGACTTTAAATAAAAGGCCATGGTTCTTCAAAAGTTAAAGTTCTTTTTCTGCCATTTTATATGTAAATTCTTATATTTTCCAGTGAACGTGAGCGGTACGAGCGGGAGTCGCACAAACGGGAGCCATGGGAGCGGGAGTCGACGCAGTCGCAGGAGCCGGAGCCTTGGCCACGTGGACACAGCACTCAGAATCTTGATCAGGGGCTCTTCAACACATCTAGGGGCTCCAACCACTCCTCCTTGGGTCAGCATTTTGCATGAATGCTGATTAGGACCCAAATTGTAAGTAGCACAGCTCATGTCGTTTATCCCAGTTAGGCTCCATCCCTCAACCCCAAATTTTAGCTAAGGGATCCAAATTTTATACAGATCTGTGGTAGTCCCCGCAAAAAGAATTTCTCAAATATTGTGTCTAGGTACCTCAAAATTGAACATTTCCAAAGGGCCAGTGGGGGGGGGGGCTGAAAAAAATGTGCGCGTGCCCCTCTTAACACCAAACGAGTTCAGTTCATGTTTACTAAATAACAACTGCATATTATGCAATATCTCCCAGAGATTCTCATTCTTTGGACATCTGTGGTAGTCCCTGCAAAAGGAAATTCTCAAATATCATGTCTAGGTACCTCAAAACTTAAAAGAGCGGAGTGAAGAATATTGTGAAAATCGAAACTAAAATATGTCTCTGAATGATGCGCCTCGGCAAGAGGAGTTCAGAAATGTTCAATTTATCTCTCTATCATGTTCAGTCCCAGAGCTAGGTGCATATTAGTAAACTTTTGCCCCCCCCCATCAGGATTGGGAAAATTGTGGATTCTGGGGTTGACTTGCAGAAACCGTGAGTAGAACGCTTTGACTTAGAGTCTTTGTGATAGGGCTAAACAAAGCGTCTCGGCGAGAGGAGTTCAGAAATGTTCAATTTATCTCTCTATCATGTTTAGTTCCAGAGCTAGGTGAATATTAGTAATCTTTTGTTCCCCCCCCTGGAGCTGTCTGTCGTTTAATACATGTAAATACCCGGTATTTAACACTCAGAAAGGTTATTAGAGTTCCCTGTGCTTTAATACATGTAAATACCCGGTATTTAACACTCAGAAAGGTTAATAGAGCTGTCTGTGGTTTAATACATGTAAATACCCAGTAGTGACTTTAAATAAAAGGCCATGGTTCTTCAAAAGTTAAAGTTCTTTTTCTGCCATTTTATATGTAAATTCTTATATTTTCCAGTGAACGTGAGCGGTACGAGCGGGAGTCGCACAAACGGGAGCCATGGGAGCGGGAGTCGAAGCAGTCGCAGGAGCCGGAGCCTTGGCCACGTGGACACAGCACTCAGAATCTTGATCAGGGGCTCTTCAACACATCTAGGGGCTCCAACCACTCCTCCTTGGGTCAGCATTTTGCATGAATGCTGATTAGGACCCAAATTGTAAGTAGCACAGCTCATGTCGTTTATCCCAGTTAGGCTCCATCCCTCAACCCCAAATTTTAGCTAAGGGATCCAAATTTTATACAGATCTGTGGTAGTCCCCGCAAAAAGAATTTCTCAAATATTGTGTCTAGGTACCTCAAAATTGAACATTTCCAAAGGGCCAGTGGGGGGGGGGCTGAAAAAAGTGTGCGCGCGCCCCTCTTAACACCAAACGAGTTCAGTTCATGTTTACTAAATAACAACTGCATATTATGCAATATCTCCCAGAGATTCTCATTCTTTGGACATCTGTGGTAGTCCTGGCAAAAGGAAATTCTCAAATATCATGTCTAGGTACCTCAAAACTTAAAAGAGCGGAATGAAGAATATTGTGAAAATCGAAACTAAAATATGTCTCCGAATGATGCGCCTCGGCAAGAGGAGTTCAGAAATGTTCAATTTATCTCTCTATCATGTTCAGTCCCAGAGCTAGGTGCATATTAGTAAACTTTTGCCCCCCCCCCCATCAGGATTGGGAAAATTGTGGATTCTGGGGTTGACTTGCAGAAACCGTGAGTAGAACGCTTTGACTTAGAGTCTTTGTGATAGGGCTAAACAAAGCGTCTCGGCGAGAGGAGTTCAGAAATGTTCAATTTATCTCTCTATCATGTTTAGTTCCAGAGCTATGTGCATGTTTGCATTCTATACTATACACATCTGTGGTGGTCCCCGCAAAAAGAATTTCTCAAATATTGTGTCTAAGTACCTCAAAATTGAACATTTCCAAAGGGTCCAGGGGGGGGGGGCGAAAAAATTTGCCATTTTATATGTAATTTCTTCTCTTCGCAGAATTATTACTGAAATAGATTGATTTATTTTTTTACCAAAGGCTCCCAATACGTCAGGAAGGCTCCCAACGCGTCAGGAAGGCTCCCAACACGCCAAGAAGGCTCCCAACATGCCAGGAAGGCTCCCAATACGTCAGGAAGGCTCCCAACACGTCAGGAAGGCTCCCAACACGCCAAGAAGGCTCCCTACATGCCAGGAAGGCTCCCAATACGTCAGGAAGGCTCCCAACACGTCAGGAAGGCTCCCAACACGTCAAGAAGGCTCCCAACACGCCAAGAAGGCTCCCAACAGATCAACTTCACTCACCATTTGAAATCTGAGCACAACTTAAACTATACAGTACCGGTATGGACTCACAGACCAATGTGACCAAAACTAAAGTGCCCATTTCGGGGGGTTAGGCCTATTTCTCAAATATGACACTTGCACACAATCTAATATAGACCTTGAAATTATAGAAAAAAATATTTCCAGGAAAATGGGTCAATTTTTTACTTCAGTGGGGGGGGGGTTGGGGAATTTTGAAATCTGAGCACAACTTAAACTACACAGTACCGGTATGGACTCACAGACCAATGTGACCATAACTAAAGTGCCCATTTCGGGGGGTTAGGCCTATTTCTCAAATATGACACTTGCACACAATCTAATATAGACCTTGAAATTATAGAAAAAAATATTTCCAGGAAAATGGGTCAATTTTTTACTTCAGTGGGGGGGGTTGGGGAATTTTGAAATCTGAGCACAACTTAAACTACACAGTACCGGTATGGACTCACAGACCAATGTGACCAAAACTTAATTATTAATAAAATCAGTTTCCATTATAACAGAAGGAATTCCTTTGTTGTCATTTATAACCTCTATGTCATCAAGTAAACAAATTTCCTCACCAGCTTTGAAATAAATCCCAAACGCACCTCCAAATGCCTATTAATGCGTTTCCAAACTCAGCCCCTTCCAAAATAGTAAATCCAGTATCTTCTCAAACAAGTGAGGGCTAGCAAACAGATGGAATCTGTCTGCGCCCTCACTTGTAATCAAATATAGAAACCCAATGGCTCATTTGGTCAATATTTACGTAGTTTTCTAAGATGTTTAACAACCGTTTATCCTTGTAGTCTATATACAAGCAAGTTCAATTTAGCTACATGTGCAATAAGCAAGGGTATAGATGCTTTGTTTACATATATATACTTAAAGTTGTAACGAATTATCAAGGCAATGTATCACAATCTATAGCACTAGACTTCCGCACAATGTATACCTATTCTTTCGACATTGAATTGTTGTATTTGAACATCTAGGTACTTGACATCGCTTCAACAGTTCACCTTCAATGCTAGGGGTGAATGGCTAATCATATCCAAATAAATTAACATGCCGTACTCAAAGAGTTAATGAGTTACGTTTATCGTACAGGCAAACCTCTCTGGCATGATTTACATAGTACAAATAAAGTACCCCTAAATCCCAAATACTAAACACTTTTGAGACCAATACGGATTTAGTGCACTGTTTATATTTGCTCTCTTTTAACACCTCTGTAAATCTAAATTAATTTGAAAGCAACTAAATGGTCTATGCAAGCAATATTTATTTTGCATATTTAGTTTCCAAACCCAACGGTGAGTATTACTTGCTGGGGAATATCATTGTGGTCGATTTTGCCATACGTGGAAATATGCAGGGTCTTAAGGACAGTAGCAAAGACTGTGGTACTGCCATAGGCCACATGGTGGTGCTAAGGGCGGCTGTGGGATGTGCAATCTCCCAACAGATCTTCTCATTTGCGTCTAACGGTACTACTTCCTTCTCTGCCAAAAGGCAGCAGATTTCCCTGAAAACTTACCTATGCCATGCCTTTTAGATATGTATTTATACAACTATGATTTGATTCAAATGTGTTAATAAATGTGTGATTGGTTATTGGTTATTGTGTTATGGGGAAAATTGGACATATTCCTGGGAACTATTTTTAGTGTATGAAAATGGCAGTGTGAGATGGCTATAGGAGAGCAGAGAAGTAGTACCCCGTCCCTCCCTTGTTCCACATTCGCTAACGGGGCCTGGCTCCACTGTTTGACAGGATAAATAAAATGAATAATCAATCAATCAATCAATCAATCAAGTCCAGGCCTGTTGGCAGAGTCTTATTTGAGACTGTGCTGGGAGAGTGTGGGATGTGGTGTGAGAGGCAACCTGGTACCAGAGTAAGCGGCAAAGTTGTGACCTCCTGGTCTCTACGCACAGATTGATGGGATAACGCCTGTAGCAGTTATTACATTGCAGATATCAGTGGGTTGTAGTAAATGAGCTAAATACACATGTGTGGTGGGGGCATAGAAACTTGTTTCAGCAGAAGGTTTTAATCCTTTCTTTTTTCATAAATTCCGTAAATTATTTCCTGCATAAGCATAACCAGAATCAAAAATAGAAAATGGCTTAGTCTTACTAAATCAATCAAAGTTGAAAGTCTATGACCCGGTACACTCTACATTATAATAACATAAGTAAGATAAAGTGTTAAACATCTATTAACTTTTCCGGCTATTTCTGTCTACATCTGCCCTAAATAAGGGAGTGGTCATTTTTTAATAACAGGGGGAGGGGTTGGTGGATTTTTGGATTTTATGGCAATGCTAAGGATACTATACAGGTAGCTACTGTGCTACTATCCTTGATAACTATATCATATATCCTATAAGAGTTAACAAAGCTGAGCAGTAGACTCTTCTATGGGTTTACATCATATTCTACAGTATTAGTGTACAAGGTCCATACAATGTATTGTTTCTTACCCTATAGATAGAAATAGGACTCTTTCGCTTGTTAACTGCTTCAGCCTAGAATAACCTTGGGGTATCATATGAAGCAAGAGGTGAAAACTCCCAAATGTGACCCTTTTTGGTGGGATTTTGCTGGTGACAACTCACCCTGGATGTTGGGGATCTTGGTGAAAAGTATACCTTTGCCTGATAGCAAGAGGATATACAATTGACAAAATGTCTGCCATTGCTTTCTACTGTTACAAGGCATTCAAACAGCAAATATGCAGGAAAAATGTGGTTAAATGATAACGACATACTTAATGTATTAATATCAAGACATCATGTCGGATTCAATTACAGAAAAATAATCTTAATGACACTTCATGGGTTTTGTAAGAGATTATACAATTATGAAAGATCCAATTTGACGTATCATCGTCTATATGAATATGTACTTACCATCGATCCCTGACACTGGAGTGTGACAGCAAGCAAGCAGAGGGCAATAAGCAGGTACTTCATCTTGGTGAGTATGTTTCTGACACGTAGTGTAGGACGTCTGTGATGGAGTGGATGTTCCTGATCATGATGAGCACTTAACCACCGAACATTACTCCCAGGATGATACCTACCAGCTAGTCAAACATAAGGTTACCATATCAGAGGGGTCTGGTTTGTCAAACTCCTCCCCACCTGTCAAACCTCTGTGGATAGTTCAAGTGACCAGCTGTCAACCTATTGCTGTGTATTCTAAACAGGTACCCAGGATATTTTGACGATAGATATCCCAGATAGTTGCTAATAAAATGGCGGAAAGCCTGAGAAGAGTGGTGATATAAGTTATGTTGAGATCCAATTAGTCATTGATACACTATGACTTGGTCAAGAATAAAAGTTGTTATTTTTTTGTGTTTTTTTTCCTGATAAGCCAATCAAACACTTTAAGGTTGTTCAACATCAAATATGACACAGACAGATTGTGGTAAATGGCTAATTCATCAGAGGCTATTATAAATGCTACCTTTTGGGAAATCACCTTGGTCTAACATCTACTCTTGTACAGATGACCAACTGTGCTCCCCAAAAATGGTAATTTGCACATATATGACTTTTCTCACCAGCTATATATATATAGCTAATGAGAAAAGTCATATTTCAATTTTCAGGCCATGTACAACTTCTAGGAAATTAGGTTTAGCACCCTTTTTTTGCGGGAAGGAGGTTCAACATATTTATTCAAACAGCACAAGGACATTTCTATGCCCTTATTTCCTAAGATAACATGTTAACTAGTAAAGTATTAGCCATAATTCTACAACTGTCTGTGGCGAGCTAGTTCATCCATTCAACAGACTCAAACGAGTATTTCTGTATAAAAAGAACGACTGTGACAACCCAAGAGATAAGCATCCATAGGGAAATTATTAGCCAGATCTGCTGAACCAAGCGCCTTAAGTTCTGTTGCTTCTCACCAGGTGGCCTCAACACTGCATGTGTACAGCAAAGTGCTATTTTCATGTGTTGCGTTCCATATGACCCAAACTTCTCACTGTAGGAACTCACTGAACCGGCGTGACTCTAGCTTCCAAGTAGGACCCTTGGGTAAGCCAGTGTTTCCCCCCCCCCCTTAGTAAGGTATTGCTACGACGCTCTGTCTATGCTTGACTCATGGCATCGACAAGTCTGCGGCCGAGTAGTCTCTGCGCACCTCAAGTCTCCAACGTAGCCTTTACTCTCCAGCAGAGGTTTGGTGCTGACTAACTATGGGTGGCAGCCATTATCCACTGGTAGATATTGGAGAGTGATGGAGAGCTGAGCCTTACAGAGATATAATTTAGTCCCACGGGTGGAGACATCTAGCATCAATATCTTGCGATAGATTGGGCATTGACCGCAATTGAAATAGTTTGTGTAGTCTGCCTTTCTGCAATCTCTTTAAATCTTTAAAAAATCTATGATAAAGTAATGCCAGGGTTCGGCTTTTGCCTGTGAACGTATTTATACTGCAAATACAATAAAGATGTTAGCATTATTTACCCAGTGGTGGCTATTTTGAATATGGTAGCTGCAGTTACCATAGTGTCTGCTCTGACAGCGATTAGTGCGCTACTCCCTATATCAGTATGATGCATGAATGCAGAACTGACATGTTACTCACGAGGGTTGCATTCATGCATCTGAAGACAAAGCGCACAGCACATTGGTCATATTACCGTGCTGTCAAAATTCAATCTAACAAAATTATATTAAAATAGCCGAAAGATATCAGATGCTCAGTAACAGAACCCACACAGAGAAAAGAAAATGCGTCAAAAGGGAGTCCAGATTGTCTTCAGAATGACTCCCCTATTAAGGGAGCCAAGGTCGCCTAAGGGAGCCTAGGTGAGTCTCTGGCTAACCTAAGGGAGTCACCTGGGGGAATCATATGACCCAGAAAACTAGGTAATACAGAGTCACATAGGCTACCTTAGGCGACCTGGGCTCCCCTAGAGAGGGGAGTCATTATGGAGGCTACCTGGACTCCCTTTCGACGCTCTTTTTTTTTGCTGTGCACAGTCTAAGATCACAGGCACACTCCAACAGCAGCTTTCAAATGATAGGCAAGGACTAGACTATGTGGTTCCCTTCTAAAAGGTGGGAAAAACGCCTGAATGAGGTTTTAGCCGGACTGGACTGAATTTATGCAAAAAAGACTATAAAGCATATCAAAGCACTGTGCGGTCATTAGGTTGGTTCCAGACAGGGGGTAGCTGTGTTACATGACCATGCTAATAAACGCCCTTGTCCCTTGTCAATCCTAGCAAATGGGTCTTGTCCCTTGTCGATTAAAAAAAATAGTAGGTTTGTCCCTTGTCGCCAACCCCCAGCAGGCCCTTGTCCTTTGTCCTTAGGTGTAAAACAGGGTATTGTCGCCTTGTCGAATCTACCCACCTGGGGCCCTATTAGAGGGCAACAGTTTCATTAACATAAAAACTTACAAAAATTTAGTTCAGAGTATTGGGACACAGACTCTAAGACTCAGAGTACGGCCACACCCCAACAGCCGCTCGGTGTGTGTCTTATAGCTTATCAGAACATTCATATTTCTATAATCAGTCCGGCACACAGTCCGGGGATAATGGCGGAAGTCTCTAATCTTACGACGTCTACTGTCACGACGTGGGCATTTCTAAAGATTTAAACTAACCACAAATATTTTGGAAAATATGACCTTGTATATAACGTATAGATGTGAGATGTATAGCTGATGTTTTTTGTGGATAAACTGACTAATGCCTGATACACGATGCCACTGTATTCTGAAGTTACCAAGGTCTCATTTTATGGAAGATGGAAACAATATAATACAGGAACGGTAAAACTTCAGTCCTCTGAAAAAAGTTAAAATGTACATGGACAAAGTATTTCAGATCAGGGAGAGGGGAGGAATTCAGATACAGGGACGACCTAAACAAACACACCTTTGACAACTTGGGTGGGTCCCACCTTGACAGATCCAGGGGAACTCAGAAAGACGATTATAATAGGGAAATATCGAATATCGAAATGCCAAGGCAACTGCATGTAATTCAAAAAAGGGTCATCACTGATTAAATGCAACTAAATCAACTAATAGAAAAGGAGCTTAGTCAACCAGTTCATGGTCCAAAGTACCAAGGCAATATCAAAAAGGCAGTTTTAGTTTTCTCCTAAAACAAAGTAGGCTCAACAGCTGCCTTGGTCTTAACACTTTAAGAACAACAAAATTACATAGCACTATACCCTCTGTCGTAATAATGCACGCAGTTCTGGTAAGTTAATCGCCAGTGCTGCATGAATGTATCATCCCAACCCTGTGTTCGATTTACTATCAAAGCATGTGGACGATGCACATGGGTGCATCATGATATTTAAAGCTAAACATAAAGTCTTAATGCATCATGATCTCTTAAATGACCGCATGCCACTTAAAGAAGACATTTGTCATTATGATACACTAATGCAGCCCCAGTGAGTAACTCGCCAGGGCTGCATTGGTGCATCATGCAAACCTTTCCTGAATATCCCAACTATGTAGAATTTTTCAAAGTGTTTTATTCTGGTAAAAGATAACGTACACAAAAAAGTAAATGCATCAACCTAACATGTGCGCTTTGCATTGCCTCAGCTAAGTAAGTTACTTGCCAGGGCTGCATTTAAGCATCATCACAACCAAGGGATTGATGCAGTAAGGCATCACGCCGTCCTTAAAGGGTTAACAGATTTACTCAGGTTTTCCCAGCAGTAATCTGACATAGTCAGACTATGCACGTCTGTAACTACCGGAAATGCCACGAGACACGTCCGCGTCTCGAGTGGTTGTCAAGGACGTCATGACGTCACGAAGTGAGTGTTGACAACGCCCTCTAAAGGGGAAGACACTCCTTACGTCAAACTCCCAAACACAGGCTAAATCTAAACCAATACCTGTACATAGCTATTTGTGGAGAGCTGCATGCTTTAAGGCTTCATGTTCAATGGTTGTCATGAGTTGGCACCAACTTAATGTAGAACTGTACTCGCCCTGCATTACTGCATCATGCCCGCGCTTTGGAAATGTATCATTTCTCCAGTGGGGTTATATCCAAGGATGGGCTCACATCATACTCCATTATGACAAAAGGGGGTACTTAAGGACATTTAAAGCAAAATGCAGACCTAAAAGGGTAGGGGGATGAATAGGTCGAGTGTCGTAGGTGACGCTGCAGGGTAACTTCCGGTGTATTCGCTTATACATATCAAACCAGTTCCATCGTCTATTTATCATTATCTCATTTTCTACTTTCTCTCCATCTGAGCTTTTACAGCGACATATGAGTCTAAGAACTTTTACAGAGAGATTTTGGGCGACAGCAATTGAATGAATTGGTTTTTTGATCGTTAGTTCCTACATAATTGACAAAATGAGATCTATTTTTATGATTATTGAAAGATAGAACTCATCAATAAGAGGGGTCGACGATGTTGACTTGGGAATTGCTAGCAGCATCTCCACTATGTAAAACTTACCTGTCATGCTACCGCCTTTCTACCTAATTGTACATACACTCACCAAAGGATTATATAGAATGCCTATAGTCTGCCAGATTCTTCCTACCAATCTAAGAAAAACACCAGTTAAAAAAACAGCACCAATCATTATCAAACTTTTAAATACACAAATTCATGTTCTGTCCCTCTGTGTCTACCCCCTCCCCCAATCTTATCCTCTCAATCAGATGCTACCGTACCTGTTCAATTAAGCGTCCCAAAACCTATATAGTGATGGCCAACTAATAGCTTGGACCTATCTATGTTAGACAAACCTCTTAACAAGATCAGCATTTAGTGATATCACTGATATATTTTAAGGACCCTCTGCTCCATCGCTTCTATGGGATTCACACACATACAAGCAGGCACATGTCTTGTAGACTGGTTCTCAAACAAGATGCTACAGTACACTGGCTCCCTATATGCCCAACCTCTCAGTCACTAGTGCCTAACCTAGTTAGTCATTTTTTGGCTCCCTATATGACCAACCTAGATTAGTTATTGTTGTCAGGTTGGTCACTACTGACCAACCCACCTTAGTCTTTTTAGTTCCAGGGGGACCCACTAAGTGGTCATCACAGGTGGCCCCGACTAGTGGTTTACAAATACAACACACCAATGATGGACCTAGGTTAGACACTACTGACTGACCCCTTGGTCATTTTTGAATATAACTTTGCCATTGTGACTAACACTCATGTGACCAACCTGGGTTAGTCTGTACTTACTAACCCTTTGAACCTATGGATTTTCAGTGTAGTCTTTATGTCTCTCCCCCCCTCCTCAAACACACCACCACACAGCCCTGTCTCCCGTCAAAACCATCTCCCCTCCTGACCTCACCAAACCACCACACAGACTATACCCCCTCCCATCCCTACATCACACTTCTCGGCTCAAGTGCTTTTTATGTCGCTTACATTTCCTGAGACTTTACCGGGGTCAGATATAAACCTAGGTGGACCATCCGAGGAGACACCATTCCAACGTGTACCTTCGCTGGACGAGGGTATAACTGTGAGACGACAACATGGCCACCAAACTAAGGCTCCTCACACTTTCTATACTAATTGGTAAGTCAAGTTTCTCATTACTGTAAACATTGCTTATTTATATATTCATATGGCATCTTATAATATGTACATAACTGAGAAAGTTTAGTAGGCCTGCTTTAGGTCATGGGGTTTCTTTTCAATATCATTTGAATCGGAAGTTACTGTACATTTTGTATTGTCGGTGGTTGTTGACACTGGATTGACAACAGCGTGACCAGAATCTGTGATTTGAAATAATATTGCGGTTGAGGACATATCTCTGACTCAGACCATACCAAAACTTAAAATGATTGCAAATATTCTGCTGCATTTACGATTACGATTATATTCAGATATGGCCCAAAGTGTTGCAAACAAAAAAAATAGGAACAGTTTACTTGACTTTTTAGAATTTTGTTATCTCATTGAATGGTAGTTTTGAACATTTGGAGGATGAAAATATTGAACAGGTTAATGCTTATGATGTAACTAAACCATTATGCCATTCTTATTGTCCTGCGCTGAGCTTCAAAGAGATTGTTTCAATAATTTAAATATATAAGTTGGAACCGCATATATCATGAGAACTGTTCTTAGAGCAGGTTTGGTTCTGTCTACGTTGATCAGGTGGAAATGAGCTTCAATATTTTGATGATAACAGCAAAAGTGTTATACCCCTTTTTCGGTGTTGTCTATCTTGGCCAGGTGCAGGGGAGCTTCAGTATTATAATACAAGTGTGGAGCTTACATATGTGGGTATGGGTAAAGGGGAAGTTGTTGGTCCACAGTGTACCAAGCTGTAGTGTAAACAATAACATCAGATGAGTCGCATACCGTCATGTGGACGGCTAAATCATAAGTCTGTCAGCACGCACACAATCCCAACTTCTGCGATAAATCCCTTCTCCCCTTGTCTACACTCTTAGAAATGGGTATTGCACAAACATGCATAAAGCGTAACACAAAAAAAATTTGCAACACACTTTTGAGATGAACACACCTTTGACAATGAGATTGTAGTGTATAGTATGTTCTTTGAAGTTGCTGCCAAAAAGTGTGTAAAAAAGTGTGTAAATGTAATACACTGTTCTTGGAATATAATTCTTACCGCTCCTCCCTCCCACTACACACAAATTCCGAGTAGGGAAACAGGATTTTGGTGGCCTGGGAATGTGTTGTCTATGAGTCTAAAATATAAAAATATGCCGGTATATGACAGGGAAATAAGTAAGTTATCATATCAGAGCTAAACCTGACAGTTTATAAGGCAGACTTTTAACCCGATCTCCTTCAGTCGGCTTGGTGACGGATCGGTCACGTCACAGACCTCAGGGTATGCAGAGCGCGCGACCAATCCGATTCTGTGGGGAACTCCATAAGTACTTATAGACAGAACCATACAAGCTACGTTTTGCGATGTTTCATGTTGTGGGGCTTGTTTTCAATGTAATATAAAAGGTAAAAATGACAAGTTTTTTATTGAGAATATAGACAAAACTCCATGACATTGGCATACATCCCAATCGTTCCACACTATCTAGAGCTATCCCATTTACACAAGAAATGAAAACATTTCCAGGCTTTAACGTTATGGCGTTATAGCCTAGACCATGCAGACATATGGCATTCGATAGGGGCAAGGCATACATGGTTTAAGGGGGCAGAATATTTATTTTTATTAAAAGTGTCCTACATTTCTAACATGAGCGCAGGGAGCTCTTTCATAACACTTTTTTACTGTGGATGCTAAATTACTATCTATGCCAATTTCAAAAGAAAAAAGTCCATTCCAAATATAGAACAGTTGCACCAACGATAGATTTAGTGAAAGAAGACTATATTCTAAAAAGTACCCTAGAGTATTCATATTTGTGGTCTATTTGTCAGTATTTTGTAATTACTTATTAGGTGGCCACCCATCGAAGCAATAAGGTAGCACTAGTCAAGGATTTCATTCAATTGAATAAAGTGTCAGAAGTCCAGTACAATCACGACAATGATGTGACAAAGTTGAAACTAAAAGACGTTTATATACTCATATATCATTTTGAATAGGGTGGGGTCCGGTTACCACAGATCATGAACAATAGGTAAAGGGTGTGGCCAAGGACATTGTCTGATCCCAGCATTATTAGAAAAACGCAGAACTTTGATCTTTCTGGCCAGGCAAGTTCCAATGCTATAGGACTGTGTGGGCGTGCCCCTCAACCTCTTTCCTTCCCTATACAGGACATTATCCTTCCATCACGACCCTACATGTGGGAACCTGACACTGTAATCCCAGCTACTGTTGAGATTTAAATCCAGTGTTTATTTTAAAACTTATTTCAATATTCTGATCTGAAAACGTCATGTTTTAACCCTTTGGGGGCAGCATGGTGCATGAATGCAGTAAGCTCTTTGTCAGTACGATGCGTCAATGCCGACCTGGTGAGTAACTTGCCAGGGCTGCATTAACGCACCATACTAACCTTACGGGGTTTGACCAAAGGATTGTCACGATTCATGAATGTAGCAGCTGCAAATGACTCACCAGAGCTGCATTTCTACATCAAGATGACTATGACATTAAAGCAATATTTTAAACATTAAGGGTTAAAACTTATTTCAATGTTCTCCCTTGTTCAGTTCATGTTTTACATACATTCACACAGAGAGGGTGTGTTCACGTGGAGTAAGGAGAATACCCACATTGTCCATGTACAACTGTGTATTGTCACTGTAGCATGACTGCTGCATTTCCTCCTCTGCCCACTCCTTTTTCTGTCGCCAAGACTCACCAAACACGTGTACTTTTGCTACACAGTTCGAGTTAGGGTCATAACACATGAGCCGATGTTGATGCATTATATTATCTTTTGGTCTATCATAAAGAGTTGCAATAAATCCTTCACAAAGCATTGCATAAGTACAATTCAGCGGCTCCTAGCTACTAAGGATGTAAATACATAAGTAAATTACTCTGTTTGCAAGCCAATTTCTCGCTTAACATTTGATTTTCACTTCAGAGTGAAGAGAGCAAAGATGTATTGTTCAACGTAGTGTAAATATATCTTGTAACATCTTGTAAAACAGACATTGCTCACAAAGGTTCACCGTTGTGCACGAGTCAATGCAACATCCCTCCATCTAGCCCCAATCCGCACCCCACACATGGTCAGAATACAAGTTATACCTTTGTAGACAGGATGTTCAGAAAACTGTTGTTCAACTATTGTTTTTTTCCAATTCTTTTAGTCGCTGTCCACGCCGCCGAGCATCCCCATGGATACCAAACGCCACATAAACGCCACTGTCAGACCGTAGATGGTAAGGAGACTTGTGTTATTTGGTAATCTCATCATTCTTTTCCTTTCTCAAATATTCAGACTGCATTCATTCAAAATTGAATATTTTCAATTCTTATGATGATGATAAGAATTACCCGTCAAATATATATAATTGGTAGACTTGAGCACAAGTTATGAATAAAAACGGACCATATTCAGAGTAAATCAAGAATATCAATTCAGGGAAATTTAGTTTGAGCTATAGATAATACTGTTATAATAAATGGGATATATTTATTATAATGAATATTATAATTATATAATAGACACTAGTTGTGTACTAGAACGACAAAACATTTGTTTTAAATGGCTTTTATTTTACCATGTTGAATTATAGTGATCACAGGTGATATTATAATAAATACTTTGTATTGTAAATTCGTAGCAAGGGTGTTTAAATATGGAATGAGGTGGGGCCTATGGCATATTATTCTGGAGGATTCTAGAAACAAATGGTTCTTTCCGTACTTATTTATTCTCACATTCCCATTGACTGCAGGCTTCACCCAGAAGCACGGGGCTCGCTGGTACACCGACGCCTGCAGAAACTACTGCGACTGTACCGACGGTAACGTGGTCTGCTCCCAGAAGTACTGCAAGTACCCCCAAGGTCAAGGTCATGGAGGCCAAGGTCACGGAGGTCAAGGTCAACATGGAGGTCCGAGCAGGGGTCACAGACAACAAGGTGGTTACCATGTGCAGTCTGGGTCAAGCTATAATCATCGACCACCACCTAAAGTATGGAACCACGGCTCAGGCTCCAACTACCAGGGTCGCTTTGGCACCGGTTTCAGCTACTCCAGTGGAGGACGCCCACAGTACAGCAGCTATCAAAATGGTGACCGTTTGGGGCATCTTGGTCATGCTGGAGGATTTGGGCATGGCGGTGGTGGATTCGGCCATGGTGGGGGATTTGGCGGAGGATTCGGAGGGGGACTGGGTGGAGGACTCGGTCATGGGGGATTTGGGAATGGACATGGACTGGGGCATGGTAATGGGGGATATGATAGCCCGAGCCATGGAGGAGGGTATGACGGGGGCCATGTTGGGCATGGTGCAGGAGTAGGGGCAGGGCTCGGGGCCCCTGGTGCAGGACATGGCTATGTAGATCCTGCCGATGTACCACTTCCTGATCCTAACGCAGGGTATATTGATCCAAACATTGGAGGTCACGCTGGAGGTCATGATGCTGGTTATGAAGGTGGTAATGCTGGAGGTCATGCTGGAGGTCATGCTGGAGGTCATGATGCTGGAGGTCATGCTGGAGGACATGCTGGAGGTCATGCTGGAGGTCATGCTGCTGGAGGTCATGCTGGAGGCCATGATGCTGGGTACGAAGGAGGTCAAGCTGGAGGTCATGCTGGAGGTCATGCTGCTGGAGGTCATGCTGGAGGACATGCCGGAGGTCATGCTGGAGGTCATGCTGCTGGAGGTCATGCTGGAGGACATGCTGGAGGTCATGCTGCTGGAGGTCATGCTGCTGGAGGTCATGCTGCTGGAGGTCATGCTGCTGGGGGTCATGCTGCTGGAGGTCATGCTGGGGGTCATGATGCTGGGTATGAAGGAGGTCAAGCTGGAGGTCATGCTGGAGGTCATGCTGGAGGTCATGCTGGAGGTCATGCTGGAGGTCATACTGCTGGAGGTCATGCTGGGGGACATGCTGGAGGTCAGGCCGCTGGAGGTCATGCACAAGGTCATGCCGGAGGTCATTCACAAGGTCACGAGGGAGGTCATGCAGCTGGAGGTGGTAACTATGCAGTTAACCAAGCAGCTGGAGGCTCCCTGAGTCTAGCAGCCAGAATGGCAGGACACCGAGGCCACGCTGCTGCAGGTTTTAACCAAGAAGCATACAAGGGAGGGCAGCAACATGGTAAGGGTAAGGAGTATGGGCGGGAGTATGGAAAGGAGTATGGAAAGGAATATGACATGGGATCCTCCCATAGCGAGGGCCATCAGCAGAGTAGTTCCAGTAAGGAGACAGGGCAGGCACACGCTGCTGCCGCCAAGGGGCATGAGGCGCAACTTCATGGGGAGGCTGTCAAAAGTCAAGGTTATGAGAATGGAGGTCATGCCGCTGGTGGTCATGAGGAAGGTCATGCTGCTGGAGGTCATGCTGGAGGTCATGCCGGAGGTCATGCTGGAGGTCATGAGGGAAGCCATGCTGGTGGTCATGCAGGAGGTCATGCTGGAGGTCATGAGGGAGGTCATGCTGCTGGAGGTCATAGTGGAGGTCATGCTGCAGGAGGTCATGCTCAAGGTCATGTAGCCGGAGCTCATCATGAAGGTCACGCTGCTGGAGCTCAGGCTCACCAAGAGGCAGGACAGGAGCATGGACAATACCAGCATCAGGAGTCAGGGAGCCGCTCACAGTCAGAAACTGTCGAGCGCGGGAAAGAGTACGGAAAGGAATATGGAAAAGAGTATGGCAGAGAGGAAGTACACTCTGAGGCTGCCGGTCATGGGGCCGCTGCTGCAGCTCATCAGGCAGAGGCACACGCCGCTCACAAGCAGAAGGAGGCGATTCATGAAGAAGGTTATGCTGCAAGCCAAGGTCAACATGAGCAAGGTCATGAGCAAGGTCATGAGCAAGGTCACGCACAAGGTCATGAGCAAGGTCATGCACAAGGTCACGGCCATGAGGGTCATGAGCAAGGTCATGGCCATGAGGGTCATGAGCAAGGTCATGGCCATGAGGGTCATGAGCATGCAGGGGCTATAGCTGGATAATCTATGTTAATTAATCTTAACTGCAGTAGTTTGATGGTCTTTCCAAATTAGATTAATACCTAAGCTTTTCAGTTTCAAAAATGATTGTGGGAGGACAAAATGATGGATTGTTTCTTTTATAAACTATGTGACAATTATTTCCTCTGAATGTGAGATATCAGTTTTGCTTGATCATTATAATTATAAACATGTTAAAGTATATTCTCATGACATATTGAGTTAGACAATGCACGACTTTATTTCCTGCTAAACTCAGTTTTTGTTAACGATGTGCACCAAATGACTATTGCAAGTTGATGCTACAGCTGCGAAGTTCTCTTGTAATAATGACTTGCTGTAACTTCAAGTGAAGGTGAAATGAGAATTTTGTAATAAACACATTTACAATAACTCGGTCCTTGCAGATTTATTTATATTTTCATCATACTTGCATAGATAGGGCGACAACAAGTTGTTCAACTGGGCTATAGCACTGGGGTGATGCCCAGCGATATGAATAATTAATCAATTATTTAATTAATTTTTAATGAGCATCAGTTGTAGGGAGATCCTGGAAAATGCTATTTGGATTGACACAGAATGACCGTCGTTGTTATAACTTTATACATGTAATATTAGATCCCATTATAAATCATTTTCCTACTATAAAGCTACTGCGAATTATACTAGGCCCATGTAGCTATACCATCTGCTTACAGCATGGCAGGAGGTTTCACAACATTTCTATGTTGCCAGAAACAGAAATATTGTGGGGTTGATTCCCGTGCTAAGCCCATAACCATCTGAGAAACAGAACAGGCCACCTACATTTGCGATACATATCTAAAAAGCCAGAATACCCCACATAGTAGATACTACCAACACGATAATAGAGAGTCAAACTTACCTGGACAGATAAACAGTTTTCCCTTAGCTGAGTGAATATGAAAACGTAGTATGATCATTACATAATGCAATGTCTAGAGTAAACATGCCGTAAAACTATACAATAGTATACTTTTAATGAGACGATGACTCCATGAATAACTCCCCTGTAATTTTAGAATTCCTTTAATTGGTGTCATCTACAGAGATGAAATGTCATGACTGTAGCTATGCACTGACGCATTCAATTGAACTACATGACCATTATACTCTGAAACGATCACAGTCTAGTTGAGGTAAAACCCACAAGGTGGCGCCACAGTCAATGCCCGTCTCAATGCCCGTCGTCCGGCATACTCAGTGCAAACTGTTGTCGGGATAGGGAATTTCCTATGAATACACTAATAAGCGGCATATATATATATATATATATACTGGCATGTATCGTGTTTATCTAAATGAGCATCAAAACAAGCGAATATAAGGTTATAGATAGTTTGAATCAAAAGTGGTAAAACATAGACACACATGTATAGGTCTGTTAAAGGGTTATGTCACTTGCAGACCCTCGGGCTGAGGTCAATTCATAAAATCAGGCCAAACAAATGAAAGGCGTATTTTAGGTTACATAGTGTGCAAATCTAGGTAGGGTAGGAAGTTTTTTTCCCCTCTTATTTATTTTTTAGTTTGGCCTGAAAAGGACCCCAAAATTGACTAGCAAATTTCAGGCCAACTTGTGGACAATGGCGTACACTCGTAGACTATCAAATTGAGTCTGAAATAGCCCAAAAGTTACTTTGAAATAACAATTTCAAAATTGGATAAAGAATTTTTAGGGTCGGCCCTGTTTTGCTATTTAGGCTTGGGTAATGAAACACACCTTTTTTTAAATTATTATTTGACCTTACCCATCAACCAACCAAACTTGCGAACATTTGTCTATGTACAAGTGAGACAAATGACCTTGATAAATCGGTCTTTGATAAGTCGTTTGTCTCAAAAATCGGTCATAAATTTAGGGCAAATAATTCTGATAACATCCATTCTGTCCATATGTAATATTGTTTTAGATATCCGGCCGTTTTAGTCATCAGTTTTCAAATCTGCTGAGATCATTGAACTTGCCTCGCTTTGGAGGAAGGGGGCATGTTCAATAAGATGTTGAACCCTTAATGTATAATATCCTTGGTCACTAATTTCGCCCTCATAAACTAAACCTTGGACCAAGTTTTATAGCTTATAATGCCTCCATGCTTGGGGGTGGTTAAAACGAAATATGGTCCATTTAAATACTCGTCACCACATCTGATTCCACAGCGCCCCCCCCCCTAGTAATACATTACTTATTGGGAAGCCTCCATGTCCCGTACGTCATCTGTATAGTTGTGTGATGTTTTATCCCTAGGTGGCAGCACTGTGAGACACACTCTGCAGCGGAAGGAGTCATCAGAAGGCCTCTCTGAACAGTCAACATAATATAGTCTTATGGGAATATTCTACTGATGGAATCGGCTGTGAATCCATTGGTCAGGTTAGATTTGTCCATGAGTTAGACATTATAGACTTTCATCAGATGATGAAATTTCGGACGACCTACATTTGTGGAATGCAAGCTGTAGATAAAATGAGACTAAATAACGCAAGGGCATCAGTCATAGGAGTGCCAATCAACCAAGACATTTATTTGCCTAGAACCCTAGGAGTGACAAATTATCTGGCTAAGGCCACTCAAAAAAAAATTGTTTCTCATCACTGCGCATTATAAAAACCATCATCTGGGGAAAACTTTTTATTTTGTAAAAAATCATGATGAAAAAAAAATTAAAATTAGAAAGATATTGGAGAATTTGGTCTCAAATTAAAGCTTATGCTGTCAGCAATGCTGTCAGCTTGTAATAACTTGCATTATAAAAACCTTTGATGATCAATAAACTCTGAATTACTAAAATGTGAAAATTTATCGCGGAAAATCCAAATTTCCCCGCGAAAAATCCAAATTCCCCTATGTATTACAGTTTCAAGTAAAAAGATAAAAAGAGTTAAAATAAAAAACGCCCTCGTCATATTTTTCACTGCTTGGTGATTAGAAACAATATCTTTTTTGCATGGCCTATCCCAGGTATATGTATATATGTATAGATTAGTGTGTACATACATTAGATGCTGCTGGTGGTGGATCAAGATGGCCGTATCTGTACAGAGGGGCAGTTGGCATCATTTGGCGGCACTATCTCTTGACCAGATTTCCATGGGACCCAACATAATTTTGATAGTTCAATTTGAATGAGCAGTTTAATATATCTAATTAATTTCTTTTTCTCATTGACAATGATGGATGGCCCATGTGCCAATACAAGGCTTCAGTGCTTCAAGACCACAAAATAACGTTAAGAAATTGACATTTTTTGTTTGTTTTGACTAATTTTATTTCAGATAATTTATTCGGTATACACACAATTAAGAAAAGTCATGTTTTCCAGTCAAATCCTTTTCCAGTAGTTTTAATGATAAATAGGCTCAATCTTATATGTGCCCGAATGATATCACTTAGCGGAACATGAAACGATGGGTGAATGATCAGATAATATGAAACCAAATTAATTTGAGTTTAATTCCTTTTTATTATTTCAGAATGTTTCAATTATAACACAGTTACATGGTGTAGTTGACTGACCCTCTTAATTATGTCTATAATACATCTTAAAACATTTACATAATACATTAGACTCAGTACATTGGCCTGGTTGAGGGTAGTACGTCCCCCTCTTTGGGCCCCACCCAACGTTATCCAGTGGCACTTCCTCCCGCTGTCTAACAACAGAACAGTTCTCCTTGGTGACCAAACAAGAACATTGCACCACACACCTACACAAGCTATCTGAGAGTCATCCTATCAATCATTGAGTATTGGAGCCTATATTTCCCCACTTACCCGTACACGTCCTCCTGGTATGGGGTTTCACTCAGAAGGATTTGTCATATCACTTAAAAAGACCCAGTGACTAAAGTAACTACCTGGAGACTTTTTATCCCCATTGATATGCTATAATAAGTATTGCACTAGCTCGCTGACTGTGATATTAAAGCACTAGCGAGCAGACCTTTAAATTAGATAGTCAGAAGGTATTGATATATTAACCCTTTAAGGAGGGCATCATGCCTTAATGCATCATAGTGTTGGTCGTAATGATGCATGAATGTAGCCCTGGCGAGCAACTCGCCAGTGCACCATGCCGACCCTATGGTGTTGTGTCATTCCCGAAGGGTCGGCATGATGCACCAATGCAGCCTTGGCGAGTTACTGTATCCTGATGACAAATTTAATTTTAATATTTTAGTAACATGCGTCCTTAAAGGATCAAGCAAAATACGTGTACGCCATGGACTCCATATATATGCGTTCAATTTTATACATTAATGTTGGACCCGCTTCTCTACTTTCAGTCTCAAAGGACGCTAAACACTGGCATAAGTAGCCACCTTATGTTATGTTCACTATGTTTAACTCATCAAAAATAATCACATTTAATCAAATATAATCATACATACCGTGCTCCCATAGGTTTAACACAGAGAGGGTGTAATAAATATACACATATCAACGCAGGTAATACACAAATAACTACAATATCATAGATGGATTCTACATAATGTTGTTCATGGTAATTACTTCACACGTTCACATTAAAGTTATAAGGATGATACATTAAGCACCCAAAGTTTTAACCCAGATTAATGGGACAAGCACGTGAACACATGTGGAAATTATAACAATAAATGCTTCTATCGTTTTCATCACATTTGTTTTCACATAATTAGATTGGTACTATTTCTAGCGGGCACCGAACATTGAATTAACATTGAAATTGAGTTGCCAGTGTTGATAGAGCGTTCACTTAACGTTGATCTGAATTTTGTTCCCACTGTGGTATTTATAACACATAATAGATGGCATAACTAAAAAGAAACATAGCATTACATATAAAGTCAAGGCTACATTACATTTAATGACTTCAATAGTTTTCAGTCAAATCTTGCGAGGGTGGAAGAAACAATTCAAACACAGTGAGGAAATATGCTCAATAACCTATGAATTGATTCTGTTACTATGTCGTTCAAGTATGGTGTTGATTTTGCATGCTGAATCAGCACAGAGCTTGCACAATTCCATTACAAATGTTGGCAGGCTGCGCTAAAACTTACATGGTTCCATTACGAATTTGCCTAAACTGATGCACAAAATTATCCTTTCCATAAACTTATACCACAGTTGGTTGAGAGAACAAATGAAATGGCCTGACTGTTTTTTTTGTAAAAATGACTGTATGTTGATGCGGTCCACTGAGCACACTCTCCTATTGTGGATGTAAGACAAATATGATACAGCTGATGCCTTAGACAATAGGCTGATGCCTTAGACAATAATCCTTTTCTTGGCATATATCATTCATACAGCAAGTCAGTTGTATCACATCTACTTCGATTTTAGTTTTCATTAATAGGGTATGGCTGCATGGATGGTTTAATTCCCAGCAGTTTGCGGAACGCTAATCTAAAATCATCGTCTTTCCAGGCGTATATAGCAGGATTGAGCCAGATGTTGGCCCAGTACACAATGACCTGGAGCTTCTCATAATGCAGCCAGAAACTGGTCTGTGCTGTACCTTGGATAACAATGCCAATAAACGTGGGAAGATAACATGCAAAGTAGGTCCCCAATACCCTCCCCATCATCTTAGCTATCTTTTTATGCTGCCGGTTTACACTGGCTTCATACGTATCATAAGGCTGGTTGAGGGCCGCTATGGCCATCCCTTGTTTGTGGGCAATCCTGGCAACTGCCACATGAAATGAGACAGTTAGTACTATTAATATACCACACTGAGCAAATTGTATAATGAGCACTACCCGAGGGAGAAACATAACGAGTTTACAAGATATCCCCACAGCTAGATGATGAGACAATGCAAACAAAATGGTTATCTCTGTTACAACAAAAAGCCAGGTAATGCCGATAATGGTGTAGATTTTGGTGGATGTGACCAGTAGAGGATAGTGTAGAGGGCGGGCAATGAAGAAATACCTGTCGATTGCAATCCCCAAGATGCTTGAAAGATTCCTTAAAACTGAAATCATACTAATCATTCTGGTGATGAGGCAGAGAGGCACATAGATTGGCTCATCCGACAGCATTTCCTTGGCAAAGTAGACTGGAAGGACGATACAACCCAGCATATCAGCAACAGCCAAGCTACATATCAAATAGTTAGTGTTGTTTTGGAGTCTTTTGAAGCGAACTACTGCAACAATGGTTAGGGTGTTGCCAAATATACCCAAACCAGCGAATATGAATCTCATGCAGAAGAAAAATGCTAGAAAAGCATTGGAAAGTTTGGCATCCACAGTAAAGTTTCCTGGTTGTGCATCAGTCGTTGTGTCATCGGTAATATTTGAATGGATCCCTTTCAGTGTTGTCATGATGTCTGTCATGTTGCCTTTCAGAGGAGACACAACAGTGTTTACTTCCATGTTGAGGCTTTCTTTCTGTAAAGTACAAAAACATTTTTAAAAAAGGTTTATTGACAAATGATGTCATGGGGTGAAGAAATCATATATATTTGTATATATATATATATATATATATATATATATATATACATATATATGTGTGTGGTGGTTCTTGGTTGTCCCTTTAGGTTAAAAAACAACGAAGAACGGCAGTTTCCAGGTGCGAGAGTATATGTATCTGTTTATTACAGGAATAAACACCAGGTATATTATACCGTCTGTCCGCACAATAGGACCGTGTGAAGTGAGTCTAGTCAGAACGGACTGCCAGCTATTGGTAGTAAACACCTCTTATACAACCTGCACTAAGGTCATGTGCCCAGGTGAGGGTCGACCGCTCACCTGTGAGTGGCACAAGGTAACCAGGAGAGGATCCGAATCCTCTCCCGGGAACTGTGTGCGCTAACTCCAGGTGCAGAGACCGAGCTGGATAACAGACCTTACTCAGAAACACTCAATATAGAGTTAACACACATCATATTGTAACGGGAACCACATTGTAAAGGTTGCCACCTGCATGACTTTCCGAAAGTGCCCATGCAGGCTGGTGCCTATATAGTTAGGGTACTGGGAGAGCTCTCCCTCAGACTCCCAGAACACTTCAGGTTACAAGGTAAATGCCACAGGCTACTGTTTCTTGATTGGTGATTTAGGAGTGAGGAATATTTATATCTATATATTGCTGACATGTGACTAGTTGTATTCAATCTTTTGTATCTGTCTTTATTGTTGGATAATATATCTCTTTAGTAATCACAGTTGAAAGTGTCTGGTCTTGTTTACACATATTATAGTATACACCCCCTCCAGCCATATTGGATCCATCCTCCTCTGGAGCTATCCTCTCCCAACATGGAGTTAACCTAGGCCACCTAGTATTCTAAAGTATATCAAAATAACCTATAGATCTCGCCCATCCCCTCAACTATTTCACTGGTGTCAGAAGTGAGGATATAATTCACATATTTCTGTGAATTTTGGGAGGTAGAGACTTAGGTTTCCACCTCCCACCTACAGACCCCACACCCCCAAAGTGATTCGATTTTAGATCTCTTCAAACCATCATTCCCTCGGTCAAATTGTTCCAAAATGCATTTTATGCATTTGTCTATATTAGTCAGATCAGGATGCTGAAAAGTTGGTACAAAAAGTTGGTATTTAAAGGTGGATGGAGATTGATTTAATTGTGTCCATCTGAAAACGTGTTCCCTGTTCAACAGGGCACTTTGTGCACACATTGGATATTACACAGCCAGACGATTGGAGATTACCTGGCCAAGGACCCCATTAATCGTATATGTGTGTCTTAACACATTATCTTGTGTTTTTCTTTTGATACTATATATTGATTGAATTGTTGGTGAGTTGGTCAGAGTTGGCCGCCTCCCACGGCAGCCGCCCTCCCCTCCCAGGAAACAACAACGTGAGCCGCTCCTCCTCCTCCCCCAGCCCACCAGCCCACCAGCCCGCCAGCTAACCACCAGATCACAGTCACCCTAAGATCGTGTATCTAGGGAAAATCATTTCCTTATTATAAAATTCACAAACAGCTGGGCCCCTATTCCGAGATCTTGGCCGATAGGCCTACGTGTGTGGCTACACGCCACCCTCCCGACGTGCAACAGTGCATCCCGTCAGCACACACTCCTCCTGCCCCTGCCCTCCCCCCTGCTCCCGACGTCTTATAACCATCTGCCACTGTTGTCACGTCCTGGTGTTAATCCTTACACAGACTAAGGCATATTTTGTTCACCAAAATGGTCGTTACATCTAAATGTATTTAACAATTCACATCTCCGACTTGAAGTCTGTTGTAAATCAAAACTGCAGCCCTTTGTGGGTTGCACCCCTTGCTGCCACTTACAGTAAGACAACCTGACATACATAGGATTCACTTGGATCTGCTGTACCTCAACGTGTACTTGTGAAACAAGTCTACATCTGGTCAATATTGGTTGTCAAAATGTGTGCGCTGGTGTTGGATTGATACCTATATTAAATATCTGATTCTGGTGCACATTATAAATCACGGCAGTAACACAGGTGTAGGCCGCCTCCCGGCTGCCGCCCTCCCGTGCCTCCAAAACCCTGTCCACACAACCCTCCTCCTGCTTCTAAAAACACTACATGTGACGCCCCTCCTGCTCCTACCCCTATGTCCACGGTGTGTCCATAGTGACGGCGGATAACCCCGGGTGTTAATCCCTGTTAATCTAACCCACACATACACTTGTAGTAGTACCCCTGTTATGTGCGTATAAAGCTGTTTAAAGAGTCGTTCCTATACATTTCCATTTATAAATCACAGCAGTGGCGCCCACCACTGCCACCCCTTGTGGGTTGCATCCGTTGTACCCATCCACAGGATAAAATCTGACAAAGGATTATATATTGTATTACTTGTATTTAGCCTCAACATCTCATGAAAGTGTTTGTGCCTGTCTGATTAAACTTTTCTTGTCAAATATACGTGTATTGGTCTCTATAGTATTACTGGTGCACATTGTTACGGACCCACCACGGCCCTAGGCCGCCTCCCGGACACCACCCCCCCCCCCCCCCACCCCCTCACCCCACAGCATCCACCCAGTCATCCAACCCTTTCTCTAGATACAAAATGCACACTCTGACCTGGATGAATGTAGATTCTTAGTATTTAAAGAAATCAGTGTACAGGGCAAGCTACTCCCAGTGGGAGCTGCTCCCATGACCTGCTCACGAAAGACCTGATTTCAAGGGTAGATTGAACCCAAAAGATACCCATTATCTAAGATTTGTGAGAAAGGTATTCTCATTTTGGGCATGGCATATACTAGTAGCTGCGTCGTAGAGACCCCCGGCCGTCACCCCTGAATTCATATTCCCTCCCTCATAGCATGTTGTGTTTAGCCAGGACGTAATCCCCACCCCTCCCCTGGTCTGGAAGAGACGCGCCATATACGCCCCGCTGTGGCCATAACCCTCCCCATAGGACGCGGGTTTTGGCACGATACACCCCCAACCCCACTAAACTTTATAATTCACCCCATATTGACCTTTGGGTACGTTGGTGCAAAAGGGTGTCTTGGATCTCTCCTCACCAGCACCCTCACCCCCCTCCCCATCTCTCCTAGACACTGGAGGTGACAGAATTTTCCGCCATTTAGAGCCCCCTCCCCCCACCTAATGGGCGCCACTTAGTATGCATTAACCCCCCGCTCCCACCCCAGCCTGTCCCCACCCTCCCACGTCACGGAGCGTCTGTGGTCGCCCTCCTTACTGCCCTTGGAGGGGACGCGGATGTTTTCGCGCCATTCAGCCCCCTGGGACTGGAGTGATCCACTTAATATTCATGAGCACACCCTGCACCACTGACTGATTGAGAGGCCTGCGCCACTCCCTGCTTCCTCCCGCGCATACAGCCCGGGGGGGGCCACTCCCGATCTTTTCTATCGTCACTATGTGTGAACATCACCTCAAATCTGGTACCCTTATCAAGGGGGGACATTTTCAAAGATCATACCCTTTTCAAGGGAAAATTAGCAAGAAAACAGACCTAAATCACAGATGAACCTGGAAAATATACCCTAATTACGGGTGATCCTGAAAAATATCCACTTCTCAAGGGTGACCAATAAATATTATAGGAAAACAAAGTAAAAATTACCCTTTAAAGCTCTGAAAAGGTACCCCTTTCTCCCAAAATTTGCATAAAAAGCACCCCTTATCAAGGACCCTCGCGGGCCCGTGCCTAGGACCCCAAAACGGACCCTTTCCCTTGAAATCGTGTTCACACATGGTCTCCAAATCTGAGGGAGTGGCCCCCCCGGGGCATACAGCTCATGGGACTTAGATACGATAGCTTCACAGTTTAACACATGTGTAACCTGGATTGATACCCAGATAATTCGCTGTATATTCTCCAATACATACAGATTTAATGTGTGTTTTCTAAACTTTGCAAATAAATCGTGTGAAGGTTACCCTGGGAGGTTACCCCTCTGCTACTATTCTTGGGTACACGAACGTCCTCAGGTCCCCCGCCCCGCAGTGGCTGGAGGAGACAGTGCTGCGTCCCCACCAGCAGTGGTTGGTGAACCTATCCCCCCTCCCCCACCCAGGAGCTACTTACTGAAAGACACAGAGCATCGTGCATGTGCTCCGTAGGTTGCCATGGTGACCACCGGTATTATAATTTAGACACTAGCTATATAAACCTGCGGTCAGATTGTGTGTACACTATAGGTTACATCGGTACATTTACATCGGTATTCGATCTTACAATCTACTTAGCTAAACAAGTGCACATGCATATGCAGTGGTGAATTTCATTCACATCAAACTGCTTCACATTACTTATGGAATGTGACTAAATACCTGACTATCCATGGCATCTATGTACACAACTTAGTTATCAAAGTCACCCAGTTATGATTTGTAAAGTTGTTGGTGCAAGTTCGTTTCTCAGGCACTAGAGAGACGCCCACAGTTACGACCAGGAGTCGGTGCGTGATGTATCTCACCCCACCCTATCCCCCCGCCCCCTTAGAGGCTGCCCCCTCCCCCCAACCCCCTACGTACACGGCTGTAATATTGTGCACCATTCCCCCCCCCCTCTCCTCACTTTTGATGGTTTTCCCAGACATTTTCTTTTAATGAGACAAACGTTTTATTGGCTTTTGCCAATCCCCTCTGCTCATTGTGCTAGAGTCTATAATATTGGTATCGATTAGGAATCAGATTTTGATCTGGTATTGCTGTTGTCAGTTTGGAAGGGACCATAATGCCTCCCTCCCCCTCCACACATGAACACCTTTCTGCCTGGTACAATGGGAGCTGAGGAAAAGTACCTGAGCTGAGCCAATCCCATGGCAGCACTCATGTAGTTTATGTTTCTAATTTGTGATAAGCTTCACCAGGTAGTTAGTTTAGGTTGCAGATACAATGGCTCATGCATCTCCATGAGACACGACACTGCAATCAGATAAGCGCCCCCCAATGCCTCTGCAAGGCTTCTACTCACCCCTATTCCTTCACACTTGTCTTTGTCTTAATACTTACACGGATGTGAAGTGTTCCACAAGGTGTAAAAGACAGTAACAAAATCAGAGAAAAAATGCTTTTTTTAAATCTGTTAAAAAAAAACAGAAGGAAGGGGACAGTGATTGATAGCAGGAGAACATTTGTTACATCGAATACGATGATTGTCAAAATCTAAAGTAAATAACTAGTAAACTTACCTGAGAAGTATTCACGTCTGACTACAGGTGTGGGTTGCTGCTAAATGAGCCTCCAAGTCTGCTCCCAGGACTCCCTCCTGCTCCACACGTGGACACCTTTCTGCCTGGTACAATGGGAGCCGCAGAAAAGTACCACACCTGAGCCAATCCCATAGTAGCAGTCATCTAGTTTATGTTAGTAATTTGTGAGAAAAATCACCAGTTAGTTTTTCTAAATCTCTAAAATTCTTAAGGAAGGAAACAGTGATTATTAGGAGGAAGACTTTTATTACGTCAAATACGATAAGTCAGAATCGAAAACAAAGAACCAGTAAACTTACACTGTGAAAATAATTCGGTCAAAATAACGGATATTCACTGGCACCACCGGTTGCGGGACTTTCACCGTTAAAATAGCGGTCACTGTTATTTAAAGTTCACCATAATTTTAACGGTGAAAGTTGGGCTCCCAGTACCAGTGGTGCTTAATGTAGTTCCATGCCAAATTTGGTGCCATGTCCAATCAGCAATATCATCTTAATGTCAAGACTTCAGGCCTAATCATTAGGAATCAGTCTATGAGAGCCATTTTAAATGCTTCATGACACTTTGTAATGCCAGTCCATGAGAAGAAGTCACTCTAGGATGGCTACAGAGCAAATCTTACAGCTGTCTAACTATATATTTTTCTTATTGCCACAGAAATTGTGTTCTTACCATCCATGAAAATCTCCTCATGAACTAAACTGCCACCTGGTGTGATAAAACTAAAAATTAATTAAACATAGATTCACCGTAAAATAAATAAACTGTGTTTCACTGTGCTGGATAACGGATATTTGTAAAGTAAAATTGATCGATTTCACATTGCCCCACTATAAGTATGTATAATGATAATCCACCGTAAAATTTTACATTGATTCGCTGTATATTCAACGGAATATTTTTACAAGACATAGGTACACCATAAATGAATTTCACCGTACTGGATAAAAGATATTCACAGTAAAAGTGGTTGACTTAACACTGCCTCACCATAATAACATTTACGATGTTCCAGCGTAAAGTTTTGCATTGATTCTCCGTATATTCAACGGAATATTTTTACAGTGTACCTGAGAAGTATTCACGTCAGAATACAGGTGTGCCTTGCTGCTTAATGAGCCTCCAAGTCTAGATGTCCAACGACCAGTTGATATACAATACCTCTCCCCCATGCTGGCTGGCAATCTCCAGTGCAGAGGTTTCACAAGAAAATCTCAAAGAAAACCTCTGCCACAGACTATCTATGGCGTAGTGAGGCAATCACACTTGACAAGGAATCTACATGGAATAGAACAGACCTGTCTTCTCACTGTTTTGCCGATCTTCAGACCCCACGTACGGGGGGGGGGGTCACGGGTGTCTGATCAAAATGTTTTTGTGATTTCCCATGTTTTTGGACCCAAATGCATAGTTTGAGCCTCTCCCCGAAGAAAAATAGATTTATCACCCCCCCCCCCTAACGCAATGCCTTATTTCCCAATGGTTGAAATCCTTTAGAGAAACCAACAGTGGCTCTGTCCCATAAAATATCTATGTAATGCAAGGGTGGCGATATCATTATTTTATACAATAGAAGGGCATCTTTGGCATCCATATATTTCCTAATTTCTGCAAATCTATGTATCCGATTTACAGCATTATTACATACGGTATAGATCTTTCATGTTTGGTGAATTGGAGTTCATCTATGTTTATACCCAGATAGTGATACTCCAACACTTTTTTTAAAGTGGACTACCATCTATCAAGGGACAAATGTTGACTATATATTCTTTAAAACCAATTTTCATCCATTTAGTTTTTTTCTATATTAATAGTAAGCAAATTAGCTTTACACTAAGCTTGTATAACATTTGCACCATCACATAAGGATTGTAGGCACTCAGTTGACAAGACTGCATTGTCAGCGTATACATATAAAATACATGAAGGGGTACATCATGGTAACTCATTTATATATATATTGCAAACAGGATAGGGCCTCGAGGGACTCCATGGATAGCTCACTAATTTTATTATTTGCAAATACTTTTTGATTTCTATTTGTTAAATAGCTTTTGAACCAAGAACACGTTTTATTTGTTAAACCTAATTTCTTAAATTTATTAATTAAGAATTGGTGTGAGACCGTGTAAAAAGCTGATCTAAAAATAAACTATAAGTGTTCTTATTGTTTTTAATATTATCATAAACATATCTCAAATAAGAGGTTATATTTGATGTCGTGGAGTGTTTGGGCCTAAAACCATGTTGATTTTTACACAAGATATTTTTGTCTTTTAAGAAGCCTCTTTAACGGGTTGCCATTAATTTGTTTAAATATCTTTCCCAGTAGTGGCAGTAGGCTAATGGGCCTAAGGTTTGTCACCTTTTTGCTGTTGGCTTTCTTTGGGATAGGAGATACAGTGGCGATCTTCCATGACTGTGGAAAACCAGATCTTGCTAAAGATAAAGTATATGATATTTAATAACAATTTATCTGAAGACATCTCCACTAGCCCTAGCACATTTTTATATATTAACCAGCCCACTGACTTCTATCTGACAACTACACCCAGTTCAGACTACTGTCTTGGCAGCAGTAACCGGACAACACTAAGGCTGCAGCTGCTTTAAAGTCTACACATTTTTGTGAAAAATTTGTGAAAAGACAGCTTGGATGTCGGACCTGTGGAAAAAATTAGAATGAGAGAACTAATATTCAGATGAGGTATTACCTTCATTAAACAATAAAATTGATGAAAATCTTTTATATGTTATGTTCATTTGTTTTGATTAAATCTAGGGTAAGCAAAGTAAAACGAACCACCTCCTAGCCAACATTATTATGTTCCTTCAATTTACTTTATAAGTATTTCGCATATATGATAGTCAGTATGTTTTTTTTTTGGTCAGAGTGAAATCACTGAGTGGGGTCACCTGGGAAGGGGAGGGAGGATGGGCATGTGAAGTGAATGAGTGCGGAGGAGTACAGATGGGGACATCTTGGGGGGGGGGGGAAGTCAGGGGCACAAACTTCTCACAGACATGTGAGCCACGCCTTCAAAGGATGTACCTTCTTCAAATGTAGAATCAAAGCAGAGGTGAGGCGGGAGGGTAAGCGTGCGGCAAAGTCGGAGCAAGTAGCAGTCGACTTAACCTTGGGGCTGTCACACTGGTCTGACCCTACTCTCGTTCCCAAATCCTTCTGAAGGAAGGCTCTGGTAACTGCCAAATGAAGGGATTTTGCTGGTTCTGGGCAACCCCTGCTGGTAGCTTGGAACCAGCGAACAGGAACAGGAAATGGAACCAGTAAGGCTGATGGTAAATCTACCTAAAACTACCATCGTACATTCTGGTTCCATTTCCTGTTCCTGTTCGCTGGTTCAAGCCTACCAGCAGGGGTTGCCCAGAACCAGCAAATTTCCAAGTTCAAGGTCATTTGGCTGTCCCCAGAGCCTTCCTTCGGAAGGATTTGGGAACGAGAGTAGTCTGACCCCAGGTGACCAGACCACGTGTATGGCTGTGTCTCACGACCTTGGGCCAATGTTTTTGTCTCTGATCGGGTGCCGTCTCTGACCGGGTGCCGTCTCTGACCGGGTGCCGTCTCTGACCGGGTGCCGTCTCTGACCAGGTGCCGTCTCTGACTGGACATCACTTTGGGAGTTTAGTTACCTTCTACCAACAGCAGGAGGCTAATTATAATTACATAACAACTGCCGTAACGTTTTTACAAATCCTTATATATGTGACTATAGGTTAACAATTAAAAAACACTTTTCTCTGACACATGGTCAGAGACGGCACCCTGTCAGAGACGGCACCCGGTCAGAGACGGCCCCTGCATGGTCAGTGACAAAAACATTGGCCCAAAGTCGTGAGACACAGCCGTAAACATACCACACATAGGGAAGAGGTGGGTGGTTGAGAGGGGGGGGGGGGGGTTAACCCAGCAAACTGGGGTGAGGCTAGGTCATGCTAGTGCCAGCGAGGGCAAACTACTTTTGTGCCTAGCTCAAGGGGTGAGGTAGTATGAGCTTTGGGTGAGGCACTCTAGCCCTTCCACATGCCCACCCAATCCCACCCAATGACTAGCTGGTTGTGGGGTAACTTGTGGGGTTGACCAATGTGCAATATGAATATGGATGAGGGAAAACAAAATTCCATTTTATGGGCACATGGAATTGCGTATGTGCATATGGGATTGTTTTGTGGTAAGAAAATTCAAATATAGGGTGAGGAAAAACCCTTTTTTGCCATAGGGTTAAGGCACCCTGACTCGGACAGCTACCTTGAGTCGGACACCATTGGTATTGAGTAACCTTATTAGTATACACATGTAACTGTTGTCTATTATACACATTAATATAGTGGGTTGAGTACCTAGGTCAGTTAGATAGCTGTAGCTGCATGCATGCATGACTAAATGTGACCAGGCACGTGAAAAGGGGTATTCAGGGGGGATTTGATGATTAAAGTTTGTGATCATGATCTTTAAAATGAGATATCATAAACTAAGATACTCCTGGTAGTTTGGTGGGAGAATCATATCTCGAACATGAGTTGTCACTCATAACTGAAAATGATAAATAAGCTCTAAATGCACTGAATTCCCATAATAACCACCAAAAATGATGAAGAATAAATGATGTCGGATTTCCTCAAAAATATGCTAAAAAGGTGTGTATATCTAGTATAGATTTGGTTCTAGGAGGCATTTTCGAGATCTGTTTTGAGTAGCTGATGTCATTCTCAAAAAACTAGGACCAAAATGTTCCGTTTAGAAAACATGGAATGTTTTCCATGGCAACCATGAAGTACAATATGTGCCAATTTCCCATAGAAAACGTTCCATTTACATTTCAAATATAAAATGTTAGCACCAAATATAGAATAATTCCAAGAAGTCTACTGTATTCTCCATAAAAAAGTACTCTAGATCATTTTTAGACATATCTTTCCCTATTTTGCCATTCTGATGGCCCCTGGTGGCCAGAACCAGAACTAAAAATCCCCCACGAAGGCACCTTCTCACGTGTTGAGCCACAAATGTTGAATGAACAGTTCATCTGATTTGGACCAATATCATATGAGTGGGGATCTATAAATAGAAAAAAAACTGTTTCGAAAACATGATAATATTTTTCCACAAGAATATTGCATTTACTGTCAAGCATACCCATCAAGCCAATAAAATGACAAGTGTCTGACTCCAGTATTATCTCTGCAATGAAGTGTCCAACTTTACGTGTAGTTTAATCATTCGAAATCAAGATTTTAGATGAAGATTTATTTATACTTATATGAGAGAATTTATTGCGATCTCATCAAGAATATAACCTATATAGATAATGTGTTCAATGCGGTAACCTATGTTGAAAATAAAATCTTACAAAGGTGTTTTTGTCAACAGGCAAAAGTGATCACATCTTCATTGTCAAGGAGCGTCCGAAATGGGTGCCTTTACCCTATGTAACATATGGACGCCCATATATGACATACAGGACCCAAATCAATGGGGAAAACATCTTCCTGGGTTATTATGCCAAAAATGCAGACTGCCGGCAAGAATTATATTTAAACATAGAGATGAATGAATTGGCATTAAGAAATGAACCTGAGTTCACAGCTAATGTATATATATTCCTATAAGGTAGGCACAGCAAGTAGGTCAAAGTTATTTAGATACTACTTATCACAAATGAGAACTAAGCAGCACGAGATATACTCATTCTCATGTATATATCCTCCTGACACTAATGGCTATATGTCATTACCAACTCTAGTAGCATAATATGGGTACATTAATGTAAAATGTACAATCATATAAATAGACACCTTAAATAGCAGTGTGTAAAACAGTAATATCTTTTGTTCAATATGATGAGGGCACATTGAAGGTAAATTGAGCCATTTCATAAACAATGAGAATGTTACCATCAGTACAATGGAGACTTCGCTCTATAGCCTGGATAGTGAACGCAGAAAGGGTCTCAGAAAAAGGATAAGTTAAACATTTTGAGTAGAAGCAAACAACAAGTCCCTTGTGTGCTATTGATATGTGGTCAATAAGGAAATAGTTGTTGTCTGTTTGGCATATGCCCCGGGTGGTGGCCATCTTGGATTCTGTGGCCGAAAATAGATAAATTACCTTTTTGCAGATATCTCTGGTTCTAGAGCACATATAAACATGATTCTGGTGTCTGAACCAATGTTTCTGGGGGTCAGGAATCCAAGTATCTTATCTCTACATTTTTCAGACTGATATTATTCCATTTTACAAGATGGCGGCTGTTAGAATTCATGATTTCGGTAATTGTTCATCCAAAGACATTACAAAATAAGTAAACTGACAGTATGAATAATCTCATATTATCAAATTACACTTTCAAAATGAATCTTCATCCATGTCATAAGAATGAAGGAAAGTATACAAAATTTTATAGCACCTTGGACATTTGAAGTCTGCAGGAGGGAAAATTGAGAATATGATGTTTTGCCATATATTAGAAATATAAATTTGCAACAGTAATATAATATGAGTCAAACCCCAAGGAACATTGATCTGGTCACTGGAATCATGTTAATATCTGTCCTATATAGACTCAGAGATATTCGTGAAAAGGAGAATTATCAATTTCCGATAACAAAATGTCCACTACCCTGGGCATATGCCAGAGTGACAACAACCTTTTTCTTACGACCCACATATCAATATAATCTGCGGGACTTGTTGTCTGCTTCTATTCAAAATGTTTAGCTGACTTTTATTCAGGGGTTTTACCAACACTCCTTCAGTGGAGGTGCTCTGCCAAGTTTGTATTCCTAAAATAATGAGCTGCGAAACTAAAAGGACACAAGCTATCCGAACTGCCTTTTGGATATAGCAAAAGTACCATGGATTCAGCACCTCCGAGATCTGAGGGAAGAGGTGAGGACGACAGGGAGAAGACCAGTAGGTGGGACATGAAGCTTGACTTCTTCATGGCTGCTATAAGTTCTACTATAGGCATGGGCAACTTATGGAGATTCCCGTATATAGCCTACAGAAATGGGGGAGGTAAGTTAAGTTTTCTTTCTGCTAGAGCCATCAAATTAAAACTAGGGGGACATCTTTTTTAAATGTTGACAGGTAATTGCTGTAGATCATTGTAGTACTCACACTATTTATTTATTTAACAGAACTATTATTAAGGCATGCAGTTGTACCAATAATTGGAAATTGATAGGCAAATAAACTAAATTAGAGCTCAACAGATCCATCTTTTAACATATTATAGGGCCTCTTGCGCTGGTTGTTCTATCATTGCTCAAACAATTATGTTTTGCCTGGGAATACTTATCTCACTTCTGTCTTGCAAATAGTCCATGTTGAAGCTCTGCCAATTATTTTATGAAATGTGATCAAAAATACAAAAAAACAAAGGCCTAGGTAAGTACTTGCATCTAGTAAGCAGTACTAGTAATTGTACCTTCCTGTTTGAGATAGGCAGGTACCCTTGGGACTAGCTAGTGATTCACTTATGTATGATGGATATAACCAGTGCATTTGACATAGCTGTACCCTGTATATTTCTCTCCCAATCTACAAATATATACTTGCTATATTTAGGTCCTGGTTTAGCCTTTGTTGTATACCCACGTGCTGTGACATATCTACCAGTGCCCCAGCTGTGGTCTGTGCTGTTCTTCTTCATGCTGATAAACTTGGGTCTAGGGTGTTCAGTAAGTATCATTTCTATTTACTCACGCAGGTTTTTTATATTTCAAGTTTTCTCTATATTTTCAGTCATTGAATAAAAGGTAACCCAAAACAAAATGTCCAAACCCATGGTTGTACATTTTCAAAAAATTATTTAGGTACCTATTGGGCAATTTTTACAATGACAGTTGGTATTGTTAATTAGGGTGAGAGTTCAGGTATATATTTATCTGTTTCAAATTGAATGAGAAAAATGTCCAAAACTTTTAGGTGGTTTACGTGGCGGAGGCATTAAATTTGATTTTTCTAAATCAAATAATCTAGAAACAAGCTTGCATTCATTGCTCACATTGAGGAATACAATGAATTTTGTGTATTAGATTATTAACAAAATAGTGAAAATATTGAATGCCTTTGCAGAATAACATCTAGAATCTGGATAAAGATACCTGTAAATCAAAAAAATGGTTTGAGTGATGGCCTTTATAGCCAGAAATATTTAAGATATCATTATATAAAATATTTATCATTATCTGGGATGGAATGCATGGGCATCAGACATATATGCACTGTATGGTTCTTGCGATTAAAACAATTATTTATTTCTCCAAAACATTGAAAATGTGGTTCATTAGGCATGTTTTATGTGACATTTATGAAGGGGGGGGTCACAAATTGTTATGTAAACTAACCTAACCTTATTCTTTTCATTGTATAAAAAAAAATCGATATGGACTTGTCTAGCATTTTATTGCATAATTTCCCATGAAGACTCTATTCCTCCAAGGAAAGAAACATGATTTTATTCCCGACCGATTGATTTCTAGGCCATGCTGCGATCAGGTGGTTTATGTGATGTCAAGTAAACGACCTTTCTATGATAAGCCTCCGCAAAATTTATTACCTGGTCCTGATTCTTATACAATCAACATTTACATCACCAAACTTTACATGTAGCGTCTACAGATACAAGACCTAATTTGGAATCAGTCACCTGGCTTCATATTGGTCCAAAGTCATTAAAAGTGTGGTGTTCCCTATTTAAATGCCTTCGCTTTTTTTGAAAAATATCAGTTAACACTAGAAATGCATATATTATAATAGTTGTCAAATAAATAGACTTTTCAGAGATAAGTGTTGATTTACTTCTCTGATATATCTGATAGATCCCCACACTGGCTAACATCCTTGGTTGTATGACAGAGGAAATAGAGCTGCTGAGCACCAAGAGGAATCGCCTCATCACCCTCAGCTGTCTGGCTGCTGTCTCCTTCCTCATTGGACTCTTCCTCACCACTAACGTAAATATAGATAAATCCACTAGAGCAACCATATTGCATGAAAAATAAATCTCCAATGCATTTTCTGTCTTGGAATTATCAAATAAAAATCTTTGAAATTATTATATAAAAGTTATGGTTAAAACACAGTGCTGTGGCTGTACAACCATGTATACCTCAATAATGGGCTGGTTGTGTAATGCAGGCTGTACTCTAGGCAGTCATCTACCAGGTGATAGCCCCTTGTGGGCTTACCACCCCGGTGTGAGTTATCCAACTCCTACACATCTTTATATGTTAGTTAAAATTCAGAATCATTCATATCACTTACAGGGAGGTATATATGTTCTGACACTAATGGATTACTATGTCGGTCCTGTGTTTCTCCTTGTGGTTTGCCTGCTGGAAGTGGTGGTCGTCTCATGGATATATGGTCAGTGGCATCATTAAACACAATGTGATGAGCAAATAAGCCATGAGAACATTGTTGAAATGAAAGCTAAAACACCAGTACTTGATTAACTATATTCCTATGCACTATGAGAAGTATCATAATACTACTATGAATAAAGACTAAATGTTTAATCATCTAGACTGTTTATTAAGGGTCTTCTGGTAACTGAAGTTTATAGAAGGACATAAACGGGACCATGCCCAAATATATCTTCTTCTTCCCATATTTCTGGTGTGGTCTGTGCCACAATGTGACTATTTGAATGATCATCTAGTGCGCTTTTTAAAAATCAAATAACCATTTTGATTCACCAGGATCAGGCCGTTTGCTGAGTGACCTGGTTTCCATGACTGGATGGTCCAAAAATTATCTTCAGTTCTTCACCGTCTTCTGGAGAGTGCTCAGTCCAATTACACTCTTGGTAAATACAAATTGAGGACATGGCAGGCTCTCAAGCTTAACCTTATGTGGTTGGGAGAGTGACAAACTAATTTGTTTATTTATCTTTTGTAAAAATTCTGTATAATTATTGTTTCAAATGTGTGAAGTAACATCCTGACGGCATGTTTCTTCTTCCATTGAGGTGACAGTGTTGATGGTTTGTTTGTTTTTATTGATTTTAAAATCATGGGATTAATATCAGTAAACTGCCTGCTAGCTCTAAGCAAAGTGTAGAGCAGTTGATTCTAATAAATACTCTATACAATATAGCTTCATCATTTACACCCATTCTTTTTTCATCCAGTGTGTGCTGGTGTCAATATCTCTGGACTGGTACTCTCCTAGTTATGGTGCTTACAAATTTCCGATGTGGGCAAATGTTGTGGGTTGGATGATGACCGTTGTGGAGCTTCTCCCCATCCCTTCCTTCATCATATTCAGGCTCTGTATAACTAAGAACAGACAGGTTGCTTATTGTTTACCCGCATAGTCATTCCCTGTTTAAATCATCGCGCTTCTCACACTAAAACATTGCTTATCTAAGCAAAAGAAACCGATAGCATGTGATTTTAAATAATTTGGATTAAGAAACGTGGAATAAAAAGGGAATTCCCTAATAGGAAGGACGAGGACATGGGTACGTCTGCCCCTTTGGGAATGACCTGGGTCTTCCTCTCTATGCAGACGTGCCCATGTCCTTCCTTGTGTGAAAATTTCCTGATAGCCTTATAAATAGACAAGCCTCCATTTTTTCACATATTCCAATTTTGAATTATATAAACTACCTTTGGGGGAAAAACAGGACATTTCATTGATACAATGTGTAGGGAAGTGACCAACCTTAAAGGCTTAGTTAAATCTATAGAAAACAACTCCTATTGTTTATTCATGGTTAAGGTGCATATATATTGGAGCAAACACATTTATCTAATGTCTCGGGAATGTTGAAATGAACCAATGGCTGGGCTCTGTATTGCTCCAAAAATGTATTTACATAACTAAGGCCTTGCTCCATGGCTCCTTAAACTGATGTTAAATTATCTATTTATAACAAACGTGAAGTGACGTGTTTGTAATCCATTCTATGAATATATCAAATTATGAAATGCATACTGTTGAGTAGACTTTGAGTAATTTGAATTTCCTTTGTTCATCTTTCAATTACCATTAGGAAGTGGTCATTTCAGCAGGCCAACACAAGTCATTTCACATGGAAATCCACTTATCATTAGTAATAACCACTCCCTTAAAAGAACCATATCATATATGACATGGCCTTGGAAAGGGGAGCTTAGTGTACCCTACATTAAGGTGCCCTTTCGCAGATCATACCATAAATTGTCTGACAATTAACTTTTGTTTCTGTTCCAGGAGTTTGGTAATTTGATCCGCCCAATGGCTGACTGGGGTGCTGAGGCCAGTGAGGAACTGATTAACCATCAACTTGAGCCAATAAAGGCTACAGTTAGCCAGATTTAATGCATATGATGAGGTCAGGAGACTCTGACCATGCTAAATACATTTGGTTCAGAAAATACCTATGACAGGGGTCTCCTATTTGTCCAAGACCAAACAGGTTTAGGTTTCAATTAGCAAATGAAATAATAATAAAAAGCGCAACAAATAAATATACCTTTTCTGCTGTTGATTTTTTCACTTGAGAGGAAACACTGTGGGCTTCATAGTAAAAAGGCCAATATGGCCAAATTAAAGACTGCTTTCAACCACCTGATCATATGTCTATCATGACTACTGAGACAGCAACATATGTTATATATCACCGATTACCCCTATTCTAACCGGATAATAATACCATTTTATTAACATGGCCCCAAACATATCTCTAATTGCCCTGGATAAATATGTCATGGTCACAAATGTTTCCCTAGTATTCATTCTCTAGTTAGTGTTCATTGTTTTATTCCATTTTCTCCGTCTTACATAAACTAATGTGACATGATGGTTAACCATGAACAGCATTGGTGCAGCTAAACAGTAACATAAAACTTTGATAGTTTTGTCACAAAAAAAAACGAATTTCACACTAAGGAACTAGACCCGCGCCATAGTCATATTGCCAGCTTTGGGGGAGGGTAGTGATTATATGGGGGTAAATGTTTATATTAAAATACAGGCCTTCAGACAGGGGGCCAACAAATAGTAGAGCCTCAATGATGGGGAGGGGATCAAAACTAAAAATATGGTCAATTTAAGTAGTCACAGCCACATGTGATTGCACACATGCATGTTATTTTTAGAGGGGGACATTTCTTAACTACAAGAATAGTTGCGAGGTAATATAAATTTTGTTTGATTTCTAGAGGGGTCGATTTTTGGAAGATTATCCATGCCCGCCCCCAGTTAATAGTAAATGACTTGGCCCTTATTGGGAAGAGTCTGTTTCCCTGATATTGTCTGTATAGTTTTGTGATATTTTACCCCTAGGTGCCAGCACTGGGAGAACACTCTGCAGCGGGTGAAGTCATCAGAATGCCTCTCTGAACTGTTAACATAATTGTGTAGCAGTGTAGAGTGTTGGTCCTAAAACTATTCTTATGCTCAAGTGACAGCTAACCAGGACACCCTTGTCTGTGCTGCATACAGAAGCATAGTGTCATTTAGTATACACTCATAGACATGTTGTCACCCCATAGTTTTATACTGTGATCCATGATTCAATGTAAATACAGCTTAAATTAAAACGAATTTGTAATCTTTCTTACGAATTAGTGAAATGAACTAATATTATAAGATATTAGATCGATATCGATTCTAAAGGTCTGTGGATGCACCAGATTGATGCTGTTTTGCATTTAGGTAAAAAGAGCAGTTAAATTTGTACATGTATCTTGGCCCCTCCCCATTTCCCTTGCACTACATGTATTATGCCGGCCACAAGGGGTGTGTGGAAGTGTCCAGCCCCCCTCCCCCCAGCTTTCACACTCAGCAGCAGTGTACATGGTTATATCTGGAGACTGTATGTGCTAATGCCTGAAACTGCATACATTTATTTGTATACACATTAGCCGGTGGTGGATAAAGATCGCTGTATCTTTACATAAAGGTAGTCTGCCTCAAGTGGCGGCACTATCTCTTGAACAGATTTCCATCAAACCACAAACTAATACTAGCAACCACAGCACTCCCTAGGTGGCGCATCTGATGTTTTTACTCTAGGCTCCAGAAAATGAACTGATGCATATGGGGGCCCTAATTATGGGTATTATTCATCAACATTTAATAAGTTTGACCACTCAAATGGTCAGTTGACATTGTCTGCTTCGCGCATCACACACAAAAAAAGGGAAATTCTGATTATATCACCATTAGACATGGGTTTTTCGAATTGTCTTTCAATTTTCTCACTGAAATAAATATGATGCATAAACCTATACTTGACCACTGCATAGCTCAAAATGCATTCTCTTACCCTACAATGAGTTTTAGATACATTTCAGACTCTTCTTTTAGCCTCAACATGCAGGTCATTCATGGCAATTATTATCTCTATAGCTATTGCTTCCAGTAAAAAAGTACACAACAACACTGTACAACAAAATTGAAAAAATTGAAAAAAACTGGGACCACACTTTATTATTCTTATGCATTTTGACCTGGGGAATTCAAAAATAGCACTTAAAATTGTGTGGTAAGTCTCAGTTTTCAGATGTTCACATGGTCTTATTTTGTATAACCCGTTGGAGCTTATGTATACACTATTCGATCAAAATGTAGGAAAATGCGTCTTTTTATGTAAAACTTATGTTTAACTAGTTACATTAATAATATATTACTGATCTGTTAGAGAAATAAGTATTCTTTGTGAATAAATAGGTCTAAAATAACGCTTTGAAACAAAGAACTAGTGCTCACAAAAGGTTGCTTTGTTTTCCTGTTGTATTCCTCATCATGACCACCTCTGACCATATTACAGCAATGTACCTGGATAATGTTTCATGTAAAATTAGGTTTTATGGACAAATATCCTCATATAAGGATACTTTTTAGTAGAAAATTGGTTCTGAGAGGAATTAGCAAGGCCTGTTTTGAGGTTTGCAATATTAATGAAATTTGCAATATACTACAGCCAATATCCAATATTTTGACTTTGTGAATGGCTACCATGGTAACCTGGTAACTGGCCTTTGTACCATTTTTCTCCAAAAACACATTATAGATATAGAATTTTGATACTAAACATGTAACACCAATGATCTACAGTTGTATTCTGCATAAAGGGTTATCCGAGCAATTGTCTATTTATTACTCTTATAGGGATTCTAGCACCGGTGGGGGCTAAAATTAGTACTAATAGCTTCCCTGAAGGTACCTCTTGTCAGAACAGATCACAATCCTTATCTTAGTAGCTTAAAAAAATGCTCTGAACTAACCCATGCAGGGCAATGCTCTCCATGCATGCTCGGTCTGCCCCGAGCTATACCTGCCTGCTACAACACCATGACAATAGTGCTATATCAAAAGCTTCATTTGATATGTGCCATGTAGCATATTTGCCAGTTTTGACACTTTGGCAATATCTTTGATACATTTTTGTTGAATTGAATGGAATTTTATATGACATAATGACATAATGCACATTTAAATTAGATATTAACTATGTTATCAGATAACTATTCATATGTTAGAAAAATGTAAAAAAAACTCTTTTTGCAAAAAAAAGTTTTTCCACCCTATACTACTTAAAGAGGCCATATCTAGGTATTTTAAAGTGCGACTTCCGACCCATTTTGTTAAAACGGGTCACATATAGTCAGAGTATGTTTTTTGGGCCGTGGAATCAAATAATTGGGTCAATATAGGACTTTAATGGGTTATAGGATCCATTTCCAGTATAAAAGTTCCATCTTCTCCATAATTCAAAGGCAGTCATAACTTACTAACTGCTAAGTGTTTCAATATCCTTGACTGTCTCAATAAAATTTGATATTCTTATATTTGATACACAGCATATCCTCCAAATGGATAATAAGTCCACAAAAGTGTGAGATATATCCCCAGGGGTGAAACACTATGCAAAAGAATGCATGTTCATTTTGACTCTGGATCTATTAAGCAGAACGATGGCAGAGTCTCAGTTATTTTGTGAAATCCTCCCCTTAGGCTAAAGCAGAGAAAATTGGTTATGCTACTCCTCTAAGCAGGGTGATCACCTGTAGCACTGGGGCCGTGAATCCCATAATATATACTCTACTCCACTGGGTTCACTTTATTGGTCTATGATTTGTTTAATGATAACTATAAAATTGAAAATCCAAAAGGATATTGAGGCCATAACATCTTGCAATATGCATAAATGTCCAGATCCATATCTATGGAATTTGTAAATATTCTGTCACAACTTGTATCCACTTGTAACCCATTATTTAGTAGGGGATATACCTTTACATCACCTAAGAAGATGAGTGATGAGATGATACCAAGTTACATAAAAAGCATGTAAGTGTGGTCAGGTTGGTTGGATGTATGATATATCTGTGATCAATATTCAGATATAATGTGCTTTTACATGCAGATAGATACATTGTATTCAAGTTTGTACTTTATGACTGAGGTTCCTGTGCAGATACAACACTAAATAGTTATAAGATATGAGATGACAGGTACTAATGCATACAATACCGTGCCAGGATTTTTAAGACTGTACAAATACTTTATAAGTACTATCTAAGTTTCCCACCAAGTTGAATAAATAAATTCAACGAAAAGTTCATTTGTAGTAGGTTGACTAGTAGGTAAATGTACATAAATTTGTGAATTAGAGATGATAATTCCATGTCTCCTTGAAATTCTTTGGATGCTACACCTCAATTTCCTTTTAAACGCAGGATAGGAGAATATGTGTCGAACTCACAGACTCCCCAAATATGCCAGCTAAATGCAGTGACTGATGTGTGCAAGAAGATACTTGGAATGACTAATATTATGCTCTCAAAAGTTGAATTTTTCTGACAGCTCAATGGAAGGGCTGCTAGCCTAGAGCCTTGGCATTGTGTGGGTGTCAAAACATTTCTGATATTCCATTTATTCTTTACAAAAAAGGGAAAAATACTAAAGTGGAGTAGAAAAACAGCCATATTTGTGGTTCTCAGCCGTACAGGTAAACACCCTACACTAACGGCTTTAGGTTATTGGCAACTCTTGTAGCACGATATGGGTTCATTATGACAGTATTAATTGGTAAGGTAAGTGCATTCAGATGGTGAATGGAAGAAAGGGTGAGGGAAATGTGAACTCATACAATGGACTTCTGAGGCTGCAGCTGTTTTCGGGTGTCCACAGTACTGTGAGAATTTTGTGAACCAATTTAAAAAAGCGGTTTGAATGTCGAACCTGTGAATTTGCCCTTATCCTACAAAACACTCGTCAGGCCCTTATCTTACAAAATTACCCTTATCCTACAAAAATATATAGTTTTGTAGGATAAGGGCTTTCAGTCAGGTCCTTATCCTCCAAAATTGCCCTTATCCTACAAAACCTATACAAATTTTGTAGAATAAGGGCAATCAGTTAAGCCCTTATCCTACAAAATTGCCCTTATCCTACAAAACCATTATAAGGGAGGATTCCTTAGATAAGGGCTATCAGTCAGGCCTAATAGATAAACTACACCCAGGCAACACTAATTTTCATCTATTTCACAAGGAGATCTAATAAACCTGAGATCTTTAGAGCAATCCTGGCAGCCATGTTGGATTACACAAGGAAATCAAATAAATGGAATCCTGCAGCATACATGTAGGCCCTATGCCTCTGGCCTAGACCTGGTGACAAAGGAATTAAAGCATCAGGGAAATTTTTGTAGGATAAGGGCAATTTTGTAGGATAAGGGCCTGACTGATTGCCCTTATCCTACAAAATACATAGGTTTTGCAGGATAACGGCAACTTTTTTGTAGGATAAGGGCAGATTTTGTAGGATAAGGGCCTGACTGACAGCGCTTATACTACAAAACTATACATTTTTGTAGGATAAGGGCAATTTTGTAGGATAAGGGCCTAACACACCTGCCTGCCTGTGTGCTGCATGCATAGTCCGTCCTCACATCAAATATTAGTAACATTGCCTCCCTCACATCCTCTTCCCATCCCCAGTCACGTCTATGGTAAGCCTAATGGGTAAACTTCCCTTAATCCTAGTAACAGGGACCAAAAGCCGGCTTTTGGGCCAAAAAGCCGGCTTTTGGTCCCTCATACCAGGATCAACTCCCTTAACTAGGGTTAAGAGACCTTAATCCAGGTATGAGGCCCTAAAGCCAGGTTAAGGGACCACAACCTGGGTTAAGGTACTCTTAACCTTGGTTAAGGGAGTTAATCCTGGCTTTTGTCCCTTATACCAGGATTAACTAGAGAATGTAGGGGTAGAGCAAAGGCTGGGTACATGTACTACTCAATCCTGGTATAACTGACAAAGCATGGGTACTGTGCCAGTACCCATGCTTTCTACACAATGCATGGGTATGTGTACCCTTATACCAGGATTAACTCCCAAAAACCAGGTTTTTGTAACAATGTCTGGGTAAATGTCCCAATACCCATGCTTACTGGAGAAAGCAGGGGTTTCACTCTACCGATGCTTTCGCTTACCCCTACTTCGTGAACAGTGCACAAAGCAGGGGTATTTGTGGTTACTATAGGTTACCCATACTAAGTTAGGGTCATAACCCATGCTTTGTATACAAATCAGGGGTATTGGATACCCATGCTTTGTACAGAAAGCATGGGTAAGAGTTACCCCTGCAAAGGTGACAATGCATGGATACCAGTGCCCCTGCATTCTATACAAAGCAGGGGTATATGTGGTTAACCCATACTAAGTTAGGGCTATAACCCATGCTTTTTATACAAAGCAGGGGTATTGGATACCCATGCTTTGTACAGAAAGCATGGCTAAGGTTTACCCCTGCAAAGGTGACAATGCATAGGTACCAGTACCCCTGCAATGTAGACAAAGCATGGGTTTCCACTACCCTTGCTTTGTTACAAAGTAGGGGTAGTATCATACCCATGCTTTGTGAGAAAGCATTGGTATTAGTCCTTAAACCAGGTATTTGGTGTACTTAGTAAGGGATTAGGTACAAATACCCCTGATCTGTGTACAAAGTCAGGGTTTAGGTACAAAGCATGGGTATTTGGGAGAAAAACTGGGTATAGCTCATACCCTGACTTTGTAAACAAAGCCAGGGTTAAGAACTTAAACCAGGATTTTGGCCCTTATACCAGGATTATGTTCGTTAACCCTGTTTAAGTAGACAAAGCATGGGTAAACTCCCTTAATCCTGGTATAAGGGACCAAAACCCTGCTTTTGGGCTCTTTACCCTTCTTTTGGTCCCTAAACCCTGGTTAGGGCCCCTTAACCAGGGTTTCGGGCTCTAAACCCTGGTTGAGGGGCCTTAATCCTGGTATAAGGGCCCAAAAGCCGGGCTTTGGCCCCAAACAGGCTTGGATAATCCGGGACTTTCACCACTGCAGGTATATTAGCCCACATAGGATATTTTACCAGCAAGGGGAGAAACCCCCTTGCAGGTGCGGGCCAGCGGCGGCCCTTATCTCTCACAGCGCCCCTTATCTCTAGAGATAAGGGCCGCCGCCGGTCCGCACCTCCAAGGGGGTTTCTCCCACTGCTCTATGTTATCCAGGTGGGGAGGTGAGGGAGGGGTGATGGGCGGATGGAATCCACATATAAATATACCTTATTTCGGCTATATTTTGTTATTCAAATGATCATATTTCACGAAATACAAGACTGATATACAAGCCCACTTACATGTACCTAGCTAGCTTTATTATCTACCTGTATACAGGTTTATAATTTTCCGCAAATAAGGTTTAGATATAAGCAAATTGGATTTTCTTAATTATATGTATATTAACCCGAAATCAATGGGAGAAACCCCCTCATTCTCTTTTCTCCCTGCACAGTATGAATATCAGGATTTACCCAACCTGCCAAAAGCCGGCTTTTGGGGCCATATACCAGGATTAAGGGAAGTTTACCCATTAGGCTTGCCATAGTATGGAGGGTTGTCGGCAATGTCAACTGATGTAAAGGCCAGGTAAATTGGTGTCGATTTCTATCTTTTCATAAATTTACAATGATTTGATGGGAATTGCAGAAGAGGTACATGCATGTTAATCTCTACGGATGTAAATATCAGGTAAATTGGTGTAAATTTTGAAAGCAATCTGCACACTGATTTACAACGAGAATTACAAAAGAGTTAGACCATCTTTCCTTGGAACCTACTAAAGTGGTAATGCATGTAAATATCAATTGATGTAAAAGCCAGGCAAATTGATGTAAATCTCAAGCACTATCTTTCTTAGAGATGTACAGTGTATTATATGGAAATTGCATGTTGTAAATCCCAAAGCTCGTGCATTGTGTGATATAAGAAGTAGGCTAAATCTGCCAAGAATGTTAATAAGTTTGAATAAGTTATTAATTTTATTATACAAGACAATTATAAACAATATGATCATTTCCTTGGAGGTAAATAGTTTGTTTATAACTCAGGATTCTAGAAGATAACTATTCCTATGCTGGAAAAACCCATTTTTAAGAAATATTTTCGATTCTTTGATACTTTAAGGCCACATCAATTCTCATGCGTATTTCCTCCTAAAACTAATGGCAATACAAGATGAGTGCACTCACTCGCAACTTTTGTGGCATAATATGAGCTCATTGTGACAGTATCAATTGGTAAGGTAAGTGCATTCAGCCTGGTAAGTGGGAAAACGAGTGAGGCAGATGCACTTAAAACCATTTAAATAAGCACTGTAGATAGCAGAGTGTAAAAGTAATATCTTTTATGCAAAATGATGAGGGCACATTGAAGGTAAATTGTGCTATTTAATAAACTATCAGGATGATACCATCAAAACAATAGAAACTATACTCTACATTGGATTTCAAATTCCTAGAGGACAGAGCAGGGACACTAGAAGGACAGAAGCTATCTGACCTGCCTTTCTGATATAGCAAAAGTAACATGGAGTCAGCACCTCTGAGATCTGAAGGGAGTGGTCAGGATGGCCGGGAGAAGACCAGTAGGTGGGACAACAAGCTTGACTTCTTCATGGCTGCTATAAGTTCTACTATAGGCATGGGCAACTTATGGAGGTTCCCGTACATAGCCTACAGGAATGGGGGAGGTGAGTTAAGTTTTTTTTCTGCTAGAGCTAACTCTTATAATTACCTTAAATCTCACTACTGTATGTCTCTTTGTAGCTATACAAATAAGGAATTTACTAATCCTGAGACATTATTGTATTGCCCATGATTTAGTACTGTGTTTGTCAGATAGAAATGCTAAACAGACACAGACCCTGCAGTGTTGGTCATAGAAGTACAGTAACATTAGTTCACGTCTATTGCTACATTGCTCCTGCCTCATTTAAACGCCTGTACCTATTACTTTCATAATAAACCGTTAAACACCATTGCACATTCTATAGTTCATTGTCATCTGTGTTGAGATAGTGTAATGACATTCACCTGTACCAATATGTATGGAAACACACATAAAAGACACTGTACACATGCAAACTCAAAAATGTATATCGGTTCAAATCCCCAACAAATTGCCAATGAATTGTAAATGACCTTATGTATAACAGTAATTTCTCTGGCTTACTTGTGTATGACCAATGGATTGTAAGTTGCATAATACATATGGAATCTACTCATTCAATCACACCGATGGCAAATGCCCTTTGATTGTATTGTTTTCTTTGTAAGATCACTTTGTGAAATAAAGAAACATATAAACTCAAAAAAACAACATATTTTTAAATGTTTGCAGGTAAATGCCGTCGATCATTGTAGTACTCACACTATTGTTCTCTCAAACATCTTTCACCAACATTGGGAGAAAAAATAATATTCCAAGATCTGTATCATTTCCTAGCTCTGAATTTTGCCTCCATTGGTTACTCAGGGGCGTGTAGGCGCTCAGGAGTGGTCATTGTCGCCAGCTGGTGGAAAGAAATCCCCACTACAACATACTCCACCTATATTCTATTACCCACACCATTTACTACAACCACCATCTGTCCACCCTACTTCCTGTATCCACCCCAAACAAATCGTCCATTCACCTCACCGTCCTGTCACGGCCAACGTCTCTTTTCACTCACCCACCCACACCTTCAATATTCATATTCAATATTCTATTATTCATAAAATATAACCATATTTCATATTGTTATACAAACATACCGTCTTAATATCAATGTATACAATTCACATGTCATAATTGTATATTCTTATCATTCATAACTTATACCATCAACTTACATACTGGTATAATAAAATTGTCAATGTTGTTATAAATAACAAAATGTATAAAATTAAACATTTTATTACTCCATCCCCGTCCTCACTTGTATTTCTTTCATTGGGCTAGAGTGATAATGACTATTGTATGTAAAGCATTTAAGCAGATTTGTTTGTGCCGTTTAATAACTGGCATAACCAACATTTTTCAAATCCTATTTTCTAGCTCAGCCCTTTGGCTATGTATACTGGCAATGTTATGAAGCTTAAAAAGATTGGTGTATAGGGTAGAATCATAGAGGAATGTGGCAATATTAGATATAGAATTTATACAAATGTATACATTTATTAATTATTTTATCTATTTATCAATTTCTGATATCTACATAAACACATATGATATGAAAGATCCATTTTCCCTACAGGGTAGTAGGACATGTTGTCCTTTTATCAACCTTAAATTACACTTCCAGGCGCTTTCCTGATCCCCTATCTGCTAATGACAATCATTATCGGGTTTCCGCTGCTTACATTGGAGCTAACGCTTGGGCAGTACGGACGTAAAGGGTTGGTCGGAGTTTGGAACCTCTGTCCATTATTTCAAGGTAATATAGTCCAAGCAATATGTAGGATAGGTGTGGATTTTTCCATAAAAGTGTGAAACATTTAACCCTTAAAGTCCATACCCATGCTATGAATGCTATGAATTTGAGAGGTAAGGCCATGAGAAGACTGTTATTACGGCTGTGGTGGCCATTTTTATTTGGCCATGACCAAAATATCTGATCTCTACAATAACAATGAAACCCAATGTGCAGTACTTAAACAAATAATGTATGTCACATGCTGACCATGTACGTCATTCAGCATGTATCCTTCCTTTAAACACTCCATATTTTAACTCCATACACAAGGTAGTTTCATACGAAGTAACCCCTACATTGCACTGAAGAATATGTCAAAAACAGTACCCTCAATTACACTGTATATGGAAAAGATAGTGGATTTCATGTATTTTTGACCATGTACGGCAACTGACCGGAGAGGGCTGATTTGAGTAGAATCCCTGATAGATGATGTTAGTTTCAGTGTAGGGTGGTCTGGAGAGGAGTATGGGGCTGTAATGTTTTGTATTGCATCCATGTCCCTAGGACTAGAGGTCTCGTCCCCGGAACTCAAGTCCCAAGAACATCCACAGATCTCGAGGATTTGTGCCCCGCCTATTGTCAGACACAAAAAGACATAGATGTGCATCATTACAGGTGTAGATTGGGGGATTCATATGTTAAACGTATGGAGATTGATGTTTATCCTTGTAGGTATAGGTTGGAGTATATGCATCCTGAGCCTTCTTTTTAACTCCTACTACTGTATGCTGACGGCATACTCCATATACTATGTGGCTGCCTCCTTCTCTACCACTCTGCCCTGGATGACTTGTAACAATGCTTGGAACACGGCCAGTAAGTGCCCACACTAAGGTTTCCCATTTAAAAGTATAATCACATGTTGAGTCATAAAAGAAAATAGAATGCAATTTTGAGGGGCATTAATTGACTTTATTCCTTAAGGCTGAAAAAACAAATATCACTTATGACCCAGCTAACAAAAAAACATTATTTTACGTCAAAATAACGTTTTAAACTTTACATAATGTTATGTCATGCTAAAAACGATATTTGTTTATTGAGGAGTGTTCAATTGATGATGGATACTATTTGCTCATGCTTCAGACTGTGTAGATGATGCTATGGTGTGTCCTCTGTCAGGAGGCAACTGGGTCAATGGGTCTTGTGTACCTGGCTACAATGTCACCAACAACATCACAGGGATCACTGCCATGCACACATATTCACCTGATGCCCTGCCCAGTGAGGAATACTTCAAGTAATGTCATTTACACTGTGCCCGATTCTTTTACACTGATTGACCATAATTAGCCAAAAACATCTCATTTAAACAGATTCATATATAATGGGCCTAAACCAAATACCTTAACACCCTGCAAAGGACAAGAGTTAGGGTGCTGCTTATGCGCAAGTATTTCTACTCTAGTACAGTACCAAGGTTTTACAGTAGGTAGGTGGGAAGTATAGTCAACATCCTAGATCAATTCTTAGTCCGAAGCAGGAGATAGACTCACTTAAATATGCAAGGCCTCTTTGATCAGGGCTAGAGGGCATACATTTACCCATTGTATGAGGAGATTATTGTTTCAGTAAGCTCGTATGCATCAATGTATTGTTTTGTATCAGTAACCATGTGCTAGGCCTGTCAAGTGGCTTAGATGATATTGGCAGAGTGCAGTGGCCTCTAGCTCTGTGTCTGCTCCTAGCCTGGACCCTGGTTGTCCTAGGACTCAGCATGGGAACCAAGTCATGGGGAAAGGTATGATTAAGTAATGTATAGCTCAAAGCTCAATTATTTAAGTAAGTGCCTACACCAAGATTTATATTCAAAAGTATAATTTCATATTAAGTAATGGAAAAAGAGAACAGGATTTTGATGTGGCCACCCAGGCGTTCCTCATAGGACAAGAAGGGTAACCCAATCATTATGATAAAAAACTATCCTCAATTTTCCAAAATACTAGTTGCCAGTATATAATATGAAATAAATATTGGTTCTCTTATAACATGATATTGGTTTTCTTTAGTTGAGTTATGTGACAACTCTGCTGCCATATGTCGTAATGTTGGCCCTACTGATACAAGTTTGTATGGAGGCAGGGGCTAAAGAAGGCATCCTCTACTTCATAATTCCTGTATGGAACAGGCTGGGAAATCCACGGGTAATGTTTTAAAGACTAGCAGTTGTTCCAAAGCTAGATTATGCTACAGTACATAAATAATTATGTTCCTTGTTTGTATTTTTTCTAATGCCGACTCACCATCAGTTAACTCAATTTTTTGATCTAAACCCAGTTTCTAATCCATATAATTTTCTCTAAATGTATTCAATTTTATAATTCATCTTGTGCAAATTGATACTGATATCAAGCATGGTACAAAGAAATTAAAAACCCACCATTAAACTATGTACCAGAGAAAGAGTATTTTTGGGGTATTTCTCTTTATACTCTTAGCTTATTTTGTGCACTGCCCCAGGGGTAGACACTAACTTTATTAGCTGTGGGCTACCTGGGCCAGTAGCTCCAAAGATCTATGGGCCCGGATTGTCAGCTGTGGGCCAGAGACCACATTCTTTTTTTTTCAGAGAGAAAATCATATATATATATATATATTTCTGCTTTATCTATCTATATTAAAATGAGACCAAATTGCCTCAATTGATCACATTTTTCTCCTTCAAACAACATATTACATGACTATACTCATCAAGTATATTCCATCCAAATATTTTGCAAAAACTGCGGGCCCGGACTCAAAATTTTGGGCCATTGGCTCCTGGGCCAGCGTAAGTGTCTACCCCTGCCGCCCTATGTCTCTCATCATTTGTCTTACTGTGTTTCTTCTTCAGGTGTGGGCTGATGCAGCCACCCAGGTGTTTTTCTCTGTAGGGTGTGGTGGTGGACACTTCATCACAATGGGCAAACACAACCATGTCAAGAACAACCCCATTAAGTCAGTTTTATACCTATATTATGTCAGTATAGTTATATCCCATACACACCTTAGTCATCAATATAACATATAACAGTACAGGTGTAAGATATAACCAAATGATAGATTAAACCAGAATAAGTAATGGTCCTGTGTGATACTGAAAAGAAAACACAAAGTACATATTCAGTTGATTAAATTTAATATTAATTTTTTTTTTAATGATGCAGGCAATCCAGACTCAGCCCTGATATTTTTTGATGAGGTGTAGAACAATTATTATTGCTAAACCTCTGTTTATGACCATTACATGTGATTCCAGTGATGCTGGTATCCTGGTGGTTGGGGATTTGTTAACCAGTATCTTTTGTGGATTGATCATCTTTGCAATTCTTGGACAGATGTCCACCCAAATCAATGTACCTATTGATCATGTCGTTAGTGGAGGTAATGCCATTTAATGTTAAGGTGTTATATAATTTTTGACAGAAGAGCAGTTGATATAACATGTTTTCTCTGTTTTGAATACTACCAGTTTACCTATGTGCAATACTTCTCTGAAGTCACTGCTGTGCTCATGGTACAGTAATCAATGTTGCTATCACATACTCAGTTTCCGCACATATATATATATGTATAGGAGAATACAAGTACCACTTCGGTCTTACAAATTGTCCATGTTGAAGCTCTGCAAACAAATTGTTTCCAAATGTGATGCAAAAATCACAAAAACCATAAGCTTAGTAAGTACTTGCAGCACAATTGTACCTTCCTGTTTGAGAAAGACAGGTACTCTTGGGACTAGCTAGTAATTCACTTTTGTATTATGGTTGTTCCTGGTGCATGTGCCATAGCATAGTTTATACTTCTCTCCCCATTTGCACTTGTTATATTTAGGTCCTGGTTTAGCCTTCATTGTTTACCCACGTGCTGTGACATATCTACCAGTGCCCCAGCTATGGTCTGTGCTGTTCTTCTTCATGCTGATAAACTTGGGTCTAGGGTGTTCTGTAAGTATCATTTCTATTTACTCATGCAGGTTGTTTACATTGTCAGTTGGTTCCTTCACATGATAGGCAGCAAACTGCATGCTAATTAGGTAGGGCTAAAACCAAATGCTTCAGAAATAGGTCATATGACATGATCAACTAGTGTCCTTACATCGGCAAAATAATAAAAATGCCTCAGATCTAGAAGACTGAGATGGGTGGGAACAAACCAAACATGTTTAACTTTATATTGGTCCAAAGTCATTAGAAGTGTGGTGTTCCCTACTTAAATCTCTTTGCTTTTTACACTAGAAATGCATATTATGATAGTTGTAAGACAAATTGACCTATGTGAGATAATGATTTATTGTTGATTTACTTCTCTAACATATCTCATAGATTCCCTCACTGGCTAACATCTTGGGTACCCTGACAGAGGAGATTGAGCTGCTGAGCACCAAGAGGAACCGCCTCATCACCCTCATCTCTCTAGCTACTGTCTCCTTCCTCATTGGACTCTTCCTCACCACTAACGTAAATATAGATAAATCCACTATAGTAGCCATATAGCATGATATATAAGTATACTGAGGAGAAATAGTTAATGGTATATTTCCTCTGTACCAGGCCACCCTACCCTAAACCAGGAATGCCAACCACTACACCACAGTGCCTTGGCTATCCACCTATACATATTCCACTCTACTGGAACAGTATGGTACAGGGGGTAAGGATGACACAACTGTTTTACCCCTTTGAGGTGTCCACAAGGGTGCAGTTCAGCTGACCCCTACACTACCCTGACCAGTTTCCATCATCCGCTCCAGATTTGGATCCTCCGCAGCAGCTTTGTCAAGCAGTCACAGAGAGACCCAGACCCAAGGTTCTTGAAGGTACCAGAGATCTAAGGTCTCCATCAGCCTTCATCAAGCAGTTGTAGAGATACTAACTTTTCCAGCAATGGAAGATTTTCATTCCATACCAATTTACCAAATCATCTTAGACCATGCTCAACTCCAACTATCCATCTAGGATTCAGTTTCACCTCCTAGGGCCTTTTTTCCAGATCATAAAGGCCCGGTTTCCTTCTTCTGGACCCCAGCAAGTTTAAAAGTTGCGGAAAAGCATCCTGGAGAAAATGGAATTCATTTCCATTGACAAGCTGCTATTTGCTGTCAACAACCTGACCAGGGATATGGCCTGGCCCGTATTCCAAGTGAGCCTGTTAATGCAGGCAACCCCGGGTTGTTTAGCAGGATGGGAGCCTTTACAGGCGGGACATTTGATGTTGGCCCTCCCCCAGCACATCAGCCTGTTATGGCAGGCTGAGGCTCAGGCTTTTACGTCTTCTCCCAGCAGATACAGCTGCTAAACCATGCTCTATGAGCCCCAAACCAAACAAAATACATATTTAACCGTGTAATTATTAATGAATGCAATGGACCATGCACTAACCATGCATCTACCAGTTCATAGATAATTCATTGATCTATATACCAAAGGGGCTTTATTTTTTGCAAATATCATATAAAAATCGTAAATAATGTTATGGTTATACCACATTACTGTGACTGTACAACCCTCTATACCAGGCTGAGTGACCTATAATAACGGGCTGGGTGAGATATGCAGGCTGTACTCCAGGCAGTCTTCCACCTGGGGATACCCCCTCGCGGGCTCACCACCAAGGCATTGGTTATCCGACCCCTACACCACTATATATTCTAGTTGAATTTGGATTCATTTGCATTATTTACAGGGAGGTATGTATGTTCTGACACTGATGGATTACTATGTTGGTCCTGTGGTTCTCCTTGTGGTTTGTCTGCTGGAAGTGGTGGTCGTCTCATGGATATATGGTCAGTTGCATCAACAAACGCAATGATATAAGCAAAAAAAGCAATGAGAACATTGTTGAAACTGAAGCTAAAAACACCAGTACTTGAATAACAATATTCCCATGTACTACGAGTAGTATTATAATAGTACTATGAATAAAGACTAAATGTTTAAGTGCTTAGACTGTTTTATAATGGTTTTCTGGTAACTAGTGTTTTTAGAAGGACCTGAACTGGACTACTATGTCCGAACAATATCCAATTCTTCCATAATTCTGGTGAGGTATGCGCCACAATGTGATTATTTAAATGATCATCTTGTTTTTCGCCAAAACTAAAATAACAAACTTGATTCACCAGGATCAGGCCGTTTGCTGAGTGACCTGGCTTCCATGACTGGATGGTCAAAAAATTATCTGCAGTTCTTTACCGTCTTCTGGAGAGGGTTCAGTCCAATAACGCTATTGGTAAATGCAAATTGAGGTTATGTCAAGCTCTCAAGAATCTAGCGTGGTTGGGAGAGTGATAAACTAATTTGTTTATCTATCTTTTGTAAAAGAAAATCTGTATAATTATTATTTAAAAATTTGTGAAGTAACTTCTTTAAGCCATGTTTCTTCTCCCTTTAAGGTGACGATGTTGATGTGTTATTTTTTATTCATTTTAATATCATGGGGTTGGTAGGTTGCCAGCTAGCTCTAAGCAAATTGTGGAGCAATTGGTTCCAATAGATACTCTATCTAATATAGCTTCATCATTGATACCCTAAATTCTTCTTTCATCCAGTGTGTGCTGGTGTCAATATCTCTAAACTGGTACTCTCCAAGTTATGGCGCTTACATATTCCCGATGTGGGCGAATGTTGTGGGTTGGACGGTGACCATTGTGGAGCTACTCCCTATTCCTTTATTTATCATCTGCACGCTATGTCAGACTAGGAACAAACAGGTTTGTTATGGTTTACCCATTAATGACTGGATAGTTGTTCCATGTTTGCAAAGCCTGTTCAGTGATTAACTACCACACCCGGTCAGTAGGTAATAACTTCCCATTTCCGGAACACTTCATAAGTAGGTCAAAGTACTGTAAATAGGTCACATTAATGTAATTAGGTCAATTTTTAGTAATTTGAATTTCCTTTGTTCATCTTTTAATTACCATTAGAGAGTAGTCATATCAGCCTTAAATCCTCTAACAATGAGCTCTTGTTTCTGTTCCAGGAGTTGGGTGACCTGATCCGCCCGACGGCTGACTGGGGTGCTGAGGCCAGAGAGGAACTGATGAACCATCAACTTGAGCCAAAAACAGCTGCAGATAGCCAGGATTAAGGTGCATAATGAGGTCATTTGGTTGAAATACACTTAGTTTGGAAAAAACCTTTGTCAAAGGTCTCCTTTTTGCCTAAATTCAAAATGAGTTTTGTATCTCAGAGATTAAGGATCATCTCCGAATAGCACATAAACCCCTTGAGACTTTATATAGGTCATTTACAAAATATAATCATTGCTCAACCCAAATACGGAAGTGATTGACCATGCCATATTGATACTGCAGCCTTCCACAGAATGGGTATCTTTACATTGAAAATGACAGAGTTCTGTCCTAATGACATTGAATAGGAATGGCGTACGGACTCCTCACCAGACTGAGTTATAAGTTGGGGACATGTCCATACTGTAATATATCAAAATATCAGAGTTGGTTCTCATCATAATATAACTTAGGAAATGAATAGCCAACATGTCATCCAAATGGCAAACTTATTAAAATGTTTTCCAAAATTAGCCCAGGAGAGGTATGTGAATTTCTTAATACTTAGAGAATGTCTACCAGGTGGGTTTAGTGAGTTTCTACAGGTTCTGAACGTCTCCACAGGGTCGCGCCACCAGTTTGTCTGAATTATCCTAAAAAAATACTCCATGCATCTTTTAATGTATATTCTAACTGCTTCTGAGGTGGGGGATAAACTGAAGCACATCTTAGAGTCACCAGAGAATATTAAGTTCACATTCTATCTTAAGGGGCTTATGGCTAGTAAAGCTACGAAAAAGGTGAGAATGCGCTCATTTCTCACAAGCCCACACCTGAAAGAGTGATTTTGGAACAAAATAAAAGTGTGCATCCTGATGTTTTAAATCCTCTATTATTCAAGAATACCGCATAAATAATAATTCTTAGCAATGTATATTTATGGTTGGCACATCTTTGTTTAAGCTGGACAGTAATAACAGCCTAAATTTGCTTGGATAGGACTGTTTTCAAGGATTATTGTAAGATCACTTTTATTTTTGTTGGCCTTTAAGCAGCCACACAATAAACTAACTTGCACCATTGTTGTTCTTTGTGATGTAATGTATTAGGGGATTAGTGGCCATGATAACCCACTTTAGAATGGTTTCCCAAAAGTAACTATCAGTAATCATGTACAGCATGTCATATCCCTGCCCCTGCTAACAAAAAAAAGAATTTTTGAACAAATTAATGTTTTTAAACTTTACATTAGTTTTGCCATAGTACATGGCCATAGCCTTAGAGAAATGTTAATAATGTTATATAACATTATAAAATGTTGTCCGGGCATGGAGAACAAAGCATTTCACACCTCTTGTATACTGTATACAGCTAGTAGCATAAAGTAGTTATAGGACTTGTACCAATCTGTAGGGGTCTTCAGTGAAGGAGCCTCATGTTCTATAACTACTACATACACCATAAATAGTAAAATGTAATGAATCCATGAGACCACCAAAACTAGCTCACTAATCTCCAGGTGGCAGCACAGTTTAACTTAGAGAACTACCTGTTGAAACTCTCTTTTGGACTGTATGTAGCTCAAATATATGAGAGGGAGAGAGAGAGAGAGAGCGAGAGAGAGAGAGAGAGAGAGAGAGACAGAGAGAGAGAGAGACAGAGACAGAGAGAGAGACAGGGGGGGAGAGAGACAGGGAGAGAGAAAGATCGAGAAAATGAATAGGAGAGTTCTGCACAGAGGTAGTAAAAGAGAAGGCAATGGGCAGCTTATATGAACTGGAAACAATCAGAACAGATGACCATTGAATTATCAGTGATTACAAGTCATGCATGCTGATCAAAGATATCAAGCTGGCTTTATTAAGGACACACATACCTTTAGCAGTGCAACAGAATATGTTGGATCAACAAGGGAGAAGGGCCCTCTGTGCGGAATTTTTAGTACCAACCTTGGCCACAAGGGGCCCCAATAGAGCCAAAAAGGATCAAAATATAGTGAAAACTAACCTATACTACTTTCTTTTGTAAACAACAGAATGAAGATACCGTTTTAGATCAAAAGCTGTGACCATCTGTTTGAAAAGATTGGATATTTGGTAATTAGCATAATTTTGCTAATTAGATAGGAATATCTCTAAAACAAAGTAAGATAAAGCTTATTGGCATTTAAGAATAGACATTGACCACACATATTCAGAAAGCCAGTACTCAAAAACTAGAAGTAGTACCCAATAATAAAAGATATATCTAGAATGCTATTGACATCAATTTTATTATTGAGTATTTACCTTGGAGGACCCTTTTCCCTCTACTGTCCAGAGATGTGCTAATGATAGGTGACAATCACATAAGCAACGCTGTTGATGTTCATGTATATTTCGCCTCAGAACCACCATGAGGAGGATGTTGACTCTTTATTTCCTTTTCCGTTTCAGCCTTATGTTTTCTGTATTCATGGAGTAAAGAGTTTAGATTTGTGATATCTGTGGATCAACAAGGGAAAAGGGACTTCCGCGGGGGATTTTTAGTACCAACTTTGGCCACCAGAGGGCTCCATATAGCCAACAATGTTCAAAATATCATAAAAAATGCTCTTTACTACTTTTTGATGGAGAATACAAAAAGCCACTCTAGAAAGTTCCAACGTTAATGAAAACCTTCCATATTTGGAATGTAAAACGTTTTTGGGCCTAAATTGGTGTTTTTTGTACTTGTTGGTTGCCATGGAAACTTAATTTTTATTCTAAATTGAATTTTTCAAGAAGTTAATGATTACAGGCTCCACAAAGATTTCTAGGCTGAAAACGGAATGTAAATCCCATTATAAGATTAAAAGCTGTGACCAAATGTTTGAAAAAGTTTGGATATTTGGGAATTTTCAGAATTATGCTAATTATATAGAGATATCTCTAAAACAAAGTCAGATAGAGCTTATTGGCATTTGAGATCGGACAGTGCCCACACATATTCAAGGAGCCAGTTCTCAAAAACTAGAAGTGGTACCTGCTAATGAAATATATCACTGGAAAGCTGATGACCTCAATTTTATAATTGAGTTTAACCTTTGGAGGACCCTTTTCCCTCGCCTGTCCACATCTATTCAAAGGATATTTCTGGGGGAATTCCTATGATTATGACACAGAATTTGTATGTACAAACAGAAAATTAAAGGTGTCAACTGTGCCTCCCACGTGGCCATTTAATAAGTGGGCTGGGGGAACATGAAAAGGTGTCGGGTGAACCAGTAATAATCTGTAATTGATTTTCAACTGGGTGAATTCTCCTATCTTATGCATATACATTCCTATGGAATGTATCCGACACAAAGAGGAGAGTGTATTTAATGTTGTTCTAACGCTGATTGATAGCCACATGCTGTAATACTACAGCAACCTGGATTTCCTTGAGGTATATGCTGAGCTGGACACCAAGACTTTTGCCCTTCAGTTTATAATTTCGCCACAAGGTGTCCTTGTAATGGTGTTCATCCCACCTCGCTGCACACTGACTTATCACCCTACATGTGGCTGACGTGTGTGGTGGAGGAAAATGCATGATACTTCGGTGTCAAATTATTCTGAACTCTTTGAGGTATATACCTAATTATTTTAGCATTACAAAATATCATTCAATATCTTCCTGAGAATATATCTTTGGTTATTGTCTAGTCATGTACTGATAAATTAAATGTGACCTTCATTAGGCTTAATATCCGGGAGAAATGGTAATAATTGGATCAGATACATTTGTGCACCGAATTGCTATATATCTAAACTATTAGTGGACCACACAGCCTTCATCATTTCATCTTTCTTATTCTGTTCTATAGCAGTATTAAAGTCAAATTAGCCAATTTTAATGAACCAAACATGATACAAAAAAAGGAGTGATTTGGGGATGTCAGCTTTCATGTGTAGAATAAATCCATGGCTTTTGATGTAACCAGATATGCCTAGATTTTCCTGGATCTAGCATTAGCTGAGAGCTGCCTTTAGCATGCTAAGCATGAGTAGGTGCCACTGTCAGGTTACACTCAGAGGGTCTGTGGTCACACGGGGGCCACGGCCTGTATGGAACTCCTTTCAGGAACTTATCATTGGAGGATTGACGGGGGTAGCCCGAAGGGCCTTGCTCCCCCCCAACAAAAAGAGGAAGAAGAGAAAAGAAAGGGGAAGAAAAGAAGGAAAGAGATGGATGGGGGGGAGGGGGCTGAGTCTTTAAATATTGTGTCCTACAATTCATGAGAATGCACCATTTCAAGTCTAGATCAACAAACTGTTTTTGAGGACATGCCCAAAACCCCCCTTGTCTAGCTAATGTGCTTTGTTTTCAGGAAACACATAGTGACTCCTGGTTGGCCAGGTTTGCGCCTCCCCCCCCCCTCTAGACAAGCCTGGATCTGCCACTCCTTATTATCATGCATATATCCTCCTGACACTAATGGCTATATGCTATTAGCAAATCTTATAGCATACTGTGGGTTCATTATAACACTATCAATTAATATGGTAAATGTTTCAGCCTGGTGAATGGAATAAAGAGTGAGTCAGATTTTACCTGATACAATGTACTTAGAATCAGGTGCTTTAGTTTAGCAGAATGTAAGAGTAATATATTTTCTTTAGAATGATGAGGGCACATTGAAGGTAAATTAAGCCATTTCATAATTAATTGGTATAATACCATCAGTACAAAAGAGACTTTGCCTTATATTGGGGATGTGATGCCGAGTTTGTATTCCTAAAGTTCAGAGCAGCGAAACTAGAAGGACAAAAGCTATCCGACCTGCCTTTTGAAAATAGCAAAAGTATCATGGAGTCAGCACCTCTGAGGTCTGAAGGGAGGGATGGGGATGCCCGGGAAAAGACACTGAGGTGGGACACCAAGCTTGACTTCTTCATGGCTGCTATAAGCTCTACTATAGGCTTGGGCAACTTATTGAGGTTCCCGTATATAGCCTATAGGAATGGGGGAGGTGAGTTAAGTTTTCTTTCTGCTAGAGCTAACAAATTAATCCTAGGGGGACATTTTTTTTTAATTTTCACAGGTTATTGCCTTGGATTTATGGTACTCACAGTATTTATTTACTCAAATATCCTTCACCAACATCAAGAGAAAAAAAATCCTCCGCAACGATTATACCTGTGTAGCATTCTAAGATGTTAGGGCAAATTGTCATTTTGATTAGTGTACATCAAATCAGAACAAGTAAACATCAACTTGATCAGAAATAACTATGTTTTACCTAATCAACCTTTTACACTTCCAGGTGCTTTCCTGATCCCCTACATGCTAATGATGATCATGATCGGGTTCCCAATCCTTACATTGGAGCTAGCACTCGGGCAGTATGGACGTAAAGGGCTGGTCGGAGTTTGGAACCTCTGTCCGCTATTTCAAGGTAATAGTCCAAGCAATATGTGAAAAATGTGTGATTTTTTTTCATAAAAGAGAGAAAAATCTTATGCTTGTACTTCATACCCTTACTATAGATTTGAAAGGTGGGGCCACGAGAAAACCCATTGTTATGGAAGTGGCAGCCAGTTTTATTCAGCCATTGCCAAAATATCTGTTTTCTCTATCAACATTGAGACTAAATACAGTAGTACAACAGCTTATGTTTCTATACCTATATGTTTCGGGTCACACAATATTACTCTGCAATGAACAAGGGCATAATATGCCTAGTTTGACCAGGGTGGCCATTTCTATTCAACCATTAGCAAAAAGTGTACTGTCTTCAATTACTTCACAACTAAAAGGAATATTGCAAGAACTAGGGTGCCTATACCCACATTTTCAGGCTCAATACATAATATTATACCATCACAATATATTTGCTGTACTTAGTTTCACCAAAACAAATACTGTTTCTTGTTGCCCATTCACAAGAAATGCAGGTTTGCAGCAGTGAAAATTAAGTATTTCAGTGTCAAAAATCAGTGCTCATGATCTCCCCCGCAGGAACATAATGTTTGTTCATTCCTGGTTTTCCACATTTGCATGCCCATTGGCAGCATTTTATTCATGGAAAAGACAACAAAAATATAAAAAAAGGAATGGAGAAGAAACGAGGGAACAAAAAAGAGAGAGGGAAATGGTATCACAAAACATATCCTTACTTTCTGGAGGTGCACTGCCATAGCATATTGTTTCCAATGCAAACGCAAAAACTTTGCTTTCAGAGGGCCCTTTATACTAATCACATTGGCCCGCTATGGCAGTGTTAAGGATATGTGACACGATCTGCAAAAAGGGACCTTAGTACAAGGTACAATAAGGTCCCTTTTCCCAGCACATATCACATATGGTAGCCTATTTCAGTGTAGTGTACATTACATGTTGGTTTAGGGGAGACTAAGAGTTCCTAGTGGGGAGAGGGCTGTGGACCTTATCCCTTTCACATGTGAGCATTACCCTGTGAGTTATAATGCAAATGACTGGAATAGTGATATTGTACCCTTCCTTCATTCTATACATTTTAATCTCAATGCACCCCCTTCCCTGCCCACCCAGATAGATAGGTTGAGAGCAGCTGGTGTGTGAGAGGTATAGAGACAAGTTCAAAATAGTACCTGGGGGAGGTACATGGAGTGAGACTAAGGGGAGAAGTATGGTGAAAGGGTCCTAGCCTTTTATAATATCCCATCCTCTGGAAGCGCATCCATTTCCTTAGGACTAAAGGTCTCATCTTTGGAACCCAAGTCCAAAGAACATACAAAGAGTTTCGTTGCAAAACGCAACAAATCCATTTCAAAATTGAAGCATGTAGTATTTTATCTAAGGCTACCATATTAGTAATTTTAGTGCCTCTGATATAATGTGCACACCAGAGAGGACCTTCAGACATGAAAAATAGAATTTTGAGGAAACATTGTTTCATAATTGCATTTATATATTTCTGCCCTACACCTATGTCAAAAGTTGGTGTCATTTTTCAAAATGGCGCTTATTGCCACATTGATGTTTATCCTTGTAGGTATAGGTTGGAGTACATGCATCCTGGTCCTCCTATTTAACTCCTACTACTGCGTGCTCATTGCATACTCTATCTACTACATGGCTGCCTCCTTCTCTGCCACCCTGCCCTGGACAACTTGTGGCAATCCTTGGAACACAGCTAGTAAGTGCTCACACTAAGGTTTCCCATTTAAAAGTATAATTACAATGTTTAGTAATGGAAAAAGAGAACAATATTCATAGAGGCATTGGTGGAACTTATTTTTTAAAGCTACAATGACAGATATCACTAATGAGTGTTTAATGATGATGGATTGTATTTGCTTATGCTTCAGACTGTGTAGATGATGCTATGTTGTGTCCTCGGTTGGGAGGTAACTGGGTCAATGAGTCTTGTGTACCTGGCTACAATGTCACCAACAACATCACAGGGATCACTGCCACACACACATATTCACCTGATGCCCTGCCCAGTGAAGAATACTTCAAGTGATGTCATTTACACTTTAGGCAATTCTATTCCACAGATTGACCATTATTAGCCAAAAACATCTCATTTGAACGAAATCATATACAGTAGCCCTTAGCTGAATATCTAAAAACCTCACATACGACAACAGTTGGGGTGCTGCTTATGCATGAGTTTTTTTGGACAGAAGGCTTTTTATAGTAGGTAGGATGGGAAGTGTTGTCAACATCCTGTGCAGAAATTATTGTTTTATGAAGTGCTTATGCATCAATGTACTGTATTATTTCAGTAATCATGTGCTCAGCCTATCTAGTGGTTTAGATGACATTGGTGTAGTTCAGTGGCCTCTAGCTCTGTGTTTGCTCCTATCCTGGACCCTGGTTGTCCTAGGACTTAGCATGGGAACAAAGTCATGGGGGAAGGTAATAATAAAGTAATGCATAGCTCAAAGCACAAAATAACATTGCTTTCTATTCAATTATTCAAGTAAGTGCTCACACTAAGGTTACCCATTTAAAAGTATAATTTCATATTGAGTAATGAAAAAAGAGGACAGCATCTTGATGCGGCAACCCAGGTGGCCTTCATAAGTGAAGAAGACATACCCAATCATTATGATAAAAAACAATGCCCAATTTCCCAAAATACTAGCTGTCAGTGTATACATAATATGAATCAAATAATTGGTTCCTTTATAATATGATATTGGTTCTCTTCAGTTGAGTTATGTGACAACACTGCTGCCATACTTTGTGATGTTGGCCCTACTGACACAAGTTTGTATGGAGACAGGCGCTAAAGAAGGCATCCTCTACTTTATAACTCCCTTATGGAACAGACTGGGAAATGCACAGGTAATGTTTTAAAGACTAGCAGTTGTTCCAAAGCTAGATAATACTTCAGTACATAACTATATTCCTTTCATGTATAGTCTGTAATGTCCACTCAACATAAGTTAACTGAATCTTTCGATCTATATTTAGTTTCTAGTCCATATATTTTTCTCTTAAAGTGTTAAATCTTAAAGTCTTTTGCAAATTGATATTGAAAAAACGACTACTTGCGCTACATACAAATAAAGTATTTAATGGTATTTGCATTCACTTTTAATATCATTTGTGCACTGCCCTATTTCCATCATCCAGGTGTGGGCCGATGCAGCCACCCAGGTGTTTTTTTCTGTAGGCTGTGGTGGTGGGAGCTTCATTACAATGGGCAAACACAACCATGTCAAGAACAACCCCATTACGTGAGTGTTATGAACCCACATTATGTCAGTATAGCCATATCCTATGCACAGCTCAGTCGCCAATATAGCATATCACAGCAGGGGTGTAAACTATGACCAAATGAATTAATAAAACAGTATAAATTAAGGTCATGTGTGATACTGCAAAGAAAAATGCAAAGTATTTGCTTAATTGATGACAGTTCATATCAATTTCTTTGTTCTGAATGGAGAAGGCCATTAAGACTCAGCCCTTATTCCTTTTGACAACTTGTAAAACAATAATTATTTCTTAAACTATATGATGTTTCCTACATGTGTTTCTAGGGATGCTGGTATCCTGGTGGTTGGTGATTTCTTAACCAGTATCTTTTGCGGATTGATCATCTTTGGGATTCTTGGACAGATGTCCTCCCAAAGCAATGTCCCTATTGATGATGTCATTAGTGGAGGTAACGCCATTTAATGTTGAGGTGTTACGTAACTTTCTTCAGAAGAGCAGTTCTCTGAAACCACAACATAAACTCCTGTGCTCATGATACAGAAATCTATGTTGCTTACACATACCCAGTTTCTAAATATAGGAACGTCCAGGGTGAAGCTGATCATTTGTCATAATGGTAAAAGTCAACGAGCTCACAATAAATACTAAAGATTTTCAATCATGAAATTTGGCAGTCAAAAAGACTGGAAATGTTAAACAGAACTATTGTTAAGGCATACAGTTGTACCAACAATTGAAAATTGATAGGCAAATAAACTAAATTAGTGCCAAAGAGAACCGTATTTTAACATATAGGGCCTCTTGCACTGGTTGTTCTGTCATTGCTCAAACAATTATTGTTGCCTGCGAATACTGATCTCACTTCTGTCTTGCAAATAGTCCATGTTGTAGCTCTGCAAAAAGGTTTTCCAAATGTGATGAAAAATACATAAAAACCAAAGGCCTAAGTAAGTACTTGCATCTAGTAAGCAGTTCTAGTAATTGTGCCTTCCTGTTTGAGATAGGCAGGTACCCTTAGGACTAGCTAGTGATTCACTCATGTATCATAGATGTAACTGGTGCATTTGGCATAGCTGTACTCTGTATACTTCTCTCCCAATCTACAAATATACTTGTTATATTTAGGTCCTGGTTTAGCCTTCATTGTATACCCACGTGCTGTGACAAATCTACCCATGCCCCAGCTGTGGTCTGTACTGTTCTTCTTCATGCTGATAAACTTGGGTCTAGGGACTTCTGTAAGTATCATTTCTATTTACTCATGCAGGTTATTTATATTTTAAGTTGTCTGCATATTTTAAGTCATCAAATGAAAGGTACCCAAAATTTTCAGAAAAATTAGTTAGGTACCTACTAGGCAATTTTAACAATGAGAGTTGGTATTGATCATTAGGTGAGTGTTCAGGTCAATAATTCTATCTACTCATCATATATAGCGCATGTTTATCTATTTTGAATTGAATGAGAAAAATATCCAAAACTTTCAGGTGGTTTATGTGAAGGAGGAATTAAATTACATTTTTGTGTGTGTTGATTTACTTCTCTAATATATTTGATAGATCCCCCCACTGGCTAACATCCTTGGTTGTCTGACAGAGGAGATAGAGCTGCTGAGCACCAAGAGGAACCGCCTCATCACCCTCAGCTGTTTGGCTGCTGTCTCCTTCCTTATTGGACTCTTGCTCACCACTAACGTACATATAGATAAATCCACTAGAGAAACTATATAGCATGATATATGAGTCTACTGAAAAAATAAATCTCCCATCCTTTTTTTTTTTCGGAAATATCATATGAAAATCTTAAAAATGTTTATATAGTAGGTATGGTTAAAACACAGTGCTGTGGCTGTACAAGCCTGTATACCTGTAACAACGGGCTGGTTTTGTTATGCAGGCTGTACTCCAGGCAGTCATCTACCAGGTGATACCCCCTTGCGGGCTTACCACTGAGGCGTGGGTTATCTGACCCCTACGCAGCTTTATATTCTAGTTGAATTCAGAATCCTTTGCATTATTTACAGGCTGGTATGTATGTACTGACACTAATGGATTACTATGTCTGTCCCGTGTTTCTCCTTGTGGTTTGCCTGCTGGAAGTGGTGGTTGTCTCATGGATATATGGTCAGTTGCATCAATAAACACAATGTGATGAGCAAATAAACCATGAGAACATTTTTGAAACTAAAGCTAAAACACCAGTACTTGAAAAACACTATTCCTATATATTACGAGTAGTATTATAATACTACTATGAATAAAGACTAGATTTTTAATTATCTAAACTGTTTATTAAGTGTCTTCTGGTAACTGGTGTCTATAGAAGGACCTAAATGGGACCATGCCAAAACTATATCTACTTCTTCCCTAATTTCTGATGAAGTCTGTGGCACAATGTGACTATTTGAATGATCATATAATTATGTTTTTTTTTCAAAACTCAAAAGAATATTTTGATTCCCTAGGGTCAGGCCGTTTGCTGAGTGACCTGGCTTCCTTGACTGGATGGTCCAAAAATTATCTTCAGTTCTTTACTGTCTTCTGGAGAGTGCTCATTCCAATTACACTATTGGTAAATGCAAATTGAGGTTATGGCAAGCTTTCAAGATTAATCTAATGTGGTTGGAGGAGTGATAAACAAATTTGTTTATTTATCTTTTGTAAAAAGAATCTGTATAATCATTGTTTAAAAAATTGTGAAGTAACTTCCTTAAGCCATGTTTCTTCTTCCTTTTAGGTGACAATATTGATGTGTCTTTTTTTATATTGATTTCGATATCATGGGATTGGTAGGTTGCTAGATAGCTCTAAGCAAATTGTAGAACAATTGGTTCCTATAATTACTCTATTTAATATAGCTTCATCATTGATTCCTTAAATTCTTTTATCAATCAGTGTGTGCTGGTGTCAATATCTCTGGACTGGTACTCTCCAAGTTATGGCGCTTACATATTTCCGATGTGGGCGAATGTTGTGGGTTGGATGGTGACCGTTGTTGAGCTACTCCCCATTCCTTTATTCATCATCTGCATGCTCTGTATGACTAAAAACAAACAGGTTTGTTATGGTTTACCAGTTAGTGACTGCATAGTTACTCCATGTTTGCAAAGCCTGTTAAGTGATTAACTACTACACCCAGTAAGTAGGAAATAACTTCCCACTTCCATCACACTTTTTTTTTTAATCTATAATAAAAAAAAGTGGCTTCGGACCCCTTATCATTTTTACATTTTCAATTTCTTAATGATCTTAACTACCTTGAGGCAAAGATTTAGGAAATTCTATCGATAAAAAGTTAAGAGTAGCAATCAACCTTAAATCATCTAACAGTGAACTCTTGTTTCTGTTCCAGGAGTTGGGTAACCTGATCCGCCCGACAGCTGACTGGGGTGCTGAGGCCAGAGAGGAACTGATTAACCATCAACTTGAGCCAATAAAGGTTACAGCTAGCCAGGATGAAGGCACATGATGAGGTCATGCTAAATACACTTGGCTCGGAAAATACCCATGACACAGGTCTCCTATTTGTCCAAATCCAAAATGAGTTTCGGACTTCAGAGCTTAAGGATCATCAGGACTATCTCTAAAGATCTCATATACACCCCTTGAGACTTATTATAGGTCATTTACAACATATTATCATTGCTTAACCCAAATATGGATGAGATTGGCCATGCCATATTGACACTGCAGCCTTCCACAGAATGTTTATCTCTACATTGAAAATGACAAAGTTCTGCCCTAATGACATGACATTTAACAAATATGGTGTATGGACGGCTCACCAGACTTAGTCATAAGTTGGGGACATGTCCATACAGTAACATATCAAAATATCAGATTGGGTTATCATTATAATTTCTATGATAACTTGGGAAATGAATAGCCAACATATCATCCAAATGGCAACATTCTAAACTATAGTTATGACCCATTGACTATATATATCATCAATAGACCATGCTGAAACTTGCCTGGTTATCTCAGTCAGATGGGTGCCTGCCTCTAATTCGGACGGTCAAGGGTTCAAGGCTTTCTTGGGCAAACTTACTAAAATGTTTTCAAAAATTAGCCATGGACTAACCAAACCGGAAGAGGTATGTGAATTTCTAAAGATCCAGAGAACATCCACCAGGTGAGGTTAGGTTGTGGACATCCCAACAAGGTCCCACAACCAATTTGTCTTAATTATCCTTAAATAACACTCCTTCCATCTTTTAATGTATATTTTAATTGCTTCCAAGGTGGAGGATAAACTGAAACTCATCTTACAGTCACCAGATAATATCAAGTTTACACATTCCATCTTAAGGGGCTTATGGCTAGTAAAGCTGAAAAAAAAAGTGAGAATGCGCTCATTTCTCACAAGCCCACACCAGAAAGACTGATTTTGGAACAAAATACAAGTGTCCATCCTGATGTTTTTAATCCTCTATTATTCAAAAATACCACATACATAATAATTCTATGATTGGTACATCTTTGTTTAAGCTGGACAGTAATAACAGCCTAAATTTGCTTGGATAGGACTGTTTTCAAGGATTATTGTAAGATCACTTTTATATTTGTTGGCCTTCTAACAACCACACTATAAACTTACATGCACCAGTGTTGTTCTTAATGTAATAAGGGTGTAACGGGCAGCTGTGACTGCTATGTTATTTGTATATTTATTCTATGTGGTTGTTATAATTGAACATAACATGGTTCTAATATTATTCATAACATGTTTATTCATTCCCTGATGAGTACTGACGGTTCGTTACACATACCATTGTTTATAATGTACGGTTGTATAACAAGGTTACAGAGGTTGCCGATGTTACTGACGAAAAATTGTCAATAAGGTTTTTGTAATATATTTGCTAATCATCAACACTAGGTGGCTCTGCTAGTATGGTGATGTGACTACCACAGGCCTGTATATAAGGAAGACTGCTCTCCATGAGAAGGCAGTCAGGTTTGGTACATGCTGTGGCACCCCTCCCTGCACGCTGCGTTAGATACTCTATGCTGTAGTTTGTTTACACCCCTCAACCCTCTAGTATTATTCTTATCGTGCTCCGATACCTGATGTAACTGCCGGCTACCTTAGAGATAATACTTGAGCGCTAGCAAATAAAGTCGACGTGCATTAAAGCCTAATCATTCTGTGTCCGGTTGTTGAGCTTTAAGAAGGGTCACCGTAGTTTAGACCAACTACACTGGTGTCATGACCATTTGAACGAACCAACCGTGATACTAATATTTTTTTGTTTTTTATGTATGGACTACCGGTACGAATTTGTCACCTCTTTCATCTGTAGGACAAAAACCCCTGCTGAGGAAAGAGAGGAGGCCGTACAGAATGCAAGGTATTTCACTGGCAGAGACGTCAAGAGGGAAAGACGGGCAGCCTTAGAGGTAACCGTACTCAACCTTCCCCAAGAAGCAATAGATGATCCTATTGCAGCGGCTTTTGCCAAAGGCAAGGAGGGAGAGCAATCTCCTGCCCCAGGGGCCTTTGACATAAGCCACAGGAGATCACTGGACTCATTGTCCAGGAATCTCTTCTGTCCTGAGGGACAGAAAACTTCAAACAGAGAGGTGAGGCCTCTCTGTTTGAAGCCCCTCGGTTCAACACCGACGGGGGTGGATCCTTCTACAAATTTCTGTCTACACTCTACCTGGCCGGCAAATATGGCAATATATCAGTCGTGGTGTATGTGGATCTCAACAGGGTCTGCCACACACGCCTGAAACAAAACACTTAAGCCCCGGCCACACTAGGCTGTTTTGAGCAGATCCGACCCGACCCGACCCGACAATCGGGTCTAATTTACCTGGCCGGTCTGATAGAGTTGTGCATGCCAAACTCTTTCGACTGTCCGGTCGGGTCGGGTCGGATCTAGGTCGGACCACGTTGGGTCGGGTGAAATCACCTAGGTGTGGCCGGGGCTTTACAGTGTGGGGTGTCCCAAGACTCTTTGCATTGATTCAAAGAGTATCTGAGCAATAGGCAGCAGTAAACTGTAGCAAATGGACAAATATTGAGTTGCAAGGAGTTGGAGTATGGTGTGACCCAGGGTTCAGTCCTTGGGCCCCTACTGTTCTTGTGCTACATAAATGATGTATGTGACAGTACCACCCACTCACAGTGTTTTATGTATGCGGACAACTTGTCCGTTGTCATCTCTGCCAGAGATCCACACAGGATCCATAGACAGCTACAGGAAGACCTGCACGGCTGGTGCACTGTGAACAAATTGACAATAATTGCAGGGAAGACTGTTGTGACTTGGTGCAAGGGTAAAACCCAACAACTAGATACAACTGGTCTGGACCTTGTACTATGTGGCAAGAAACAACAAGTAGTCAATGATTACAAGTACCATAGACAAATTTGGTCTCTGAACAAACAAGCAAACAAAATGGTGGGTCTTGTGAAGACAAGACTGTTACAACTGAAACATATCAGAGATAACACGGACAGCAAGACAACCATGATGGTGTACTAAACCATGATAAGACCAATAATGGAGTACTGTGCATTTATACCAGTTGGGGCCCCTGCCTGGGTGTCATTAAAACTGCAGGTATTGCAGAATGATGCAATCAGAATCATTAGCACTGCATCAAAAACCCCATTTAAGTATATTTAATTTGACTTATTTAAGGTGGAAATGCCATGGAAAATGGCCTTTAAGCATCCCGGAAATGTCATGCGACATTTAAGTTTACCTTAAAGTCACTGTAAATGTCATGCGACATTTAAGTATACCTTAAAGTCACTGGAAATGTCATGCAACATTTAAGTTTACCCTAAAGTCACTGGAAACCTCATTTGGACTTTAAGAAACTTCAAATCAATTTTAGGAGAGTTAGAGTTAGGGGACCCTTATCATACATTAATTTGAATGCTTCTGGTGAGGAATAACCCGTGATACTAACCAAGGGAGTTACGGCACCCTGACCCCGTTATTATACACTATTTTGAAGGTTTCTGTAGATGTATAACCCGTGATACTAACCAGGGGAGTGAGGGGGCATTGACCCCGTTATTATACATTATTTTCAAGGTTAAATCAGTGCATTCCTATAGAATTACTTATTATTATCACAATGAGAAAAGAAACATATGGCTATAATGGCAACAATACAAAGAACCAAATAATACTATCCTTGAGAAATCAATTATAACAATAAGATTTTTTTTCAAATTTTGGTTGGTTAATACCCCCCCCCCCCCCACCTTCACCTTGTGGCGACAGGCCAGTCTGGAGGTAGCTGTGAACACACCATCATGGCGCCCATTGTGATAGGGGTGGAGGTGCGACCCATGAAACAATAGGCCCCTAAGACAATACCCCTACCCCCATGCACCACATGACCTACATCCTGGCACCCAAACTGACCAAGCCACATACATACAGGTAGCAGCAGAGTCACACAGCTGGTGCACACAGACAGCACATGTTGTTTTACACTTTATGTGCATGTGTATCTGCATTAAATAGGTATGTATATCTATAATCCTTCAAAAGCTATTAAGTACTATTTTCCATTTATGATTTAAACATATGATACAGAATTTGGATAGTACATCCCTGCAGGCTCCCCCGGCTGGTAGGAAGCACGTGTATATTAATGTAAAGGTTGTTTTATAGTTCATCTAAAACTGATTCATAATATACAACGGAATATATGACAAAAATTGAAACATTTACTATATAATCACAATCATGCTTATGAGTTGATTCTTTTTATTACAGATTATCAAGATACTCCCATGACTTCCAAGGGGTGGGTGCCGGCCCCCCACACCCCCTGGAGGCGCCCCTGGCCGCCAGAGGGCCGGTGCCGGCCCCCCACACCCCCTGGAGGCGCCCCCGGCCGCCAGAGGGCGGGTGCCGGCCCCCTACACCCCCTGGAGGCACCCCAGTCCCCCTGGAGGTACCCCCGGCTGCAGGGGGGGGGGTCGTCCCCTAACCCCCCAGAGAACCCTGGAGATGGAAGTTTGCCCCAGCTCCAAAAAGAGATGAAACTGATGAATTAACCCCCTCAATAAAAAATACCTCTTTATAAAATGACGAAATTTAATGACATTTAAGTAAAAAGTAGAGAAAATGGCAATGTCCATTTAAGGTCATTATAAGTACTTAAATGTCGTTTTTAGTGAGGGACACCTCGACCTTGACATGTTATTTAATGGCCTTTAAGTACCACCTTGCCGTGTCATTTAATCATCTTAAATCTACTTAAATTCTACTTAAATGTCGACTTAAAGTGTTCCTTTAAGTACACCAAAAGTCACTTAAATGTCAAAAATTGACATTTAAGTTTCACCTTAAATGTACTTAAATTTGACATTTAAGTAACAAAAATGACATTTAAGGTATACTTAAATAGACATTCTCGTGCAGTGTAGGCAACTGTTGAGCATCATCTATGAACACTCACAGAATCCTGAGAATCTACTAGTACCAACCAGAGCACTGAGGGGTAACAACAAGAAACAGTTGAAATGCCCGTGGCTAGGAAAAGACATATTCAAAAAGAGTCCCTTTTACAGGGGATACAAGTTGTGGAATGAACTGAGTGCTGAAACACAGCATGCACAGTCGAAAGAACTATTCTTGAGAATGATATAATTCTGAGCATAAACCAGTAGTAGTAAACTGACTCTATGTATGAATCTGTTGATGTATGTGTAACCTGTATCGTCCTCTTGTTTTATGTCACAGTTATGTTACACGAATAGAAATTAAGTCTTTGGTAGAGCGGGAACAACTCATAATTGTATGTTTATATCCAAATATAAAATATGAGATGTCTTTGCCAAATAAAAAATTTCCAAACTTGAAGTTGAAGTTGGAACACATTCTCATACTGGTGTTGCTGATCCTGATCTACTTCCTCCAAATAATCAGCATATTCTTGTTTGGTGTCAAACTTCTCCCGCGTGTGTACCTCAGCTAAGCTTGTAGCCAACTCTTTGTGAATGGCACCTGTTACCTCTTCCTGTGTGGCCTTTGGATCATGCACCAAGGGAGTCTGTCGTGTAGGCATTCTTTTGAAACCAGCCGTAACTTCCAGCTTACAATTCTTGCCTCTGGGAGGGGCATGGTCTTCCCCACACCCATAGCACCATGCTGATGCCATGGTTAACTGAAATCAAATAAATTCAAAAATAAATTCAAATCTCAAATGACAGAGCCCCAGGACGCATCCTCTCCGACCAAGTTCAAAATTCCAACTGTGCGTCTCCTTAGGCACGCAGTAGTGATGGTGGGACAGCCACCTGTGGAGTATTCCACGCACTAGCATTACATTACAGAAGCACCCTCCCGCGCTGGTAGCGGCAACACAGGTAGGGGTTTCTAGCTAGACCAATATGTTCATGTTTTAACATAGGCCGTTGTCATTTTACACGAATATAGTCCTAGCAACTCACAGATACTGCACTTAAGTAACATGCAGCCCTATGTGACTGATACACGTCTAGATGGATAACAAAGGACATATGCCATCAACACACAATGTGGGAGCATTGTAGGAAGCAAATCTTCATCAGTGGCGGATTAAGGGGGGTGCACGGGGGCACCCCCCTTTTTTAGACAAAATTTACATTTTTTTTATGTAAATGTTGGCACAAAAGTTAGGAATGGAGAATTTTTCCTGTAGCGCGCACCCCCTTTTCAAAATCCTGTATCCGCCACTGTTCATTTATGGGGGCCCACTCAAACTGGTTTTAAGTGACAGTATTTATGTGGGATGGTTCATGTATAGACACTTATATTGAAATGTTATAGCGAGTATGTTTGAGATCTCTTGAATTTTGATGAGGGATCCAGACCACTGAGTGGGCCCGGGGAACATGAAAAGGTGTAGGGTGAACCAGTAATAATCTGTAGTTGATTTTCAACTGGGTGAATTCTCCTGTTTTATGCATATACATTCCTCTGGAATGAATCTGACACAAAAAGGAGAGTGTATTCAATGATGTTGTAACATTGATTGATAGCCACATGCTGTGATACTACAGTAACCTGGATTTTCTTAAGGTGTGCTGAGCTGGACACCTAGACTTGTGCCCTTCAGTTTATAATTTCACCATGAGGTGTCCTTGTAGCAGTGTTCTCTCCCCTCGCTGCACACTGAGTTATCACCCTACATGTGGCTGAAGTGTGGGGTGGAGGAAAATGCATGATACTTCAGTGTCAATTTATTCAGAACTCTTTGAGGTACATACCTAATTATTAAACTATTATAACATATTATTCAATATCTTCCTGAGAACATATCTTTGGTTATGCCCTAAGCTATCACAGTTATCTCAGCTATTGATAGAAAATATTTGAATACATCTCAAACTGTGTTTATTTATTAATTAATCCCTTCTTTTTTTGTTGTAAAATGTATCTTTTGATCTTGTGTACAGATGGCTAAGGTTTTGATCACGAAATGTTGGCCTATTTTCTTTCTGTGTTGCAAAATGTAGAAAAAATAGTGTTTTTTCCCTAAATCAGTCACAGCTCTTTGGTTTCACCCATGACCACTCATTTTTATGGATCAATTATGTTAAATGTAATTTCCTCTAAACATCTGAGAAGTTTGGTTGAGATATTATGGGTCAATCTGAAAAACTTTGAAAAAATAGGTGTTTATCCATGCGCTGTCTTAGTTAAGGGCACCTAATCTTCAAATGACAATATATCATAATCTAGTACCATGAGGTATTAATTTCTTTGCTTTTATTACATTATCACATATCAAACTCACATAATCCAAAGTGATTTAGAGAAATTGTGGGTATAACCGAATTGACCGAGACCCTGGTCTTTACCTTTAATATCCAATGGTAATAGTTGGATCAGATTAATTTGTGCACCTTATTCCTATATACCTAAACTATAAGCAGACCACACACCCTTTGTCATTTCATTTTTTTTATTCTGTTCTATAGTGACATTAAAGTCAGTTTTAACCATTAATAATGAACCAAACATGATACAAAAAAGGAGTGAATTGGGGATGTCACCTTTCATGTGTGAAATAAATGTAGGGCTTTTGATGTAACCAGATATGCCTAGATTTTCCTGGATCTAGCATTAACTGTTTATTATGTCATGTCTCATGTCCTTATAATGATACTCACTTCATACCTAGAAGTCAAGCGGAATTATACGGCCATGCTTACTTAGCAAGTTGACAAACACTGTATTTACGAACATCACATAGTGACAATAAATGCAATATAAACTCAAAAAAACTGTGAGCTGCCTTTAGCATGCTAAGCACACTGAGTACACTCACTGTATTAGTGGTAGCATGGGGCCGTGCACTACTGCCTGTATGGAACTCCCTTCAGGAACTTATTCTCATTCATAAATCCTCCTAACACTAATGGCTATATGCTATTAGCAAATAATGTAGCATACTGTGGGTTCATTATAACAGTATCAATGAGTAAGGTAAATGTTATAGCCTGGTGAATGGAAGAGCCATTTCATAAACAATGGCGATGATACCACCAGTGCAACAGAGACCTTGCCTTACATTGATGCCAGTTTGTTTTTCTAGAGTACAGAGCAGTGAAACTAGAAGGACAGAAGCTATCTGACCTGCCTTTTGAAGATAGCAAAAGTATCATGGAGTCAGCACCTCTGAGGTCTGAAGGGAGGGGTGGGGATGACAGGGAGAAGACCAGTAGGTGGGACACCAAGCTTGACTTCTTCATGGCTGCTATAAGTTCTACTATAGGCATGGGCAACTTATGGAGGTTCCCGTATATAGCCTATAGGAATGGGGGAGGTAAGTCAAGTTGTCTTTCTGCTAGAGCTAACATATAAAAGCTAGGGGGACCTCCTTTTTAAATGTTCACAGGTTATTGCCTTGGATTAATGGTACTCATACTATGTATTCTCTCAAATATCCTTCACCAACATCAAGAGAAAAAAAAAGATTTTTTTCCTCGCTCTGAATTTTGCCTGCATGACAATGATATGCGAAGCATTATAAAATGGTGGGGCATGTTGTCATTTTGATTTGCATACATCATATCAGCAAAAGTAAACACATTAAACACAGTAAACACAATGTTTCACCCTACTTACCTTTTACACTTCCAGGTGCTTTCTTGATCCCCTATATGCTAATGACGATTATAATTGGGTTTCCGCTCCTTACATTGGAGCTAGCGCTCAGACAGTATGGACGTAAAGGGCTGGTCGAGGTTTGGAACCTCTGTCCATTATTTCAAGGTAATAGTCCGAGCAATATGTAAAATGATCTTATGCTTGCACTGCATACCTCAATGCTATGGATTTGAGAGTTGGGGCTACTGGGAAAATCCATTATCATGGCAGTGGCAGTCAATTGTTTTTGGACATTACCGAAAAATCATTTTTCTTGATTAACATTAAAACTAAACACAGTATTACAATTACTAATGATTTTATAACTATACATCTAGGGTCACAAAATGTTACTGTGCAATGATAAATGGCATAACATGCCCACTTTGACTATGGTGACTATTTTTGTGCATGGTATCGAATCTCATGATCACCCCCACAGTATCATATAGCTCGTTTATTCCTGGTTTTCCACCGTAGTATATCCAATGGCAGCATTCTATCCAAGAAAATATATAAAAAGGAATGGACAAGAAAAGAGAGAATTAAAAAGAGAGAAAAAACAGCATCACATAACATATGCATGGTAGCCTAGTTCATTGTAGTGTACATCACATTTTGGTTTAGGGGATAGGGCTGAGGACCTTATCCTTTTCATATATGAGCATCACCTTCAGAGTTTTGCATGACTGGAAGAGTGATATTGCCCCCATCCTTCATTCTATACATTTTGATTCCATGACCCCCCCCCCCCCCCCCACACCCCAACCCACCCAGATTAATAGGTTTGGAGCAACAGGTGGATAAGAAGAGGATGGGACAGATTTAAAACAGTATATGGAGGAGCTGCATATAGTGAGACCAAGGAGAAAAGTATATGCTGAGGGGTTCCCAGCCTTTCACATTCTCCCATGTTCTGGACACGCATCCATTTCTTGACACTAGAGGTCTCATTCTTGAAACCCAAGTCCCAAGAACATTCCCAGATGTCGAAGAATTGTGCCCCGCTCATTCTCTGACACAAAAGACATAGATGTGCATATTTACAATGTAGGTTGCAGGATGCATATGTCCAACATTTACACATTGATGTTTATCCTTGTAGGTATAGGTTGGAGTACATGTATCATGGACCTGCTATTCAACTCCTACTACTGCATGCTGACAGCATACTCCATATACTATGTCGCTGCCTCCTTCTCTGCAACCCTGCCCTGGACAACCTGTAATAATACTTGGAACACTCCAAGTAAGTGCCCAAACAAGGGGGGGAACACCGCTACACGCACACCTAGTGATAAACATTACAAATGAAGGACACAAGTTTACATCTCCAGCTCAGCGTACCTACTAATAACTACTAAATGAGATTTTACAAGCACAATCAGTACTGTTCCTATTTGACCACTTCAGCTAGTACTCACTAGATGGTGCATATGAGACAGATTTGTTGTCACTAGGTGGGAGCTGTACAGTGTCCCCCCCCCCTCTTTTGCCCAAACCAAGGATTCCAATTTAAAAGTACAATCAATGAGTGATGGAAAAAGAAAAGTTTTGAGGGGCATTGATGAACTTTATTTTTGAGCCTGAAAAAAACAGATATCACTAATGATTGTTCAAATGATGATTGATTGTATTTGCTCATGTTTCAGACTGTGTAGATGATGCTATGACGTGCCCTCAGTTTGGAGGTAACTGGGTCAATGAGTCTTGTTTACCTGGCTACAATGTCACCAACAACATCACAGAGATCACTGCCATGTACACATATGCACCTACCACCCTGCCCAGTGAGGAATACTTCAAGTAATGTCATTTACATTCTGTGCAATTTCATTCCACGGATCGACCATAACTAGCCAAAAATATATCATTTGAACAAAATCTCATGTAATGGTCCTACAATGTATACCTTGTGTAAGATCCATGACAAGTATATAATGTAGATCTATAGTGCAGAGAGTTGGTGTTCTGCTCATGCATGAGTTTTCTTCTAAAGAACGGTACTAAAGTGAGCATAATTGGATCACCAGTGTGAGTTATAGAATCTACTAAAAGTCTAGGTGTGGCTATATACAAGATAGTCTTATACCGAAAGGTTTACAGTAGGTATAGGATGGAACAAATGGTTCACATCCTGCGTCAATTTTTAGTCCAATTCAGTGGACAAACTCACTTTGATAGTCAGGGCCTATTTGATTATTGCTAGAGGGAGCAAGGTTACCCTTATCCTTTTTGGTGTGTATAGGGATATTAGTGTATACATATTGTTTTAGTAAGCTCTAAGGGAGTGGTCATTTTTTAACAACAGGGAGGTGTCGTTGGATTTTCAAGCGAGCGGGTCAGAATTTTTTTGGTCCCCCCCTCAAGGCAGGTTGATATTGAGCGCGTTTGACCCCTTTGAGCTATAGCAATGCGTGGGCTTTTCCGCTAAAAAAGGGTGTATTCTCTCTGGTCCCCCCCTCAGAAGGGGTCCACATTTTTTTGTCCCCCCCTCTTCAAGGGGTCCAAATTTTTTTGGTCCCCCCCCAAAATCCACCAACCCCCCCCTGTTGTTAAAAAATGACCACTCCCTAATGCATCAATGTACTGTATTGTTTCAGTCACCATGTACTAGGCCTGTCAAGTGGTTTAAATAATATTGGAGGGGTACAGTGGCCTCTATCGTTGTGTCTGCTTCTAGCCTGGACGTTGGTTGTACTAGGACTAAGCATGGGAACTAAGTCATGGGGGAAGGTAAAAAGAATTAATGTATAGCTAAAAACACCAAATAACATTACTATCTATTTGATTATTTAACAATAATGTTCCAATTTTTTTTCCATTGTGGTTCATTTCATAGGACAAGGAAGCTTTCCCAATCATTATGAAAAAGAAAATATATACACTTTTCCAAAATGCTAGTTGGCACTGTACAATGTTAGTTAGATTTTGGTTTACTTATAACATAACATTTGTTTTCTTCAGTTGAGCTATCTGACAACACTGCTACCATACATTGTGATGCTGGCTCTTTTAATACAAGTATGTATGAAGACAGGTGCCAAAGAAGGCATCCTCTACTTCATAACTCCTGTATGGAACAGACTGGGAAATGCAAGGGTACGGTCTTAAAGACTAGCAGTTGTTTGAAAGCATGATAATACTTCAGTACGTAATATGTCACTTGCATGTGTAGTTTACAATGTCCAGTCAACATCAGTTTGCTAACTGTATTGATCTAAATCTAGTTTTTTATCCATTTTCCTTACAAGTATTAATCTGGAAGTTCTTTGCAAATTGATCATCTACAACAAAAGTAAAAATCACTATTTACACTATGTGCGATACAAACATTTTTTTATGCCGAAGTGGTGGCGTAGCCACCTAGTGGTGCCGCCAGGCACCACCAGAACAAGGTATATGATGTTTGCACTTTGCCAGAAGTCAGAACGGGGGCCGCCATCTTGGATTGTGCCGCCATCTTGAATTAAGGTGTCACTACACAAATTTATGCTATGTGATAACAATAATATTAATCAACCTTTGATAGATCCTGAGGTTGATTATAATCATACCTACCCCCCCTAATATGGACCTAAGGAATTCAATGGTTCTATCGGTTTGTTGCATATACAGCTGGTTGCCTAGCAACAGCTATTCTAATTGTTTATCTGCCTAGCAACACACATTTCCATGGTCCTGAGGTTGATTATAATCATACCTACCCCCCCTAATATGGATGCAAGGAATTTAATGGTTCTATCGGTTTGTTGCTAATACAGCTGGTTGCCTAGCAACCGCTATTCTAATTGTTTATCTGCCTAGCAACACACATTTCCATGGTCCTGAAGTTGATTGTAATCATACCTACCCCCCCTAATATGGACCCAAGGAATTCAATGGTTCTATTGGTTTGTTGCTAATACAGCTGGTTGCCTAGCAACAGCTATTCTTATTGTTTATCTGCCTAGCAACACACATTTCCATGGTCCTGAGGTTGATTATAATCATGCCCACCCCCCCTAATATGGACCCAAGGAATTCAATGGTTCTATCCATTTGTTGCTAATACAGCTGGTTGCCTAGCAAAGGCTATTCTAATTGTATGTCTGCCTAGCAACACATATTTCCATGGTCCTGAGGTTCATTATAATTATACCTATCCCCCCTAATATGGACCAAGACATTCAATGGTTCTATCCATTTTGTTCATAGTACAGCTGGTTGCCTAGCAACAGCTATTCTAATTGTTTGTCTGCCTAGCAACACACATTTCCATGGTTCTGAGTGTAGTGGGTCGCCGCTGTACTATTTCTAGGGAACCAGTTGGAGTTATATTTGGTATATGTGTTGTCGTGTATCCAGGCCGCACTCCTGTCTACTGCCGAGTATAAGGTTATATAAGCCCACCTGAGGAATGGTGGAGCGCGGCCCGGTTATGTGCATTGAGCCGTGACCGCCACGTGTCACCCGACATATCTCGGGTACAGTGTCGGCTCGGATGCACCGGCGCGTGGTTACCCGGAGTTCCTCGGGAACTCAAGTGTTTACGAGTAATGGAGAGAATTACATAACGACCAGTACATAAGACCTGGAGTTCTGCTAATCGAGGACCCAGTCTTGCTGCGCACTTCGGCCAGCTTGGCTGCTCCACAACAGAGCTTCCCCGAACTCTGTTGTACCTTTTAGGCCTAGTCCTGTCGCTGCTTTCACCTTGGTCACCCTGCGTCTCTCTCTGTTCTACCCTCTGGGGGAACTAGAGGAGATAGACGCACTGGTGTACAACTCCAGGTACAGAACTCCCTACGGGGGAGTCTGTCCCAAGAGGAGTTAACCAAGATGGAAGAGAGCATTGGAACTCGGGAACTATGTACTAGACCGTGAGCGTATACCTCCTGTATGTTCATATGACCACTGGTGTTCAGAAGCCTATTTGATTATTGCTATCCGTCTGTATGATTACGAGCCGTATGTCAGAATGAATAAAGTGTAATTTCTGAACAACCTATTTTCGAATCTGGAGTTTTTCATAGCAGATGTCTATCTTAGAATAGCCAACAGCTACACTGGTGCCGTGACCACTTTGGGTAAGTATTGATTTACATTTTTTTTTTGTTATTTTTTTCTTTCTGAAATTGAGAGGTAAGCTCTTATATGTTTGAACCAGAATTGGTAGGTTTCAAGGATAGCTATTACAGGTTGCTTTTGTGTGGTGAAGATATGTCAGATACAGAGGTACCTCCCCCGTCGGTTACTAACCAAGGGGAGGGGATGCGTCCTAGATTACGATCTAGGGTGAGGTTTGATGCTAGGCAGAAGGTGCATACGTTCAATCAGAGTAGGGAAATTGGACATGGAGGGGAAGATAGCGCCCATGAAGTGAGATCTGAGGATTCACTAGGGGACCCTCCAGCGAAACGTCCAGCTCTGGAGCCAGATAGGGAAATGGTAGGCCGGGTCCGGGAGCTGCTTGGACCGGTAACCATAGAAGATATTGGAGAGGATAGTGACTCTAGTATACCTAGTCTGGAGGGTACAGTAGATGTACCAGTGAGATGGGAACTTAGACCGGTACCCACTGTGGAAGCAGTGGAGGGGACTAGAGTAGTGGTCCCGGTCAGTCAGGAAGGAGTTGAGGTAGTCACAAGAGACGACCTAAAGGAAACTCCTGAGGAAGGAGAAGAGACAGCTGAGGTGATCTCCAGGGGAGATAAGCTGTTCCCAGATCCTTTTAGGCTGACGATACCGGGTCTAGAAGTTCCACCTTATGAACCCAGGGAGAGGTTGAGCCTGGATGACATAAGGACGCTCAGATTGAGAAATGAGCATGAGCATATGAAAGAAGGGATAAGACTAGAGGAGGAATCCCTTAGAAAGCTAAAGGAGGAAAGGGAAGCTTTCGAAAAGAGTTTTTTGGCAAAGAGGTCGGGAAACATTGGGGAACATGCAGCTCAGATAAAACATCTGGAACAAATTTCAGTCAATGTAGGTCTACTTGAGGGAACTGAAGTCAGATTGAAGTCTGAAACAGAAAAGCTAGTGGTGCGGAATAAAGAAATTAGTTCCGAGATACTGGCAAGACAGTTACAAGTAGCGGAGTATGATGAGTTGTTGAAGAAACAGGATAGTAAGTTAGGAGAGTTGGAAGCACTAGCTCAACAAGCTGAGAATCACATGGTAAAGAAACTGGAACCAGAAGTGACTAAGGTACAAAGGGACTCAGTGGGGACAGCACAAGAAGTGTCTAAAGATGAGACCTTTGTGACTGCCGACGATCCCTCAGTTCTTATAGTCAATACAGTGGAAGAGGTGGTGAAACCACCTGCCACTGAGGATCTAGATGGTTCCATGGTGATACATACAGCTGACATGTTATCCAGTGTGAGTGGACACTCATCCATGCATGGCAGTAAGTTTGATAAGAATGAGGAGTTCATGTTGGAACTGTGTGGTAGAGTTGAAAAGCTGTTTCAGGAGAAGTTAGATTGCTTTCTTGAGGAAACAGAGTCAGTGAGTGTGGAGAATGACACCAAGGGAGTAAAAGGAGACGTTCCGGTAGACCAGGCTACAGGGAATAAGCCTCCTGTGGGACCAGGTAACACTGCTCCAGCTCCAGGTGCTCATTCTACTCCAGCTCCGGGAACAAGGCAGGTTCCTACAGATCCGGTAAACGTGTCTACAGTGGGTAGACCAGGTTTGCCCAAGGGGGTAAACATGAATGCTCGGCCGCCAGGTCAAGGGAATCTGGCAGGACCTAACACCTCCTATGGGGGGTGGAGTAATGTTGGCCCGGATAACTGTTATGGGAACGCAAGACCTATGTTCAATTTACCACCTCCCCCATTGCCTGGCAGTCATGTAACTCCAGGAAGCATGAATACACCAAGGACAGGAGGTACTATTCAAAGTGGGACACCCTACCAACATAGGGCAAATATGTCTATGGAGGATGAGGTAGTGTTCCAAAACAATCCAGCAATTAGAAGATTGGGGATTGATGCGGTACCGAATGACGTGGGGAACTTTAAAGCAGTGGACTATGCTTTAAGTCAGACTGATATACCGTTGAGAACGGGGATGACACCTGTGAGAAAGCAGGCTATCAAGATGAAGCAGTATGATGGCACAGTTCCATGGAGAAAATGGTTCACACGATTTTCAGCAGATATGAGACATAATGGTTGGGAGGGCGATGAATGCCTTGCAGCTTTGTCATGGTGTCTGCGGGATGGTCCTGGTGATCCCGCTCTAACAAGCTTTGAGTTAAGCGGGGGTAGAACGTACAAGGGATTAGTGGAAACAGCTTCTTGGGCTTTAGGTTCCACATCCGGTGCGGATCCCGCGTCTGAGCTAGAGGCAAGAGTTCAGAAGCCCGGTGAAGGGCACAGACAGTTTGGAATGGCTCTCAGAGTGCTAGCAGCAGAAGCATTTGCATCTATGAGTCCAAGTGATCCATGGCTGGTAAGGAAATTGTCCAGCCTGTATATAGATGGACTTAAGGACGAAAGATTGTCGAGCGAGATAGCTTCACAGTGGAAGACCACTATGTCACTAGCAGATATCTTCGAGCTTACGGAAGATGCTCTGAGAAAGAGGAAGCTGTTGAAAACTGTAGAGGCAGCCCCTGTAGCAGTAATAGAAATGCCCGTAGAAGAGGTTGAACTGACTGCAGAGGGAGTGCAAGAGGTGGCAGCAATAGATCCTAAATGGAAAGGCCGTCGTTCTTTTTATGTAAGACGAAGGATTCCAGGATCAGACGCTCAGGCGCCAGAGGAGGGTGCATTAAAGACCATGATCGGAAAAGTCATGGAGGAGCGTAGTAAGGCTGAGAAGGCTGAGAAGGTCGCATCTCGTGGTCGCGGTAAGGGGAAACCCAACAAAGACACGAAATGTTATAATTGTGGGAAGAAGGGTCACTTTGCAAGGACATGTTGGTCCAAGGATACTAAGAATGTATCATCGGTCGAGAAACAAAAAGACGGACCCTCTTCTGACCAAAGCCCACCACCGACGGAAAACTAACAGGGGTTGTTGTCGATGACAAGATAACAACCCCACCTGTGATTGTCAAAGGTACTGTTAGGGGAGAATCAAAAGATTCCACTTCATGGGAACCGCTGGGGTTAGCCGCACCTGAGTCTGATCCGCCAGGTGGAGATGGGCCCCAGGGAACGGACGAGAATGGTGTTGAAGATTTAGCTCATCTGGACACCGTCCGCAGAATTGAGTTGGCGGAAGAAGTAGAAAGGTTTTGTGCTTCGCGACTCAAACCCGATGATCCTATAGTTAAGTTTCTCAACTCGAGGGGATATGACTTGGGCGGTGAAGCTGGAATCCAGAGATTTGCCTTGCAACCTTCCCCTTTACAAGGGAAGAGATGGTACTTGCCTGTGCAGATTCAGGGCTGCTTGGGGGAATTTCTGATTGATACTGGAGCTAGTCACTCCATGATGGGTCACCATTTCTTCAGGAAGCTCGCAGGTCTGTCGACTAACCCTGTGGGGTCTGGGTCGGTCAGAAGTGCTGATGGGTCTCATATGCGGACACATGGCAGACAGGTGATACCCTTTTGGGTGAATCAACATTCATTTGTTGTTTCAACAACTGTGGCTGAATTGACGGATGAGGGAATCTTGGGAGTAGATTTTTGTTCTCTGTATGGGGCGGTATTGGATAGTGTGACAGGGGAACTCACTCTTCGATATCCACAAGAGATGAAAGTCCAGTGTGTACTCCGCCGGATTTCAGGCGTCTCGTCTGTCTCTCAGACAGTGCAAATTCCTCCCCGCCATGTGTGCAATGTAGTTGTATACTGCCGGGAAATGGAATTTGACCGCATGGGGGTGGTGGAACCGAATCAGCAGCATTTGAGTAAGCTGGGATTGGTTTCCACCAGTGCCTTAGTGCAAAGTTCAAGACGAACAGTAGTACCAGTCAGTAATATGACTTTTCAGGATGTGTACCTGGAGAAGGGGACGACCTTTGGGGACGTAACATATGCTGACGTGGTAGGAAGAGCTGACTCACCAGAAGTGGAGTTAGCAGTAAAGAGGGCAGTGGAAATAGGAGCTTTGGATCCATCCGCTATGCCAGTGGTATTGCAAGACACTGGAGAGCAGGATAGGAAGGAAGGATATGGTTTGCCACTGCATCTTTTACCATTAGTGACAGATAGCCACTTGGAGACGGAGGAGGACAAACGGAGTCTAGCTCAGCTATTATGCGAGAATGCAGACTTGTTCTCCGCTCCAGGGGAGCAATTGGGTAGAACTGACCGAGTAACTCATCGGATAGACACCGGTTCTAGCCCACCATTGCGCTTGCCATACCGGCGCCTCCCGTTGTCTAAGAAACAGGCATTGGAGGATGAGGTGGACAAGATGTTAGGGGAAGGGATAATAAGGCCCTCAGATAGTCCATGGGCTAGTCCGGTGGTAATGGTTACCAAAAAGGATGGCACCTGTCGGTTCTGTATAGATTACAGGAGACTGAATGGGATTACGAGGAAGAATGCCTACCCCTTGCCACGCATTGACGAAAGTCTGGATTCCTTGGGAGGCAATCACTGGTTTAGTACCTTAGATCTCCAGTCAGGATACTGGCAGATTGGGATGCACCCAGAGGATAAGGAAAAGACAGCATTCACAACCCACCGGGGTTTGTTTGAGTTCAATGTAATGCCATTTGGCTTATGCAATGCTCCGGCTACTTTCGAGAATATGATGGAGACAATGCTAAGGGGATTGTTGTGGAAAAACTGTCTAGTTTATCTAGACGACATCATAGTTTTCGGGAAAACTCGGGAGGAGTGTCTATCAAATCTGAACAAGGTGATGGATCGATTGAGATCCTACAACCTTAGACTGAAAGCTAAGAAATGCAAGTTCTTCAGGCAATCAGTGGAATATCTGGGCCGAATAGTCAGTGGCACAGGTATTTCGGCGGATCCAGGGAAATTAGAAGCTGTAGCTAATTGGGCAACGCCAAAAGACCAGAAAGAAGTGAGGTCATTTTTGGGTTTCTGCTCGTACTACCGCGATTTCATTCCCGGATTTGCTGAGGTGTCAGCTCCATTACAGGCGCTGGTAGTAGGAAAAAGGAAGGGAATGTTGAAGCTACCTCCGTTTATTTGGACGGAATTAGCTGGACAGGCTTTTCAGAAGCTGAAGGAGTTATTCACGGTAACTCCTGTGCTGAGCTATCCTACTGAGGGTGATCAGTTCATCCTGGACACCGACGCTAGCAACGATAGCATAGGCGCTGTCTTATCCCAAGTGCAGGAAGGTAGAGAAGTGCCCTTGGCATTTGCTAGCAACAGCTTGAGTAAAACTCAACGCAATTATTGCACCACCAAGAGAGAGTTGTTGGCCATAGTAGTTTACACAAAGAAATTCCGCCATTATTTGTATGGTGGGAATTTTATTCTACGAACAGACCATTCATCCTTGAGATGGCTCCTTAATTTCAAGGAAGCAGATGGGATGATGGGTAGATGGATCTCCGCGTTGTCTGAACTAGGGATAGAGAATACCCAGATTCAGCATCGGAGCGGGGTGAAGCACGTAAATGCGGATTGTTTGTCTAGGAGACCGATCCGAAGATGTGCAAGAATGGACTGTGAAGACTGTGGCATACATAACGCGTTGGTGGCTCCAATAATGAATTTTGATCCGGCCTGGGAAGAGAACTTGGTGTTTTGGTCGGCGGAGTCCATACTTGAAGCTCAGCAGGATGACGATGGTATCAATATGATACGGAATCTGATCCTGGAGAGAGCTGCTCATCCCGTCAGACCTGCTCTGTCATTGGAATGTGTGGAAGTAAGGAACTTAGTGGGCCAATGGTCGCAGCTGGTAGTGCGAGACGGCCTATTGTGTAGATGGAAAACTCTTGAAGGCAAAGCCAGGAGGAGGCTACAGATAGTCTTGCCAGCTTCTCTGAGATGGGAAGTATTCGAGTTTTTCCATGGTCATCAGACTTCCGCTCATTTTGGCAGGAAACGGACTTTGGACAAACTCGCGAGGAGATATTACTGGCCTGGGATGTCTAAGGACGTAATACGTTGGTTGAGTGAATGCCCAACGTGTTGCCTGGTGAAGCCGGGCCCTGGGAAAGGTAAAACATCTCTCAGACAGGAACTGTTCGGAGTCAGATTTGCGAGGATAGCCATTGACATAATCACTGGCTTCCAGACAACTCCAAACTCCAACGTGTGCATGATGGTGGTACAAGACTACTATTCAAAGTACGTGAAGGTGATCCCAATGAAGGATCACACAGCATTAACTTGCGCACAAGCTTTGGTTGAGGAGTGGGTACTAACATTTGGCGCACCTCTCATGTTACATTCAGACCAGGGTAGGGAGTTTGAATCGCGTCTCTTTCAGGGGATGCTGGAAGAATTAGCCATAGTTAAGACACGCACTAATCCGTACCGACCGCAGTCGGATGGGATGGTTGAGAGATTCAACCGCACGTTGATTCAGGGGCTGACCACGCTGGTTAATTCTAATCAGGATGACTGGGATACGTTTTCCCAGTATGTGGCTCATGCATACAACGGTACGGTGCATGCTTCAACTGGCTGCACTCCTAACAGCCTGGTATTTGGATCTGAGATCATAATGCCTGCAGATTTGGTCTTTGGCAGTGTACTGCGGAGAAAGGATGTCCCATGCCGAGTGGCATTTGCGGAATCCCTGCGCAGAGAATTGCGGGAAGGCTATGCATTGGTGAGAGGCCATTTGAAGAAAGCGGCCATCCATCAGAAAGTAGGGTATGATACAGGCTTGAGAGAGAGGAAGTATGTAGTTGGACAAAAGGTGGTGAGATTGAAACCACCTGTACATGGAAAAATCTCGAAGGGTTGGGATGGGCCATTTGAAGTGACAAAAGTAATATCGGATGTTACTGTGTTATTGAAAAATGTGAAAGGCAAGATAGTTGCAGGCCATGTAGATCGCCTGAAGCCTTGGCTAGGTCGCCGGCCCGGCGAGGAGAATGAGCCTTTGGTAGAAGTGCCAATGCCCCAACCCAGGTGGGTGCGTAAAACACAGGTTACAGCACCCCCGCCTACAAAGAAGACTAGAAAAGCAACGCCAGCTAGGAAAGTCGATGGTAGGAAGAAGAAGAAGAAGGTAGTTACTGAAAAGGAAACTAGAGAGGTTCCTACAGTAATTGAGAAGAAGAAACCCCAAGGACCCATACGTAGAAGTGCTCGTATAGCGGGTCGAGGTGCTGTTACGTAAGAACGGCGGGGCTGGGTTTGTTTGTTGTGGTTACCCGAAATAGTTCGGGTCTCCAAGGACTTACCCGGTAAACCCCGGAAAGTTGCGTAACTGGTGCTGATTGTCAAAAACACAACGAGAAATACCGGATTTTATTCTTTAGTCTTTGTGACGGGAATAATGGTGAAATTGACCAGTAGATGGCATTGGGGTACCCAACGTTCTGCTTTACTAAAGTTAGTTTTGAATGTTTACATGCTATGGTCTGTGAGTTAGTTTCCCATTTAGTACTTGTCGTGATGGTTTCGGATTAGAATCCAATCAAACCTAGTCAGTAATTTTTCTAAGGATAATATGAGGATCCTGATACGAAATATTATGTGGAAAGTACGGGTGGAAAACTCGTTACAACAATATGAGAAAAGGTACTCATACGTATTCCGAATTTGTTCGGACAACCAAAGAAATTTACTTTGACACGTATTTTTTTATAATGTTTGTTTAAAACAGCGTTCTGAAAGTTCATAAGCTATAAATGAGACAGCCGTGACGAACTGAAGAATTGCTATTACTTGAAATGATGTGCAAAAATACAATCCGAGAAAACCCGGCGAAGATTGCAACTACTACGCAGTTAACTCCGCCACCCGGTTTTCTTCGGATAATACCGGATAACTTCTTCGGGAAGGGCTATCCGGTACCCGTGATCCTTTGCGCTTGGGTGCGCACGCATGCTGGTTTGGCGCGGAAAGCGTCAGTCCTGCACATACCGTTGGAGAGGGTGGATGCGAAGGCACCTCTCTCCGCGTATGTAACACCGGTTAGAACATCTACATGTGAGGGAGAGAGGAGACACTAAAGTGAGGTAGTACAGGAGGACACATTTGTAACAATTTTCCTGATTTTACTACTCATTTAAGCTCATTTTTAGAGTGGGCTCCTCTGGGCCGCCCTCTGTGTAGTTATCATGGCGGATAACTATCCGTCGGGAGACTCCCATAGAAGGAGTCACTCGACGGAAGTTTCCCCTCTGTCGCAGGAACAGAGAGAGTTATTAGCTTTGGGGGACCTGGAGTCAACAGCTCCGGTCGAGTATGATCTTCCAAAACGATTTCGGGAGGCAGATTTACCTAAATTTGTGTATCATCCACCAGCTAAGATGAAGAATAGGGGTGTGAAACGCCGAAATCACAGTAATATCTCGGAGATAAGGAGAGCTGAAAAGGTTAAAACCACACAGTATCTCCTAGCTCGGGGAGAACATGTTAAGAAACTGGTAGATATGGGTTTATCAGTGGCGCAAGCTAGGGGGTTCGTGTCAGGGCCGGGGTTAAAAGGACTCGAGGCCGGGGGATTTCCCTTGTTCCAGGTTGGGAATATTGCGTCACCACCTACTTCGGGAGTGACCCGGACTGACCCGAATATGCCCGGGATACCGGTGTATCCGGTCAGTGACATGCCAGTGGGTGCTCCGTGGGGTGCGATGTCGTACGACCGTGCGGATGGTTTACATCCGGTGCATGGTAACTTTGTACCCGATTGGGATGCCCCTACACAGTCAACTCCGGAACGTATTCCAATCATGGCAGTAATGCAGCTAGCAGCAAAATTTGAGAAATTTAAGCCAGATGCAGTAATTCCCGGGAGTAAGATATGCAGGGGGGCATATATCCAACAGTTGGACAAATTCAACAAGAGGAAATGTACTAAACTATTCAGACCTCCTTCCGATAATTCCAAGTCCAGACCCTATACAGGGGAGGTTACTGGGGAGATAGGGAGCCGAGCTAGGCTACCATCCTACGAAGATACAGAAAGGGATTTGGAGTGGTGGTTAGAATATACTAGTTCAGCAGCACATCAAGCTTACAAGTTCTGGGATGAGGTTATAAAGCAAAGTATGGGGACATACAGGGCTGCCGACCTCTCCAACGAAGATAGAGACCGGTTGAAATGGGCGTGGATGACATTTGTCCCGCCAGGTATGCCTACTTATAAACCTGGTAGAGGTTGGAGAATAGGTTCGGGGCAATGCCCATTCAATGAGTGTATGGATAGAAATCCAATAGCTGAGTATCTGGACCTGTACCAGTTCGCACGACATCTAGTGGAGTTCCACGCGCACTCCAAAATGATGTGGCAGTGCCGGGCCAGGCCTAATCGCTCAGTTAAATGTATGAAAGATGGTGAACCTTTCAGCACATCTAGAAAGGGTTGTATGGTAAGGCATTTAGTGGATGTACACCATATGAAGGCTGAAACTGCCATGTCCAATCTAGACATTCTCGAGAATAGTCCGGAGGCCTTAGGACTCACAGACAGAGAAAAGTGTGTGAGGGTACCACAGGGGTTGGCATACACCTTAGTGTTTAACCATAACCCGAGAAGGTTGTGGTTGAATCGAAAGGCGTGGCCATACTACCTTCAGGACTTTCCAGAGAAAGCCTCTGATTATCGTAGTAAAATGGAATTGGCCACTCCGCCTAAAGGTAAAATGCTGTCTGAAGGTAAAACTGTGGACCATGGAGTGTACACTCCTGTCTCGGTTACCTTAGGAGAGATGCGGACCACAGGTTCAGAGGAGTCCTCAGCTTCTGCTGAGTTGGACTCATCACCTGACGGCCGATCTACCCCAACCAAAAGACGTGCTCCGGGGTCTTCCTGTGGGTTTAGTAGGAACACTACTGAATCCAACAAGGAGGGCTCTGGCGGAACATTACCAAGGGTTGCTGTTAGCCCAAGGCTAGCCTTAGAGGAGAAAATGGTAAATGACCTGTTGGCTTCTCCTGTAGAGGAGGAGGATGACTGTGTATTTGTGGGAGAGGAGGTAATACCTCCTACCACAATCTCTGAAGCTAGAGGGAACCCGGGAGTGTCAAGGAAGATATTAAAAACAGAAAATACTTCTACTGATAGTCAAGGGTATGTAACAGGGAAGATAGAGTCAGTAGGTGGGAAAGAGGATTCCAAATCTAAAATGATCTACAGAACGATTGATTTTCAATCTGAGGGAGATGATTGGGTGGACCAGAAATTCACCCCACCCACAGGCAGGGTTCAATCAAGTAAAACAGAGATGAGGAAGGAACAGGAGATTGGTCGCAGACTATCCTCCGTTCCATCACCATCTACCTGTATGGGGGGTCTCTCACTAAACTCTCCATCACCTGGAGTGGGTGAGGAAGATATCTCTTTGGAGTCGGTCCCCCTGCCTAAGCTGACTGGTGATATTGATCACCCTGAGAATGTAAGTATCAGGAATCTTCTGAAACAACAGTATGTCACTGGACTGAAAAGTTCATTTGACACACTGGATCTCGCTTGTCAACTAGCTCTGCAAGGAGCTAGGGCTCAAGCTGAGCAATTGGTAAAAGAAAGTCGTTTGGCCGAATTAGAGAAAGTGGAGACTGCTAAAGCAGAACTCCTATCTAAAATGTCCAAAATGACTGAGGAGAATGAAGCCCTCAAAAGACAGTTGGGACAACGAAATGACATGGTAGCAACCTCTAGCAGAATAGTAGATGATTTGAGATTGAACATTGAAAAATCTCGTATGGAAAGTCAATTTTTAATTGATGATCTCAAAGTCAAGTTGGATCGCAGTAAGGATATGGTCAGTTCTGCTGAACATAAGCTAACTGCTGCCAGGACTGAAATAAGTCTAAAAACCAAAATTATTCGGAAGTTGGAACACGAAATTGGTGGTCTAACAGAAGAATTTTCTAGCTATAAAAAGGAAGCTCAACAGAACGATGACTTCTATGAAGAGTTGGCTGAGTTCTTTGAGGATTGCTATGAGATACCATTGTCAAGTTGGTACGACGAGAGTGTGTACAGGGTTGAACGGGGTTCCGCCCCTCTTCCCTTAGGATTTGACGGTGATGCATACGCACAAAGGTTGAGAGCTGACTCCAGGGCTAGTAATACCCCTAGGAGTCCTCCACCTCCATCTACAGAAGATGGGACGCACCTGGCCGACTGCAGTTACGTGGCTGCCACCTCCATGGCCTGTGGGTCATCGGAGTTGGTTCCTGTGACGTCTGTTCCTAAGACGTCCGTGGCTGTGACGTCTGTTCCGGTGTCACCTGTTCCTGTGACGTCCGTTGCTGTGGCGTCTGTTCCGGTGTCACCCGTTCCTGTGACGTCTGTGGCTGTGACGTCTGTCCCTGTGTCACCAGTCTCGGTGACACCTGTTGCTGTGACGTCTACCTCTGTGTCGTCTGATGCTAAGACGATGCAGTATACTACCATGGGGGTGGACACAACCGTGTCTTCCTTTGAGACTATGGATACTCCAGCCGGGGTGTCCGCTCTAGCGAGGATGGTGGTGAATGAACTGCAGACAGAGTCACATAACTCGACTCCTGTCTCAACACCAATACTCGACACCACCTCTTGTCAGTCACCGTACCAGATAACGGAAAGTGAGACTAGAGAGGCGGTTCAGATACTGATGGAGCTGAACGATGCAATTGCTGAGGCTGACTTACGTCTGTCTATCCGTGATGCTGAGGCGCTTATGGCTCCTGAAAACGAACTCGAACAATCCATGATGGTGGATCCTCCAATGGACCTACCTGTGACGACTGGTTCTATGTCTGGGAACCATCGTCCATCTACCCTGGACATTCCTGTATCCATGGCAAATGTAGCTATGGGTGCTCAAATGCATGGTCCTGACCCTGACGCTTCGCAGCTACGGTTTGGGATGGACATATCCATTGAGATGAGTGACAATCGACCTAGTGAATGTATGTCTCCAGTGTCCAGAAACGAAGAACTTTTGCTGAGTGGCGAGTCATAAAAACATTCCCAGTTGCAGCATATATGGAACCTCTACCATGTGTCGTCATCAAGGTTGAACTTTTGCAGTAGTGGGGTTGTTAGTACGCCACGGATCATATGATGCTTTATACTATAGACTATAAGTCACAGGATGACTAGATAGATATATATATATTTATAAAAGACTGAGATGACAAGAACAGTGGATCATTATCACCTATTTATGAAAAGACTTTGATATGATCTAGGTTTGCAGTTATCGCTATATATGAAACTGTTAAAACCATCACCAAAGAGTGTTCTATATTTTTTTGCCATAAGACAGTATTTGTGAAACGGGTTCTGTTTGAGTTGATGACATATGCTATAGGTATGGTTATTGTATGCCGATTGTGATACTCAGATTTAACCGTCCAATGAGTAAAGGTATGAGGGACTGGATCCTGATGATACCTACTGAGACTAAAGGTTGCTTGACTACATTCGTACTATGTGTAGATCTGTGGTAATAACATATCAATGAACCTGAAAAACGCAAAATTTATTCAGGTACTGAGAGTGGAAATTGCGTAGGTTGTTATGGAGATCTGTAGGCTCCCGTTGATTACTTTCAGAAGGAAGGTATCGAGTGAGGAGCCGGGTCATTCTATTTTTCAGCTTGCTGCGTTTTTGATCTTTGAACTAAGTGTGGAGACTAATTCTCCCTGAATCGTTGAAATATGTTACGCCAACACTAGATCTGATTGCTTACGGTATTCCTATATGGAGAATGTCACTTGTATTATTGTGTGAAGACACCCATGTGACCATGGTGCATAAGGTTTTGGAGACCTTGATTGGATTGAAAACTGCATTTACCGGATCTACGCTATATGTTCATTTATTCCAAAAATATTGATCTTTCAAACCTTACTCTGGCACGTAAAGCGAGTGAGTCTATTCATATAGACGGGTTGGGTCAAGGTTTACTATAAAGTCGACACTTGCCACCTTTTTTGTTTCCAATATGTCTTGTACTAAAACTTGGTAACTTTTAAGGAGAAGTGCTCATATTTGATCTGTATGTATACGATACCTGTTGTAACAAATCGTTTTCGATGAGACATGGTTAGTATGCGATAAATGTGTCTGGAAGGTTTTATATATTTTTTTATGATATATAGTCAAGTTTGTTTTATAGGGCTTGACTGGCTGTGTGGAGTTTATCCTCTTAGTCCCATAAATCATGACTGTTATTGAAGGATTATACTCGATTATTGTGTAACTGGATCCTGATGGTTGATATGATTGACGTTAATATCAAAAAGGATGAATACATATCTATGATACCCAAGAAATATATTAGTGGTTCTAATAGAAAGAGTTACGCTTGCCTCCACTATGTATATGTTTGGAGACAATATATTTGTTTTTTTGGGTTGTTTGGAGATAAAATTTGTCATTTGTATTAAGGTAGTATAATAATACTGCACTTAGTGCTGCTATTTAGACGCTGTGATATTGTCTGAAGGGGGGTAGTGTAGTGGGTCGCCGCTGTACTATTTCTAGGGAACCAGTTGGAGTTATATTTGGTATATGTGTTGTCGTGTATCCAGGCCGCACTCCTGTCTACTGCCGAGTATAAGGTTATATAAGCCCACCTGAGGAATGGTGGAGCGCGGCCCGGTTATGTGCATTGAGCCGTGACCGCCACGTGTCACCCGACATATCTCGGGTACAGTGTCGGCTCGGATGCACCGGCGCGTGGTTACCCGGAGTTCCTCGGGAACTCAAGTGTTTACGAGTAATGGAGAGAATTACATAACGACCAGTACATAAGACCTGGAGTTCTGCTAATCGAGGACCCAGTCTTGCTGCGCACTTCGGCCAGCTTGGCTGCTCCACAACAGAGCTTCCCCGAACTCTGTTGTACCTTTTAGGCCTAGTCCTGTCGCTGCTTTCACCTTGGTCACCCTGCGTCTCTCTCTGTTCTACCCTCTGGGGGAACTAGAGGAGATAGACGCACTGGTGTACAACTCCGGGTACAGAACTCCCTACGGGGGAGTCTGTCCCAAGAGGAGTTAACCAAGATGGAAGAGAGCATTGGAACTCGGGAACTATGTACTAGACCGTGAGCGTATACCTCCTGTATGTTCATATGACCACTGGTGTTCAGAAGCCTATTTGATTATTGCTATCCGTCTGTATGATTACGAGCCGTATGTCAGAATGAATAAAGTGTAATTTCTGAACAACCTATTTTCGAATCTGGAGTTTTTCATAGCAGATGTCTATCTTAGAATAGCCAACAGCTACATGAGGTTGATTATAATCATACCTACCCCCCCCCTAATATGGACCCAAGGAATTCAATGATTCTATTGGTTTGTTGCTAATACAGCTGGCTGCCTAGCAACGGCTATTCTTATTGTTTATCTGCCTAGCAACACACATTTCCATGGTCCAAAGGTTGATAATAATCAAACCTACCCCCCTAATATGGACCCCAGGCATTCAATGGTTCCAGCTGGATTTGTTGCTAATCCAGCTGGTTGCCTAGCAACATCTATTGTAATTGTTTTTCTGCCTAGCAACACACATTTCCTTACCCCCTAACATGGACCCAAGGAAATCATAGGAAATGCCATATAAGTAATATCATCCTTCCCCCTGATAACCCCTTCCCGGCCCTGCTTTTATGGTGTCTTGAATGGGTTCCCTTCAAACATACCAACCATGTAGACATTTATGGCAAGCCGAATGGGTAAACTTTCGAAAAACCAGGTTTTTCGCCAATAAACCAGGTTTATCGCCAATAAACCTGGTTTATCGACAGAAACCTGACTTTTCGACCGATGGGCAGAGTTTCTGAAAAACCTAGTTTATCTTATCAAAAAACCAGGTTTTTCGGATCTAACCAGGTTTATTGGACATAACCAGGCATTTCGGATGAAAAACCTGGTTTATCGACGAAAAACCTGCTCTATCGGGAAAAACCTGCTCTATCAACCAAAAACCTGCTCTATTGGCCAGGTTAACTCTTCCTTTCCCGATCGCGCATTTATGCGAATTTTCGGCCGATTTTTGGCCGATTTTGAGGCCCCTGCCATTTTCTCAAAAATTGCTTCAAAGCTTAGATTTTTTGGATTCTCACTATTTGGAATATGGTCTCCAGGGATCTCGAACCATTTGTCTCTGGTAATATTTTCCTTTATATGGTTTGCTTGCCAACTTGAGGGACAATCAACCCGATTTTGACCCATATTTAATCGATTTTTCAGGTAAAAATCATTAAAAATGTATGACAATATGATTTTTTTTGGTGAAAAACTACTTTAGAGAGCTTTTCAAGATTAAAAAGATGGTACTAATATTTCCCATTATTTTCGGTGTCTTTTTGATCAAAATTTCCGTTGCCATAGCAACAGATTTGCTAGAAATAGGGATTTCGTGATCTATTGGTTGCCATGGTAACCATATCAAATATTGCCGTCATGACCATTCCACATACAAAATCGGAAAATACCTAACAAAACCTACAATTTGGTATTTATTCCATCTCAATTGATGAAGGCAATCCTGAAATATTGCAGTTCGAATATTGGTTCAAGATACACTTTTTTTCATATCATTGCTATTTTGCTAGAGCCAGATCTTGCTTATTTAAATAGATATTGAATACTAGGGTAACGCCCTTTTAAGTCAACATCCTTAGTTCATAGTATCACTACTCCACTTGTAGTTTGAATATTTACATTATTCCAAAAGTTTTAGAATGCTCATGCCATGATCTATAGTCCAAAAAACACTCAAAAATGATCTGGGAAAGGAAGAGTTAAACCAGGTTAATCGACCAATAAACCAGGTTTATCAACCGATAAACCAGGTTTATCAACCGATAAACCAGGTTTATCGGCGATAAACCAGGTTTATTGGCGATAAACCAGGTTTATCAAACGATAAACCAGGTTTATCGACGAAAAACCAGGTTTATCAACCGATAAACCAGGTTTATCAACTGATAAACCAGGTTTTTGGGTGATAAACCAAGTTTTTCTGCGATAAACCAGGTTTATTGGTGATAAACCAGGTTTTTCGACCAAACTGGCCGAAAAACATGGTTTATCGTTTTGGAAAATATGATAAACATGGTTTTTCGCTCGATTGGCATAGTTTCTGTCGATAAACCCGGTTTTTCATTGATAAGCCAGGTTTTTTTAACCAAACTGGCCAAAAAAACATGGTTTTTCGGTCGAAAGGCTTAGTTTTGGTTGATAAATGAGGTTTATCAAACGATAAACCAGGTTTATCGGCGAAAAACCAGGTTTTATCGGCGAAAAAACAGGTTTTTCGAAAGTTTACCCGTTCGGCTTGCCATAGACATTATGTTTTTTCGAATGCAAGAATTGCGGTTGTTGCCGCGTATGAAAATGCCTGAGGCATTTTTTTACGCGTCAACAACCGCAATTCTTGTTTAAGATATTTTCCTGCGCTGTTATAATAGTATCATTTGTGCACTGCCCGATGTCTATTATTATTTGTCTTTCTGTGTTTCTTATCCAGGTATGGGCTGATGCGGCCACCCAAGTGTTTTTCTCGGTGGGCTGTGGTGGTGGGAACTTCATCACGATGGGCAAACACAACCAGGTCAAGAACAACCCAATTATGTAAGTGTGTACCCCCACTATGTCAGTATAGTTGTATCCTGTATGCAACTTAGATACCAATATAGCATATCACAGCAAGGGTGTAAGCTATGACCAAATGAATTATTAAAACAGGACAAGTTGAGGTCATTTGTGTTACTGGACAGAAGTACATGTTCAGTTGATTAAATTGACTATCAATTTCTTTTATCCATATTGTCTATCTATATACTCTCACAAGATTGGGCCTGCCCCTCTGCCACCTGGACCCACATATGTTGTATAGTTTTAGAAATTTCGGCATGATATATCATTCAATTGGCTGATCCTTTAGACCACAATGCAGCCAAAATTGGTCATGAGTACTGTAGTCAAGGCTCACTCCTTTACTGTTTGATAGCTGTATTTAGAGTAATTCCATCTGGCAAACTTATGATCTACAGACCCTTGAACTCATTCAAACAGTATCAGACAGATCCTCGCTTTTCATGGCTTGATCATTAAGGAGGCAGATCGCTGGTCTTGTTATGTCACATACTTTTCAACAGTTCAAAATACACCGAAAAATTTTGCGAAATTTCCTCTGCATTTTTTTTTCAACAAAATTATATTTCATCTGTTTTTAAATGTAAGCCCTCTTTCCTAAAACGTCCAAAATATTCATATAAAATTCACTAGACACCCCTTGTTCAATGTTGATCAGAACCATGGTGTCAGGGTACAACACCTTAGTTGTGCAAAATATTGGTGAATGTACAAATGTTAAAATGCTAATTATGACTCATACATATGTTTCTAGTGATGCCGGCATCCTGGTGGTTGGTGATTTCTTAACCAGTATTTTTTGCGGATTGATCATCTTTGGGATTCTTGGACAAATGTCCTCCCAAATCAACGTCCCCATTGATGATGTTGTAAGTGGAGGTAATGCCATGTTATGTTGAGGTGTCACATAACCTTTGAAAGAAAAGCAGTTGATATAGTATGGCTTCTCTGTAGTTAAAACTCTGAGAATCAATCCTGAAGAGCTAGATGCTTCTCAGCATTATTATTATAAAGTGGGACCAACACTTGAACAACTTTGATAGGCAAATAAAGTAAATTTGTGGCAAAGTAGCAGTGAACCCATTTTTGATGGATCCAACACCAAATTGTTATTCCTAGACTACTCTTTATAATTCCCCTTTTGATAGTCGAAGCCTGATATACTCTGCTTAGCTCTCAGAGAACAGCATTTGAATATGAAGTTCAATTGAGCCTAAAATGATCAAAGCACAATCATTCATTTAGAATGGTAACAACCATACATATATATTAATGAGCTCAATGGGATATATACTGTGACATTGATTACTTCCAAATTTTAAGAAACAGAGAAACAGATAAACATTTAGTCACATAACATAATAGGCAACCTGCACTGGTGGTTCATCATGATCATCATTTGTGAAATAGACATGCCTTACATGAAAATACTAGTCTAACTTCTGTCTTGCATATTGTCTATGTTGAAGCTCTGCAAAAAAGATGGCCCAATATGATGTAAAGATGCACAAAAATTGAGGGTCTAAATAAGTACCTGCATCACAATTGTGCATTCCTGTTTGCAATAGCCAGGTACCCTTGGTACTAGCTAGTGATTCATTTAGGTATGATAGTTATACCCAGTGCTTTCATCAGCTTTACTCTGTATACTTCTCTCCCCATCTGCGCATGTTCAATATTCTTACTATATTCAGGTCCCGGTTTAGCCTTCGTTGTATACCCACGTGCTGTGACATATCTACCAGTGCCCCAGCTGTGGTCTGTGCTATTCTTCTTCATGCTGATTAACTTGGGTCTAGGGTCTGCTGTAAGTATCATTTCTATTCACACATGCAGATGGTTCACATCACCATTTGGTCCCTGCACATGATCAGTATCACACTGGGTGCTAAATGGCTTAGACCAAATGCTTCTGGAACAGGTCATGTGACATCATTTACTACTCTCCGTACATTGGCAAAAGACAAAAATGTTTGGGCAAAAAAAAGAGGTGTGTTTCAGGTCACCCAGCCCTACCTAGCAAAACAGGGCCGACACTAGAAATCTAGTAAAAGCCAAAGTTAAAAAAAAATGAAATCTGACCCCACCCTACCTAGATTTTCAGAATATGCACTTTAATATCCACCGTTTTTGGAGGAGTGGGAAGGGACTGCTTTCACTCATCCTCTTGGCACAGATCCTTACATGGTTGGTACCTTCCCAACACTAGGAGAGTTACATGGAAAGTAAATACTGGCCTCATATGTAGGGGGTAGAAGGGGGTGAGGACAGACCAAAGCTTGTTTGATATTGTTCTGAAGTCCTTTAAAATGTAGTGTTCCTAATTTTAATACCGTTGTGTCTTTTGAAAAAATATTAATCAACACTAGGCAGGTGCCGGGTTAAAAACAGTTTACTCACTAAAACAAAAGACTAAAGTCTCTTGTCAATGAGGTCACAATCAATGACCCCTGTTAACTGTACACTACCCACGGTACTAGGATCTGGGACATCATGCACTCAGGAAATGTATGTATGTATGTATGTATGTATGTATGCATATAATTATGTATAGACATATATGTAAACATACAGTGTTATAATTATATATTTAAAATAGTTCTATAATATAAGGACTTATCTAAGATAATTATCGATTTACTTCTCTAACTTGTCTGATAGATTCCAGCACTGGCTAACATCTTGGGTTCCCTAACAGAGAAGATACAGCTGCTGAGCACAAAGAGGAACCGCCTCATCACCCTCATCGCTCTTGCTGCTGCCTCCTTCCTGATTGGACTTGCCTACACCACTAATGTAAATATATTTAAAACAACTATAACAACCATACAGGATATCTGAATTCACTGGATAAGAATATATCATAAGAGCTTTGTTTTTTTCAACAAGCCTGTAATGACATCCGGAAAATGGTTAATGCAATTTTCCACTGTACCTAGTTCTTGCAGCTGGTTGATAACAATAAACTCAATGTAAAGCCAAATAATGGCTTCTCAGCCACCTATGCCACGATCCTGATACCTTACCCAACGAGAGAAAATGAGCCAAATTACCAATACCCATGTTTCATGATCTTTCACGCAAGTATGTATTCAAATTCAGAAACTCAGAAATTCAGAACAATCTTTCATGTTATTATTAAATGTGTTTGGTTGAGTAAGGGATCCCATAGGCTTAAAGCAGCAGAACCGTATCAGTCTACTTCCCGTCAATCTCGGCTGTATCAGGGTCATTCGAAAAATCTTGCATCAGCTTACTTCCGGCCTTACCACTGGTGTTTGAATATGTATAACTAGCCATTGTTGATGTTTTGCTTGACACCCCCCTCCCCACACACACACTAGGGCTTGAAACAAAATACCCCTGGCCGCTACCCCTATGTTCCTATGAGGCCTCTGACTGATACTTTAATAAATCGCACCATGATAATTATGTCAGACTCAAAGTAACCCCCATTAATACTGTCTACTCATTTACAGGGAGGTATTTATGTGCTGACTCTGATGGATTACTATGTCGGTCCTGTGTTTCTCCTTGTGGTTTGTCTGCTGGAAGTGATTATTGTAGCATGGATATATGGTCAGTAACATCAAAGTTACATCAATAAACGCAATGTGATGGGCAAATAAGCACTGAGAACATTGTTTAAACTGAAGCAAAATCACCAGTACTTGAAAAACAATATTCCCATGTACTATGAATAGTATTATAGTAGTACAATGAATAAAGACTAAAATTAATAATGCCACAATGTCACTCTAATATTTGAAGGATGTTCTATTTTTTTCAAAAAACAATTTACATTCACCAGGATCAGACCGTTTGCTGAGTGACCTGGCTTCCATGACTGGATGGTCCAAAAATTATCTTCAGTTCTTCACTGTTTTCTGGAGAGTGCTCAGTCCAATTACGCTCTTGGTAAATACCAATTTAGGACCTGGCAAGCTCTCAAGATTAATCTGTTTTGGTGGGAAGAGTGATAAACTAATTTCTTTATTTATCTTGTGTAAAGAAATTTATATAGTTATTGTTTAAAAGTTATTAAGTAACATCATTAAGCCATGTTTCTACTTCCTTTGAGATAACAGTGTTGATGATTTGTTTTTGTAATTGATTTTAATATCATAGGATTGCTAGCTCTAATTAAATGGTAGAGCAATTGATTCCAATAAGTACTATATTTTGTTGATAGTTTTATCATTTATTCAATCTCACCTTGCATGAGTGTTCAGACTGTCCCTTAGTTCAAATCTAGTACTTATCTTTCAGGACAAGTAACTCACATGACAATATGTTCTTTGCAGTCAATCCATATCAAGCTACTAATAACATCTGTAAACGAGTCTTATCTTACATGACACTCTCTGAGCGTTGACCTTGTTATACAAATTAGCAATTAGTCATAGAATAATACTCTGTTTAAATGGTCCAATAAAGCTTCATCATTGAAATCCTAATTTTTTTTTTTCACCAGTGTGTGCTTGTGTCAATATCTCTGTACTGGTACACTCCAAGTTATGGTGCTTACATATTCCCGATGTGGGTGAATGTTGTGGGTTGGATGGTGACCGTTGTGGAGCTTCTCCCCATCCCTTCCTTCATCATATTCAGGCTCTGCATGACTAAGAACAGACAGGTTGGTTATTGTTTACCGGTTAAGGCCTTCAATATAAGTACTCGTGAGCAATTTGGCAGTGCTCTGCAACCCTGAAGGATCAGACATAGTGAAGGCTTAGTTTAAGCTGCAAAGAAGGACTCCAAATGTTTGGGCCAAATAAAAAAAAAAGGTTTGTTTCTGGTTACCCGACCCTACCTAGCAAAACAGGTCTGACACTAGACATTTTTTTTGAATTTTGAAAAAAAAAGTATATTTTGGGGATGTTTCAGAGTTGATTTTAGTCAGTGACATTGTTGGTGAGTCATCGCTGAAGTTTGAGAGTCCAGTTTTGGGTACATTTCTTGCCAAAGTAAAAAAGATTTTCTTATGCATAGTTAAGGTGCAAACACATTTATATATTGTCTTGGGTGTGTTGTAATAAACCCACAGCTGGGTTCTGTGTTGCCCCCAAAATGTATTAACATAACTATTGCCTTGCCCCATGGTCCCTTAAAGTGACATCAAATTATCCATATATAAGTGATGTGTTTGTCACCCATTCTATGAATATTTCAAACCAAAAAATGCATACAGTTGAGTAAGGCTTGAGTAATTTGAATTTCCTTTGTTCATCTTTCAATTGCCATTAGGGAGTGGTCATTTCAGCAGGCCAAAACAAGGCATAACCCCTCTCACAAGGCTAGATTAAACAAATGTCAGCCGTTCACATTGAAAACCACCTGTAATTACTGAATGACCGTTTCCTTAAATAGTCATATAGGACATGGCGTTGGAAAGGGGAGCTTAGTGTACACTAAATTAAGGTGCCTTTCTGCGGATTGTGACATAAATAGTCTAACAATGCACTCTTCTTTCTGTTCCAGGAGTTGGGTAACCTGATCCGCCCAACACCTGATTGGGGTGCTGAGGCCAGAGAGGAACTAATGCACTATCAACTTGAGCCAACAAGGATTACAGTTAGGCAAGATTAGTGCACATGATAAACTCATGGGACTCTCACCATGATAAATACACTCAGTTGGGAAAATAATTTGGACATAGGTCTCTTTTGTCCAAAACTAAAATGAGTTTCAGCCTTTCTGTCAGAGCTTATATAATGTTCACTACATCTTTTAACATAATATTCTAACTGTTTCTTAGGGGGGAGCTTCTCGAGCTACCCTCTTTCCTTAAGACAACCAGGGTGATTTCACAAGTAGATCCAGTAGCTTTGATACACATTGTTTGTCTAAATGCACTAGATTACACTGTTTCAAGTTAAGACCATCAAATGTTAGAAAGATCATTTTACTCCTATCCGGTATGAGCTAGAATATGGTTTGTGACATTATCTATCAGAATCCACCTTCTAAAATTAAAACTGACAAGATCTGAATAGGAAAGTGTTTCATCTCATGCTTCTCATCTTCTATTTATTGTATGAGCTCATGTGCATGGCAAATAGGAAGGAAAGATTGCAGGATGCTTGTCATACCAAGGTGTGGCACTTGAGTGGCAGATATAGGATGATTATGACATATGAGTGGTACAAAATTTCGAAAAATGCCACTTGTAGAGGTTTTCTAGTTTTTTTTCACTTTCAATCGGCTATACAATTATGAATCCTACACCATACTGTTTCTGTTTGAATTTCATGTTATCTGACACTCTAGGCTTTTAGAAAAATGTAAAATTCCATGTGTCAGGTGACAATCTATTAATCTATGGCCCCAAAAGTGGACCAACCATTTGTATTTAAAATATTTCCTTAGGTATATGTGTTACTTCACTGAATCTGTTAGTTTTATCCGGATGTTTCTCCTGAATTATCTTCCACTGCCCTTCCAGTATAAAATGCCACTCATGTAACGTTGGACCCTTTTTTATCTTTAGAGCCTCAAATGGCACATTTAGAAACCCCAATGAATATTGTTTCAACTTAAGGAGCTTATGGGCAGTAAAGAAGAAAGAAAAATGAAAATATGCTCAGTTTTCATGAGCCCCTACCCAAAAGAGTGATATGCAATATATGGATATGCAAGTGTTGGGGCAAGCGCTATCCGCATGCCACAGGCGTGCGAATAGCGGCCATTATTCGTACACCCACAGGGTGCGAATAAGAGCTCTTATTCACACACAGGGTCGGGTCTGAATAGCAGTTCTTATTCCCACACCATATAGGGTTGTATTACCAGTCTTATTGGCACGCTACATAGTCCAATAGGGTGTGGATTGGTGTGTGGAATAGAGTTGTTATTCACACCCTGTAGAGGGTGTATATAGGCATTGTTTTTCCCACACCCATGGCATGTGAAAAATGATCCTCATTCCCACACCCAGTAGGGTCCAGAAAGGACTACATGTAAGAATCCATGGCTATTACCAATAGCCCTTGTGGAGCAGTAGGTATGGTGCCTGCCTCTTGTGTGGGAGGCCACAGTTCTGTTCCAGGACAAGTTTTTTTTTCTCTGCTAGAAACGTGAATTCATGTGTAGGGGCTCTAGGTGTTAAGATTATCAATTTTAAGATAATTAATCTTAAGATTATCAATTTTTAAGATTATCACAAGATTTTAAGATTGAAAAGTTTTCCCTGAAATCCCTGTAGTCCTATAACTTAGTGTGGCAGTAACAGCTTCTATACACACCCCATACAGTGTGGGAATAAGAGTTCTGACCCACACCCTCCCCAGTGTGCAAATAAGCATTTTTATTTGCACATTCCCTACATAGGGTGCTTATAACCCCTTTAATTCACCCCACACAATGTAGGCCTATAAGTAGAGTATAGGGTGCCAATAAGACTACACACCCTATATGGTGTGGGAATAAGAACTATTATTCAGAGCCTACCCAGTGTGAGAATAATAACCCTTATCCAAACCTCGTGTAGGGTGTAAATACAAGTTCTTATTCACAGACCAGGCCAAACCTGTATGGTGTATGAATAAGTACTCTTATTCATACCCCACACAGTGTGGGAATAAAAGTATTATGCATACCCTACCTCGTGTTGGAATACAGGTTCTTATCCACACTCCAAAGTTGTGCGAATAGCGGCCGCTATTCGCACACCTTTGGTGTGCGGAAAGCAACAGCCAAGTGTAGGAACTCACTTCTGAAATCAAAAACACCACAAACTTATCAATTCTAAGAAATGTATAACAATGGGTGGTACATTTTTGTTCACCTTTGACAGTAATGGCAGCTTAAATTTGCTTCTATATCTTGGTTAGGGCTGTTTTCATGGATTACTGTAAAGTCCAACTCTTTGTGATTTTTGGGCTTTTAAGCAGCCACAGTATAAACTCACTTGCACCAGTATTGTTCTTTGTGATTTAATGTAATAGGGGATAGCTTGCAATGGTAACCCATTAGAATAGTTTCCCAACAATAACTGTCAGTCACTATGTACAGCATGTCACAACCCTGACAGCCTACCGGTAAACTTTTGGTGGTGAACTCAATGGCTTTACTCTCCTATGCATTCTTTCAATTAAATGGCAAAGCGCCACTTAAATGGGCAGCAGAAACATTAACAGGTGTTGGCTGAACCAGTAATCATCTGTAATTGATATAAAAAACTACAGAAAAATGATTTTGTCATTGCCTTGCTGTTCTTTGGAAATAAAGGAATTTCAATTAAATTTTATCTTTGATTTCAATTCTTACGTGATTGGCTAAGAATTGATTTTATGTCTTTCAAGCTTTATCATGCCTGGTACCACCCTGTTTTTGATCTAAATCCGAGTCATTGGACCCTGGTTGTGGAGCTCCAACCGTTGAGCAACTTAGAGACTCGAATAAAAGGACAAAAAGTACATTGATGAGGCCGAGGAATCCACTCCAGCTATTTTCAAAGAGCTATGTGGCAGCCATTTTGAATGTTTAGTCAAATTACCATTCCAAAGTGGCGAAATTGGAGTCAAAACTTGGTCTATCAGTATCTAGCTAATCAAGATAAACACACAATTTCAAATTCAGAAAAGATAGTCCTGTGGCTAAGAACTCCAAATAATTAATAAAGAATAATCTGTATGGTGGCCATTGTGAAATCACCATGAAAATCGAATCATAATTAGTTCACAATGTTAAATTCAGGATCATAGGAATTTGTAAATCCTGTACTACCTGGCTTTGCACTCAGTAGAAGTAACTGCAGGACAATGGTCACACATTCTTTCAGTGCTGCAGCAGTAGAGAGCCAGTAGCAGATATGGTGTGTTTAAAAAGAAAATTGTGAACAATCCAAGTTGGCCGTCAAAATCCAAGATGGCCGCTAACATATCTGAATTCCATCTCCTGTGACCTAGATATTGCTTAGAATACTATTGTAACACTGCTCACCCCCCCCCCCCTAAAATTAGTCCCAAGGAATTCCATGATTCTGTTGGTTTGTTGCTAATAGCTGGTTGCCTATCAATGACTGTTCTTATTGTTTGTCTTCCTAACAACAGAATTTTCCATGGACCTGAGGTTGATTATAATCATACCTCCCCCCCCAATTTGAACACAAGGAATTCCAATAATCTACTGGTGACTCTGGAGTCCCTTTCAGCAGCTCTCGGCACCCTCCAAGTTGGTCTTGGGGCCCTCCCAGAGGCTCTGGGAACCCTCTCAGTGGCTCGGGGGACCCTTCCAGCAGCTCGGGGGACCCTTCCAGTAGCTCTGGGGACCCGCTTAGTTGCTCTAGGGACCCCTTCAGTGTCAGTGTTCAGTGCAGATTGTGCTCGCACCTCGGGTGGCTACCGGTGCATCAATGCTGATTCTGTGAACACCCCTAGTCCTGCAAACATACATGCCCGCTCTGGGTATGCATAACCTGGCATAAGTAAATTCTCACTGGCTCTTTGCTGGTACCAAGGACCATTCCTCCACCTGTAACAGGGATAACTAGACCATCTTGTCCTATACCTGAGGCAACTTGATCATCTTCCCCTATACCAGGGATGATTAGATCATCTTCCCCTGTACCAAAGATGGCTTTTGGGATTACTACACTAGGCAAAATGATAGCATGGAAGAATAGTACAAAGTGTGACCATTATCCTATAGTTACTGTACTGAGTGCAATAGGAGTACAGGATTCACTGAATCTTTGATCCTGAATTCACACTTGTGAACCTCATAAATGTACTTTTTGACCTTTTATTTGAGTCTCTAAGTTAATTAGAAGCAAATATAGCCATTTATTTCAGTTTTCAGCAATTTTCAGTTGGTCATCTTGGACTTCTCAAATTGCTTAAGGGTGAGAGCTCCACATCCCACCTGGATATTTTGACCTACACTGTAAAAAAAATGTCTCCAAAATGACGTTGAATCACCGGCAACTTTTGGGACATGACTTTCACCATTTTTTGAACGGAATCACTGTTAATTTTACGTAGAATCACCGTAAATTTTACGTTGAATCACCGTTAATTTTATGTAGAATCACCATTAATAGATTCAGAGTATTCAAATATACAGATATTATTTGATAAGCCTCACAGGGAGTCTGATTATGGTGACGTTAGTTACTGTAGTATACATTGACTTTGTCCTTATCCTATACACCACACTGGCGATCTGACTTGCCTACTAGCCCTGGCCTATACAAGAGGTTTTACACTATAGGATTGATACAAGGCAGAGTTTCCAGAGGTGAGGATATATGCATAGTATGTTACCACAAAATAGGTGTATAGATCCATACAGCTGCTTTCTTCTGGATATTATCAAGTGATCAGGGTATTTTGTCAAAACTATCACAAGATTGAATTGTTAAATGTCAAACATATAAATTGATTGAAAATTACCATTAGTTCAACATGTATACTCCACTTCAAGGGCTCACACTCTCCAGAAAAATCTTCTTACAAACCAGGCCACCTATCTATGGCAAGATCCACTATATGTGGCTCCCTCTGGGATTTGTTATTAGAGGCTGAATTAACGTTGAATCATTGTAATCCAAACCAGGTAAGCATTTAACAAGGATCCACTGTGAAATGGCTGATATTTACGATGCTTCATTGTATTCCAAATAACGGTGAATCAGCGTTAAATTTTACAGAGTGAATCTGTAAAAAGTACATCTATTTTTTACAGTGTAGACCACATGGATGTATAATCAGCAGAGAAAAAAAACGTTAACATACGAAATGAGGTCACCCCCTCCGGCTTCCAGACTACTGTGAGGGTCAATTGATTAGCCTGTGATCCAGTGGTATCTTTAATACCCTGCCTAAATATGTCTGCTTCACCCCCAAGAACAGGGTCTCTAGTGTTTTCTGGGGGATATATCATGCACCATGATCAATTATGCTTATCAGCTATATCAGATTCAACAGACCTCAATACAATAATATCTATCAACTGCTCAAAGTTAGATAATTACCGGATCTCCAAAAAAAATACAATGTCAACTGAACTGGGTGAATTCCCCTGTCTCATGCATATACCTTCTTTTAGAATGTAATATCCAACGCAAAGAGGAGAGTGTATTGTTGTTGTAACAGTGATTGATAGCCACATGCTTTAATATTACAGCAACTTGGATTTGCCTAAGTTATGCTGAGCTGGACACCAAGACTTGTGCCCTTCATTTTATAATTTCACCACGAGGTGTCCTTGTAATGGTGTTCATCCCCCATTGCTGCACACTGAGTTATCATCCTACATGTGGCTGAAGGCTGTTGTGAAGGAAAATGCATGATACTTCGATCTCACCTTTTCTGTGTACAATATATCCATGGCTTTTAATTTAACCAGATATACTTAGATTTTCCTGGATCTAGCATTAATTGAAACCTGCATTTAGTATGCACGCACAGGGGCCATGCACCACTTGCTGTATGAAACTCCCTTAGGGAACTTATATATTCATGCACATATCCTCCTAAAACTAATGGCTATATGCTATTAGCAAATCATGTAGCATACTAAGGGTTCATTATGACAGTAAACTAGATACTTTAGATAGTAGAATGTAAAAGTAATATCTTTTCTTCAGAATGATGAGGGCACATTGAAGGTAAATTGAGCCATTTCATAAATAATGGCGATAATACCATATGTACAATAGAGAATTTGCCTTACATTGGAGATCTGATGCCAAGTTTGTATTCCTAGAGCAGAGAAACTAGAAGGACAGAAGCTATCCCACAACTGCCTTTTGAAAATACCAAAAGTATCATGGAGTCAGCACCTCTGAGATCTGAAGGGAGGCATGGGGATGCCTGGGATAAGACCAGTAGGTGGGACACCAAGCTTGACTTTTTCATGGCTGCTATAAGTTCTACTATAGGCATGGGCAACTTATGGAGGTTCCCGTATATAGCATATAGGAATGGGGGAGGTAAGTTAAGTTTTTGTTCTGCTAGAGCTAACAAATTAATCCTAGGGGGACATATTTTCTAAATGTTCACAGGTTATTGCCTTGGATTAATGGTACTCACACTATTTATTCTCTCAAATATAATTCACCTACATCAAGAGAAAAGAAATGGTAGGGCATGTTGTTATTTTGATTTGCGTACATCAAATCAGAACAAGTAAACAGCAACTTGATAAGAAACAATGTTTCACTTAATCTACCTTTTACACTTCCAGGTGCTTTCCTGATACCCTACATGCTAATGACAATAATAATCGGGTTTCCACTCCTCACATTGGAGCTAGCACTTGGACAGTATGGACGTAAAGGGCTGGTCGGAATTTGGAACCTCTGTCCGTTATTTCAAGGTAATAGTCCAAGCAATATGTGAAAAATGTGTGATTTTTTTTCATAACAGAGAGAAACATCTTATGCTTGTACTTTATACCCATACTATAGATTTGAGAGGTGGGGGCAACTGAGAAAACCCATTGTTATGGCTGTGAAAGCCAGTTTCATTTGGCCATTGCCAAAATATATGTTTCCTTTATTAACATTGAGACTAAATACAGAAGTACAACAGCTAATGCTTCTATACATATATGTTTAGGGTCACAGAATATTACTCTGCAATGAGCAATGACATGATATGCCTAGTTTGATCATGGTGGCTATTTTTGTTCAGCTATTACCAAAGAGTGTACTGTCTTCAATTACTTCACAACTAAAAGGGATATTGCAAAAAGCTAAGGTGCTTATACCCAAATTTTTAGGTTTAATTAATAATATTATACCATCAGAAAATATTTGCTATACTTAGTTTCACCAGAACAAAATACTGTTTCTGATTGCCCATTGCCAAGAAAATCAGTAAATATTCAAATATGTCAGTGTCAAAAATCCAGTGCTCATGATAACCCCCCACAGTAACATAGTGCTTGTTTATTCCTGGTTTTCTACATTAGCATGCTCACAGGCAGCACATTATTCATGGAAAAAGACAAAGAAAATGAAAAAAGGAATGGAGAAAAAACGAGGGAAAGAAAAAGAGAAAAGGAAATGGTACCACATAATATATGTGACACAATCTGCCAAAAGGGACCTTAGTACAATGTACAATAAGGTCCCTTTTCCCAGTACCTATCACATATGGTAGCCTATTTCAGTGTAGTGTACATTACATGTTGGTTTAGGGGAGACTAAGAGTTCCTAGTGGGGAGAGGGCTGTGGACCTTATCCCTTTCGCATTACCCTATGAGTTATGCATATGACTGGAATATTGCCCCCTTTCATCACATTTTGATGCGCCCCCCTCCCCTGCCCACCCAGATAAATAGGTTGAGAGCAGCTGGTGTGTGAGAGGAGAGAAATGGGGACAAGTTTGAAATAGTACATGGAGAAGCTGCACGTAGTGAGACCGAGGGGAGAAGTATGGTAAAAGGGTCCGAGCCTTTTACAATCTCCCATCCTCTGGACGTCCTTCCATTTCCTTAGGACTAAAGGTTTCATTCTTGGAACCAAAGTCCCAAGAACTTACACAGATCTAGAAGATGTGTGCCCCTTTCATTCTCAGACACAAAAAAGGCATAGATGTTCATCATAACAGGCGTAGGCTGGGGGATTTATCTGTAACATATTTACACATTGATGTTTATCCTTGTAGGTATAGGTTGGAGTACATGCATCATGGACCTGCTATTTAACACCTACTACTGCATGCTGATGGCATACTCTATTTACTACATGGCTGCCTCCTTCTCCACCACCCTGCCCTGGACAACTTGTGGCAATGCTTGGAACACGGCCAGTAAGTGCCCACACTAAGGTTTCCAAATAACAATCCGGGACATTTTCCATTACAGGTATATTAGCCCACAGGGGAGTTTCTCCCAGCAAGGGGAAATCTTCCCTTACTTAGTGCGGCCCCCAGTTCGGCCTCCTGCCCTTGTCTCTGTACAGATAAGGGCCACTAGGAGAGATAAGGGCTGCCGCCAGTCCGCCCTACCAAGGGGGAATCTCCCAATGCAGTATCTTATACAGGTGTGGTGCATGGTAAGGGAGGGGTAAGAGTGGAGGGGAGTCTGCATATAGATGTACCTTATTTAGGCTATATTTTGACATTTGAATCATTATATCTAGAGAAATACAAGATTGTGGCTGTGTCTCACGACCTTGGGAAAATGTTTTTGTCTCTGATCAGGTGCCGTCTCTGACCGGGTGCCATCTCTGACCGGCTGCCGTCTCTGACCAGGGGTCAGAAAAAGTTTTTTTTTAAAGAATTATACTCATTTATATATAAGGATTTGGAAAAACGTTACGACGGTTATTATATAATCATAGTTATAATTATAATTAGCCTTCTGCTGTTAGTATTTTGACCTTATCAAGCCAAGCCGGTCAGAGACGGCACCTGGTCAGAGACGGCACCTGGTCAGAGACGGCACCTGGTCAGAGATGGCACCTGGTCAGAGACAAAAACATTGTCCCAAGGTCGTGAGACACAGCCTTGTTCTAAACATCCATTCACATAATATATTTAGCTAATGATTTTTTCGACCTGTAGATGGGTTAATCTTTTTCAGCAACTCATGGTAAGATAACAGCAAATTAGATTTTTTGATTGAACCTAAAATGAAAGGCTAATCGACCCAATTTCAAGGGAAGAAACCCCCTCACCCTACTTTCTCCCTTCAAGATATTAAAGGCAGGATTTCCCCAACCTGATTTAAAAGTATAATTACATGATTATTAATGGAAAAGAGAACAACATTTTGAGGGACATTGATGGACTATATTTTTTGAGGCTGAAAACACAAGAGTGTTTAATTGATGATGAATTGTATTTGCTCATGCTTCAGACTGTGTAGATGATGCTATGGTGTGTCCTCTGTTGGGAGGTAACTGGGTCAATGAGTCTTGTGTACCTGGCTACAATGTCACTGACAACATCACAGGGATCACTGCCATGCACACATATGCACCTACCACCCTGCCCAGTGAGGAATACTTCAAGTAATGTCATTTACACTTGAACAAAATCATATATAGTAGGCCTAAGCAGAATACTTTAAAATCTCATATAGGACAAGATAGCCTAATGAATTAAGGGAAACTTACTTTATTTCTTGTAAAAACGCTCCAAAAAAAAGTGTTTGCAACACTATTTTTAGGTCATTTTCAAGAAAAAATGTGAAATATGACAGAAATATCTATAAGTTAATCTTTTTCAGGTTTCTAGTGTTGAGACCTAATAATATTGCCATTTTAGTCATTAATTGCCATAAATATGAAACAATTACCCCCCCCCCCCCCCCCCCAAAAAAAAAAATACAATATGGGTGCGAAATTATGGGTGCAAAACCTTTTTCTGTTTTTGTTTTAAGGGTAATTCAAATTGCTTCCAAGTATTATATACCCTGTTGTAGTATAGAATTGGCAGTAGTAGGACTGTCTGGGCAAACAAAGTGCAGGGGTCACACTTGGAGGATTTGAGGGCATGCCCCAAACCAGACAATTTGGAATTTATAACCTTGAAAAGGTGCATTGTTATGAACTTGGCACACAATTTATCAAAAAGTCTGATCTACATCTAGCCTCTATCATTTGGTTCGGGATTTTTTTTAAGGGAGACATTCATTGGCAAAACTACTTTGGTCATCTGAAGGTGTGTCTCCCCCCACCTACAAAACATTTGAGAGGGAGGGATTCAAAGAAGGGGTGGGGTTGGAGAGCTTAACCCAACATACTATGAAGTCACATATAAAGTTGCAAAAAAGGGTACAGCTGGCTTGGTACCAGCGAGCACAATCTAGAGGCCAAATGGTTTATTTCGGTGGGTTCTGAGAGCTGTACAGATTTATTTGCAGCCACCAGTCAGGGGTTGTTCTAGTTGTTGTTTTTCTTTTTTTTCAACAGGAAAGGTTTGATTCCCCACTTGTCTTTCTTCCCTTTCCTTCCAACTGCCAGGGCATTGAAGGGGACCTTGAGGAGAGGAGAGTGAACATGGGATGGAATCTGAGGATGGGGGGTATTGGAAGTGTATGGTACGGGAGGGACCACGTCCCCCCTCTATCCTCAACACAGCCTGCAGCATGCCCCCCCAACGTGAGAAGATGAATCGGGGGGGGGGGGGGGGCAGGAGCTTATGATAACCTTTTTGTCATAAAACAATCTTTTACACAAATCTAATTACCAGCAGTCGTAGATCCAATCATAGTAACTTATACACTCCTGTGACTCATAGGGGGCCAAGCAGAGGGATGAAGCCGGTAGCCTGGGGCCCAGTAGGAGGGGTGGGAGCCTGAGGGAAAGGGGTGGATGTCCAGAAGGACCTTATGTCTCAGGGCTATGTGTTAGAGGAGAGCCAGAAGGAGAATAAGGGGGACCTGCCCCGGGGAAATTTGGAATTAAAGCTGGTTTCAGAATGTATATGAAATATAACAAATATTTCAGCATGTTCTGTCAAAATCACTTCTCAAACATGAGTTTGTTTGTACTTATAGTATGCATAAACACCCAAGGCATTCGATGTTAATGGTATATTCTAGGCTTCTTTCTGTACACTCTTGCATTTTGAGTTAGCCTAGTTCTTTATAGTTAGCCTAATACATGCAACATGATCCTTTTAATAGGTTCCTTCTCAATTATGCAGTTGGCTCTTCTTCTGTTATGCTTTACATTCACTATGTTATATCTCCATTCCAATATGACCAATGTACGTCACATAAGGGTCCTAAACAGGCACTGAGTGGTCATTTTATACCTTCATAGGTTCATCTATCCCTTTCACCAGTCATGTATTTGTAGTTACCCTAGTAATGTTGTGGAGGCCAATGTAGTTCGCCTAGTCATCCATATCATAAAATCCTTTGTTCCTGCCCTTACAGACCACTAAACCCTAAAACCATTAGTGCACTATATATTACATGGCCATAGCCTGCAACACATAACTTTACAACTCCCTATAAATTCTGTGCAATCACCTAATGTAGTTTTGCTTACAAATATAACTACCAACCATAAGTGGTGAGCTGAACATTGACTGTTCCTACATTGGTTGCTAGATGGGGCAAAGTTATCCTTATCATAGCTTGTGTGCAAAGGGATATTGGTGTTTATTATTTCAGGAAGCTCTAATGCATCAATCTATTGTATCGTTTCAGTTACCATATACTAGGCCTGTCTAGTGGTTTAGATGACATTGGTGTAGTGCAGTGGCCTCTAGCTCTGTGTCTGCTCCTAGCCTGGATCCTGGTTGTGCTAGGACTGAGCATGGGAACTAAGTCATGGGGGAAGGTAAAAAAAATAAATTTATAGCTTAAAACACAAAATAACATTGCTTTCTATTTATTAATAAAATAATATAAATCCTGCTGTCTTTAATAAGTAACGTAACAAACAAACAGAATAGGTTTGGGTGTTTTTAATCTTGAGCCAACTAGATGAACCTTGGCCCTTATAAGGACCTAACTTTATTGTTCATCTCCAAAATGAAAATAAACAATGATGTGTACCGGTACCAGATTGGTCACCCACCACACCACCAACGATCCGCTCAGTCTCAGTACCGGTAAGGCTATGGCTACTGCTGCTTTCTCCCCAGCTAAGTATGTACTCCCCTCACCAGGTGGAGCCATTGTCACAGGAAACCACCGGATAACATAATTAATAATGAATCAGTGTATGTAGGTCCATGTATTTATCGCCGTATGAGCCGGTGTCTTTTACCATCAGATGTTGCAAATTATATTTGTTCTATTGTGGGTTATTTCATAGGCCAAGGAGGCTTTAACAATCATAATGAAATAAAACTAATCCCAATTCTGAAAAATGCTAGTTTGCAGTGTATAATATCAGTTAGATTGTAGTTTCCTTATGACATGATATTGGTTCTCTTCAGTTGAGTTATGTGACAACACTGCTGCCATATATTGTGATGTCAGCTCTGCTGATACAAGTATGTATGGAGCCAGGTGCTAAAGAAGGCATCCTCTACTTCATCACTCCTGTATGGAACAGACTGGGAAATGCAAGGGTAATGTTTTGAAGACTAGCAGTTGTTCGGAAGCTAGATAAGACTTCAGTACATGAATAAATGTCACTTGTATGTGTAGTCTACAATGTCCACTCAACATCAGTCCACTCAATCTTATGATCTTAATTTATCGATTTATTTTTATTTTAAAGTGTTATATTTTAAAGTCTTTTGCAAGTTGATATAAAATTTAAGCATGGTAGAAAAAGAATCTCTACACTATGTACCATACAAAGACAGTACTTGTGAGGTATTTGCTTTCACACTTGATATCATTTGTGCACTGCCCAATGTCTTTCACCATTTGTCTTACTGCGTTTCTTCCCCAGGTGTGGGCTGATGCGGCCACCCAGGTGTTTTTCTCTGTGGGCTGTGGTACTGGGAACTTCATCACGATGGGCAGACACAACCAGTTCAAGAACAACCCCATTATGTAAGTGTTATGTACCCGCACTATATCAGTATAGTCATATCCCATACACAACTTAGTCACCAATATAACCTATTAGAGCAGGGGTGTAAACTATGACCAAATCAATCAATAAAACAATATAAAGCCACTTGTGGATCCGTGGTGTACAATGTCTCATATACAAATCGCGTGGCGTTTTACATTAGTATTGTATTGTGTTCCCTAAATATCCATACTACCCTCAATATAAAAGGTCCTCATGAGTGTTCTCCTGGCATTAAAAAAAGATTTAAAATAAAGATTTCCATCACAGATGCCTCAACACATTTTATGCCTCTTCACCATATATGTAAGCTTTTATTTAGATTCTAACACATTATACCCTCTACAGCATATATTTCTATAACCTGTATTGGGGTATATTGATGGACTGTCAACAACATTTGCATTGATAGACATCCTATGAGCATTGTGCAAACTGTATTTTTATACTGATGAGGCGTCTGTGACAGTAACTGAGGGCTGTGTCTCACAAACATCGGCCAATGTTTTCGTCTATGACTGGTCGCTGACCGGTTGCAATCTATGACCAGGTGCAATCTATGACCGGCATGGAAGAAAAAAGCTTATTTAAGGCGAATGTACATAGAAATGGTTGAAAAAGTGAATCGATGTATTTATACTTTAAGATACTAATTTTATAGTTTCTAAACTTATATTTCTATTTAAAGGCATACAGAATAGAAAAGTCCATGTTATAAGATCCTAGATATCACTTTATGAGTAGCATCAATTTAAAACACCTACATTGTCGAAACGAAGGGGAAATAATGACAGCCATCAAGTCATATATATTGAACCTGGTCATAGATTGCACCCGGTCATAGGTTGCACCCTGTCATAGACAAAAACATTGGCCCGTGTTCATGAGACAGAGCCTGAGATGTCTGTGACTGTGATGTTGGAAAACACAAATTGGTCCTGACCCTTGAAATATGGATCACTGGTGGCATATCCTGTCTGAAATGAGTAAAATAGTTGTTCATCTATCACTGTGTGTAGTTTAGTTATGATCCAATATGATTAAGGTTATACTCTGGTCACTCTTAAAACAAATCCTTGAAAACCTTCTCTTAAGATTAATGTCATGGTTAATTTTTTCTAAAGTGTAGCAGACTCATTGCCAACTAAAAAAGCTAACCGTTTACTATGTATTAAATTGATTTTGGAATTGTGGTTTCGATTTGAAATACAATATATTTTCCTAATACGAAGTTTGTACTCTCCTGTATAATATCATCAGAGAGCCTTGTATTTGAAAAAAAGTTATTGACCAAAAGCTCATGTTTAATATGTTTTAGACTTATGCAGTCATTTAGATGAAGCAATGAAAAAGAAATACCTCGTCATCAATGTTGAGCAGTCTCATGGCGTCAGAGTATGCAGCTTAGTTCAACTTCATAAATATGTGCAAAATATTGGCAAATGTACAATTTTTTAAACACTAATCATGAGTCCTACATATTTTTCTAGTGATGCTGGCATCCTGGTTGTTGGCGATTTCGTAACCAGTATCTTTTGTGGATTGATCATCTTCGCAATTCTTGGACAAATGTCCTCCCAAATCAATGTCCCAATTGATGATGTTGTTACTGGAGGTAATGCAATGTTATGTTGTGGTTTGATATAAACCTTTGACAAGGGCGGTTCATATGATGTGGTTTCTGTTTTGAATATCACCAGTTCCCTGTGTGAAAGAATTCTCTGAAGTCACAACATGAACCCCTATGCTTATGATATGTTAAATCTATGTTACTGACACATATTCAGTTTCTGCATATAGGAAGGTCCAGGATGATGTTGAGCATTTGTCACAATGGTGACAATTCAACAAGCTCACAATGAATACTAAAAAGATTCAATCATGAAATTTGGCAGTAAAAAAATTCTCAACTCCAAGAATCAATCCTAAACAACGGACAGGTAGACTCTGTTTAACATTGCCTCTTTAAAGTTGGGCCAACAGTTGAACTTTGATGGGCAAATAAACTAAATCAGAGCTAAAGTAGCGGTGAGAACATTTTTGATGGATTGATAAATCGGATGCAAATTGTTATTCCTAGACTATTTTTCATAGATCCCCTTTTAAGGGTACTCAATACAATCTAACTGACTGTAGATCGACCAATTTTTTCTTTCCTAATGACTGTTCGGGATGATAGCCTGATGCACAAATAATATTTTTCTTCATTATTTTACACAGAAAAAATCTGCCAAATATCTCCAAAAAAATGCAGGCATACATTTAAATGACCATTTAAATGATCATTGTTGAAATATTGAAAACAAGAAAATAGGGTGTCATCAGAAACTTAATAAAACATAAAAACATATCAGTCTATAGTCACATATCATAATAGGGCTCCTGCGCTGATTGTTCTATCATCGCTAAAATCATGATGGTTTGCATGTCAATACTAGTCTCCCTTCTGTCTTGCAAATTGTCCATGTTTAAGCTCTGCAAAAATGTCCAAATTTAATGAAAAAATACATACAATTCAAGGGCCTAATACGTACCTGCATTGCAATTGTGCCTTCATGTACCCTAGGGACTAACTAATGCATAAAAGTTGTCCCTTGTGCATGTGTCATAGCTTTACTCTGTATACCCCATCTATTCATACACTTGCTCTATTTAGGTCCCGGTTTAGCCTTCGTTGTGTACCCACATGCTGTGACGTATCTACCAGTGCCACAGCTGTGGTCTGTGCTGTTCTTCTTCATGCTGATAAACTTGGGTCTAGGATCTTCTGTAAGTATCATTTCTATTTATCAATGCAGGTAGTCTACATTGCCATATGATCCCTGCACATGAAGGGTAGCACACTGGGTGCTAAATGGGCAGGGCTGAGACCAAAATGCTTCTGGGACAGGTCATGTGACATCTACTACTCTCCGTACATTGGCAAAATACTCAAATGGTTGGGATGAGAGGGCAGGACTGCTTTCACGCACCCTCTGTGCATAGGTCCATACATGTTTGGTACTTTTCCCAACACTAGAAGAGTAACATGGATAGCGAAAGCTGGCCTCAGGTGTAGGGGGGTTGAAACAAACCAAAGCTGGTTTCATATTGGTCCGAAGTCATCAAAAGTTTGGTGTTCCCTATTTAAATCCCTTTGTCTTTTTTGCAAAAGATCGATCAACACTAGAAAGGATCTGGGTAAAGGACAGTTTATTCACTGAAACAACAGCCCATTATAGCGCATGGCCCTTCTTCATACTGTGCAGAGGAAATGTTGATATTGTTAATATTAATGTTGGTATGAAAATAATTCAATTTTGTATAACTGCCAACTCTTTTACTATGGGAACAACTTTTTTTGGCTGTATTTATCACGACTATGTCCTCAGCCTAGATATAGCATACTACATCTATAGTACATTAGAGATTTAGAGGGCATGCACAAGGATAATGTAGCATCAGAAGAGGTTTTACAGTAGACCATAGTAAAACTTCCGGCAGTTATGTAAAAGTGTTGGCAGTTACGTGGATGTTGTGCCCCCTTTTCCCACTACACGGAAGCAAGGGGTAAGACTGCAAATCCTATCCAGATTGAATGAACATATATATCTGCCATGGGTAAATGGCTCAAACCTCTGACCTATGTTGTTTTGGCTATTTCTGGCCCTTTTCAGGCTTATAGCCCTACAGAATAACCAGTTTTGCACCATTTTTTTCAAAAATTTGGTATATGTGAGAAAACATCCCAAACATTCAGGATTTTTCTTTTTTTCGTGTATTGGCCCAATATTATTTGTTTTTAGGCCCTCCAAAGGCCCAAAAACCCTTAAAAACGTCTAAAACCCTTTAAATGACACATTTTACATGTCTCCCATGTCTACTAAGACAGTAACAGCCTATCCCTAATATCATTTTCTATTGGGCCTATGGTATAGTCAATTGATTCACAAGGATTTCACTAGATATGTACCGTATTTTATTCTCCACAGCCATTTAAGTGTATATTGTCAGCAAAATTTTCAAATGTCCTTTCATTTTGATACCACTATACAGTAAATAAACAAGATCCAAACAGTATCCCTTGTACCCCAGATCTTGAGGTAACTATTGTGTCTTTTGCCAGAAAAGAGAAATTTTGAAAAAAATCTAATATTCCAGCCTCCAGGACCAAATGTGTATTGTGATACTTATTTTGGTCTCGGAGTCACCCTCTTATTTTAGTCTCGGAGTCACTCGCCTTGCTGATAATAGTAAAACCCACACAGAATTGTTAATATCCTATATATTTTAGTTATCTTTAGTGCCACTGCTTCCTATCCACCCCCTCTAGTGCTCTAAACCAGAAATCTGATGATTCCACTAATTTAACCTACATTTATACAATATTTTATTTCGGTCCCGGAGTCACCCGGGTGACTCCGAGACCGAAATAAAGTGAAATAGCCGCTTTTTAGGCCAGTACTGTGCCAAGTAGGTTCAACGAAGGATCCTAATGGTCCATATTTCCTAAAGTATATACCACCAGGATATTGTTATATATAGTGATTTTGACAACTAACTAAACCATTTTGAGTGAACTAGGGTAAAATGAGAGTATGTTGTTAAAATTTTAATATTTTGGATAAATCTTCAATATTCATCGAGCTGTATCTCAAAAACTATTTTTCTGAGGGTATCCATTCTTGGTATGCCTTAAGATAAATGTTGTCCCAGTTTGTAAACAAAGTTATTAGTTGCTGTTATGTACTTTAAGACATTATGTACATAATCACCTTATTTTGGTCTCGGAGTCACCCGAAAACGGACAATCGAGTTCGTGAGGCAATAAAAAATGAACCGCTAGGGTTAGAGATGTATCAAAAAGTGTTCCAAGGAGCCGAGATATATACCTTTCAATAATATGAACTTGTTCAAATATATTAAGAACTTTCTGATTTGTCCTTCCTCTATCCTAAAACAACATAACTCAGGAGTTTGAGCCAAATATGGCTTAGAAATGATAGGTTAGGAGTATTTCTAAATTCATAAAGGAAAAACTGCCATAATTCTTTTGGACCTGGGATGGTGACTTTGCGGAGCCAAATAAAAGTGATAGGGGGAGGGCTCTAGGCTGCAAAATTTCTTCACTTTTGGCCGAAATTAGTGGTCATTACTCCTCTTCCTTGTGTGTTTTGAATGTGGGTGTGCTCCCTTCTACAGGAAATCGTTTGCGGTGCCGAAAACGGGCGCAAACTTTTGCAGCATATAAGTGTTTGGGTCTACTGTCGTAATTTTGGGTTTTCATTACTGACTTTCTCAATTCATGGTCATGCACCCCCACCAACTGTACAGAAGCAATATTAGGCTGTAAATGTTACCAAAATGGAGGAATACATACATCCCATGGAAACTCTTGAAAATTTGAGGTAAAACATATATACCTTATAGACTGAGTGGTTTGGGATAGGTTGCAATAGGAACACCGATTTTGTATTTTTTTCCACTTTGAGGGGCCATAACTCAATAAATTTTGGTCTTTTATGGCTGTTGGAAGGTGATAAAGCCTAAAAGACCACCAGTTGGTTCGTGTATTGGTGGTCTGACTCAATTTATTTATTCGTGGCAATAGATACCCACACTGGCCAACATCTTGGGCTCCCTAACAGAGGAGATAGAACTGCTGAGCACCAAGAGGAACCGCCTCATCACCCTCATCAGTCTGGCTGCTGTCTCCTTCCTCATTGGACTTGTCTACACCACTAATGTAAATATAGATAATTCAACTATAACTAACAGGATATCTGAGTTTACTTGAAAAAAAAAAGATCTCATGCTCTTTGTTTTAAGATTTAAATTTTGTACGACATGCCTATAATAACACGGCCAGAAATTACTTAATGCATATTTCCACTGTACCTAGTTCTGGCAGCTGGATGTTGACAGTAAATTCATAGACTGGGGGCCGACAAATATGAATTTGAAATTTGTTGCACCCCCAACAGAACAGGTATAACATGGTGTCAAATGAAGGGGAATCCCATGGCCATCACCTAAGAGTGTGTATCACGTTATAACTCTACAGACACATCAAGGAAAATGCTGGTTTCCATGGCAACTTGTAATTTTTCCATACCACAAGATAGTTCCTATTTCCCTGTTCCTATTTCCCTGTTCTTCTTCAGTATGGCTAGACCTGTAGATCTGCAAATGTATGATGAGATAGCCATGTGTATGCCCAATCAGTAATCAAACATGTGTCCCGTGATATCTGTATAAGACCTTTTTCCTTTCATCAGAAAAAATAATTGATAGTGTTTGCAGGATGTAGCATCTTGGCAAGAGGTTTACATAGGGATATGAAGCAGTGCCATAGACACTATCATTTTGTTCTATGTGTCTGTAGGGTTACAAGGTGATACATACTCTTAGGCGATAGCCATGGCATTCCCCTTTCATTTGATATCATGTTATGCTTGTTCCGTCAGGGGTGCAACTAAATCCCATTTCTAAGCCCATTTTGTCACATTGCACCCAAGTCTATCAATGTAAAGCCATGCGGCACCATGCAGTGGTGCAAAAGAATGGTAGTAGTTGTACATATATATGCATTGTTCCACTGCAACCACAACGAGGGCTTCAACTCTGAAATCACAAATCTCAGCCATCTGTGTCGCAATCCTGATACTAAACCCAACAGGAGAAAATGAACCAAATCACCCATACTTAGGTTTCATAATCCTTTACTCAACTATATATTCTAAGGAAATTCAGAATCATTGATATCCTTCACAGGGAGGTATATATGTATTGACTCTGATGGATTATTATGTCGGTCCTGTGTTTCTCCTTGTGGTTTGTCTGCTGGAAGTGGTGGTCGTCTCATGGATATATGGTCAGTTATATCAATAAACGCAAATAAGCAATGACAACATTATTTAAACTGAAGCTAAAACACCAGTTATTGAATAACTATATTCCCATGTACTATGTGTAGTATTATCCTAGTACTAGGAATAAACACTTAATGATGCCACAATGTGACTCCAATATTTAAAGGATGTTCTTTTTTTTCAAAAACTCAAATAACAATTGACATTCACCAGGATCAGGCCAATTGCTGAGTCACCTGTCTTCCATGACTGGATGGTCCAAAAATTATCTTCAGTTCTTCACCGTCTTCTGGAGACTGATCAGTCCAATTACCCTCTTGGTAAATGCTAATTAATGACATGGCAGGCTCTCCAGCTTAATCTAGTGTTGTGGGGATGAGTGATCAACTAATTCAGGTTTTGATATGTTGTATAATATAATAATCATTGTTTCAAAGTTGTGAAGTAAAATCTTTACACCATGTTTCTTCTTTCAATGAGCTGACAATGTTTTTATTGATTTTATTTTCATGGGATGGGTAGGTTGCCTGTAAGCTCTTAGCAAATTGTGAAGGAATTGATTCCACTAAATACTATCTATATTTAATTTAACTTCATCACTAACACCCTAATAATCTTTTCACCCAGTGTGTGCTTGTGTCAATATCTCTGGACTGGTACTCTCCAAGTTATGGTGCTTACATATTCCCGGTGTGGGCGAATGTTGTGGGTTGGATGGTGACCGTTGCAGAGTTACTCCCTATCTCTTCATTCATCATCTACAGGCTCTGTATGACCAAGAACAGACAGGTTGGTTATAGTTTGCCCATTAAGGACCGCATAGGCCTTTAAGAAACAATACTCGTGACTGATTTGCAAACCTAAAGAGTGAGATTCCTTAAAGGCATAGTTAAAGTTACAGAGAATGAATTGTTTATGCATAGTTAAGGTGCAAATATTGGAGCAAACACAGTTACCTGTTGTCTTTAGTATGTTGTAGTAAACCCATGGCTTGACCCTGTGTTGCCCCCCAATGTATTACATAGTTAAGACCTTGCCCCATGGCCCCTTGAACTGATGTCACATTATCCATATATACCATATGTGAAATGATGTGTTTGTCACCCATTCTATGAATATATTAAACTATAAAATGCATTCGGTTGAGTAAAGTTCATCTTTCATTTGTACCATTAGGGAGTGGTCCTTTCAGAAGGCCAAAAAAAGGCATAGCCCCTCTCACAAGAAGGGAATAAACTAATGTCAGCCCTGCACAAGGAAATCCACTGTTATTACTGAATAACAACTCCCTGAAAAGAGTCATATATGACATGGCCTTGGAAAGGGAAGCTAAGTGTACACTAAATGCAAGTGCCTTTTGCGGATCGTGCCATAAATCATCTGACAATTAACTATTTTTTCTGTTCCAGGAGTTGGGTAACCTGATCCGCCCAACAGATGACTGGGGTGCTGAGGCCAGAGAGGAACTTATGAACCATCAACTTGAGCCAATAAAGGTTACAGTTAGCCAGGATTAAGGCAAATGATGAGGTCATTGGGACTCTGACCATGCTAAATACTCTCAGTTTGGAAAATAATGAGGTCTGTTTGTCCAAAACTAAAATGAGTTTCAGCCCTCTGTCAAAGCTTAAATAATCTTCCTTAAATCTTTTAACATAATATTCTAAATGTTTCTTAGGGGGGAGCTTATCGAAAATTTTTGTATTGTCCACAGTCCACACTTTTTCCTTGAGACAACCAGGGTGATTTCAGATCTAGATGCATCAGCTATACAATTATGATTCCTGCACAATACTGTTTCTGTTTTGATTTCATGTTATCTGACACTCTAGGCCAACAGAAAAATGTTAAATTTCGTGTCACGGGTAAAGATCTTTTAATTCATGACCCTCCAAGTGGAAAAGAGCCTAGAAATGGTGTTCCTTGCCATTTTTGCCTTTTCCCTGTCCCCGTATCAGCTGAAGCAATCACAACCATTTTTATTTCTTAGGTATATGTGCTATCTCGCTGAATCTGTCAGTTTGATCCAGAATTTCTCCCGAATTATCTTCTACTGCCCTTCCAGTGTAAAATTCAACTCATGTAAGGTCAGACACTTTTATTTTAAGAGCCTCAAATGGCACACTTAGAAACTCCACTGAATATTCTTTTTACATTCCATCTTAAGGAGCCTATTGGTAGTTAAGTGGAAAGAAAAATGAGAATGCGCTCATTTTTCACGAGCCCATACCCAAAGGAGTGATTTTGGAACAATGTGCAAGTGTAAATCCTCTATCATTCAAAAACACCACAAACTTATCAATTCTAAGCAAAGTATAACAATGGTTGGTACATCTTTGTTCATTCTTGACAGTGATATCAGCTTACATTTGCTTCTTTATCCGGATAGGGCTGTTTTCAAGTACTACTGTAAGGTCCGACTCTTTTATGATTTTTGGCTTTTAAGCAGCCACAGTATAAACTCACTTTCATCAGTGTTGTTCTTTGTGATTTTATGTAAACGGGGATAGCTTGCCATGGTAACCCATTAGAATGGTTTCTCAACAATAACTGTCAGTCACTATGTACAGTGTGTCACAACCCTGACAGCCTACCGGTAAACTTTTAGTGGTGAACTCAATGCTCAACTCTCCTATGCGTTCTTTCAATTAAATAGTAAAGCTTCACTTAAACCGCCAAAAAGTGGGCAGCAGAAACATAAACATGTGTTGGCTGAACCAGTAATAATCTGTAATTGAAATAAAGAATGATAGAAAAATGAATTTGTCATTGCCTTTCTGTCCTTTGGAAATTTATCTTTGATTTCAATTCTTACATGATTGGCTGAGAATTGATTTTATGTCTTATGTACATATCTATATCATGCCTGGTACCACCCTGTTTTTGACCTAGTTTTTGAGTCCTAGTCATTGGACCTGTTTAGGGCCTGATGAGAGAGGTGATGACAGAGCCAATAATACCTTTAAAATTAAAAGTTATTTCCATATTATTTTGTTGCCCCGAGTTTGATAGTGTCATTGATTAAAAGGGGACCATTTAATGGTCACCATCCAACCCACAACCAGTTCTGTGAAATCATTGTATAAGCAAGCAACACAAAATCCCATTTTTAAAATTTGAAAGTTAACTTTCCTATACAAATATAGGTTTCATGAAACAAGCCTGGAGTTTTTACTACAATCAATTGTGGGAGTTCCTATAATCATTTCCTTGTTTATGAGAAATAAAGACTTTAATGCTCCACACTTTATTCAGATTATGTCTCCTAGTTAGTGACCCTAGTGACCCTGCCCATCCTGCCTACCTCCCTCTACAAGTGGCCAGCGAGTGATTTTAATTGACCAGGGATCACAAGGACCGGCTTCTCATTCAGGGAGTATATATATAATGGCCATCTTACCATTCTTTGAGAACAATTCTTAAAGTGACAAATTACACACAGAATTTGATATATCTGGTGTCAAAGTGAGAAAGGTTGTTTGCAGTCAAAAGCTATTAGTGAATGTAGTAAGTGGTCTGGGGGGAGTCAAGTTGTAGCAGCAGTCAGATATGGACTGCTACTTAATCTTGTTGCCGCAGTTCACTGCCACACGCATGCCAGTTGTAAGGTCAGGAATGCCAGAGTTCAAATGTGAGAGGTAGGGTATAATGTCAAACGAGGCTGGGTGTCTGGCTATCAGATATGAACCGATGTTTACTCTAATGTAGCTTCTCATTTTGACGATGTACACACAGGGAGGACAGACTTTAAAGCTGCTATACCAGTTAACACACTCAAACATATATTTTTTTCATTTTTATCTCAGATGATTGCATAATCCGTTCCCTCTTATAATCAGCCATTACTCTTTGTAAAGAAATTCTTAATGTGTGCAATACGATACTCCAATTCCAACAATTATCAATATTCTGGTGGAGTTTGTAAATTTAGTATTGCAAAAGGACATCAGGTGGCAGCACTGAGTGGGCTCCTACCTGAAAAGGGTTCCATTTCTGATCTTACTAACAGAGTTTACTATTACAGATGATGCTACCTTGTTGATGTAATCAAGTACTGGGTAGAATGCTTGAAGAATTCTCTTCTTTCTGATCTATATATATATTGAAATTCAGCACATTTAAACGTCAGAAATTAGATTGAGGTTTTACCAGTACACTGCACTGAGGAAACTTTTTTGAATATGCAGAAAGTGAACTACATATAGATATCTGAGGTGGTATGGCAGCTTCAAGGGCCAAATAGATGTGAATGAAATGGTGTCTGGGTGCTAGTGATTAATAAAATGTAAACAGGACAAGACATCAGTAATCTGTTCTCGCTCAGAGGTCTATATAAAGCCAACATCAGGGAGCATCCATGCTGAGGCGGACCTGAGGTATGTGAATGTGGGTGGGAATGTGACGGGAATACAACTGCTGTTGAGTGGGGGAGGAACCAAGAGGTGTGTACAGTGTCACACAAGCTCAGCAGGCAGGATTGCTACTATATCATTCTTACCATGAAAAAATGGCTGAACGGGGCAACCCACAATATGGTCTGTTGTTATTCTACTCTCTGATTACCTGTTGCAATTCACCATGTTTTTAGAATGATTCTGTATATTACACTAATGAAGGTAGAAAGAAAAAGTCTAATGAAATACTATGGACAAAATAGGCTGGGAGAGTCAATTGATTAGCCTTTGATCCAGTGGTGTCTATAATACCAGCATAAACATGTTGGTTAAACACTCCCAATTGCTCAAGATAATCCAGAATTGATGGGTCGTTATAAATCATTAAATATCTCATAAATATTCATGTAGTAGCGTGCAGAGAACCCCTTGGTTTGGCAGAGAAGTTTGCATGTGGGTAGTGCAATTATTAGAAGAGGCTGCCCTCATCTTCTGAAGAACCTCCTTCAGAGGCTCCTGGCCTCCCCAATCACAGCATGAATGGGGGCCCTTAGGACCTTGTTGTTGTAACTGACCTTCAAATGACACGTCTCATCAAGTAAGAAAGTGGCTTTAAAATGCCAGAGTTGTCATTGAAAAAAGAAGGGAAGCATGAAATTCCATTAATTAAAACTCTTATGGTCAGCATACTGCCTTTATTCGGGATGTGGTTGTTTTCTTGCGTATTGCAGGAATCTCACTCACTAAAGGAAACCAAAAGGTGTGCAGCTCTCATATAATAAGGTATTTATTAGTACATTAGGCATTCACTTTTCAAAATAGCCTCGAAAGTTTCTTTCTAATGTGATTATGCTAATATCTAAAACCATATACTGTGAAATCTCCATATCCAATATAACGGCCAAAGGAACAACCAAAGTGTTACATTGTTGAAATATTATCTCATCATGCTGTGGTAATGAGGAGCAACGAAATTCATGAAGGTGAGTTGAACAAATAGAGCAAGAGTGAGTAGTATAGTATGTATCGGAACGGGACTATAGTTAAGTACTGTTTATTACTCAATCGACATGCAGCCAATCAGAGGCCTCCATTTGGTCACGTGACCGGAAGTGACCTACTTAGGGGATTAGTGGTGACGTCACGTGACCTAGTTAGCCAATCAGAGGCCTCCATTTGGTCACGTGACCGGAAGTGACCTACTTAGGGGATTAGCGGTGCATTCTGGGTAACCCTGCAGCCAATCAGAGGCCTCCATTGGGTGACCGGAAGTGACCTACTTAGGGGATGGTGCATTCTGGGTAACCTACTGACCTACTTAGGGGACCGGAAGTGACGTCATATGACCTAATTTAGGATCACGTGATCGGAAGTGACCTGATGAGTCACGTGACCGGAAGTGACGTCACACGACTTAATGGCCAATCGGAAGCGACCTGATTGATCACGTGACCGGAAGAAGAAGAAGTTTTTTTTTTGTTTAGGATCCCGTGACTGGAAGCGACGTCGTCACATGAGTGACGCTTTAAGAGACTGCGCGACTTACTAGTAAAAGAAGCCGTATGATAATAAAAACACAACAATATTTTCTTTTAATTTTTTTATATTTTTTTTTCAATCTTGATAAACACTCTATTTTTGAAAAGATGCACACGCTTATTTTTTTTTTTTTTTTTTTCATATCTCTAAAGGACTCGTTGTCACACCGTCAGAATGCACGCGACGCTTATAATACAAGTAGCGCACGCCGTCTTTCTCTATGGTGTAGGTGACCATTTTGTTTCGCACCACTTTGAAATTTCTATTTACAGCAATGAGAGTTTTTCGTTGGCGAAGAACATCCAAGAAGGCGTCTGGTTCCTGGGGGTTTTGTTTCTTCTGTACGCCTTTTGCACTCCATTTTTTGGATTTTCTTTCACCGGTGTCGCTGACTCGATCGTAGCAAATGTAAGTCTTAGGGTTGAGACTTAGGATCCCGTCACCTTCCCACTCCGCTTTCATGAGCCCCGAAGTTCTCAGATCGTGAAGGTACCGTCTCTCACAACATCCGCCGGGCGGCGCACACCATTCTCGCACTCTTTCCGTTTTTGTCTTCACGAAAAGCTCTAAGTGCTCGTCGCACACCGCTGTCGGAAGCCACTTTCGTTTCTCTCTGAAGTACGTCTCTCTCAGGCGAGGTTTCACTAGGTCATCCAACGTGGCACCGCTGAGAGCCATGTAAAGACTGTCGGTGTCCATTTGACAAAGGGCATAATCGCGCCGATCGACGAATCTATCCAAGAAGTCGTATGTGAACTCTAACATTTTCAACTTCGCGTACTGGTATACCATGAACCCTATCTGAATAGGGAGGTTGTTCTTGACCGTTTTCGGTTGTAGTTCGACTTCAAACAGATCGGAAGTCAACTCGGACGCCTTTTTGAAGCGCCACGAATTGGCCAATAGTTCGAACTTCCGACTGTCAGTGTATCTCACCGCCGTGTGTTTTTCTTTGTTGCAGATTGTTTTACCGTACGTAGCGTTTCCCATTAACTTGTAACAGTCTGACAGAATTTTCTCGTTCTCGTTCACGTCGCCACGTCTTCGCGCCGCCGTCACTTCGTCCGCGAAACCGGCAAAGGAGCGTTTAGGTAGGTATTCTACCACCAGCTGCACTTTGGTGACTATCAAACCGTGCTCTAAATACCACTTGAGAAGCGGCGTTCCCAAGAGAATATTTTTTCCGTGGTAACTCCCTATCAGACATCTCTGAGGCGTGCTCAACAGCTTTTCTTCCTGCGCAAAGTCTGACATGTGAGGGCCTATGTCCGATTTTGAAACGGTCGCGTTCTTGAAAACGGGGGTCATTTCTTCGAAGTACTCTCGTAGGTGAGGCGGCGTAGTGATGTCCACTTGAACTAAACCGAACATTTTCTCCTCTTTCACAGCGGAAAGGATGTCGCTCTCGCTCATCGCGTTTCGAGACACTTTCAAAGCGTCAACCTTCCAGCGTTGTTGGGAGGCCTTGACCCGCTCATCTCGACGCTTCATCTCTCGCCATTCGCACTCCCACACGACGACCAGCTTGTAACCTAACGCTTTCAAGTAAGCGCTTACTCTGGTCGTTCTGTCGCGTCTCTCCTCTCTCAGTGAAGCGCACTGATATCGGTGCGACGGTATGCACTCGTGAGCGTGGAACCAACACCCGTGAAACTGGAAAACCGTATTAGAGGCCGCGTGAAATCCGTCCACGCGAATTCTCCGACAGCCTACCGCCATCTCGCCGCCGTTCAGAGCGTGGCGCAGTTTCACGTCGCGGTCGTGCTCTACGAAGCGTAACCACTCCAAAGCGCTGTGAGAGTTTCTTTGCCTGATTTCGGGCTTGAACTCGGTCTCGGGCCGTCTCACCGCGTAATAGCCCGTGCAGTGCGCTTCGCTCATGCAGCGCAAGTACAGAGAGTTAGCGTCTAGTCCTAGGATGTGTTGGCACGGTCTCGCTTCTTCGCCGTACTTGTGCTCCCTTATCCGCGTGGTGCCCTTCTCGTGAAATCTATGGAAGATGATGGAAGGACCGCCGACTAGATTCTCTTTGATCAGAGCGTGGAGGACGGCGTCGAACTGGGGAAACGTTGTGAACGCGTCTTCTAGGTTTTGGAAGAGGAAGCGTAAAGTCAAACCGGCGAGAGAAACTCCGTCTTTCAACATGTCGATGCCGCGATCTTGGAAAAATTTAGCGTGATTTTTCAGAGCTTCTATGAAAGGTTTCACGTCTTTGTTGTTGTAGTGGATCAAGTAGTCTTCCATAGTTTGCATCTTCTCGTCGGACCAAACTTTCTGACATGCGGCGTAGTCGGATTCGGACATTTTGACGCCCGTCAGCTCGCTGTCGAAAGCCGATCTCGGCGGCAGCGTTCTGTTTGCCAGTTTCCTGGTAGACGTCATCCATTCGTAAGGAAAGTGACCTTTCTCTTCGTTCCTGGTGAAAGCTCGCAAATAGGTCGCGTAGTTGTAACCGGGTGCCAAATAGTTGACTACGTCCAAGAAAACCGTGTGCTGTGTGTAAACCGCCAAGTATTGATTGCTTCTCTTTATGACGCTGAATTCTTGGTTTCTTCGGTCTCCGGAGGCGAAGAACGAGTGAAGGCGTATTTTGATCAGGTTCAAGTCGTAACGCCCCGAGTTGAAGCCCACCACTGGAGCTTGACGGATGTATCTCAGAAGACGCTTCTTCAGTTGAACTAACGGGTGTCTGGTCTGAGCCGCAGCGAAGCCGCCTGGAGAAGGGGTGGTGAACGTCGCCTCCTCCAGCAGGAGAGCTTCACCTATCGCCGCATCTAACTTCGCTAACGTCGGTCGGTAAAGTTCTAGCACAGCTTCCCCGATCGCTTTGGTGTTCTCGTTTATGTGATTTAAAACTCGGTCCAACAAGGGGTCGGAATCTGCGTCGGACGCTCTGACGAAGCAGACGGGCCCCTCCCACCCCGGAAAGTCGGATGCGACGCTAGCCGACAAAGGGACGTGATCCCACAGCAGGGACACGTGCTCCGTCGACGGTTCTTTGCACGGTCTGAAGAAAGCCTCGAAATCGAAGGCGATCTTGTAAGGGTAGATTCCGGAATGTCCGTCGGGGGGAAAAATGGAGAAGTCTGCTAGCGCTTCGAAAATCGTTCTCGAATTTTGGTAGATGCCACCTACGTAGCGCAACTTGACTTGTCGGCAAGAGGAAAGCTGGTTCCTGTGTCTCTTCAGCAAGAACTCGGTGGTGAACGCCGCCTTACACTTGCAACATTCGTATATGCCCGCGTACGCGTTGAAGTCCGTGACGAGAGAGACGTGCAAACCGCCTTTCGCCGTCAGGTGTAGGTTGACTTTACCTCGGGCGGCCACAGTTCTGGAAGGCGGTCTGATCAGAGTAACGCGTCTTCTCAACTTCCGCCCCGGCACTTGACGCGACGCGGTGTAAACCGCTATTTGTACGTCAAACAAGTTCTCTAACGCGGGTAAGTCGCGGATGTTCAGACCCGGAAAGGATTCAGGTGTGGCAGCGGGACAGAACTGACGTAACAAATCTGAAGCGCGCTTGCTGGTGTTGTATAAGTGAAAGGAAATGCAGCGGAAGATGCAGAGGTTGTCCTTGTTGGGAAAATCTAACACGCCGCTTCTCTTTCCAACTCGACCGGCCTGAGTGATCCTACCGCCTATGGGGAATTCCCCCGGTCCCATGTAAACGCAGATGTTCAAATTGGTAGGAAAAAGAACGTGCCACTTGGTGTCAGCGTCGCAAAGTTTCCGTACCTCCTCGCAAGCGACGGTGTTTTGCATCTTTGAGAGGAGCTCTTCCAAAGTTTCTGAATTAGTTACAGTAGGGAGCGGTTGTATGAGAGTTGCGTTGTTCTGGGAGGCGTGGAAGTAGCGCAGTTTGCTCTTGTCTTCTCTGTGTTGTAACAGTAAGCCTACCGAGAAACCCACTTTGTATCTGAATCTTTGTGTCAAGTGAATGCGACGCATAGTATCTACAGCGTCACTCAACTCGCCGGTTGGTAGCCTGAAGTTTGTTACACTCACGCGAGTCCCGTGCATCCTGACGCCCGTTTGTATCGCAGGCCAATTCGCCGTGAACGTTTCCTCCCCGTTCGGTACAGCACATATGCGCGGAGGGACGGTCACCCCGTCCAGAGATTCGCGTCGACAAGCGCTCTTTCGGCAATCCCCTTCGCCGCATAGAGGGCAAAACTTAGCTACTACTCTACAATTTTCTACGTGTCTCTCGTGGTTGTACGCTCTTTTAAACATTTTGAAACACTTTTCGCATACGTACTGTGTCATGTTTTTTTTTCACTCGGTTACCAACTACTTAGCCGTCTAACTATCTATCTATCTATCTAGCCATCTATCAATCTGTCGTCTATGTAACTATCTTTCTGTCTGCTGTCTGTGTATCCGTCTGTCTGTCTGTCTGTCTGTCTGTCTGTCTCATACAGCGTACGTCAAACGCTGTGTGTGTGTGTGTGCGCGCGTGAGCGTTGAGCGTCTCTCATTCCGAATCTATGCCGAGATATTTCAGAATGATCTCTGTTTTGTCATCCAACTCTTTGAGCGCTCTGGCGGACAGCGTCACCCCCTGCTGTGTGGGTTTTTTGTCAGGACCTTCGTACTTGCGCACGTGGACGAGGTTCTTACCGCTGTAGTAGCTCACAGCTGCGTACACTTCGCCCGCCTCATCCAGCACTGCGAACCAGGGGGTGTGATTAGGTTTTCCTTGCGCGGCCGCTGTGTCGCGTATGCGCACCACTGCGCGGATATCGGCGATGCGTGCTATGAGCTCGCGCAGCGCGTCGGCCGTGAAGTGCACTCGCTTGCTTCTGGTCAGAGACGCCTCTTTCACCTGGCCGTCTTTTGTGTAGCGCGGCCTCCTAGACAGTCTAGCCACGTCCTCCCAGATCTCCAGCGTCAAAGCTCCGTCTAAGCAGAACTCTAACCCGAGTGTTTTCTCTGCTTCTTCTCGTCCATCTCCTTCTTTTTCTTGTATTTTTCTCTTCTTAGTGGGCCTTGTTGTTCTGGAACTCACCTTAGAGCGTTTCACACCCGCAGGATGAGTAACACCATCAGCGTGAGCTGAATCAGCAGCAGAACCGATAGCAGGAGCAGCGTCAGCGCTGGTGGTATCGGAGGTCTCGTTGTTGGAACAGCGCAGCCACACGCCGTCCGTGCTGTGTGTAGCGGTAGAAGATGAAGCGCCGCCGCCGCCCTCGTAAGGTGGCGGTGAGGGCAGTCGCCACGGACCGGACGGGGGGGCGCTAGCAGTGGAGGAAGTGAGGTCGAAAGGTCGAAGAGGGAAGCCGAAAAACGTACCGCTCACCCCTTGCCCTTCGGGTTCTTCGTACGCCTCGTCGTCAGCGTCGTTCTCTGTCTCACCCTGTTGCTGCTCCTCCTCCTCCTCCTCTTCTTCTCGGTTCAGGGGCTGAGTGTCCGAATAGCTGTAACTCTCAGCGCGAGCGGCGTCGAGGGCGTCCGTCGATGTAGTGGTGGAGGAGAGGGGCTGTGCAACGTGCGGCAGGTCATCAAAGTCATCAACAGTAGTGGGGAGGTAAAAACCCGGTTGCCAGTACTGCGCTGTGCCAGGAGCGTTGTCGTCAGTAGTAGTAGCAGTAGCAGCAAGTGCAGCAGAAGCAGCCGCAGCAGGCGCAGCCGCAGCAGACGCAACAGTAGCAGGCGCAGCAGCAGCCTCAGCAGGCGCAGCCGTAGCAAGCGCAGCAGTAGCAGGCGCAGCAGCAGCAGCAGCAGCAGCAGCAGCGGCAGGCGGGACGGCGGTAGCAGCGGCAGCGCGCTTAGCAGCAACGTGTACCGTCGCGAGTGTAACAACGTCGCTAGCACGACGACTGCTACCAGTAGTACTACTAGTACTACTACCACTACTACTACTACTGCTACTACTAGTGCTACTGCTACTACTACTACTACTACTACTGCCGCGAGCGCTCGCTACAGCAGGAGGGTGATAAGACCAACCGGCTGCGGCGGTAGTCTCATGTTCAGTAGCAAGAGCAGGCACTGACGCTAAACGAACGCTGTTCCGCGTAGTCTTCTTGTTCTTGAACGCCGCTAGCTGTTGTCTTTTGCTCATGGTGGTGACTGTAGAGAGCAGCAAAAAAGAATGAGTGAGTGAATGGAGGTTTCCAAGCCCCTTATATACGCCTTCTCGCTTCTAGAGCTAAGCTACTTACCGACCCTGTTCAGCTGCCGCCGGCTGGCCGGCGGCCATTCACAAAGAGAAACAAAAAGACATAAGGCATGACGTTTTCAGCTGGATCCCTTTCCCCCCCCCTCTTTTGAGAGATCAACTGTGATGATGAGCTAAGCCGCTTACCACCCTGTTCAGCAATTCAACGCGCATTAGCTGTATAAAGGGTTAAGCGGTTGCTGCCTGCCGTCGACTGACCGGCGGCGGCCATTCACAAAGACATAAGGTATGACGTTTTCAGCTGGATCCCTTTTTGAGGGATCCACTGTGGTGAGCTAAGCCGCTTACCACCCTGTTCAGCCATTCAGCGCGCGTTAGCTGTATAAAGGATTAACGGTAACGGTGATGAGCTTACAGTGTGTATACAAAAAAAAAACTACAGGAGGCGTGTGGCGTGAAGCAGGACCCCCCTAAGACGAACGTGCCTGTCTGTGAGTAGAGGCGTGTGCATGTGGTGAGCGACTTAAGTGTAAGACAAAAATCGCCACCTCCTGCCGTGGTGAGTAGACCGGGCCGGCCAGGCGGGCGGGCGGCCGGCTAGTTCAATAGGGAGGGGTGACAGCTGCCTAAGGCTGTGCATGAAAAAAAATCCGATTTTCACCTGACCTCTGACGTTTGTTACAATGAATGTCAGAGGGAGGGAGACGTCCTCGGGTAGGGGGTAGGAGGTATTAAGGCTATGAGTGAGGAAAAAACACCGTTTTCAGCTGGTCTCCACGGATAGCGATGCCACACCCCCTCGTCATCTAAGCTCTTAAGGAGCGGAGCGGCTGAAAAAGCGTCATGCGGACAGGGTGCTAGACAGCTGGAGCGCTGTTGGAAATGGGATTAAACTCCCTCTGTATAAAAAGCTCTCATTTCTGTTGGAAAAAAAACATATCACCTCTGACCCCAGTAACGGCTACTACCACCACCACCGCCACCACCACCACCGCCGCCACCGCCGCCGCCGCCGCCGCCGCCGCCGCCGCTGCCGCCGCCGCCAAGACGAGACGAGATGGCTCAAGCTATTCCACTTTCAAGCTCGCCTTCACCGCCCGGTGCGCCTGAAAAAAAGTTAATGCGGCTTGACGACGTGAGACGCGGCGCGAGGCAGCAGACCGATGATGGGGAGACCCGACAGGTAGGACAGCGGCGGTTAGCCTATAGCAACGCCTTGCTTCGTCAACTAGGTAAAGAGTTGAGCGGCTGTTGGAGAGAGTTGGGCAGTAGCTTAAAAGTCAGCGCCGCCCGTATGGATGCTCTAGTAGAGCGCAGTGTCAAGACACCGGAGGAGCTGTGTACGGCGATGTTCCGAGTGTGGTGGGGTGAAACCCCGCATCGTCATAGATGGGGCGAGCTCGGTCGCGTCTTCACCCGCATAAGACGCATGGAACTGTTGGCTCAGTGGATGGCCCTTCTCCACAGACAGGGGTTGGATTTCGAAAACCCCGACTCGCGCGCGATGCACAAGCACTTGGGCACCCTCGGCAGACGTCTGGGTAGCAGGTGGAAAGAGGTGGGGGACCATTTAAAATTGTCGCCTGAGAGGTTAGATAAGATCGCTGAAGAATGCGAATACGGAGGAAGTCCCGCTGAGTGGGCCTTCCGAGTGTTGAAAATGTGGCAAGATGAAGCTGACGGCGCCGGCGGTACGCCTTTTGAACTCCTTCGAGTGTTGACTGAGGACATGGGAAAGTTTGGCCTCGGCATCGCGATATTACTTGACTTTATCAAGCAAGAAACAACGAGAACGACGGACATGTGAATTGTTGTGTTTTATTTTCATACGTCTTCTTTATTAGTAAGTAAAAAAAAAAAATATCATAACAATTAAGACGCGCGATCTCTTAAAGTGTCACTTCCTCCAGTCGCAGCTGATCGCCTCATCGCAGCACGTGATAAACAAAAAAAAAACGAAGAGACACGCTTCTTCCTCTCGAGAGGAAGAAGCGTGTCTCTCTATTGAAATCTTTTTCTTTTCTTTTTTTCTTAAAAGAGACAAACGCCCCTTAGAGTGCTCCCCCACCCCCCTAGAGTGCCCCCCTCCCCCCTCCCCCCCCTCCCCCCCACCACCCGCCCCATGCATCCTAAAAGCGCCCCCCTCCCCATGCATCTTAAAGGGGCCCCCCTCCCCCCCTCCCCTCCCCTCCCCCCCCTTATACACTCTAAAGAACGCTTCTACCTAGTTCAATAAGTCACTTCCAGTCGCTCGTAAAACAATAAAAAATGAAAAAAAATGAAAAAAAAAACTTATATCGTAGTGTTTTTTATTAGTTTACCGAAAAAAAATAAGAGACTCGCCTCCTCCTCCAAAAAAAAAAGATATCACATTTTAAAGCCCGTGACCCCTTAAAGACGCTCATCTCTTCATTAAGTCGCGTGACGTCACTTCTTCTTCTTCTTCTTCTTCTTCTTCTTCTTCTTCTTCTTCTTCTTCTTCTTCTTCTTCTTCCGGTCACGTGATCAATCAGGTCACTTCCGGTCACGTGATCCTCAATGAGGTCACTTCCGGTTGGCCATTAGGTCATGTGACGTCACTTCCGGTCCCCTAAGTAGGTCAGTAGGTTACCCAGAATGCACCATCCCCTAAGTAGGTCACTTCCGGTCACCCAATGGAGGCCTCTGATTGGCTTCAGGGTTACCCAGAATGCACCGCTAATCCCCTAAGTAGGTCACTTCCGGTCACGTGACCAAATGGAGGCCTCTGATTGGCTAACTAGGTCACGTGACGTCACCACTAATCCCCTAAGTAGGTCACTTCCGGTCACGTGACCAAATGGAGGCCTCTGATTGGCTGCATGTCGATTGAGTAATAAACAGTACTTAACTATAGTCCCGTTCCGATACATACTATACTACTAGAGTGAAATTCTAATATTCCCCAGAGACACAGCAGAGTGGCTTTCACAGGAACTTCATATTTTATAAGACCTCACACAAAATCTGCATTGTGAATGCACAGTCATGAGTCCAAGTTGATAGCAGGTGTGGGCGTGTGACAAGGAAAACACAACGTTTGCAGGATGCTTGAGTACTTCAATGGAATTAATAAGATTATTTTCCCTGGTATTTGAGCAGTGGGTCTTGTCAGCAATTTCCTTTATCAGATTTGACAATTATTAAAAATATTATTTTCTACACAAGCTGGCGGACAGCTGACTCACTAAACTTAAACCCGCAGTTCTTACTGCACGTCCAGTGACAGTTGGAGCGCAGTCAGGATAGGTACTCAGATCTATATTCAGGGGCGCTGGACCTTTAAGGACTGGTTATGACTTTTGTGTCAATGTCAACAAATACATAGTTCTAAGGGACACCTTCAAGATAAACTCTTTGAACTGAGATTGTACATGGGTATTAACAAACAGGTGGGGGGGGGGGGTCCATAAAGTATGGACCCACCGGGGGGGGGGCTGGGGTCGGATGGTAAATGCATACATGAGCAAATATGAATACAGGGGTAGGGGGTCCAGATCTTTTTTAGCATACTCTTTATGTACGCTTTTGTTTTGTGAGAAAAATACGGGCAAAAAGGGGGGGGGGTGGTCAGGTCGTCAAATGAATAATATTATGTACTTGGGGGGGGGGGGCACCCTTATGCATACACAGTGCAACATGTGGGTGGGGGGGGGATTTTCTGGAAAATAATGTGCACATACTTTATGGAAGCCCTCTAGATATTAACAATATCATACAATACAATAGATCCTATGATCATCATTATGTGGGAAAATGGGAGTTGAAATTTGGTTTGTAACATAGCAAGATAAATATTCATAATGTCAAGAACCCATTTTTCAAAATAGTTCGTATTGCAGCCTATCCTACTTAAAGAGCCCATATCTAGGCCCTTAAATATGTGACTTCCAACCTATTTCGTCAAAATGGTTCAGGTATTATACTTTATTTTATATGCCCCATCAGTCTGGATCTGATTCAAAATAGACAAGTTGTCTAACTTCTTATCCATTAGAAACAAAGGAAATACAAACAACATACAAACAAACTAGGGGTTATTTAGATGCAGATATCCTTGAGCAGTGGTGATGTGGCTGTTCAAATAAATATACAAAGCAGTTTGACAAATTTTGTTCCTTTCACTCAGTATATATATATATATATATATATATATATATATATATATATATATATATATATGTATGTATTGACATGAATACATTTTGGTGCTCAAGACCAAGATTGGTAGACATGTTTCTCAGCCCATGTCCTCACGCTGGGAACCCCCAATGGTCTGCATCCGTGTGGTTGTTGCATGCCACCACACTCTCCTCAAAGACCAAAATCCAATTAAATGGCAAAGCACCACTTGAGCTGAATAAGTGGGCTGCGGAAACAAACAAAAAAGTGACGACTGAACCAGTAATCATCTGTAATTAATATAAGAAGAAATGACAGAAAAATGATTATTTCATTGCCATTCCTGTAATTTGGGAAAATAGGGATTAAAACTTTATTCTTGATTTCATTTCGTATGTAATTGGCAAATAACTAACTTTTATCTCTTTTGAGCTCGATCATATCTGGTACCACCCTGATCCTGACCCCAATTTTAGCCATAAGACCCTGTTTAGGACCTAATGAGAGGGAAAGGAGACAGGGCCAATGATGTCTTTAATTTTTCATCCATGAGTTTTCACAATGCTCTTATATTTTCCCGAGATCAATATTGTCATTGATTGAAAGGGGCCCACTCATTTGTAAAGAAAGCAACTAAGCTCCTAGAAATACATCACAGTATATATGAATTTACCCAAAGACTTGTGTTCACAGTACCATTAGATAAATGTGGAAGCAGCACCAGTACCCTTTCTCCATTTTGGGGTTAACTTTTCTAAAGAAAACATAATATTATGTCCCATTTAAAAGTCTGGGTCTTAAAGCCATTGCATTATTTATGAGAAATTAACACTTGAAGGCTCAAAATCTTGTTTAGATATCTGCCTTCTGATTAGTGGCCCTTGTGACTCTGCTTATCTAGGCTTATCTAGGCTACCCCCCTCTACCCCAGCCACTGGTCAATGGTTACAACTGGTCAGTGTCATGGTCCAGTGGGCATAGGCTAGAAATGCCCAAGGGCCAAATTCTTGTTGGCCCTGCCTGTCCGACCTCCCTCCCCCTACCAGTTGCCTATGATGGTCAGCTTATCATTTTTTTCAAGCACAACTTAAGGCAGTTTATACGAAAACCTTCCAGACTGGTTTGAAAAGCTGGCAGTATCCTACAGATTCTTGCATATATATGCCATGTTTTACGGCTCATAAATCAGACCATAATTAAAATGACATGGTCCGATGATTAGGGCTCAAAAATCAATTTTGTTAAAAATAAACAAGAATGTTCAATATGGCAATACTACATGTCCTACCTATTTGATTTAACAATATCCCCCACAATTCAGCTTAGAATTTAGTCAAACTCGAATATTATGCCAAATTTAAAACTTTTGGAGTGCACACCATTATTCCCCCATTGAAAATACTCTGTAAAATACTGTATCTGGAGGCCATTTTACCGCATCCATTATAAAATAGCAACATGCGGCACCCAAATGCGGCCCTCATACGGAATTATTTTGGAATAATCATTTGTCCATTTCTGGACCATTGCCGTGTTGTGTCCGTATGTTTGAGCTATTTTTTTACATTTCCGTATGTGACATACGGCACTCACCTGTCCCAATTGTGAAATTGTGCAAAAACCAGTCAACATTCCGGGGAACCCCTAGGGAATTTCCTCTGTGACGTCATAATATGTAGCAACATACGGAGGTAGCCTGGGGATGGTGTATATAGGGTCGTTTTGTTGGGGATTGTCCAAAAAGAGACTGGGGAGGTCGGGGTATGGACAGGGGAGGTCGGGGTATAGACTGGGAAGGCCGGGGTATAGACTGGGGAGGTCGGGGTATGGACTGGGGAGGTCGGGGTATAGACTGGGAAGGCCGGGGTATAGACTGGGGAGGTCGGAGTATGGACTGGGAAGGTCGGGGTATAGACTGGGAAGGCCGGGGTATAGACTGGGGAGGTCGGGGTATGGACTGGGGAGGTCGGGGTATGGACTGGGGAGGTGAGGGGAATGGACAGGTGACCATAGGATGGACAGAGGACGGACAGGTACATGTCCTTCACACACACATACCAACATGGATCCGCACAGGGGAGAAACCTCTCTTGTGTTACCTACCTTACAACGGTTGTTTTTAAAGTGCATATATATATGTAAAAAAAAATGGCCCTAGAATTATTTTTAACGAATAGATAAGTAAAGTCCAACTACTACCTTAATAATAAAAATAAATAAAAAATAAATTATTGAGTTTCATAGAAATTATACCAAAAAAATGTCTTTTCTTCTGTAACTTGGTAAATAATGGACCTACGGAGCTAAGACTCTGCCTATAGGTTATAGGTTTTATGGCTGAACTTTCTCTTCTACCCGGTGCATTGGTGATTACATGGAAGGGCTGTGGCCTGACCTTGGATTAGACATACACATACCAACATGGATCCACACAGGGGAGAAACCTCCCCTGTGTTCAACTCATTGATATTAATTAGCCTGTCTGTTATATTTACTATACTGCATGAAGCAAATAATGCTTTGATGGCAGCATTCTACACTGTGCGGTCCTTAAAGGATCCCTGACCTTTTCCCTGACCTTCCCCTCCTTCCCTGACCCTTCCCTTCTCCATTCCCCGACCTCCCCTCTCCATTTTCCGACCTCCCCTCTCCATTTTCTGACCTCCCTTCTCCATTCCCCGACCTCCCCTCTCCATTTTCCGACCTCCCCACTCCATTACCGACCTCCCCACTCCATTCCTTGACCTCCCCACTTCATTCCCCGACCTATCCTCTAGACCAAAAACAACATGCGGACCCCTTTTACCACATACGGCCCTACATACTGCCCTTGTTTCACCATTTTCTCAATATATGCTGCCCCTAGACCTGCCACATTCAAGGGAAAAAATACGGACCGTATACGGATTTTTTGATCTCCACATTATCTGGTGAAATGAAAAAACACCACATTTGAATACGGACCCCCCACATTTGAATACGGATCTCCACATATTATGTGGTGAAACGGAAAAACGCCATATGTCACATACGGACCCCCCATATGAGTCATACGGGGGGTCCATATTATGTGGTGAAATGCCCTCCTGGGCCACGTTTAACCCTCTAAATGGGATCTTATCATCCCTAGATGACATTGTTTTGTTCCCTATCCTCCTAATATGACATTGTGCTAGCATTTGGAACACATTTAAGTAGGATTTAAAATTTGGAAAAAATCGGACCATGTCACTTTGAGGTTGCTGCAGCACAAAACAGAAAGCTTGAATATTTTCTGTAATGTTCTTAAGTAAATTAGATATTAAAGTAGTTGATTTAAATGAAACATATGGAAAAACCCTCTTCATTAGCATGTCAATAAAACACTTGGTTTAAAAGTTGTTGTTAAATAGTAACATTTTACTCTGATATCAGGGCCTGCAAAAATCTGCAGGACCAAATGCTAGTTAAAAGGTTTTCGTATAGACTGCTTAAAGGGTGTTAGGATGTTTGTTGATGAAGTGAGAAAGATATTAGTGAAAAAGGTATGTGGTCTGAGGGAAATGGAGTTGTAGTAGCAGTCAGAAATGGACTACAACTCAATCACTCAGTCCTGTTGGCACTAACCATTGCTAAGTTTCTTGCTTGACAGTTGTGAGGCCGAGCATGTAAAATGTTAGGTATATGTTATAGCCGCCTTGGTGTTGAGATAACATGTGAAATGTACCTTAATGTTTGTACCAGATATTCACCTTTACTATGGCAAATCATCAACTGCCTTTTTCTAGCTGTCAGATATCCATTGATGCAGTGTCACCTTGTGAGGCTATTGCCTGACGTAGGGATAACCAACTTTAAACCACCACCGCCTTTATTTATAAGGTTAAGTACCTATCCCAACTCCACACGGACTTTTGCTGGACAGCTGTTGGGGGGGTAGCAAAATTCGAGGATAGCATAGAGCCAGGTGTGGATGGCAGGACATGTGAGAAGGTACATAGAAACTGGACAAGACACGAGTAGAATCATACCTCAATAAACAGCCACCCCCCTTGAGCAAAAGAATGACTGGAAGTTGGAACAGCTGATTTATTGAAATATATTTATATCCTTGTCTACATGTATGAAATAAGCAGCCAGATTAGTAGAAAGCCACCATCTGGGAGTCTGCATGCTGACGAGGACTAACAGTTTGTGGATGGTGGAAGATGTGTGGGCAGAAACGTGATGGGAATAGGACTGTAGTTGAGTGGGGGAGGGACCAAGTGGTGTGTGTATTGTCATAGTAGCTTATTGTGATCACTGGAGTGCTACTATATGATTGCTACTCTATGATGGCCAATGCCTAAGCACCACTATCACTGCACCTACCAAAAGTATTAATATGCACACTGTTAGAAGTAAATAGCATAGCTGCACAGTATAAAAGGTTTCCTGCATTGCATACTGTGCAGCTACAAACTAGTATACTGTAATCCAGTATAAGGAGATCGTGGTCTCACCTTAGCAAAATAGGTAGAACTGCTGTTTATGCATTTATGACTAGAGTATAGTAAACATTTGTACGTCAATATAAGGGTTAAAGATATATTGAAAGAAAGTTCCTTTTGTGCTAAAGTGATACTCTGAGCCATGATCTCCATATTGTAGATTACAGTAGGAGAGTCTATAACTAAACACTATGTGTTGCGGGGACAAAACAAAAAAAAAAGTCCTTTAATACTGTAAATCCACAGTATATCGAGGGTCGATAACCAAAAGGTCTTATAAAGCATTTTTGCTGATTTTCATATTTCATATTGACTAGAATCTCCTTTCAATTCCGCATCATCTCATGTTTTCTGCTAAGCTATACGATAGTTAATTATAATTTTATAGTGTGTGAAAAAAAGTAGTATCTCAAATGCCTTCCATTCTGGTTAGAGCCAATATGATGTATCTTCAGATGGGACCTATTGGTCTTATGTTTACAGGTTAATTAATTTCTTATAATATGTACCAGTATGTCCTATCTTGTAATAAGATGTTTTGGCACTATGGCATTAGCTATTAAGAACCAATTTCATTGAGGCAAAAGGTCCTATCTTGCAATAAGATGTTTTGGTACTATGGCATTAGCTATTAAGAACCAATTTCATTGAGGCAAAAGGTCCTATCTTGTAATAAGATATTTTGGTACTAAGATATTAGCTATTAAGAAGAAATTTGATTGAGGCGAAAGGTCTTATCTCAAGATAAGTCCTGTGGGCTATGTATTTCCCGGTATATATTTATAGACCAAGAAGAAATATCTCAAGATAGGTCCCATGGACTAGTCACATTCTGGTATACATTTCTGATCCAAATGGTCATATCTTGAGATAGACCCCAAGGGATGAGCATTGTCTCAATATACATGCCTAAGCCAAAAGGTTGTATCTCAGAATTCTCACTTCTATTTTTATTCTTGATGTTGTCATTAACCCTTTGTGGCCTAGCATAAGCTACAGTTGATGCCATGGCTGGCTAAGAATCAATTATAGTTGATGCCATGGCTGACTAAGCATTAGCTATGGTGAGCAAAGACTTAACATTTTGTGCAGCTACACCTGTTTTTGACAGGGCAGGTCTGTAAAGAAACAACACTGGCAGTCTGCGGGCTCAGCAGAACCAGGACTGTGTCGTGTGTGTGCAGCTGGGCCATAGGATGTGATTGGAATATAGAGACGAAGGCCCACGGCAAGAGGCAAACGGGTCACTATATTGATCTACATGCCATCACATACCCTCATAAAAATTGTCCGTTTAGTACTGGACCTAAACCATGCTTCTGACTCCCACAAGAGTCTCAATGTATTAGATCGATGCCCTACAACAGCAGGCTGCCTCTGTTGCAAATTAAATTGCTCCGGAGATGTTGTAGCTAAGCTTAGACTAACCTTACATGCAAAGATTTACTGCACATGTTAGTTTGATATCTTCTTCCCATACATAGAAGTACTGATATCATAGAGGTTCACCTCAAAAAAAATATAGTATGATTACTGTATGCATTGTTTAACATTGTCGTAAGAAACGACTACATTCAAGAGGAGCAAAAGCAAATATCTGATGAATGTCCCCCAGAGAGACCCCAGTTTGCTATCAGAGGAAATCCATATTTTATGAGACTTATGCCAACATCTGCAATAACAATGCACAGTCAGGAGTCCATGTTAAATACAGCTGTGGGCGTGTTGTGAGAAAAACACAATGTTTGCCGGATGCTCAAGTACTTCAATGAAATTATTATTATGTTAAGCATGTTTTCCCCAGTATTTGTACAGTGGGTTGCATCAGCAATTTCCAGATGGCTTTATTAAGTTTGACAATTATCCTAAATATGTCTGCAGTGGTCAGCAAAGAGCTCACTCAACTGAAGGACTGATTACTGCTTATGACGTTGTTTCTGTGTCAAACTAGGATAGTAAATTGAGATTAAGCGTATTAACAGTAAAAACAGTTTTGAGTGCAGACCCGATGCGTACATGACAGAAGTACAATACTATTATTAATTGTCACAGGTGACAATCGTTTCAAAATTGTTCTTCAAGATTGACTGTTCTATCCACAAAGACATTTTAATTGTTTACTGGTAGTCAAACCACCCATTTTGCCACATGTCCAGTCAAGACCGTCAAATCTCCATTTTGGCCAGGGGAATGCTTTCTCACAGTAAGTGGTTGATACATCATGATGTGTTATACATGCAGGGCTGATGTGACAAGGTAGGTGTGATGCAGACTCATTACATATAGTCACCCAAACAAATAATCAGTTACTGCCACCTTGGTCATGTATGAATGCCAAGCCTTGTAGAAATTTGCAGTTAAACCAGCAACATGGATGATGTATGGACTGTCACCATTTGTAGGATTGGTTTATTTGAAAGGTATGCTAAAACCAGGCCTGTCATATATGTCAGTCATGCCCAATTGGTTTACCTTGATTGGTAAGTTATGTATGCAAAATTGATTCGATCCTATTGTAAGTATTGTACATGTATGACTGCAAGAAGACGGCACCATGGTGCCCTTCCATCATAATGTAGTGAGATGCTATGTTATTCTATAAATTAGCTGCCACCTTCATACATTGTTCTGGTGTGTCATATATTGTATATATGCTGTCTCATCAGTTTGCCTATCTTGAACACACACACTATTTCAATAGCTTCGGGTTCCATCTGGGCTTCTCAAGGGCAATAGGACATTTCAAATTTGTGATGAGATGTAAAATTAAAAAGTCACTGCAAGGAATTTTTTATAAGCGTTTGTTAAATCCATGTGTTCTCTATTGTTCATCACACATACCCTGTTATCATAAACCTCTTGAAATATCTTTTTGAACTTAAACTGTAGTCCTACTAAATCGTGGATGATGCAGATCATGGGAGACTCTGAATGTAAGTATGTTATTACAGGGGGTCTAGATCTATTTATAACCTAATCCATACACACATTTCATCCATCAAAACTTACTAGATTGAAATATCATTACACATTTATAGATGTATTCGAATGTCAGGTCGATTGAAATTAGATTTCCCTGTGGTGTATCTGTTTTGGAGTTTGGCCTATTGCTGCATTGGGACTGTCTGCTCTAGGCTATGAATCATTTCTGACTGAAATAAACAAACACACACTGTAAAAAGTAAGTGTAGGTACATCTCTATAGTAAAATCTACAGTAAAATCTACCGTGCGTGGGAATAAATTGTACCAAATATCACCACTTGCAGGGGGCAACTGCTGGTCAAACCACGGTAACCAATATAGCCCGACAAGCTATCAGCAAGGGACAAGCAGCTAACTATTTATTGTTTACCCTAGCCTTTTTACATGGGTAGCAGCACCTTCGGCGCCTGGATAATGAAGAAAAAAAAGGGATACACAACAGAGGGTTTCATGAGTCAAGGCAATGTCATTAGAAAGTCAGTAGCGAGTAAAATATAACAAGTACTATTTTTACTGTTTAGAGATTTTCGGTCATTCAAATGAAATCCTGATGAAGTACCTAAAACTTTGCTGAAACAAGACATGAAAAAGACAATGATTTTACATCATTCTAAAGTGTCTCCCCAGCAGCACTTTAATGGATCTATTAGACTGACAGCACAGTGCATCATCTTCACACGATTTTTAACAGGCTATCCCTAGAGGGCCCATATCCATTACTACAGGATACTATAGCAAATGTCAAATGCTATACTCCATCAGGAGTAAAGGAATTCCTTTAAGTAGGTCTAAGGTAATGGCATATAGTTGTTCGTCTGTAGAACCAGAATGTAGAATCTATAAAAAATAGGAGTCTACCACATCCCACAATGTCAGAACCATAAAGTCTGGGGTACATGACTGCTTTTGCCTAACATCAAAAGATTATTGTGCCTGTTTGAGAATACTATTTTTAAATGGTTTGATCTAAGGAACAGAATAATGGGCAAAGTATATTTCTGGATTACCTTAGTTATACACTGTGACGTCTGAGTATATTAAACTTGTTGGAAACTGACTAAAGGTAGTCTGAGGCATTTACTTGTAAAGAATTATAACAAAGTGACAAGGTGCTACCCTTGTGTATAGTTCTGTCTACATGCATACCAATTACATAGTATAACAGGCACAACCCTGGACAACTCTGTGTGTGGCCCTGCATCTTCACAATGGTACATGATAGACACCACCAGGCCCCTTGTAGAGTAGCATTGTATAATCTTATTGCCTGCCCTTGCCTTTCTCACACACAGCTACCACAGTTCTACGTGAGATATCCAGATCCTTGCCACCTTACTCAACCATTGGGCCGATGCAGATAATGTCAACCGCCGCCCTCTCCTGGACCTCTCACTATGATTTTCTCCCTCAGAAACAATATAGATGCAAAGTATAAAGCTTTTGACACTCTAATTTATCTGTAAAACTGTGCTTTGAGATGGTTCTTAATTTAAGCTAGCTTTCACTTGTCTTCATATATCTGAAATCATTCTGGGTAAAGATTCAAGTTGAGAAATGACAGTCCGGTCTGCGCCAATATCCTTTTTCAGAATTTCTCAGCTAAACTTATTGGATCCTGATCACAGCATATATCTCCTCATCAAATTGAATTTTTACCAGGCCTCAAAATTGTGATATATTACATGTAAGTTATATATTTGGCACAGAGAAGTGCAATATGTTGAAAGTTTGGTAGTGTCTGATTTCAACAACATGTCAGATATGCCATTGGTTCTCTGGGAATTCTTTTTATAGGCACTGGAGACCATGCTTGTTTATTTTTTTGCTGTGAATAACCAATTTTGACTTTACCAACAATTCCTCTCAGGTTTTTGGAGCTCCCATGCAACTTTCCTTTCTACAGTTAAGCAAGTGTCAGGGGGCTTATTGCCATAAATAATATTGTCATTGGTGACCGGAACTAGCACCTTCCTATAACCATGCTTTCCCAAAGCATACACCTGTAGCCTCTACAATTATTCTCCCATGCATTCATAATCAAGCAGTAAATAACCATGCAGGAGCAGCTCTCATCTATTAATTAACATATTGGTAGGGACACGTATCCATGCCCCCATGTGCATGTGATATAACAAATGTAAATGTATACCTTACACTTGTAGTACTTGTACATATTGTATACCCAAAGTATAGAAGGTATAGAAACTGTGTTTCCAGTCCTTGTTGATTCTTTATTCACATGTCATCTCGCAGACAGAAGGTATTTATCTAAAATTGATCATACATATTACTACAGATGCTAGCACAAGGTAGACTGTAATGTTATCAATCATCTGACAAGTGAGTACAAACAATTAATAATCCACTAGAATTAATCCTATGACTGTTCTAAAATGTTATTGACCAATGGAATTTAATTGGATCAAACATCAAATTCATTTTAACTTTCCATTGTGTTCATTTAATTTGTATTTAATTACAATAAGGGTCCACAGACCAACGTCACTGTTTTGGTCCTTTCTTTTTACTCCATGGCTTATTCCGTCTAAAAAACAGCACATTCCTAGCATATGTGTCCTATCAATTATTCATATGTCATATTAAATATTAATGTCCAATGGGGGTCTGCAGACAAGCACACAATTTAAATATGATTCCTAACATATTATCATTCAGATAATCAATCAACAATATTATGTTATTCTACATCAAAATGAAGTTTTAGACATTTTGCCATAATACGGGGCCATAGAGAAACATTACATAATGCTGTATGACATTTTATTTTTGCCATAATTTAATACATCAATCATGAATCATGCGGGCACAGGTCATTCATACTTTGCGAAATCACAAACATTTAAAATCATTGTCATATCTTATACCAATTATGTTTTTTAGCATCAGTACTGCAGAGAGCTTGGTATGACATATACTTTTTGCGGATACACATTTGACCATTACACTGTCAAGCCTGTCTGTGAAATTGTTTTTCCTCATTCACTTTAGCCCCAGTATGGCAATATCTTATAAGTTCTAAGAAATCAGAAACCTCTTAAATCGTTTCAAACTAGCCTAACTGAGTTTAGTCCCATTTACTGTTATAAGGTCTACAAGTAAGTTCACACACCATTTCAACAACATGTATAAAGTGGTGTCTTCCTTCTGGTAAATATCCTGAAACAAAAGAGCTTAATTTGGATATGCAGAGTCATGCAAGATAGTTGTTCACTATTAACCAGAGACATTTATGTATATGTTATAGTGGGAAGTGGATCTTAGCTTGTGACTGTACTAACCATGTCTAGTTTAATTGCACTGACCATTAAAGTTCTTTCAAACACACCATTTTACTGCATCACTGATGGTAAATGTGACCCATGCCTACAAAATGAGGCACAAGTCACAAATATTGGAATATAGACATCTGCCTGTTAAAGTAATATGGGTAAAATGTTTATTGGGAAAAATAAGGAAAAGTTTATATATTTGTATTCATACTGAAATTCAGTCATAAAATGTAATTTTGATTGACTCAATTGTGCATTCACCAGGTTATCCTTCATATTGGTCCCTGCTTATCAATTATGTTGGCAATATGGCTTGTTAACAGTGATTAAAATGTTTCTGGTTGCCAAGGTTACAAAAGGCGGAATGGTTTTATGAATAGTACTATAGAGGGCATTTTAACAGCTTTCAGGAAACCTACTATGAAAGGTCTATCCCAAAAAACTTATTTATTTAACTCATTTAATAATTGCTAAGACTCAACTTATCGCTTTAAATATATTTAATATATGTCACTCTAGTGCTAATATCTTGTTTGTTGTATTTTTCTCAGTTTTAGATAATTCTGGTGTTGATTCTCAAAACTAATTCGAAATACTTCCTATGACTTTATACACAACTGTAAGAAATCAAATAAAACCTATTCATGCATACCATCTGAATATGAACTTACCATAGTTTTCATATTTTGTGACTTTTGCATCACTTTGTAAGGATGGGTCACATATTGGCCTGTTTTTTGTATTTATACAGCAAAAACAGATAACAGTGTTTAAATAAAGCACACTCAGGAAGGGTCCACAGATTAAAGAACAGTGCAGACCTTGTAGGGCCTACAGATCAACATGTTAGTGCTAACAGACATCCCCACCTGGCTGCTGCTCATTGGGGGCATCATTCTCCTGGTTTTCTGGTGAGTGTATAGAAAACAACTCCATTACATTGGCATACTTTTTATTATATAGTTCAAGTGTTGAAACACTTATGCATCTTGGCGTCTTTGACCATTGAAAACCTATGTGACCTTGGATTATTTCCGTGTACACTACTTTGTCCTGAGTTACCCCAAACCAGTCATCATTTATGCTTCTTGCACTGCTGTTGTAGGGGTCTGGTCTACACCCTGATATATCACTGGTCATATAGTAATTGGTATTTGTCAACTTCAGTTGGTTCCTCAGGCTAAGACCACTCCAATCAACATACTTGTTTCTCATTACCGCACATGTATCCAAAATTGTCCATCAGAGATTTTTATTTCTATTTATTTTTTGCAAATTGTAATGGAAAAACGTGATAGAAATGGATAAATAATTGGTATCAAATTAAAGCTTATAGTGCTGCGAATGCAATGGCTGAGAGGAGACATGCAAATTTAAACCTTTTGCAGGTCATTTATACACAGTATAGACCTATACCCGTATAAACCCAGGGCAGGGGGGCGTGGCATCGAACCGCTGGAGGTAGTTCCTCCAGCCCTCCTGGGGGGCGCCAGCGGCGCCCTAGGAGTTCCAGCGGCCGCCGGGAGGTGGCGCCCCGGAGTGACGTCATCCCCAGGCGTGACGTCACCAGCCGTGACGTCGCTTAGCGACTGTTCTATCTGTTGTACGGGGACTAGAAAAGGGCACATCCTTTGAACGGTGGTGAGTCGGCCGGTCAATCTCTTTGTGTACACATCTCCCGCAGAATTTTCAAATTTTCCCGAGGCTTTTCCCGAGGTTTACTTGAGTTTCCAAGCTACCGAGGGCGTCTAGAAGTTACAATGGGTCGTGTGAAGAAAACCCCCAAGAAGTCGGGCCGGCCGGCCGAGGCTGAAGAAGATGTGGGCGGGGCAGCCCAAACGAGGGATCTTCTTGAGAGGACGAGGGCAGCTGTCGCAGAATCCGAGGGCAGATTGGCGAGGGTAGAAGGAGGTTTCTCCCGGTTGGTGTCGATGGTGGAGAAGGTCCAGGAGTCGGTAGAGAAGAGTCTTGAGGGCGGCAGGATTCCCGAGGGCTCGACCAGTCGCCAGAGCAGACCCAGGAGGAGGCGTCAAGAAACTCCACCAAGGTCTGAGAGGGACTCATCTGATGACTCCAGGGCTTCGCCAAGACCCGAGGGCGCTCGTCGCAAGAGATTCAGAACAAGATCCAAGTCTAGTAAGCATTCAGAATTTGCCCAGAAGAATTTTCTCGAGAGGGGGGTCAGAATTGATTCCCTCGAGGCCCTATTGCTTGTAAATGTCAGAACCGTTCTAATCATGTTGAAACAAGGTATTGATGTTGAGGGATTGTTAGCTCACATGGAACTTATTTGTGAGAAAGCCCTGACCAAAGTATACAGGGTCAGTTCCCTGATCTCATATGCCAAGTCTGTAAGGGGTAGGGCAGATGAGGGAGGCCCGGAAGTTTTTGGGCAGGTATCAAATAGTGACGTGTTAAGATACTTCTCATATGATAGCACTATCATTTCTTCCAAGGGGGGAAAGAGTACTAAAGTCACCTCATCCAGGGGAGCTGAAAAGAGACCCTGTTTCAGCTACAATAAGGCCCAGGGATGCGATTTCCAGGGGTGCAAGTATCAACATGTGTGTATGTTTTGTCGTAGCTTAACCCATGGCTCAGCAGCATGTAACATGTCTAACCCTAAAGCTGATAAGTAGGGTAGTAAGGGTAGGCCTAGTCTGGAAGGTGTCGTATGTAGTTCCAGCGAGGCTATTACCCATGATTTGTATGGCTATGACAAACCTCCCTTCTCCCTTAACCCTAATTGTCAGGAATTTGTCCCTAGGGGGGGGGGAGGGTTATTCAATCGTCCAGCCAACTAGAGGTATCAGACACCATGTATAAAGTATGCCCTGTTTCACCATTGAATCCTATGTGTGAGGAGTTCATTCCAGGGAAGAGTTGTAGCACTGGTGAGGTTTCTCACCCGTGTGGTGGCTTAACATTGAACCCTATGGTAGTGTCTAGGTTGGATCCAACCTGTCCACCCTTCACGCCGGGGGCAGTAGCACATGATTTTTCACCCAGGGGAAGGGTTCTTCTATTTACCATTGATGGTAGCCGTGATATAGGGGATGTTAGAGTCTTTAGTGATTGCCTAACCGGTACTTGTGATTGTACATTTTTTATTGGCTCTGAAATTACCCAATTAAAACCCTGTAGGTTCGCTGCCTTTATTTCAGGCAGCGGTAATGTTTTTCCTGGCAAACCCTTAGATGCTGAATACATCTGGGAGGGGGTTAATAGGGGCTTTAAAATTGTTGATGAAAATTGTGACACAGAGTACTCCTGTAGCAACTATAAAACTATTTTGGAACCTCAATTTTATTCTGAAATGTGTGATATAATCCGTCAGGAAGTAGCAGATGGGTATGTAACAAAGGTTACTCACCCTCCTAGGTGTGTTCATGCTATGGGGGGGTTGAAAAATCAAATGGTAAACTTAGACCCATCACTGACTGTTCCATGCCTGCTGGTAAGGCGATAAATAACTTTATGTATACTACGTATGAGCCTTTTTCCTATAATTCAGTTTACACAGTAGTGGACCAGTTGGATCAGGGCATGTTTATGTCAGTGGTGGATTTGAAGTCCTCCTATAGGTCGGTAGGGGTATATGCTCCACATGCTGAGTACCAGGGGTTCGCTTGGGATTTGGGTAAGGGTAGAGAGTACTATATAAACAACAGGTTGAGCTTTGGTCTCAGGTGCGCTCCTAATATTTTTAATGCCCTATCTAATTTCATTGTTAAGGTTGCAAAATCTTATGGGGTAGAGAAGGTGGTCAACTACCTTGACAACTTCATTGTATTGGCGAGGTCAGAGGCCGAGTGTTTGCGCCAGAGAAATGTATTAATTGAAGTAATGGAGTTTTTGGGCTTTGGTATATCCTACAGCAAGGTTACAGCCCCCAGTCAAAGGACTGTGTTCTTAGGTATCACTATTGACTCTGCGGCTATGGAGCTCTCCCTACCCCCGGAAAAAATTGTTAAATTAAAGGAGGCCCTTGACGAATGTTTGGGTATGCAATATGTACATAAGAAAAGGTTGCAAAAAATAGGTGGGTTAATGTCTTTTTGCTCACAGGTTGTAAGAGGGGGTAGGACCTTTAGCCGCAGGTTGTATGATTTATGCGCTAGGGCAAAAACAGGTAGAGCTATCTTTCTCTCTCAGGCTACTAAGGACGATCTACTATGGTGGAGGCAGTTTTGTGATGTTTTCAATTGTTGTGCCCTATTCAGGAGAGAGCTGGTGGATCTACCAATGGTGTCAGACGCATCTAAGAGAGGTTTCGGCGCCTGGATGGGATCTGATTATTTTTACGGTTGTTGGGAAGCCTTTGGGGTTAAGGATATTAGTCCTCTGCATGAGGAGGCTGCCCCAGAGATGGACGGTATCCGGGTGCATAGAGGTAACATTAATGTTTATGAGCTTTGGCCTGTTCTAGTTGGTCTCAAGAGGTCGGGTGCTGCCTTTAAAAATAAGAAGATTAATATAGTGACTGATAATATGCAAGTCCTGGCAATGGTAAATACCGGTAGAAGTAAAAATAAGCTTTGTATGGATTGGTTGAGAGAGCTGTTTTGGACTTGTTTTATTTTTAATATTGAGTTGCACGCTACCTATATAAGGTCTAAGGATAATGTTCTGGCGGATGACTTGTCGAGGTTACCTTATAAGGGGGTGGTTGACAGGTGTGCTAAGAATTTAGTTATTTACGGTATGTCTGATTCCCTTTACAGCAGTGAGACTTCAGACGCTGCGGACAGCTCAGTGGATCCTGGCTGACCAGGGTGTTGCCCCTACTACTAAGGCGACTCGTCTAGCGCAGTCCAAAAGGTATATAAAGTTCTGCAAGAAGTTTTCTCTCCAACCCTACCCCAGTTCTGCCAGCCAAGCATGTCTTTACGCTACCTACCTGGACACTGTAGAGTTTGCCCCCGTTTCTATTAGGAATTATCTGTCGGGTCTATGGTACCACCAAAAAATGCTGGGTTTTCCAGATTTTGCTGAGGATTTTATATTAAAACAAACTTTAAATGGTATCGAGAGGAAGTATGACCCCTCGAAGAGGGTCACTAGGTACCCCTTTTCCCCTGCTGACTTGTTGAGAATTTATTACTTATTAGATATGTCTGATCCTAATGATATTTTGTTCTGGGTTGCAGTCCTGATTGGGTACAGATGCCTTCTGCGAGCCTGCCACCTGACAGCTTCCCAGCACAGCATTGGCGTGAAGCATTTAATAAGATCGGAAGGGTATATCCGTATTAAAATTGTTACAAGTAAGACTGATCAGTTTGGCAGAGAGGATTTGTATGTTTATCTACAGGACATGCCCGGTACACCTTGGTGTGTGCGCCCTTTACTTGACCAGTTGTTGGTGGGCGCCAATCCAGGGGACCCCCTGCTATGCCACAGGGTGGGTAATACTGTTTTTCCTTTTACTTATGATGAATTATATTCCAGAATCAAGTATTTTGCATTGGTTTTAGGCTTACCGGTTGATAGAGTGTCCACCCATTCCCTCAGACATGGTGGCAGTACTATGTTACAGGACCTTGGTATGCCTGTTCAATCTATAATGAGGAAGGGCAATTGGCGCTCAGCGGCTGTGCGGCGGTACCTACATCAATCTGTTTCAGAGTTGGCTGTGTTGGAGCAGGTCCCCTGTACTTATCTATCTTCTTTGTAATCCTTCGGATTAATGTTCCATTGTGTGTGGAGGTTGTTGTTTGGCTGATATTTAGGTACTATATATTTCCACTACACTAATGTCTCGTGTCTTCTCTTATATTAATATTATATTAATTATATTAATAATCTATATACCGGTAATATGGGGATATCCCTAAGTTTCCATGGTAACTTATCTTTCTATTATATAAGCCTAGCCCGAGTGCAGGCAGTAGTCTATATATTATTGTTGTGTGTTCTAATAATATATTCCACCCCTCCTAACCCTTTATACACAGTATAGACCTATACCCGTATAAACCCAGGGCAGGGGGGCGTGGCATCGAACCGCTGGAGGTAGTTCCTCCAGCCCTCCTAGGGGGCGCCAGTGGCGCCCTAGGAGTTCCAGCGGCCGCCGGGAGGTGGCGCCCCGGAGTGAGTTCATCCCCAGGCGTGACGTCACTAGCCTTGACGTCGCTTAGCGACTGTTCTATCTGTTGTACGGGGACTAGAAAAGGGCACATCCTTTGAACGGTGGTGAGTCGGCTGGTCAATCTCTTTGTGTACACATCTCCCGCAGAATTTTCAAATTTTTAATTTTTGGGGTAAAGTTTTCTGCTAATATTGAATTATTGGGATATTTATGATATTTATGATATTTGTGATATTTATGATATTTATGATTGATGTTCATATTTATTATTGTATAATACTATTCACTTGTCATCTTAGCTGCTGTGTCTGTTTAGACCTGTGTTAGGCGCTAAAGAATTCTGTCATTGCGATACAGGACCATGGATTGTCCTAGTCTGCTGTGTTATTTATGGCTATTGTTGGTTATTGGTTATTGTCACTAAAAAGATGAGTGTGACTGCTATTTGTAACTGTGATAGTACTTCAGTGTTAATAAAGATATAGGCTGATATTTAGGTACTATATATTTCCACCACACTATTGTCTCGTGTCTTCTCTTATATTAATATTATATTAATTATATTAATAACCTATATACCGGTAACTTATTAATATGGGGATATCCCTAAGTTTCCATGGTAACTTATCTTTCTATTATATAAGCCTAGCCCGAGTGCAGGCAGTAGTCTATATATTATTGTTGTGTGTTCTAATAATATATTCCACCCCTCCTAACCCTTTATATTTCAATTACTAAAATGCTAATTAAATTCATCCATAGGCTCAATCTCCCTACCCATAGGGTACTACCCAAAGCGCCCTTGTCATATCTCTCATAGCTTGGTGATAAGAAACAAGTGTACTTTTTTGGAGTGACCCAAGGTTCAGGAAACAACTGCTAGGTGGCAAGTTGCTCCCTATTTAACCGGCATGTGCACCAACCAACGACCACAAGTATACTGTAGCGTCCGAGAGAGACCAGACCAGAGTTGAATGATGACATTTTATTCCCTGGTACTCCTTGACCACACAATCTAAGTTTATCAGAGTGATCCTGTCTCTTTTAATAATCAAGCAAAACCCCCGTTTTGTCCGATATCTATAGCCTTTATTTTTCGGCCTGCCGACACCGAAACTTTCCATTTAAATGACCAGCTGCGTTTCAAATGCCTGCCAATGCCCCCTCAAACAAACCTTCCCTGTGTCAGCTGATTCTGCCAGCGCTGTCGCTCCTTTTCTGGCGCCATCGACCAACTCCGTTCCCCCGTCGACTAGACTTCCTCATACTAATTTTACACATGTCTAGCCAGGGCCGCGGGAGGGAGCTGTTCACCCACAGCCTCCCCCCCTCGCCGCTAGACTACTGGCTGTACCTATACCATGCCCTACGACTGACCATGTGGAGGGTTCTTGTAGTACATTTTATATTGTACTTAACAGTTCCCTAAGCAATTAAGTGTACCATTCGATTTCTTACAAACTCATGCAGTATGGTGTTGTTACTACCTGAGATCACTTATATGCAAATAAAAGTATGTCTTTTTCATACTTCTGCATACAACTCAACTCGAACCATCTTAGCGTTCTCCTTGGATTAAATAGCAACATCCACACTGATCACATGTTTATCATTTTCAGGTACAGTTCAATCAAATTAAGCCACTTCAAAAAGCTTGGGATTCCTGGACCAAAGCCCTTTCCGATTCTTTGCAATGCGTTGGAATTAATGTTTTTGGTATGTTTTGACTATAGTTATATTAAAAGCTGTATCCAGGCTCAGTCTACCCTGCATAGTAAACAGTTATAATGTCTCCTAATTAAATTCATATAAAGGCATAAAAAAATCAGAACTATACTATATAACAAACATTTGATCTGAACGTAAATGCACAGGCCTTTTTGCTGAAACAGGGCGAATTGTTTCCCGATTGCCGTGTGCAGACCATTAATATTCCTGTACACACACACACACACATATATATATATATATATATATATATATATATATATATATATATCGATACATACAATACGTATTATGATACAAATTCATACATAATATACTTTAGGATGAGGGGCCACTCCACCTAAAATACAAGAGAGAGCATGGCCCAGTTGTAGGGTAAGTATACACCATTTACATTTACATTAGAGCAGTCATACTACTTGTTTTCTATATGTATACACACAAAATAATAACCACTCGGAAAATACTTCTAGAAAACTTAATCCTTCAGAGGGAGTGTGGGTTGAGGACAACCTCAGGTTTATTCTATGAGTATTCATAAAGTTAAGTACTTTATATTTAGGTGACATGAATTCTTTGATAGTCAAGATTGAGATTTTGACTTTCATTTGTTGCAAGTGCCTGACAAATTGTTGACAATCAAATCAATGTTTTGATAATAGAACGTAATCTCATAACTCAACAAGAATTGCGGTTGTTGCCGCGTAAAAAAATGCCTCAGGCATTATTATACGCGGCAACAACCGCAATTCTTGCATTTGAAGAAACATCATGTCTACATGGTTGGTATGTTTAAAGGGAACCCATTCAAGACACCAAATAAGCAGGGCCGGGAAGGGGTTATCAGGGGGAAGGATGATATTAAGGGGGTAGATTTGATTATAATCAACCTTAGGACCATGAAAATGTGCATTGCTAGGCAGATAAACAATTATAATAGCCGTTGTTAGGCAACCAGCTGTATTAGCAACAAACCGAAAGAACAATTGACTTCCTTGGGTCCATATTAGGGGGGTAGGTATGATTATAGTCAACCTTAGGACCATGGAAATGTGTGTTGGTAGGCATATAAATAATTAGAAAAGCTGTTGCTAGGCAACCAGCTGTATTAGCAACAAACCAATAGAACCATTGAAATCCTTGGGTCCATATTAGGGGGGGTAGGTATGATTATAATCAACCTCAGGACCATGGGAATGTGTGTTGCTAGGCAGATGAACAATTAGAATAGCCGTTGCTAGGCAGCCAGCGGTATAAGCAACAAACCAAAAGAACCATTAAATTCCTTGGGTCCATAATAGGGGGGGTAGGTATGATTATAATCAACTTCAGGAACATGGAAATGTGTGTTGCTAGGCAGATAAACAATTAGAATAGCCGTTGCTAGGCAACCAGCTGTATGAGCAACAAACCGAAAGAACCATTGAATTCCTTGGGTCCCTATTAGGGGGAGTAGGTATGATTATAATCAACCTTAGGACCATGGGAATGTGTGTTGCTAGGCAGATAAACAATTAGAATAGCTGTTGCTAGGCAACCAGCTGTATTAGCAACAAACCGATAGAACCATTGAAATCCTTGGGTCCATATTAGGGGGGGTAGGTATGATTATAATCAATCTTAGGACCATGGAAATGTGTGTTGCTAGGCAGATAAACAATTGGAATAGCCGTTGCTAGGCAACCAGCTGTATTAGCAACAAACCAATAGAACCATTGAATTCCTTGGGTCCCTATTAGGGGGGGTAGGTATGATTATAATCAACCTTAGGACCATGGAAATGTGTGTTGCTAGGCAGATAAACAATAAGAATAGCCGTTGCTAGGCAACCAGCTGTATTAGCAACAAACCGATAGAACCATTGAATTCCTTGGGTCCATATTAGGGGGGGTAGGTATGATTATAATCAACCTCAGGACCATGGCAATGTGTGTTGCTAGGCAGATAAACAATTAGAATAGCCGTTGCTAGGCAGCCAGCGGTATAAGCAACAAACCAAAAGAACCATTAAATTCCTTGGGTCCATAATAGGGGGGTTAGGTATGATTATAATCAACTTCAGGAACATGGAAATGTGTGTTGCTAGGCAGATAAACAATTAGAATAGCCGTTGCTAGGCAACCAGCTGTATAAGCAACAAACCGATAGAACCATTGAATTCCTTGGGTCCATATTAGGGGGGGTAGGTATGATTATAATCAACCTTAGGACCAAGGAAATGTGTGTTGCTAGGCAGATAAACAATTGGAATAGCCGTTGCTAGGCAACCAGCTGTATTAGCAACAAACCGATGGTGCCATTGAATTCCTTGGGTCCATATTAGGGGGGGTAAGTATAATTGTAATCAACCTCAGGAACTATCAAAGGTTGATTTATATTATTGTTATCACATAGTATAAATTTGTGTTGTGACACCTCAATCCAAGATGGCGGCACAATCCAAGATGGCGGCGCCCATTCTGACTTCTGGTAAAGTGCAAACATCATATGCCTTGTCCTGGTGGTGCCTGGCGGCACCACCAGGTGGCTTCGCCACCACTTCGGCATAAAAAAAGGAACCTTCCACCACCAGGCAGAAAGTCAATAGTTCATGACTATAGTTTAGAAGGTTCCATTTGGATGATATGTTGGCTATTCATTTCCCAAGCTATCATTGAATTTAGGGTGATAAACCACTCTAATATTTCGACATATTACAGTATGGATATATGTCCCTAACCTATGACTAAGTCTGGTGAGGAGTCTATACACCATTCTTAATAAATGTCATGTCATTAGGGCAGAGCTCTGTCATTTTTAGTGTAGAGACACCCATTCTGTGGAAGGCTGCAGTATCAATATGGCGAGGTCAATCACTTCCATATTTGGGTTGAGCATTAATTATAAGTTGTAGATGACATATGAGAAGTGACAAGGGGTTTATATGCTATATTGAGATAGTCCTAATGATCCTTAAAAAGGATGGCCCCCTCACTGTTCAACACAAACTGAGTCTACATCTTTACTGGTTAAAGGTGAGATAATGGTTTCGCCCCATAGACCTACCTTCTCTCCCCCTAGGCTCCACTACTTATATATAACCATAGTTGTTGACCTTTGCCATTAGAGGGCAGGGTAGTATTCTACCCCACCCCCCCCCTCACTTATGGTTAGGTGGATGGAGGTGGTGCTAGGTGCAGGTCATGGTTGACCGACCTTCAAGCCATATTAAAGGCTGGTCACCAGGCTTAGAGCGGTAGAGCGGTAGAGCGTGGTACTCCTGAAGCCCTGTACACTGATAATAATGGACCTGGAAATGTTAGTCACTACGGACTACATTTCTATAGTCACATGAATGTAGCAAAAACGACTATACCAAATTAGTCACCTATGTCTATAGTAAGTTGGTCATACAGTCATATAATGGTTTCATGGTCTAAAGTAGTCACTATGACTAATAGATATAGTCAATCATGGTAAATAATGGAAACTTAAGTACTGAAGGCAGGTCAAGGTTCAGCAGGGTAGACAAGGCGAGGATAAGGCATGCCAGGAGACAAGCTAGGATAAGGCAAGGCAGGGGACAGGCTAGGATAAGGCAGAGCAGGTGACAGGCCAGGATAAGGCAGGCTAGGGGACAAGCTAGGATAAGGCAGGGCAGGGAATATGCTAGGATAGGGCAGGGGACAGCCTAGGATGAGGCAGGGCAGGTGACAGGCTAGGATAAGGCAGGGCAGGGGACAGGCTAGGATAAGGCAGGGCAAGGGACAAGCTAGGATAAGGCAGGCCAGGGGACAGGCTAGGATAGGGCAGAGCAGGTGACAGGCTAGGATAAGGCAGAGCAGGGGACAGGCTAGGATAAGGCAGGGCAGTTGACAGGCCAGGATAAAGCAGGGCAGAGACAGGCTAGAATAAGCCAGGCCAGGGGACATGCTAGGATAGGGCAGGGGCAGGAGAGGATGAGGCAGGGCAGGTTATAGGCTAGGATAAGGCAGGCCAGGGGACAGGCTAGGATAAGGCACGCCAGGGGACAGGCTAGGATAAGGCAGGCCAGGGGAATAGGATAAGGCAGGGCAGGTGACCGGCCAGGATAAAACAGGGCAGAGACAGGCTAGGATGTGGCAGGGCAGGTGACAGGCTAGGATAAGACAGGGCAGGGGACAGGCTAGGATAAGGCAGGCCAGGGGACAGGCTAGGATAAGGCAAGGCAGGGGACAGGCCAGGATAAAGCAGGGCAGGGACAGGCTAGGATAAGGCAGGGCAGGGGACATGCTAGGATAGGGCAGGGACAGGCTAGGATGAGGCAGGGCAGGGGATAGGCTAGCATAAGGCAGGGCAGGTGACAGGCTATGATAAGGCAGGCCAGGGGATAGGCTAGGATTAGGAAGGCCAGGGGCAAGCTAGGATAAGACAGGCCAGGGGACAAGCTAGGATAAGACAGGCCAGGGGACAAGCTAGGATAAGGCAGGGCAGGTGAGAGGCCAGGAAAAAACAGTGCAGGGACAGGCTAGGATGAGGCAGGGCAGGTGACAGGCTAGGATAAGGCATGGCAGGTGGCAGGCTAGGATAAGGCAGACCAGGTGACAAGCTAGGATAAGGCAGGCCAGGGGACAGGCTAGGATAATGCAAGGCAGGGGACATGCTAGGATAAGGCAGAGCAGGTGACAGGCTAGGATAAGGCAGGCCAGGGGACAAGCTAGGATAAGGCAGGCCAGGTGACAGGCCAGGATAAAGCAGAGCAGGTGACAGGCTAGGATAAGGCAGTGACAGGCTAGGATGAGGCAGGGCAGGGGACAGGCTAGCATAAGGCAGGGCAGGTGACAGGCTAGGATAAGGCAGGCCAGGGGACAGGCTAAAATAATGCAGGCCAGGGGACAGGCTAGGATACAGCAGGCCAGGGGACAGGCCAGGATAAAAAAGGGCAGGTACAGGCTAGGATGAGGCATGGCAGGTGACAGGCTAGGATAAGGCAGGACAGGGGACATGCTAGAATAGGGCAGGGACATGCTAGGATGAGGCAGGTCAGGGGACAGGCTAGGATAAGGCAGGGCAGGTGACAGGCTAGGATAAGGCAGGGCATGGGACAGGCTAGGATTAGGCAGGCCAGGGCGTGAGCTAGGATAAGGCAGGCCAGGGGACAATCTAGGATAAGGCAGGGCAGGTGAAGGCCAGGATAAAACAGGGCAGGGACAGGCTAGGATAAGGCAGTGCAGGGGACATGCTAGGCTAGGGCAGGGACAGGCTAGGATGAGGCTGGGCAGGGGACAGGCTAGGATAAACAGGCCAGGGGACAGGCTAGGATAAGGCAGAGCAGGTGACAGGCCCCTGTGTAGGCATATCATGCTCTGTCAGTCTAGACATACACTGTTCATGTATTTTTATGTTATCAAATTTGGAACAAATTACTATGATAACTCTATCAAACATGAGAACTCATGCACCCTATAACATCTTAAGTTGTCATAGTCAATTGTAACATAACATAAAACAAGCAGGGATACCCATAGAACAGTGGTTTAGGAGAGGATGTGCCTACCTGAAATCCATGGACCATTCAAATTTGAATCCTAACTGTTTCCTGTGCACACATCATCAATTTGTGTGATCCATATATGGTCACTCCTGACTATCTTTGTGACTAATATGTGACTAAGTTGTATAGTCCCCTGACTACGGGGGTCAAAATATGATGGTATAGTCAGTACTGACTATAGGTTTTATTATCAGTGTATATACTCCCCAGCCGAGTTGTCTACCTCAAAGTAGGAACCTTCCAGCTAGTACGCCGGAGACTGGACCAACTGTAAAACAGCTAAGTAAAGACAGACCCTGAGAGCTTCATGATGGTCTATAGAACAATGAGCAGGCCGATTATGGGATACTGTGGATGGAGGAGCAGCTTGGTCAGCCATCAAACTTCAGGTGCTCTAGAATGACGGGCTGAGAATCAGCAAGAAAATCAGAAAACACCTGAGATGCACATTTAGACAAGCTCAATGAGCTACACACCATAGCCCTTCTGAAACAATGCAGAGACATCCAACTACTCACAATACTGTATTGATACACCCAGCATTAAGACAACATCCTCCAACCTACTCAAGCACTCAGGGGCAACATAACGGTCCACATCAAAAGTGTGTGGCTCAAGAATGATGTGTATGGAAAAGGACCACTTTTTAGGGTAGTGGCCCTCTGGAACAAACTTGACCACAAGGTTCAACACAAACCCACAAAAGAGATCTTCCAGACAGCCTTGAAGGCTATATACTGTGTCGCTGTGTTTGTGTCGCTCTGTCGCTATATACTGTGAAGGCTATATACTGTGTTGCTGTGTATATAAAGGATGGTATCACATATTCTCAATCCGATCTGCTCCAATATTGTATATGTGATGAAAACTATGAAGTACTTTGGGTTAAAATTATTCTTTTCAGTCAAACCAATATGATCCTAGGTGTAATCTACAGACCCCCCAATGGCAATCCCTCAGAATTTAGCACATATATGATAGATACATTAAAAGCAATAAGGGAGGATGACACTAATTCTGACATTACATTCCTGGGTGATATTAATATAAACTACTTGGAGAAGGAGGAGGATAAATTTAAAGCATTATTAGACATTGAACAAGAACATGGACTAGATCAATACATCACATCCCCCACTAGAAAAGATGCCATTTTAGACCTAGCCTATTCTAACTGTAAATTCATAACTGACGCACGAGTCCTAAATTATAAGTTTAGTGATCATTGCCCTATTTTAATTACAAAAAAAGATAATTCAAATCAAATATGTAAGTAAGCAATTTTTAGGACGTTCCTGGATGTTATATAACCCTGCCACTCTCTCTAATGCACTACTTAATTATGACTGGACTGCACTTCATGCCACTAGATGTCCTGATATAGCATGGGATATTATACATACATCCATTGATATACATTTAAATCTTATGTGTCCCATAAAACATCACCAAATAAGGACAAAGGATGAGCCATGGCTGACTCCTGAGTTGAAGAGGCAAATCATAGAAAAAAGATTTGGCCTGGCGTTATGCAAAAAGGACAGGCTTGCCTGAAGATCATGCTGTTTCTAATAGATTAAGTAACAGGATAAAAAACCTGGTATTCAATGCCAAAAGGCGATACATTAAAGAGTATAAAAAGGAAGATGGTAAAACAATTTGGCGCAAACTTGAGGAGTTATTACCTAGCAAAAGCAACAATAACATTATCTGCCTGGTAGATAATGCTACTGGTCTCCCTATTGCACATAAAAACACAGCTGAGCATATAAATAATTATTTTATTAGCACTTGACCTAAATTTGCAGCCAACTTTAATATTCCATGGACATATGCCGGTACTAACACAGACTTAGTAATTGATGATCTAAATGTCAGTCCTGATATGGTGCTAAAAACAGCCAAATTGATGAATACAAAAAAAGCCTCAGCAATACCATTTATTAATGCCAGAATCATTAAAGATACCATGCTAGCTATTCCTGATAAATTTGCCTTTTTCTTTAACTTATCTCTCACTCAAGGTATATTCCCTACCAAATGGAAACAAGCTTTTTTTACCCCACTGCCTAAACCAGGTGATAAGTCTAATGTCACAAACTATAGGCCTATCTCACAGATACCCCTGCCAGGCAAGGTCCTTGAGCGTATTGTTCACACTCATATTACTTTTTATTTGGAAGAAAATCACTTACTAAATGATAAACAGGGAGGTTTCAGAAAAGGGCATTCCACTATATCAACTGTTGCAGATTTTACTGATGACCTATTTCACAACATGGATGACAATAAGAGTACACTAGCTACATTTATTGACATGTCCAAAGCCTTTGACGTGGTTAATCATGCTATATTGCTCTCAAAATGTGAAGAATTAGGCATTAAAAATGACATTCTTGGCTGGGTCAAAAATTATTTGCTTAACAGATCTCAGAAAACTGTAGCTAATGGCATCACGTCTAGTGAGGGCTATTTGTCTTGTGGGGTCCCCCAAGGGTCTATTCTAGGCCCCCTCCTTTTTCTTGTCTATGTCAATGACATGTATGAGGGTTTACTATCTCTGTGAATTCACAAAAATAAGTTCTTATGCAGATGACACTGTCTTATATGCCTCTGAGGATTATCCAATCTCAGCCTACAGGAAACTTCAAGATGACTTAGATCAATTTTCTCATTGGTGTAACCTTAATAGATTAACAATAAACACAAAAAAATCACAAGCCATGAAATTCGGAATCCCTGGGCAAATTCATAATTTTCGTATACCTGCTTTAAAATTAAATAATAGTGAACTAAAATATGTAGATAACTATAATCATTTAGGCGTACAAATGGACCAACCCCTCAAATTTGATAAACAAATTAATCAAATGAGATGTAAGGCAGCTGTCAAACTCTATATTTTTGGGAGACTCCGGAGACAAATGTCCTATGCCCAAGCCCTTCGTGTTTATAAAACTAAAGTGTTGCCTTATATGGAATATGGAGGGATCCTTGTTCATGACACTAACAAAACCTACTAACAAAACTACAAAGGCTACAAAATACAGGTTTAAAGATAGCCCTATATTCACCCCCCCCCCCGAACTTCAATTGAAAAAATTCATAAAGATGGTAAAATATACTTTTTGGAAGAAAGAAGGCAGAAGCAAATTGCAATCCACGCCTACAATATGACTAAGCAAGATAAGTACCTAGCAATCCCTTCTAGGGAAACTAGGTTGCATGATGCCCCTGCTCTAAAAACCTATGATAGTAGTATAGTATGTATCTGAACGGGACTATGCTTAAGTACTGTTTATTACTCACTCGATATGCAGCCAATCAGAGGCCGCCATTTGGTCACGTGACCCGTTGCCATGGTAACGTGACCTACTTAGGACTCTCAGCCAATCAGAAGCCAGCATTCTGGGTGACCTACTGACCTACTTAGAAGCTCTCAGCCAATCAGAGGCCGGCATTCTGGTAACCATGGTAACGTGACCTACTTACGTCACGTGACCTACTTAGGCTCAGCCAATCAGAAGGCGGCATTCTGGTTACTAGGGTAACGTGACCTACTTAGGGTTTGTTTGTAAACAACACCACGTGGCTCTCTTGTTTGTAAACAACACCACGTGACACGTGACTGCTTGTAAACAAACAAACAAAAAAGTTATGTAACTTATATATAGAAATAAAAACACAACAAGATGATTTCTTTTTTTTTCATTTTATTCTTTATTTTCATTTCAATCAAAAAACACACAAGTTTATGCTTTTTTAGCTTGCTTCTTCGATTTGCAACCCAACAGGCCGCAAAGTCTCGCGCCGCCGTCACTCGCACCACACCCCTGACTTCCTCTCTCCAATAGACATTGCATGACTTTGGATAAATCCAACACCATTTCGGCAAGGCAGAGAATCTTTGCCTCCATGAAACGTCCGCCATCGCAACAACCCGTTATTTCTGTCACAACAGCATCATCGATAGCTTCTGACTCACTGTCCGGTCGCTCAGCTTTGGGATTTTGCTCATGCGCATGACGCACTTCTTGGGGTTTCTTGTTCGACATGCTTCAATTAGGAAATGAACGCAATGAGGTCCACAGGTGTCAGCAGAAGTGTCTTGTAGTTGAACGCGGTTTCTTTGCCACTTGAACGGAGCAGAGCGTTCCAAGAAAGACAAGATCTCCGCACTCAGCGGCGGTAAGCCGAAGGAATCAAAGTAGTACACTTCACCCGTGCTCGACACGTAAAACGCTACCCAATGCTGACCTGGTAAATGTTGCGGATCTGTGTTGCTCACGAAACAAGTGTCTTTGGTAGGGTGCTTTGGAATAGTGTCACAAGAGAAAACACCTAGGAAACGATGTTTCGTGTGAACGTTTTCCTTCAACACTCTACTTATTTCAAGCGTATTCATACGATACGCTAAGTACTGCTGTCTTGTCTTCAGTTCATGTGGTAGTCGGTGATGGGATGTCGATCTCTGGTCAGCTCGACGACGTTGTCGTACACCAAGTAGAGTAGCACCGTTGTTGTCGCTTGTAGCGCCGAGCGGAAACTGACTTCCACCCTCAGCTGACCCGCTCTTATAAGGTTCATGCGACACCCGTCGTGCGATCTGTCTGGGGTTAAATCGAGAGGGAACACCGTCTAACCGTTCAGGAATTGATCGTATAAAATACCACAGGAGCGCACGCCCTCGTACATCCCCGTTTCCGTGGGTAGCGCCAAGTACTCTCTCACGGCCGCTTTGGTGTTAAAGTTGGGCACGTAAGTGTCGTTCGGCACTTTCTGATTGTTCACTATCACTTGAAGCGAGCTGATGTCGTAATGCTTCATCTCGAACGGGTTCTTGGTGTAGCTACCGTTGAAGGCGTCGTGGTCCAGGAAGCAAATCATCATCGACTTGGGAAGCTGGCCTGTGTTGGAGTGCGTGTAGCTGTGATCTCTGTTACCTTGAGGGGTGGCGTACGTCGTCACCTCCACTCTGTTCACAAGGTAGTCGAAGGGGCCGTGTTCTATCACCGCTCTCTCGTGCGTTTCCGCTACAGCGTCCACCACCAACACACGTCGCACGTAGAGCTTTGCTTTGTAGATCTTCAAGCTGTAGCCTCCGTCAGCGGCGCACATCAGATAGAAAGAGGGCGCTGCCTGTTTCAGAGTGAGATTGATTTCTGTCTCTCCAACGATGAGCTTCGGTTGATGAGCCAGGTCAAAGTGCAGTCGCGCCATCAGCGAAAAGCGCTTGTTGGAGATTAGCTTCCTGCGCGCTTTGTACCCTGCATTCGCGTTAGTCAACGCGTCAAACAGACCAGGGGTATCTTCATGCCACCCCTGGGCGCTCATGATGCCGCACTTCACGTCTTTGTTGTAGTTGAGTAACCCTTCCAAGTAAGCTCGGTAAGGGTAGGTCTCGGTGTTGCCAGACACATTGAAACCGCCGATGGAGACTTGGACGTCTTTGAAGAGCGAGTGAGCCAAGTTGTTCACCGGAGCTACCGCGTTGGTGTCCTCTATCGCCGCTCCGTTCGCTTTCAGCACTTGACATTCCAGATGAAGGTAATTCTCGTTCAGGTCTGTGTACTCTTGCGACTTGTTGATGGTGAAATTTATGTTACCTCCATCCTCTAAAGAGTTTTTTGTTTCTATCCCGAGGAAAGACGACTTTAAGATAGTAGTCTGAGTCGGCGCTACGGTGTGCAGGTCGAGCTCAAAGAGCGCGCACTCCTTACTGCTCTCGTGTACGTAAGCCATTGTGTTCTCTCTTCACGCGGACGACAGACTGACGCCGCCCGCCTCCAGTCTTTTTATTTATACCTGAGCGCCTAGGCGCTTACCGGTCGAATACATCCCCTCTACTTCTCTTGCAAGAGCCACCGCCCGTCTGAGGAGAATGCCGGCGTCGTTTCGACCCTTTCTTAGACGCGACAGTCGTCTTTCCTCCTGAGAACGCCGTACTCGCCAGTCTCTTCAGAGCGCCTGCACCTCGGTCTTTCACGCTGCTCTTTAAAGTCCGACCCGCCAGCACATCTTTAGCTACGCCCACACCGGCGCGGAGCAGCGTTTTTCCCACTGACTTCAATAGCGGGGTAGCCGAGCGCATCAGACCTAACAGAGCGCCGCCCAAACCGTGCCCGCTCTGGAAAGAGCGCCCGCTGTACACATTGATGCCGTTGCCCAGCTGCGCGTTGTAGTAATTGCTGTACCCTCTGCCGACGGTGCGCCTGGGTGGAAAGTACGGAACACGTTGACGCATCTTTTTTGTTTTTCTTTCAGCGCTCAATAGGTCTCAGATGAAGTGTCACGGTCACCTCGCCTTTACCGAATGGGATGGAATGGCCGGATCGGTCTCTTAAATAGATGCCGACCTCGGTAAACCTCTTGGATTTCAAGGGGAAATAATCCAAATGGGGAAAACTGATAGCTTGCACGCCACCTCGACGCTTTCCGCCTCTGTCCACCGCGACGCAGCGTAACAGCGGCACTTGCATGTCGCCCACACGTCTCTCCTGGATCATGTCGGTGTATATGTACACAGAGTGCACGTCCCCGAAAACATCCATCGAGTAGGCGCCCGTAGTCGGCGACGCGAAACACGTCTTCTCTCCGAAGCCTAGAACACATGGGAGATGCTGAGTCAGCAGGACAGCACAGTGTCTCGGCGGTTTGATGGTGACGCGTTTCGTCTTGGAGTCGTACGATAAGATCCCCATCGGTTTGAGCAAGAAGCTGGAGCCCTCTAGTCTGTCATCTTGCATCGTCTCACTCAAGCGCTCGACTAGGGTGTGGTTGCTTCTGGTGAAAATAGGAGGTATTTCGAATATGTTTGGCATGAAACTGCGCACTCCCATGTCTTTCTCCATCTTTTCGATCATCTGTCTTGCTTGATCGCTGATCGCCTTCTTCTTCACGGCCGGGGACAAGAACTGCTTGTATACGGCATTCGGCTGTCTCAAGTTGACCTCTCTCTTGAACCTTTTTGTTTCCGGTTTCAATCGCTGCTCTTCCGACGTGTCTGACATCTCTTCCACCGTTACATAGCTTGCTTCCTTCCAGCTCAGCGGGTATTTTGAGCTGAACGTCAGCTTGCTCAGACCGTTCGCGTTTTTCATTCCCCTCCAGTCTACCTGCGGTTTTCTTCTGTCGGAGAATTTAGTGTCTTTTTATACCTTGATCGCCTCCTCTAGCGAACCCTTGGTGCGCAGAGGAACAACGATGATCAAGTCGTCGTCGTGCACGTTAGTCCATTCTATAGGGAGGATGATCTCAGTCAGAGCCGCTTCGTACGCTTCGGGCAGAAGGAGCGGTGAGTCGAAGTGAGTTCGGAAAGACGTCAAGCTGTTGTCAGGATAATACTCCATAGAGCTGTTGCTAGGTAGGGTGATGTTCATTTTTTTTTTTTTCTACGTTATTTTTTTGACGGGGATCCACTCGTTGAACTTGTCCTCGTAACCTAACCAACTTACGAAAGCTAGCTCTTTACCGTAGACGGTTTTGCGGCGCAACACCTCGTCTATCAGGTAGTTGTTGTCGTAACGACTCTTGTACACCTTCTGAACCTCTTCCGGGTAGAAGACGCCTTTTATCTCCTCGCCCTTGTCGTCTTTCAGCTCGAACCCTCTGCTTCCCAACGTCTTAGCAACGTCGACCACTTCCTCGCGCCAGTTTCCCTCGTACCCTTTGTCAAAGGCGCCTTTAGTTCTCAACATCCTCACTCTGTCACCCGGAGCGATGACGTGGACGGCAGAATTCTTTGTTTTTTTCTTCTTTTTCCATATTTCGTCGATTTGTTTGTTAGTTGGGAGATCTTGTCGGTAGAAAACTGTTTCGCTGTTTTCCGAGCTGACTTGAGCCGGCGCCATTTTCAACGTCTTGTGGTGAGTGCGAGTGTAAGAAGACACTACATGGTGCAGTACGTCTACGTAGCGATACGTGCGCTTGTGTGTGAAATAACGCCACAGCTTCTCCTTCAGACTGCGGTTCAAGCGCTCCACTAGACTAGCTTTGATGTCGTCGTTCTCGCCAGTGAAAAACTCTATGCCCTCGCTCTTCAAGTGATCTTGAAAGATCTTGTTCAAAAACTCTTTCCCCTTGTCTGTCTGAACAGTGCGCGGTTGTCTCTCGCCAGTGTCTGTCATCTTTTGGAAGGCCTCGGTAACATCAGCACCACTCTTGGATTTAATGGGAACGGCCCACGCGTACCTAGAGAAAACGTCGATCGCCGTCACCACGTACCGGAAGCGGTCGTTGTGAGACGCCAAAGCCTGCATGTCCATCAGATCTATCTGCCACTGCTGATCGATTGCACCGGTTATTGTCTTGTTCCTTGCAAATTTTCTCCGAATGGGTTTATGTTTAGTGTAGGCGTCCAGCGACACTAAAGCATCTCGGATGACGGCCGGGTTTAGGTGGCGAAAATGATGTTTCTGGAGTTTAGTCACGCTAGTGAAACTGGAGAGTGCTTTGACGTCGGTATATCTAGCTACTACGCGCTTCTTTTCTTTTTCCTTCTTGGTCAGTCTCTTCACCGGTTTACCCATCGTCGGCCGGATGCAGGAGTAGCACCAGGAGCGGGAGTGAACGATGTCGCCTCCGCTAGGCGGTTGCGCCTTTTCCTTTTCTTACTCGCCGCGCTCCTATAGGAGGAAGGATTGGAGCAGTAGAAGTACTAGCAGCAGCGACTGCAGTAGTAGCAGCGCTAGTACTAACAGCAGCGGGCACATGATGAAGTAGACCTGCTCGTGATGATTTGTAGAGCGTCTCAGGATCCACGAGCGCTAAGCGTTTGTAGTGTTGTTGCTGCTCTGAGTCCGTCATGGGGACGACGGTGGCGATGACGCTGGCGGTGGCGGTAGTGGTGGTACTGTCGGTGAGTAGGTGTCGAATGAGGTGTCTCATATACGGAGAATGCTCTTCATAAGCGGTAAGGCCATCCCTATGAGAGCCGGAATGAGGAAACCTCCCTCTTGTACCAAGACGCGTCTCTTTTTTTTGATGGGCGTAGATTTTTTGCCGACCTCCCTCAACACGTCAGCCGATTCTCGAAGCTTGTCCAGTTGTTTGTCGCTGAGCGGGATGTTCCCTACGAGTAAATTGTGACAGATCTCACTCAACGCTGCAATCAGATCGTCGCTTCCAGAGTCTATTAGATGCGAGCAGTCCTTTGGCGAGCACTTAGCTAAGTGCTTGAGAGTACCAAAGTGTCTTTCGAGTAGATGAGAAGACATTTTTGCTACTGCTTTCTCTTGTTCTTTTTTTTGTCTAGCGGTACGAATACTAGCTGAGAGTGTATGGACGTCAAAGAGGAGCGTATTCTCAGATCGTCAGGTGTTGACTGCTTGAAGTCCAGAAGGAGGTATGAGTGAGGTCGCTTGAGTTCATGGGTAAATATACTAGAGAGATGTCGGCTACCACTTGCTGATTGGAACTGCTCATCAGATCGTCCAATATCAGTAGAGTGTGTGGTCGTAAAGCGTCTTCTGCTACTTTTACGTCTCCCGCTATAGACTCTTTGCTAGGAAGACCTTCTCTGAATTCCACACCGTACTGATTTTGCATTTTTTCAAACAGAGGTTGCCACTCGCCGTAATGGTAAAAAGTCTTTTCCACCGGCGGCGTGACCAAATTGTTCACGTCGCTCAGAAATTGATCCACCAAGCGCAATTTTCCACAACCCGACGGACCGCTAATGATACAACTAAAGGGTCCTTGTAGTCGAGCGTCGAAATGAATTTCTGTGAAGAGTTTGCTTTTACTACTCGACATTTTTTTTTTTTTTCGGCACGCGTCAGAGAGTAGTTGTGTGTCTGACTGTCTGCTGTGTTTCTCACTCGAACGGTCGGTAGTGAATGGTTGTGGAGAAAAGTCAGCCAACCTTTTTATTGATACCGGCCGGTGTCACAGTAGCGGCGGCAGAAGTGACTTTTTTTTCTTTTTATTTTTGCGATAAAATTCTATTTTCACTCAATAGTCATAAATGTTTGTATCAGACTCCAGAGGAGTCTGATACAAATATTTATTTAAAAAAAAAAGAAGAGGAGGAGGAGGAGGAGGAGGAGGAGGAGGAGGAGAAGGAGGAGGAGGAGATTAATTTTTTTTTTTTTTTTTTTTTTTTTGATCATTTAGGCAAAGCTCGTCGCTTTGCCGCTTTTTTTTCTATTTCTGTGTTGTGACACGATCGTCTCGAAAAAGCAATAAGGCGTGTGAGCGCGGCGGTGACAAATACATATTGGAGCGTATGGTTTAAAATAGTGCGTCCCTATCTTCTTCAATTCGGCTGCGTTGCAATATGCGGGATAACAAGTGACGACGTCGAAACGTTTAGAGACCGTGTTCACGTCGGCCACAACGCGCGCCCACCGAGTGGGAGCTGCAGTCACTCCCAAGAAACCGATCGGCTTGTCGAATCGTTTCATAGCGCTTATTCTCACTTTATAAGAGGAGGCAGGGTGAGGAGAGTAGCAGCGCTCTTTTTCTTCATGAAACGCCCAACGAGTGGGGGCGCTGAGAGCGGCTGTTATGCAATGGTAGAGTAAATACTGTTCTAAGAAGACGGCTCTCGGCCATGTCGCTACGTTTTCCTTTTCCGCTCTTGTATAACGACGATTTCTTTGGCACTCGGCTTTGCTTTTCTCGAGAATTCGGTACGCTTCAAGAGAAGCGTGAACCTCAACTACGTGACGCTCTCTCCTTTGAGATAAAAAAATAGCCGGGCAGTTGAGGAGGGCACTTTGTTAGGGTGTCCGTCTTTTAGAAACTCGCGCCCTCTGCAGCGCCATATTTCTTTCCTCCGAAACAAAAAAGACTGAGTGAAAATAAAAATTTTAAAAAACAAAAAGCTCAAAGAAAAAAAATAAGCAATAAGCAGACTCAGCTCAAAATTCCCTGCTGGCGTGATGGCGGTGACTGCAGGCGGTGGCGGCGGTCAGCTGGCCGGCGGTGGCGGTGTCGGCGGCGATGGTAGAAGGGGGTGTGGAAAGAGAGATGCATCTCAGTCTTTTATAGGAGCGGCGAGAGTTCGACTTAGTCTGACATTTTCAGCTGTCGCATGCTGACCTGCTGCTATCATAAGAGAAACAAAAGCCCTAATCACGCTTTTCAGCTGGATCCTTCCACCCACCAGACATGGATCCAGATGGGAGGGTGGTTTAGAATTAATCCGTGTACCGACTGTCATACAATAGTGTAATTAGTTGAACGCGTGTTACCTGTATAAAGGATTAGCAGGTCATGGGCTTAGAGTGTGTATAGAAAAACAACTACAGGTAGCGTGAACAAAGCGACCCCCTCCCTTTCTGTCACTCTGTCTGTGACTAGAGGGCGCGCGTGTGGTAAGCGGCTTAAATCTAAAGAAAAAAAATCACCCTCTCCTGTCGTCAGCAGTCAGCTGGCCGGCGGTTGGAAAATGCGATTAGAGGGATGATGAGCGCGTAGTAAGCGACTTAAGGCTAATCTAAAGACCTGCCGTGAGTGGGCAGCTGGCCGGCGGCTTGAAAAAAGGGGGGAGTAAGGGTATATAAGGGGGAGTGAAACCGTATTCGTCATCGTCAATCATCATTCACTCTACTACTACTACTACTACCACCGCCACCAGCACCATGCCTCAATTTGCAGATCCCCATGATGGAAAGTTGCGACCGTGACATGAAGCGGTATGACGAAGCGGCGCGCGAATGTGAAGCTGATGCTGTAGCCTCTGCTACTGCGGCTGCTAGTGCTGCTCATCGTGCTACTGCTGCATTTACTGCGGCTGTTAGTGAAGCTGTTTGTGATGACGTTGTTGTTGTTGCATAGTAAACAGTTATAATGTCTCCTAATTAAATTCATATAAAGGCATAAAAAAATCAGAACTATACTATATAACAAACATTTGATCTGAACGTAAATGCACAGGCCTTTTTGCTGAAACAGGGCGAATTGTTTCCCGATTGCCGTGTGCAGACCATTAATATTCCTGTACACACACACACACACATATATATATATATATATATATATATATATATATATATATATATATATATATATATATATATATCGATACATACAATACGTATTATGATACAAATTCATACATAATATACTTTAGGATGAGGGGCCACTCCACCTAAAATACAAGAGAGAGCATGGCCCAGTTGTAGGGTAAGTATACACCATTTACATTTACATTAGAGCAGTCATACTACTTGTTTTCTATATGTATACACACAAAATAATAACCACTCGGAAAATACTTCTAGAAAACTTAATCCTTCAGAGGGAGTGTGGGTTGAGGACAACCTCAGGTTTATTCTATGAGTATTCATAAAGTTAAGTACTTTATATTTAGGTGACATGAATTCTTTGATAGTCAAGATTGAGATTTTGACTTTCATTTGTTGCAAGTGCCTGACAAATTGTTGACAATCAAATCAATGTTTTGATAATAGAACGTAATCTCATAACTCAACAAGAATTGCGGTTGTTGCCGCGTAAAAAAATGCCTCAGGCATTATTATACGCGGCAACAACCGCAATTCTTGCATTTGAAGAAACATCATGTCTACATGGTTGGTATGTTTAAAGGGAACCCATTCAAGACACCAAATAAGCAGGGCCGGGAAGGGGTTATCAGGGGGAAGGATGATATTAAGGGGGTAGATTTGATTATAATCAACCTTAGGACCATGAAAATGTGCATTGCTAGGCAGATAAACAATTATAATAGCCGTTGTTAGGCAACCAGCTGTATTAGCAACAAACCGAAAGAACAATTGACTTCCTTGGGTCCATATTAGGGGGGTAGGTATGATTATAGTCAACCTTAGGACCATGGAAATGTGTGTTGGTAGGCATATAAATAATTAGAAAAGCTGTTGCTAGGCAACCAGCTGTATTAGCAACAAACCAATAGAACCATTGAAATCCTTGGGTCCATATTAGGGGGGGTAGGTATGATTATAATCAACCTCAGGACCATGGGAATGTGTGTTGCTAGGCAGATGAACAATTAGAATAGCCGTTGCTAGGCAGCCAGCGGTATAAGCAACAAACCAAAAGAACCATTAAATTCCTTGGGTCCATAATAGGGGGGGTAGGTATGATTATAATCAACTTCAGGAACATGGAAATGTGTGTTGCTAGGCAGATAAACAATTAGAATAGCCGTTGCTAGGCAACCAGCTGTATGAGCAACAAACCGAAAGAACCATTGAATTCCTTGGGTCCCTATTAGGGGGAGTAGATATGATTATAATCAACCTTAGGACCATGGGAATGTGTGTTGCTAGGCAGATAAACAATTAGAATAGCTGTTGCTAGGCAACCAGCTGTATTAGCAACAAACCGATAGAACCATTGAAATCCTTGGGTCCATATTAGGGGGGGTAGGTATGATTATAATCAATCTTAGGACCATGGAAATGTGTGTTGCTAGGCAGATAAACAATTGGAATAGCCGTTGCTAGGCAACCAGCTGTATTAGCAACAAACCAATAGAACCATTGAATTCCTTGGGTCCCTATTAGGGGGGGTAGGTATGATTATAATCAACCTTAGGACCATGGAAATGTGTGTTGCTAGGCAGATAAACAATTAGAATAGCCGTTGCTAGGCAACCAGCTGTATTAGCAACAAACCGATAGAACCATTGAATTCCTTGGGTCCATATTAGGGGGGGTAGGTATGATTATAATCAACCTCAGGACCATGGCAATGTGTGTTGCTAGGCAGATAAACAATTAGAATAGCCGTTGCTAGGCAGCCAGCGGTATAAGCAACAAACCAAAAGAACCATTAAATTCCTTGGGTCCATAATAGGGGGGTTAGGTATGATTATAATCAACTTCAGGAACATGGAAATGTGTGTTGCTAGGCAGATAAACAATTAGAATAGCCGTTGCTAGGCAACCAGCTGTATAAGCAACAAACCGATAGAACCATTGAATTCCTTGGGTCCATATTAGGGGGGGTAGGTATGATTATAATCAACCTTAGGACCAAGGAAATGTGTGTTGCTAGGCAGATAAACAATTGGAATAGCCGTTGCTAGGCAACCAGCTGTATTAGCAACAAACCGATGGTGCCATTGAATTCCTTGGGTCCATATTAGGGGGGGTAAGTATAATTGTAATCAACCTCAGGAACTATCAAAGGTTGATTTATATTATTGTTATCACATAGTATAAATTTGTGTTGTGACACCTCAATCCAAGATGGCGGCACAATCCAAGATGGCGGCGCCCGTTCTGACTTCTGGTAAAGTGCAAACATCATATGCCTTGTCCTGGTGGTGCCTGGCGGCACCACCAGGTGGCTTCGCCACCACTTCGGCATAAAAAAAGGAACCTTCCACCACCAGGCAGAAAGTCAATAGTTCATGACTATAGTTTAGAAGGTTCCATTTGGATGATATGTTGGCTATTCATTTCCCAAGCTATCATTGAATTTAGGGTGATAAACCACTCTAATATTTCGACATATTACAGTATGGATATATGTCCCTAACCTATGACTAAGTCTGGTGAGGAGTCTATACACCATTCTTAATAAATGTCATGTCATTAGGGCAGAGCTCTGTCATTTTTAGTGTAGAGACACCCATTCTGTGGAAGGCTGCAGTATCAATATGGCGAGGTCAATCACTTCCATATTTGGGTTGAGCATTAATTATAAGTTGTAGATGACATATGAGAAGTGACAAGGGGTTTATATGCTATATTGAGATAGTCCTAATGATCCTTAAAAAGGATGGCCCCCTCACTGTTCAACACAAACTGAGTCTACATCTTTACTGGTTAAAGGTGAGATAATGGTTTCGCCCCATAGACCTACCTTCTCTCCCCCTAGGCTCCACTACTTATATATAACCATAGTTGTTGACCTTTGCCATTAGAGGGCAGGGTAGTATTCTACCCCACCCCCCCCCCCCCCTCACTTATGGTTAGGTGGATGGAGGTGGTGCTAGGTGCAGGTCATGGTTGACCGACCTTCAAGCCATATTAAAGGCTGGTCACCAGGCTTAGAGCGGTAGAGCGGTAGAGCGTGGTACTCCTGAAGCCCTGTACACTGATAATAATGGACCTGGAAATGTTAGTCACTACGGACTACATTTCTATAGTCACATGAATGTAGCAAAAACGACTATACCAAATTAGTCACCTATGTCTATAGTAAGTTGGTCATACAGTCATATAATGGTTTCATGGTCTAAAGTAGTCACTATGACTAATAGATATAGTCAATCATGGTAAATAATGGAAACTTAAGTACTGAAGGCAGGTCAAGGTTCAGCAGGGTAGACAAGGCGAGGATAAGGCATGCCAGGAGACAAGCTAGGATAAGGCAAGGCAGGGGACAGGCTAGGATAAGGCAGAGCAGGTGACAGGCCAGGATAAGGCAGGCTAGGGGACAAGCTAGGATAAGGCAGGGCAGGGAATATGCTAGGATAGGGCAGGGGACAGCCTAGGATGAGGCAGGGCAGGTGACAGGCTAGGATAAGGCAGGGCAGGGGACAGGCTAGGATAAGGCAGGGCAAGGGACAAGCTAGGATAAGGCAGGCCAGGGGACAGGCTAGGATAGGGCAGAGCAGGTGACAGGCTAGGATAAGGCAGAGCAGGGGACAGGCTAGGATAAGGCAGGGCAGTTGACAGGCCAGGATAAAGCAGGGCAGAGACAGGCTAGAATAAGCCAGGCCAGGGGACATGCTAGGATAGGGCAGGGGCAGGAGAGGATGAGGCAGGGCAGGTTATAGGCTAGGATAAGGCAGGCCAGGGGACAGGCTAGGATAAGGCACGCCAGGGGACAGGCTAGGATAAGGCAGGCCAGGGGAATAGGATAAGGCAGGGCAGGTGACCGGCCAGGATAAAACAGGGCAGAGACAGGCTAGGATGTGGCAGGGCAGGTGACAGGCTAGGATAAGAAAGGGCAGGGGACAGGCTAGGATAAGGCAGGCCAGGGGACAGGCTAGGATAAGGCAAGGCAGGGGACAGGCCAGGATAAAGCAGGGCAGGGACAGGCTAGGATAAGGCAGGGCAGGGGACATGCTAGGATAGGGCAGGGACAGGCTAGGATGAGGCAGGGCAGGGGATAGGCTAGCATAAGGCAGGGCAGGTGACAGGCTATGATAAGGCAGGCCAGGGGATAGGCTAGGATTAGGAAGGCCAGGGGCAAGCTAGGATAAGACAGGCCAGGGGACAAGCTAGGATAAGACAGGCCAGGGGACAAGCTAGGATAAGGCAGGGCAGGTGAGAGGCCAGGAAAAAACAGTGCAGGGACAGGCTAGGATGAGGCAGGGCAGGTGACAGGCTAGGATAAGGCATGGCAGGTGGCAGGCTAGGATAAGGCAGACCAGGTGACAAGCTAGGATAAGGCAGGCCAGGGGACAGGCTAGGATAATGCAAGGCAGGGGACATGCTAGGATAAGGCAGAGCAGGTGACAGGCTAGGATAAGGCAGGCCAGGGGACAAGCTAGGATAAGGCAGGCCAGGTGACAGGCCAGGATAAAGCAGAGCAGGTGACAGGCTAGGATAAGGCAGTGACAGGCTAGGATGAGGCAGGGCAGGGGACAGGCTAGCATAAGGCAGGGCAGGTGACAGGCTAGGATAAGGCAGGCCAGGGGACAGGCTAAAATAATGCAGGCCAGGGGACAGGCTAGGATACAGCAGGCCAGGGGACAGGCCAGGATAAAAAAGGGCAGGTACAGGCTAGGATGAGGCATGGCAGGTGACAGGCTAGGATAAGGCAGGACAGGGGACATGCTAGAATAGGGCAGGGACATGCTAGGATGAGGCAGGTCAGGGGACAGGCTAGGATAAGGCAGGGCAGGTGACAGGCTAGGATAAGGCAGGGCATGGGACAGGCTAGGATTAGGCAGGCCAGGGCGTGAGCTAGGATAAGGCAGGCCAGGGGACAATCTAGGATAAGGCAGGGCAGGTGAAGGCCAGGATAAAACAGGGCAGGGACAGGCTAGGATAAGGCAGTGCAGGGGACATGCTAGGCTAGGGCAGGGACAGGCTAGGATGAGGCTGGGCAGGGGACAGGCTAGGATAAACAGGCCAGGGGACAGGCTAGGATAAGGCAGAGCAGGTGACAGGCCCCTGTGTAGGCATATCATGCTCTGTCAGTCTAGACATACACTGTTCATGTATTTTTATGTTATCAAATTTGGAACAAATTACTATGATAACTCTATCAAACATGAGAACTCATGCACCCTATAACATCTTAAGTTGTCATAGTCAATTGTAACATAACATAAAACAAGCAGGGATACCCATAGAACAGTGGTTTAGGAGAGGATGTGCCTACCTGAAATCCATGGACCATTCAAATTTGAATCCTAACTGTTTCCTGTGCACACATCATCAATTTGTGTGATCCATATATGGTCACTCCTGACTATCTTTGTGACTAATATGTGACTAAGTTGTATAGTCCCCTGACTACGGGGGTCAAAATATGATGGTATAGTCAGTACTGACTATAGGTTTTATTATCAGTGTATATACTCCCCAGCCGAGTTGTCTACCTCAAAGTAGGAACCTTCCAGCTAGTACGCCGGAGACTGGACCAACTGTAAAACAGCTAAGTAAAGACAGACCCTGAGAGCTTCATGATGGTCTATAGAACAATGAGCAGGCCGATTATGGGATACTGTGGATGGAGGAGCAGCTTGGTCAGCCATCAAACTTCAGGTGCTCTAGAATGACGGGCTGAGAATCAGCAAGAAAATCAGAAAACACCTGAGATGCACATTTAGACAAGCTCAATGAGCTACACACCATAGCCCTTCTGAAACAATGCAGAGACATCCAACTACTCACAATACTGTATTGATACACCCAGCATTAAGACAACATCCTCCAACCTACTCAAGCACTCAGGGGCAACATAACGGTCCACATCAAAAGTGTGTGGCTCAAGAATGATGTGTATGGAAAAGGACCACTTTTTAGGGTAGTGGCCCTCTGGAACAAACTTGACCACAAGGTTCAACACAAACCCACAAAAGAGATCTTCCAGACAGCCTTGAAGGCTATATACTGTGTCGCTGTGTTTGTGTCGCTCTGTCGCTATATACTGTGAAGGCTATATACTGTGTTGCTGTGTATATAAAGGATGGTATCACATATTCTCAATCCGATCTGCTCCAATATTGTATATGTGATGAAAACTATGAAGTACTTTGGGTTAAAATTATTCTTTTCAGTCAAACCAATATGATCCTAGGTGTAATCTACAGACCCCCCAATGGCAATCCCTCAGAATTTAGCACATATATGATAGATACATTAAAAGCAATAAGGGAGGATGACACTAATTCTGACATTACATTCCTGGGTGATATTAATATAAACTACTTGGAGAAGGAGGAGGATAAATTTAAAGCATTATTAGACATTGAACAAGAACATGGACTAGATCAATACATCACATCCCCCACTAGAAAAGATGCCATTTTAGACCTAGCCTATTCTAACTGTAAATTCATAACTGACGCACGAGTCCTAAATTATAAGTTTAGTGATCATTGCCCTATTTTAATTACAAAAAAAGATAATTCAAATCAAATATGTAAGTAAGCAATTTTTAGGACGTTCCTGGATGTTATATAACCCTGCCACTCTCTCTAATGCACTACTTAATTATGACTGGACTGCACTTCATGCCACTAGATGTCCTGATATAGCATCGGATATTATACATACAGCCATTGATATACATTTAAATCTTATGTGTCCCATAAAACATCACCAAATAAGGACAAAGGATGAGCCATGGCTGACTCCTGAGTTGAAGAGGCAAATCATAGAAAAAAGATTTGGCCTGGCGTTATGCAAAAAGGACAGGCTTGCCTGAAGATCATGCTGTTTCTAATAGATTAAGTAACAGGATAAAAAACCTGGTATTCAATGCCAAAAGGCGATACATTAAAGAGTATAAAAAGGAAGATGGTAAAACAATTTGGCGCAAACTTGAGGAGTTATTACCTAGCAAAAGCAACAATAACATTATCTGCCTGGTAGATAATGCTACTGGTCTCCCTATTGCACATAAAAACACAGCTGAGCATATAAATAATTATTTTATTAGCACTTGACCTAAATTTGCAGCCAACTTTAATATTCCATGGACATATGCCGGTACTAACACAGACTTAGTAATTGATGATCTAAATGTCAGTCCTGATATGGTGCTAAAAACAGCCAAATTGATGAATACAAAAAAAGCCTCAGCAATACCATTTATTAATGCCAGAATCATTAAAGATACCATGCTAGCTATTCCTGATAAATTTGCCTTTTTCTTTAACTTATCTCTCACTCAAGGTATATTCCCTACCAAATGGAAACAAGCTTTTTTTACCCCACTGCCTAAACCAGGTGATAAGTCTAATGTCACAAACTATAGGCCTATCTCACAGATACCCCTGCCAGGCAAGGTCCTTGAGCGTATTGTTCACACTCATATTACTTTTTATTTGGAAGAAAATCACTTACTAAATGATAAACAGGGAGGTTTCAGAAAAGGGCATTCCACTATATCAACTGTTGCAGATTTTACTGATGACCTATTTCACAACATGGATGACAATAAGAGTACACTAGCTACATTTATTGACATGTCCAAAGCCTTTGACGTGGTTAATCATGCTATATTGCTCTCAAAATGTGAAGAATTAGGCATTAAAAATGACATTCTTGGCTGGGTCAAAAATTATTTGCTTAACAGATCTCAGAAAACTGTAGCTAATGGCATCACGTCTAGTGAGGGCTATTTGTCTTGTGGGGTCCCCCAAGGGTCTATTCTAGGCCCCCTCCTTTTTCTTGTCTATGTCAATGACATGTATGAGGGTTTACTATCTCTGTGAATTCACAAAAATAAGTTCTTATGCAGATGACACTGTCTTATATGCCTCTGAGGATTATCCAATCTCAGCCTACAGGAAACTTCAAGATGACTTAGATCAATTTTCTCATTGGTGTAACCTTAATAGATTAACAATAAACACAAAAAAATCACAAGCCATGAAATTCGGAATCCCTGGGCAAATTCATAATTTTCGTATACCTGCTTTAAAATTAAATAATAGTGAACTAAAATATGTAGATAACTATAATCATTTAGGCGTACAAATGGACCAACCCCTCAAATTTGATAAACAAATTAATCAAATGAGATGTAAGGCAGCTGTCAAACTCTATATTTTTGGGAGACTCCGGAGACAAATGTCCTATGCCCAAGCCCTTCGTGTTTATAAAACTAAAGTGTTGCCTTATATGGAATATGGAGGGATCCTTGTTCATGACACTAACAAAACCTACTAACAAAACTACAAAGGCTACAAAATACAGGTTTAAAGATAGCCCTATATTCACCCCCCCCCCGAACTTCAATTGAAAAAATTCATAAAGATGGTAAAATATACTTTTTGGAAGAAAGAAGGCAGAAGCAAATTGCAATCCACGCCTACAATATGACTAAGCAAGATAAGTACCTAGCAATCCCTTCTAGGGAAACTAGGTTGCATGATGCCCCTGCTCTAAAAACCTATGATAGTAGTATAGTATGTATCTGAACGGGACTATGCTTAAGTACTGTTTATTACTCACTCGATATGCAGCCAATCAGAGGCCGCCATTTGGTCACGTGACCCGTTGCCATGGTAACGTGACCTACTTAGGACTCTCAGCCAATCAGAAGCCAGCATTCTGGGTGACCTACTGACCTACTTAGAAGCTCTCAGCCAATCAGAGGCCGGCATTCTGGTAACCATGGTAACGTGACCTACTTACGTCACGTGACCTACTTAGGCTCAGCCAATCAGAAGGCGGCATTCTGGTTACTAGGGTAACGTGACCTACTTAGGGTTTGTTTGTAAACAACACCACGTGGCTCTCTTGTTTGTAAACAGCACCACGTGACACGTGACTGCTTGTAAACAAACAAACAAAAAAGTTATGTAACTTATATATAGAAATAAAAACACAACAAGATGATTTCTTTTTTTTTCATTTTATTCTTTATTTTCATTTCAATCAAAAAACACACAAGTTTATGCTTTTTTAGCTTGCTTCTTCGATTTGCAACCCAACAGGCCGCAAAGTCTCGCGCCGCCGTCACTCGCACCACACCCCTGACTTCCTCTCTCCAATAGACATTGCATGACTTTGGATAAATCCAACACCATTTCGGCAAGGCAGAGAATCTTTGCCTCCATGAAACGTCCGCCATCGCAACAACCCGTTATTTCTGTCACAACAGCATCATCGATAGCTTCTGACTCACTGTCCGGTCGCTCAGCTTTGGGATTTTGCTCATGCGCATGACGCACTTCTTGGGGTTTCTTGTTCGACATGCTTCAATTAGGAAATGAACGCAATGAGGTCCACAGGTGTCAGCAGAAGTGTCTTGTAGTTGAACGCGGTTTCTTTGCCACTTGAACGGAGCAGAGCGTTCCAAGAAAGACAAGATCTCCGCACTCAGCGGCGGTAAGCCGAAGGAATCAAAGTAGTACACTTCACCCGTGCTCGACACGTAAAACGCTACCCAATGCTGACCTGGTAAATGTTGCGGATCTGTGTTGCTCACGAAACAAGTGTCTTTGGTAGGGTGCTTTGGAATAGTGTCACAAGAGAAAACACCTAGGAAACGATGTTTCGTGTGAACGTTTTCCTTCAACACTCTACTTATTTCAAGCGTATTCATACGATACGCTAAGTACTGCTGTCTTGTCTTCAGTTCATGTGGTAGTCGGTGATGGGATGTCGATCTCTGGTCAGCTCGACGACGTTGTCGTACACCAAGTAGAGTAGCACCGTTGTTGTCGCTTGTAGCGCCGAGCGGAAACTGACTTCCACCCTCAGCTGACCCGCTCTTATAAGGTTCATGCGACACCCGTCGTGCGATCTGTCTGGGGTTAAATCGAGAGGGAACACCGTCTAACCGTTCAGGAATTGATCGTATAAAATACCACAGGAGCGCACGCCCTCGTACATCCCCGTTTCCGTGGGTAGCGCCAAGTACTCTCTCACGGCCGCTTTGGTGTTAAAGTTGGGCACGTAAGTGTCGTTCGGCACTTTCTGATTGTTCACTATCACTTGAAGCGAGCTGATGTCGTAATGCTTCATCTCGAACGGGTTCTTGGTGTAGCTACCGTTGAAGGCGTCGTGGTCCAGGAAGCAAATCATCATCGACTTGGGAAGCTGGCCTGTGTTGGAGTGCGTGTAGCTGTGATCTCTGTTACCTTGAGGGGTGGCGTACGTCGTCACCTCCACTCTGTTCACAAGGTAGTCGAAGGGGCCGTGTTCTATCACCGCTCTCTCGTGCGTTTCCGCTACAGCGTCCACCACCAACACACGTCGCACGTAGAGCTTTGCTTTGTAGATCTTCAAGCTGTAGCCTCCGTCAGCGGCGCACATCAGATAGAAAGAGGGCGCTGCCTGTTTCAGAGTGAGATTGATTTCTGTCTCTCCAACGATGAGCTTCGGTTGATGAGCCAGGTCAAAGTGCAGTCGCGCCATCAGCGAAAAGCGCTTGTTGGAGATTAGCTTCCTGCGCGCTTTGTACCCTGCATTCGCGTTAGTCAACGCGTCAAACAGACCAGGGGTATCTTCATGCCACCCCTGGGCGCTCATGATGCCGCACTTCACGTCTTTGTTGTAGTTGAGTAACCCTTCCAAGTAAGCTCGGTAAGGGTAGGTCTCGGTGTTGCCAGACACATTGAAACCGCCGATGGAGACTTGGACGTCTTTGAAGAGCGAGTGAGCCAAGTTGTTCACCGGAGCTACCGCGTTGGTGTCCTCTATCGCCGCTCCGTTCGCTTTCAGCACTTGACATTCCAGATGAAGGTAATTCTCGTTCAGGTCTGTGTACTCTTGCGACTTGTTGATGGTGAAATTTATGTTACCTCCATCCTCTAAAGAGTTTTTTGTTTCTATCCCGAGGAAAGACGACTTTAAGATAGTAGTCTGAGTCGGCGCTACGGTGTGCAGGTCGAGCTCAAAGAGCGCGCACTCCTTACTGCTCTCGTGTACGTAAGCCATTGTGTTCTCTCTTCACGCGGACGACAGACTGACGCCGGCCGCCTCCAGTCTTTTTATTTATACCTGAGCGCCTAGGCGCTTACCGGTCGAATACATCCCCTCTACTTCTCTTGCAAGAGCCACCGCCCGTCTGAGGAGAATGCCGGCGTCGTTTCGACCCTTTCTTAGACGCGACAGTCGTCTTTCCTCCTGAGAACGCCGTACTCGCCAGTCTCTTCAGAGCGCCTGCACCTCGGTCTTTCACGCTGCTCTTTAAAGTCCGACCCGCCAGCACATCTTTAGCTACGCCCACACCGGCGCGGAGCAGCGTTTTTCCCACTGACTTCAATAGCGGGGTAGCCGAGCGCATCAGACCTAACAGAGCGCCGCCCAAGCCGTGCCCGCTCTGGAAAGAGCGCCCGCTGTACACATTGATGCCGTTGCCCAGCTGCGCGTTGTAGTAATCGCTGTACCCTCTGCCGACGGTGCGCCTGGGTGGAAAGTACGGAACACGTTGACGCATCTTTTTTGTTTTTCTTTCAGCGCTCAATAGGTCTCAGATGAAGTGTCACGGTCACCTCGCCTTTACCGAATGGGATGGAATGGCCGGATCGGTCTCTTAAATAGATGCCGACCTCGGTAAACCTCTTGGATTTCAAGGGGAAATAATCCAAATGGGGAAAACTGATAGCTTGCACGCCACCTCGACGCTTTCCGCCTCTGTCCACCGCGACGCAGCGTAACAGCGGCACTTGCATGTCGCCCACACGTCTCTCCTGGATCATGTCGGTGTATATGTACACAGAGTGCACGTCCCCGAAAACATCCATCGAGTAGGCGCCCGTAGTCGGCGACGCGAAACACGTCTTCTCTCCGAAGCCTAGAACACATGGGAGATGCTGAGTCAGCAGGACAGCACAGTGTCTCGGCGGTTTGATGGTGACGCGTTTCGTCTTGGAGTCGTACGATAAGATCCCCATCGGTTTGAGCAAGAAGCTGGAGCCCTCTAGTCTGTCATCTTGCATCGTCTCACTCAAGCGCTCGACTAGGGTGTGGTTGCTTCTGGTGAAAATAGGAGGTATTTCGAATATGTTTGGCATGAAACTGCGCACTCCCATGTCTTTCTCCATCTTTTCGATCATCTGTCTTGCTTGATCGCTGATCGCCTTCTTCTTCACGGCCGGGGACAAGAACTGCTTGTATACGGCATTCGGCTGTCTCAAGTTGACCTCTCTCTTGAACCTTTTTGTTTCCGGTTTCAATCGCTGCTCTTCCGACGTGTCTGACATCTCTTCCACCGTTACATAGCTTGCTTCCTTCCAGCTCAGCGGGTATTTTGAGCTGAACGTCAGCTTGCTCAGACCGTTCGCGTTTTTCATTCCCCTCCAGTCTACCTGCGGTTTTCTTCTGTCGGAGAATTTAGTGTCTTTTTATACCTTGATCGCCTCCTCTAGCGAACCCTTGGTGCGCAGAGGAACAACGATGATCAAGTCGTCGTCGTGCACGTTAGTCCATTCTATAGGGAGGATGATCTCAGTCAGAGCCGCTTCGTACGCTTCGGGCAGAAGGAGCGGTGAGTCGAAGTGAGTTCGGAAAGACGTCAAGCTGTTGTCAGGATAATACTCCATAGAGCTGTTGCTAGGTAGGGTGATGTTCATTTTTTTTTTTTTCTACGTTATTTTTTTGACGGGGATCCACTCGTTGAACTTGTCCTCGTAACCTAACCAACTTACGAAAGCTAGCTCTTTACCGTCAACGGTTTTGCGGCGCAACACCTCGTCTATCAGGTAGTTGTTGTCGTAACGACTCTTGTACACCTTCTGAACCTCTTCCGGGTAGAAGACGCCTTTTATCTCCTCGCCCTTGTCGTCTTTCAGCTCGAACCCTCTGCTTCCCAACGTCTTAGCAACGTCGACCACTTCCTCGCGCCAGTTTCCCTCGTACCCTTTGTCAAAGGCGCCTTTAGTTCTCAACATCCTCACTCTGTCACCCGGAGCGATGACGTGGACGGCAGAATTCTTTGTTTTTTTCTTCTTTTTCCATATTTCGTCGATTTGTTTGTTAGTTGGGAGATCTTGTCGGTAGAAAACTGTTTCGCTGTTTTCCGAGCTGACTTGAGCCGGCGCCATTTTCAACGTCTTGTGGTGAGTGCGAGTGTAAGAAGACACTACATGGTGCAGTACGTCTACGTAGCGATACGTGCGCTTGTGTGTGAAATAACGCCACAGCTTCTCCTTCAGACTGCGGTTCAAGCGCTCCACTAGACTAGCTTTGATGTCGTCGTTCTCGCCAGTGAAAAACTCTATGCCCTCGCTCTTCAAGTGATCTTGAAAGATCTTGTTCAAAAACTCTTTCCCCTTGTCTGTCTGAACAGTGCGCGGTTGTCTCTCGCCAGTGTCTGTCATCTTTTGGAAGGCCTCGGTAACATCAGCACCACTCTTGGATTTAATGGGAACGGCCCACGCGTACCTAGAGAAAACGTCGATCGCCGTCACCACGTACCGGAAGCGGTCGTTGTGAGACGCCAAAGCCTGCATGTCCATCAGATCTATCTGCCACTGCTGATCGATTGCACCGGTTATTGTCTTGTTCCTTGCGAATTTTCTCCGAATGGGTTTATGTTTAGTGTAGGCGTCCAGCGACACTAAAGCATCTCGGATGACGGCCGGGTTTAGGTGGCGAAAATGATGTTTCTGGAGTTTAGTCACGCTAGTGAAACTGGAGAGTGCTTTGACGTCGGTATATCTAGCTACTACGCGCTTCTTTTCTTTTTCCTTCTTGGTCAGTCTCTTCACCGGTTTACCCATCGTCGGCCGGATGCAGGAGTAGCACCAGGAGCGGGAGTGAACGATGTCGCCTCCGCTAGGCGGTTGCGCCTTTTCCTTTTCTTACTCGCCGCGCTCCTATAGGAGGAAGGATTGGAGCAGTAGAAGTACTAGCAGCAGCGACTGCAGTAGTAGCAGCGCTAGTACTAACAGCAGCGGGCAAATGATGAAGTAGACCTGCTCGTGATGATTTGTAGAGCGTCTCAGGATCCACGAGCGCTAAGCGTTTGTAGTGTTGTTGCTGCTCTGAGTCCGTCATGGGGACGACGGTGGCGATGACGCTGGCGGTGGCGGTAGTGGTGGTACTGTCGGTGAGTAGGTGTCGAATGAGGTGTCTCATATACGGAGAATGCTCTTCATAAGCGGTAAGGCCATCCCTATGAGAGCCGGAATGAGGAAACCTCCCTCTTGTACCAAGACGCGTCTCTTTTTTTTGATGGGCGTAGATTTTTTGCCGACCTCCCTCAACACGTCAGCCGATTCTCGAAGCTTGTCCAGTTGTTTGTCGCTGAGCGGGATGTTCCCTACGAGTAAATTGTGACAGATCTCAGTCAACGCTGCAATCAGATCGTCGCTTCCAGAGTCTATTAGATGCGAGCAGTCCTTTGGCGAGCACTTAGCTAAGTGCTTGAGAGTACCAAAGTGTCTTTCGAGTAGATGAGAAGACATTTTTGCTACTGCTTTCTCTTGTTCTTTTTTTTGTCTAGCGGTACGAATACTAGCTGAGAGTGTATGGACGTCAAAGAGGAGCGTATTCTCAGATCGTCAGGTGTTGACTGCTTGAAGTCCAGAAGGAGGTATGAGTGAGGTCGCTTGAGTTCATGGGTAAATATACTAGAGAGATGTCGGCTACCACTTGCTGATTGGAACTGCTCATCAGATCGTCCAATATCAGTAGAGTGTGTGGTCGTAAAGCGTCATCTGCTACTTTTACGTCTCCCGCTATAGACTCTTTGCTAGGAAGACCTTCTCTGAATTCCACACCGTACTGATTTTGCATTTTTTCAAACAGAGGTTGCCACTCGCCGTAATGGTAAAAAGTCTTTTCCACCGGCGGCGTGACCAAATTGTTCACGTCGCTCAGAAATTGATCCACCAAGCGCAATTTTCCACAACCCGACGGACCGCTAATGATACAACTAAAGGGTCCTTGTAGTCGAGCGTCGAAATGAATTTCTGTGAAGAGTTTGCTTTTACTACTCGACATTTTTTTTTTTTTTCGGCACGCGTCAGAGAGTAGTTGTGTGTCTGACTGTCTGCTGTGTTTCTCACTCGAACGGTCGGTAGTGAATGGTTGTGGAGAAAAGTCAGCCAACCTTTTTATTGATACCGGCCGGTGTCACAGTAGCGGCGGCAGAAGTGACTTTTTTTTCTTTTTATTTTTGCGATAAAATTCTATTTTCACTCAATAGTCATAAATGTTTGTATCAGACTCCAGAGGAGTCTGATACAAATATTTATTTAAAAAAAAAAGAAGAGGAGGAGGAGGAGGAGGAGGAGGAGGAGGAGAAGGAGGAGGAGGAGATTAATTTTTTTTTTTTTTTTTTTTTTTTTGATCATTTAGGCAAAGCTCGTCGCTTTGCCGCTTTTTTTTCTATTTCTGTGTTGTGACACGATCGTCTCGAAAAAGCAATAAGGCGTGTGAGCGCGGCGGTGACAAATACATATTGGAGCGTATGGTTTAAAATAGTGCGTCCCTATCTTCTTCAATTCGGCTGCGTTGCAATATGCGGGATAACAAGTGACGACGTCGAAACGTTTAGAGACCGTGTTCACGTCGGCCACAACGCGCGCCCACCGAGTGGGAGCTGCAGTCACTCCCAAGAAACCGATCGGCTTGTCGAATCGTTTCATAGCGCTTATTCTCACTTTATAAGAGGAGGCAGGGTGAGGAGAGTAGCAGCGCTCTTTTTCTTCATGAAACGCCCAACGAGTGGGGGCGCTGAGAGCGGCTGTTATGCAATGGTAGAGTAAATACTGTTCTAAGAAGACGGCTCTCGGCCATGTCGCTACGTTTTCCTTTTCCGCTCTTGTATAACGACGATTTCTTTGGCACTCGGCTTTGCTTTTCTCGAGAATTCGGTACGCTTCAAGAGAAGCGTGAACCTCAACTACGTGACGCTCTCTCCTTTGAGATAAAAAAATAGCCGGGCAGTTGAGGAGGGCACTTTGTTAGGGTGTCCGTCTTTTAGAAACTCGCGCCCTCTGCAGCGCCATATTTCTTTCCTCCGAAACAAAAAAGACTGAGTGAAAATAAAAATTTTAAAAAACAAAAAGCTCAAAGAAAAAAAATAAGCAATAAGCAGACTCAGCTCAAAATTCCCTGCTGGCGTGATGGCGGTGACTGCAGGCGGTGGCGGCGGTCAGCTGGCCGGCGGTGGCGGTGTCGGCGGCGATGGTAGAAGGGGGTGTGGAAAGAGAGATGCATCTCAGTCTTTTATAGGAGCGGCGAGAGTTCGACTTAGTCTGACATTTTCAGCTGTCGCATGCTGACCTGCTGCTATCATAAGAGAAACAAAAGCCCTAATCACGCTTTTCAGCTGGATCCTTCCACCCACCAGACATGGATCCAGATGGGAGGGTGGTTTAGAATTAATCCGTGTACCGACTGTCATACAATAGTGTAATTAGTTGAACGCGTGTTACCTGTATAAAGGATTAGCAGGTCATGGGCTTAGAGTGTGTATAGAAAAACAACTACAGGTAGCGTGAACAAAGCGACCCCCTCCCTTTCTGTCACTCTGTCTGTGACTAGAGGGCGCGCGTGTGGTAAGCGGCTTAAATCTAAAGAAAAAAAATCACCCTCTCCTGTCGTCAGCAGTCAGCTGGCCGGCGGCTGGAAAATGCGATTAGAGGGATGATGAGCGCGTAGTAAGCGACTTAAGGCTAATCTAAAGACCTGCCGTGAGTGGGCAGCTGGCCGGCGGCTTGAAAAAAGGGGGGAGTAAGGGTATATAAGGGGGAGTGAAACCGTATTCGTCATCGTCAATCATCATTCACTCTACTACTACTACTACTACCACCGCCACCAGCACCATGCCTCAATTTGCAGATCCCCATGATGGAAAGTTGCGACCGTGACATGAAGCGGTATGACGAAGCGGCGCGCGAATGTGAAGCTGATGCTGTAGCCTCTGCTACTGCGGCTGCTAGTGCTGCTCATCGTGCTACTGCTGCATTTACTGCGGCTGTTAGTGAAGCTGTTTGTGATGACGTTGTTGTTGTTGCCGCTGCGGCTGTGACTGCTGCTGTTGCTGCTGCCGATGCAGCTACTCATGCCGCCGATGCCGACGCTGCTGCTGCTGATGCTGTTGCGGCTGCCTATGTCACCGCTGATGACGCTGCTAGTGTACGCTCTGCCGCCCTTGCTACTGTCGCTGCTGCTGTTGTTGCTAATGCTCACGCTACTGCTGCTGCCGCTGCTGCTGCTGCTGCTACCTCTGCTGCCGAGGCTGCTGCCGCTGCTGCTGATGCTGCCGCTGCTGCTGATGCTGCTGCTGATGCTGCTGATGCTGCTGATGCTGCTGATGCTAGTAGTCGCGTCGACAAAGAATCATCATTTGTCACTCTTAAACCTCCAGGTGAACGCGCGACGGGTAGTAGGGCTACCAACGCGACGGCCGGATGGTGCAAATGGTGTCGTCGCTTCTGCTCGTGCTCTTGCTTTTCTTCCGGCCCTACCTGCTGCTGCTACAGTATAATAGTGTTATAGTGTTTGAATGAGAACGCGCGTACTTACACATAGACACTGTTACAGATGTGCTTTTTGAAAATATAATTTTAGCATAACATGGAACTTGTTGTGTTTATTTTCTATATATAAGTTACATAACTTTTTTGTTTGTTTGTTTACAAACAGTCACGTGTCACGTGGTGTTGTTTACAAACAAGAGAGCCACGTGGTGTTGTTTACAAACAAACCCTAAGTAGGTCACGTTACCCTAGTTACCAGAATGCAGGCTTCTGATTGGCTGAGCCTAAGTAGGTCACATGAGGTAAGTAGGTCACATTACCATGGTTACCAGAATGCCGGCTTCTGATTGGCTGAGAGCTTCTAAGTAGGTCAGTAGGTCACCCAGAATGCTGGCTTCTGATTGGCTGAGAGTCCTAAGTAGGTCACGTTACCATGGCAACGGGTCACGTGACCAAATGGCGGCCTCTGATTGGCTGCATATCGAGTGAGTAATAAACAGTACTTAAGCATAGTCCCGTTCCGATACATACTATACTACTTATGATAGACTCCTACAAGCCTTCAAAAGAAGTGTAACTTATACATGCTCTTATGCCTGGAATGACCTGGGAGTGAATGACAGGCTCATTCCAACCCTGGATGAAATCAAAACTAACAGGAAAAGATTCCTTGCCTCTCTTATAAAGCAATATTTTATAGCCTTCTAGTAAACCCTCATACATGTCATTTATTTACATGTATACTTGTTTTTCCCTGTACCATACTATATTATGTCTTAATGTATTATTACATCCCTAAATAGACCTATATTAGCTTTGTGACTGTCTGGTACTTGCCATTTACCTGTACTTTCTGCTAACATACAATACGGCCCTCAGGAGCCAGGAGAATATAGGCACCATAATTCTATAAGGAGCCTAACCTGTTTACCTCCTGATTAAAAATTACTTTAAAAAAAACAAAACTGACTGACTATACATAGAGCGGTTCTAGGTATTCATTTATAGTTACACTTTCACAAGTGGTAGTGAACAGACTCAATAGACCAATGCACAGAGAAAGGGTGACTTTTTCATAATAAAGTTGTGTTTACTTTGGTCTAACGTTTGCAAACGTCTCATATCAGAAGACTCCTGGAGCAATAATCATTCTAATGGTATATTATATCTATTGAAGAGCGCTTTGTTCCAAATAAAACATACAAATACAAATATTGTACCCCCCTTTTTTGCAGGATGTACACAGGATTTTTACCAAGCATGTTAATCTTTGATCAGGAAATGATATCGCAGGTGATGGTAAAACAGTTTGACAACTTTACCAACAGAGAAGTAAGGAAGGCATTACTGCACATTTTAAAATTCCCTCACACATATTTCTTCATCTTATCTGTGGGTTAACAACAAATCAGATCAGCTATTGTGGAAAGAATACTTAAGTTGCAACATCAGTGTTCTGTTTCATATTGAACCAGAAATGCTATTTCTACAAGGTCCGAGGGGCTCTTGTTTGAATTCAGGATAAGGAGAATGTACAATTCCAACAGAATATAACAGAAGATACCTCAAGCTAGTGTTAGATGCTGGTATGTATAAAAATCATTTGAAATAAAATAAAAATCCCTTCTTTTTGTCTTTTTACAGTTCTTAACAATAAATGAATTTTCTTCTGAAATGCTGGCTGGTCTCACAGATCATAACTGGAAGTTTGTCAGGTCCAGGCTGACAGCAAGCTTCACCCCAAGCAAACTCAGACAGGCAGGTGTCATCATCATAAAAATAGTTGTATTTTTTCATGAGAAACAAAAACCTGATTTGTATCAAATAACAAACAGGTGAATAACATCTTTAAAGGTTATTCTGTTTGAAATATATATACATATATATGATTCACCGTACCATTCAGGGTTATTCCATGAGGTTAAGACACTTTCAAGGCAGTAATAAAGCAGAAAACTGAAGGAGGAAACAAAATATACAAGTATTTCAACCAAATACCTCTAGCAACTCACATACACACACCTCATATTAGAATCAACATATTAAAAATCATGAATAGTATCAGGCTAAGAAAAAAGAGGTTTGTTTCAGGTCACTCAACCAGCCCTGTCAAAACAGTGCCTTTTTTTTTATGCAATTTCAAAGAAAATATTTACACTTTTTTGATCAATTTTAGGGTCTTCAGAGAGGCTGGCTAGTACTTTCATGGTTCAAAAAAAATCACCCCAGAAAAAATTGATATACCAACACTACAATATATTTTCATGTTAATTAAGACATACCTTTTTTTGGCCTTTTGTAAAGCTTCATAAGTAAAGTTGTCCACCATATCTGACCTCACACCTTCAGACATGCATTGATATGGTTAACCTGTCTGGTATTACCCAGGAAACTGGGGTGAGGCTAGGGCATGCTAGTGCCAGCTAGGGGGAACTACGTTTGTGCCTAGCTCAAGGGGTGAGGTAGTGTGAGTTTTGGGTGAGGTGCCCTAGACCTTCCACATGCCCACCCAATCCCACCCAGTGGCTAGCTGGTTGTGGGGGAACTTGGGTGAGAGGTGGGTGAGGGCTTGCACAATGTGTTGGGTTGTCCAGTGTGCAGTATATATCAGTTACTTATAAGTCAACACCTCACACCCACACTGTAGTATACTGGTCAGCACCGTCGCCTTGTAACCCACAGGGCCAGGGTTCGTGACTCGGTCATGTCAACCTTCCCACCATTTCATCTTCAATTTTCTATTTTTATGAAGAAAAAATGATGACTGAGTCAAGAACCCTGGAACTTTGGGATACAAGGTGACTGTGATGACCACTAGACTACCATGTGGTACAAGGTTGGGATATCTAAGGAACCTATATTTATTGTACATTGGAATGTTTTAACCTTTTGTTCCTAGCATTGCCCTCACACAAGCCTGAATCTTGTGCTAGCCCTATCAAGCTCTCTGTGATGTTGCCTAAATCCAGGCTTGATGGCTGGGACTGTGTGGCACTGTGGAAGAGTTACAAGAGGGGCTTGCAGTAGCATAAGGAAAGCCCTTATGCAGCTATGATGTGAGTTCTCCCAGTTGCCCCTTGCTTTAAGAACAATAGACCAGTGACATGCATTTTGTGGACAATTGTTAAGTTACATTAGTAAAAATAAGAAAAAATGGCAGGTAGGTTGACATGGCCAAGTCTTGAACCATGGACCTTTCACATACAAAGCGGCAGTGACGACCACTATACTATCGGATCTGTGTTGGGTGGCCATATAAAGGAACCTCTATTTATCCACCATGGCAATACACAACCTTCTAAATACTGGTGTGCATGCTTGGGGGACCTTGGGTAAGGTGGTCTGGTCAGAGGAGGCTATAGGCACAAGGCTTGCCCAGTCTAGCACATAGGGTGAGCTTCTACACACAGGGATCACCCTACCTTGCTCTATGGGCAATGCAGTCTCACCCTTCCTCACCCCAGTTTCCTGGGTATGTCCAGCCGTGCCTAGTTCATATCAATTAAATTCAATTCAATTATGGCATTCATGAATTGGAAGAAAAAACACTTGAATCTAGAAATTTGAGAACACTGTATACTATCCAGCGATATTGGTAATGGATTATTGTGATCCTTGGCTATTAAGTATGTAAACACAAATTGTAAAAATACAAAGCTCTTTAACGGAGAAGTCTTCCAATTAATATACTCAAAACTCAAGTGGTGAACAATTAATGTAATTTTTTTAGATGCTGCTTTAAGGTAATTAAATCAACAAATATGAAGATGTGATTAAATCTTGAAATATCATTGTAAGTTGTGTTATTGGTGAGCGAATATAGCATTTGTCTTGTTACTATATTCACAATGAAATTTTAAAAAAGCATATAAATCAATAAACTTAGTCTTATCAATTACAAAGACAGCTGAGTGTATGTTTCTCCCTCCATTAGGAGAGTTTTGTTCCAAAATGCAACAAATCCATACCACAGTTGAGGCAAGTAGTAATTTCTGTGTGGCAAGTATGGTTCTTCAGATAAAATGTGGACACCAGCGAAGACCTACAAGGACATGACAAATTGAATTTTAAGGAACATCTTTTTCGAAATAACATCCATCGGTGCTTTTTTTTTACGTTTTGGAACCAAACTCTTCATGTACACACTGCATATATACCTCAGTATATCTTTCTTGCTTTTATATTTCTGCAGATGTTTGGTGAACTTAACAGATGTTCAACAAAATTGGCGGAAAATTTTGCATCTTCCGTCGAACAATTCGAATTGAAGGAGTATGCTGTGATTCAAAAAATAAATACATGAATAACATAAATCCAAAGTAATGTTATAAATAATAAAGCATTTACAGAGACTATAGTCCTTTCGCTAATTGAAATGTAAAGATACTTCTGGAAATTTAATTATGTTGGAACAGCAGAATACCATTTATTGTACTAAGATGGAGAGAAGTGCAATGGTAGTAGTCATGTTTGATAGACAGTGAGAAAAATCCATCTTCACCAAACCTGTTTAAAAAAATGTGTGTGCCTGATATCCTCCTAGAATCGTTAGGGGCTACACCATGGACTTTACTACAAGTTTTGTTTGTGGACTTAGAATGGACTCACAGGATGCACAGAACCTTCAAAACAACCCATTTATTGTTAATGGCATGAACATGTTGAATTTCCTTATCAAAAGCCATTATGCCGCAATGAGTGATAAGTCATGTTTGTTACCTCAGGGTACCGACAATGTAAATGACATTGCCTATTATATGTTTGATGGCTGTATCTGATGAGATTGTAACAGACAGGAATTGGGGGGGGGAAAGGTTAATGGATATTTCAACACTCAATATTACAAAGTTTCCGTCATTTCTGTGTACATAGCTCCTATGTCAGCTCTTCTGAAACTGGCTGGTCAAAGACTACACCAGTCAAAGACTACACCTGGAGGGTGTTTTTCCCCATTGGTCCAATACGGGACCAATATGGACACAAAATACAGACCGTATACGGGACCCTATTGGGAGGCCCAAAAACAGTGTATTTCCCCCCTTCGTATCACGACCGTATGTGCATACGGGATTGGCATAAATTCTGCTGCATATGGGTTACCAATGCGAGACTCACCTGTCCTAATTGTAAAAATGTACAAAAACCAGTCTACATTCCAGGAAACCCCTAGGGAATTCCCTCTGTGACGTCATAATATAGGGACACATACGGGGGAAGCTGGAAAGGGTCCGCATTCTGTTTTGGATGCTAGGGAATGGAGAGGGGAGGTCGGGGAATGGAGAAGGGAGGTCGGGGAATGGAGAAGGGAGGTCGGGGAATGGAGAAGGGAGGTCGGGGAATGGAGAAGGGAGGTCTGGGAATGGAGAAGGGAGGTCGGGGAATGGAGAAGGGAGGTCGGGGAAGAGATATGAAAGGTAGGAAAAGGCACTGGATTTGGAGTGTTTTCTTCACCTCTGGCCCCAGCCAGCTCTGTACTCTGATAGCTATTGTCTACCACTGTTTATACACGAGGAGTCTATAGGCAGATTTTCAGCTCTGTAGGGCCATTATTTACCAAGGTATGAAAGAAAAGACTCTTTTTCATGTAATTTCTCCGAAAATCCATATAATTTTTATTTTTATTTTTTTATCATGAAGGTAGAAGTTGGACTTAACGTATTTACCCGTTAAAATAATTCTAGGGCCATTTTATTACATATATATAGCACTTTAAAATGTGTTGCCTACCATGCAGACATGGTAGGCAACACAAGAGAGGTTTCTCCCATGTGTGGATTCATGTTTTACTGACCAAACAGGCCATTGTACTGTTACACCCATATGTGCAGCATTAGTATAGCCACTGACTGCAAATTCCGGGCTGTGTTGGTGCTGCCACCTAGAGGCTAAGTCAAGCTGGCCTCAACTCCTCTCATAATGGGGGAGGTCATGTGGACCTAAACCTTTATTCTGTAAGCTAGTACAGACACCCACCTCCCTCCTCCCTTTTTAAAGTGCACATATATATGTAAAAAAATGGCTCTAGGATTGTTTTAATGAATAGATAAGTAAAGTCCAACTTCTACCTTTATAATAAAAGAAATAAAAAAAATAAAAGTGGAGTTTAAAAGAAGTTATACAAAAAAATCTCTTTTCTTCTGTAACTCGGTAAATAATGGCCCTATGGAGCTGAAACTCTGCGTATAGACTCCTTGTGTATAAACGCTGGTAGACAATAGCCATCACAGTACAGAGCTGGCTGGGCGCCAGTGCTGCTAGAGGCTAAGTCATGCCAAGGTCAAGGTCGCTACCTTTAATGTGGATCTGGGGTACTATGTTACCTATGCGGGAGTTAAATGTCCGTATGCTGCATACAGGGCACTTTTTTTGAATTTATACTGCTCCGATAGCTCAGGAATTGAGGAGACTTATACGGACAGGATGGGAAAATAATTCCCGCATCCAATGAGGAAAAACACCTTTTTCCCATATGCTCATAAGGGATCCCGTATAGGATACGGGATTCTGCTTTTTGGAAAAAAATGTCCACATCCGATGAGGAAAAACACTTTTTGCCCGTATGGGTTGCCGGGACCCCGTATGACACATACGGACACAAAAACCAATGGGGAAAAACACCCTCCAGGTCAAATACTACACCTGGGCAAGCCTGTTTCAATTGTTACAATCTCATAAAACACAGCCATAATCGGTTTGAATAGAGTGTTTTAGTGTGGCCCTTCGTATGAGAATATTCAATAGTTTGTAGATCCATTATTGACCTGATTACACGTATTCTACATTCAAAATGATTATTGTTTCAAACTTTGATTTTCTTGTAGATGTCATCCCTGCAATGTCTGGTGTCTTTCAAAGGATCCACCACTGGTGTAGCTATGATACGAATTCAGAAGAATTCTTTGTTAATGTCTTTAAGCAAGCCCTTGATGCTCAGAATCAAACTGATGAGGTCATTACTGCTCATGAACGCTTGCATCTGTAAGAGTATAACAAGAAAAAGACGTGATCAATTTTGTGATACTGTTCAATATATCCTAAGTGAATGAATGAATATTGATTGATATACAATATGAATATATATCATATAAATAAATAGACATATATATATAAATATATATGTATATAAATTCATATTGATATATAATAGTTTAAATCGATTCTTTCTCTCCTAGTGTCTGCATTATTTTAACGGTATACGTGCTAATAAATTAATAGATGAAGAGATAAGATGCAAAACAACTTAAATCCATCCGAGAAATTAAGTATATAGTGCTTTTTGTAAATACAGCCTGAGGTCACGTAATTTACTTGGTAATAGATTGTATACTAAGAAGGTCCTAATGAGATGAAAAATATAAAGATTATGTTTCACTATCCCTAAACTATATTTTTGTCAGATTTTTCCCTCATTTTTACAAATGGTGCTTATGTCGCTTTGCATCCAACCTTTACAAGTACAAAGATTATTTTGCACTGTCATACCCCTCCCTGCATTTCATTTGTTTATAATACTGTATGTCTGAAGCTAATCAATTATATGTATTTAGACTTTCAAAATGATAACTGGAAAAGTTTAACCGGAGTGTTAAATTTATATTTGGACTTTATATTCATTGATACTTGATATGTTTTTTTAAGTGCATGTCTTTTATCCAATTGATGGTTAATTCCAAGCATGGGTCAAAACTCTACAGCAAGGACGAAAAAGAAAATTTGGGAACAAACACAACAAAGACAGGTATGCATAAAAGGATCAACTGATGGTCAGCAAAACGACAGTACAGTACAAAGCCAAATAGCACCAAGACTAAAAATAGAACATGGTCAGTTATTATGACATCTTTGGCTTGTCACAATGACAATTATAGCTTGTTAATTTGATGCGGAAATGTACAACATGTACCTGTCTAAATTGATAACCAGTTCAATAGGCATAGTTGGTTAATTTGATAACACAAGGTCCTTACATTTATATGTGGATTCGCATCAAGATGACTCAAGGATTAAGAAGTTGGTATCTTGAACTGAAAAAATTAAGGTTCGGTCACTTATATTCTGTTGATTTTATATATTTTTTAATCTTGTTTTATTGATAATATCATTCCAACATTGGCTCCAGGAATAACAGAGACACAGGTTTTTGCCAATGCTGTGTTACTCATAGTCTCGGGATGCTTTGCAGCAGGAGGGGCACTCACCATGCTCCTATACTGCCTCGCCAATAATCTTGACTGTCAAGAGAAACTCATCCAGGAGATTGACAGCGTCATTGGCGATGAGGTAATTTCAATACTATCTCTGTCATTGTCATACTCTTTTGATAAATGCAAGAATCATTTTCATATGTCATATTTTATAGATTCAGCTCAACAAGGCAGCTTGAACAACTTGTAATGTCAATCAATTTCATAGTTGTACTGATGGGATAAGGACCAGGTCAGCTGCCACCAGGTCATTCATCAAAAGGCATGTTCATGGGCTGTGGATAGTCAGTCCCATAACTGGGACCCTTTGCCTCCATGTAATTTTTCCTCCACCTTGTGGTCTGTTTCATAATTCCCTATGAAATCCTGTGGCAGTATTAGGAATTTCACAGAGCTCCTTCATGCGGTGTACATTTTCCCTCAGAGTAACTTGTTTCTTTAATTGATAAGTTTACTCAAGTCTGTGTATTGGTGACCCTCAGCACCTTTTGTACCTGAATGCAGCCTCTCAGCCCATAATTGTGTAGAACTTCAATCTGTGAAACCAGCAATGCAGGGCCACTGTCAAGTAATTATGGGCAATATTCCCCTCACTAATGCACCATCTTTTTGAACACCAGCAAGCATGCAGTCTTCTTATTGACCTTTTTTCCAAGTCCCCCACTAAATGACAAATGACACATAAGCCTTGCACTGTTGACTTGTGTGCTACAAAAGTCAAATAAGTGCACCGTATATCTGTTTGTTTACAACGGGTGTTTGGAATCGAATCTTTTCCAATTTGTCAAAATTCAACCTGAATGGAGTGATTGAAATGTAAAGTGTTCAGATTTGCATTTTCTACACTTGGGTCAAGCCGCTGACTTATGTAGGTTTGGTCTTTTCAGGCGTTTTAAGCTTTACATGCCTGCAGAATCAAGACTCTTGCTTCAAATGCTTATCTTCTTCGGCATTTGTGAGAAAACATCCTAACATTTCAGGGAAAAAAATATGTTTGTGTATTGGTATGTGACGTGACGTTGTACTTACTGTCTTTCCACTACCGCTAGACTTGAGAGGACCACTCACTAGGGATAGGTCAATATATATAGGGGTACTGGGGATTCAGTCTCCCCCACCTAGGCTGTTTCACTAGACTGGATATTAGGACCCTTACTCTGCATGGAGAGTGAGGGGTCCTTGGTGCCTGATCAGTGATTGGTCGGTTCCATGCTGCACTGCAGTCACTGATCCTGTAGAGCCTACCTGGGTCACTCTTCTACCCTAAATAGGGGTGGCCACCTGTAGGTTACTGGTCAACAGGTGCTAAATATCCGCATGTTCTAGTGGATTTCCCCCATATATTTACAAATAAAATATAGGGTTTATCTATAAAGCCTGTATGCTCTCGAGTATTAGGGTTTCGACTTACGTCTCATCAGGTGGTCTAGTAGTACACTATACCTGGAGGGGTGTGCACCCTCCTTATATTGGTTTGCCCCAAGTTGGCCTAATAGTCACTTGGGTAATTGGGTCAAGTCCTGGCGACCTTGCCCTTGGTTTTAGGTGGAGCTACACTGGCCTTCCCTGCTGTGTGAGTGCGTCCTAGCAGAATAGTTAAATAGGGCGGGTAGAGAGGGCGGACATCTACTGCTATTTTATGTTTCAAAAATAGCAATTGGTGATTAACCAAAAAAAAATCTGTGTATTGGACCAAGCTTTTGTCTTTCATGGCCCCCCCCATAGGCAAAAAAGCCCTAAAAACCGCCAAAAATGACAAAAAATGACTTGCTTTACATGCCCCTCATTTAATCTGAGGAATCAATAGCTCATCCCAATTAATTTTTTCCACTAGGCCTATGTTATAGTAGATGGATTCAAGAGATTTTACCTTAATATGTATCTTTGATTTTTTACTGTAGACTTTTTGCTGTGAATTTGTCACTTATTGTCAATCTTTGTAACCATTTTGGTGTCCTCACATAATAATTGAAGAGATACCACAGCAAAACTTTATTACCCCTCATGTTGAGGTAACATGTGGGCCTTATACTGAAAAAAAACAATTTGCAAAAAAATTGAATCCTCTAGTCTCCAGGGGCAGATGCATATTTGATACAACATAAAAGCATGGAGTAACAATTGCCATTTCTTTCTCTCCTGTGGTTAATACTGGCTATATGTTCCAAAAGGACTTGTGGTGACAGAGGGTTAGTGCTTGATAGCTATGGTTGAACATCCATTCACCCATGCACACCCAAATGATTTTCTATGACAAATTTGAAACCTGCATGGTGTTTCTCCATGCTATTAAGTTGTTACTCCGTGCTTTTAAGTATCAGCAGGCAAATCCTGCCTAATAAATAACTTCTCTGTGCTTCAGCAGTCCTAGATCATTTTAATGCTTTATAATCAACAATGCCTCACATATCTAGAATCAGTGGGTAATTTGAAAATTCACCCGGACTTAAAAGCCCGGAGTAACTCTCGAAAAAAATAAAGACTCATAGAAATGCTAATATCCGATAAATAAGTTATAACTACTTCATTACTTTGCTACAAACCCTCTTAGATAGTCTGCACCCTTAAGTGTGTGAATTTCACATTTCTCTTACTATTTATTGTGATATTCTATTAAAAGCATGGAGTACCTAGTGTTACTCCGTGCTTTAAAGTGCTGATATTAGCCATATTGAGGTCCATACTGTGAAAGGTGGGTGAAGGAATGGGTTAAAATACTAGCTTTAAGCAGAAAGTAGATGTGTTCAAGATAATACAGAGCGAGTAACTAGGGTATTTGACCCCTTTTGAAGAAGTAGGAGTAAAGGTGGGGAAGTGTGATTTAGATTTGTCAAAAATATCCAAATTCCACAGGTCAATACCTCAAAATATTTTTGTATGAATTTAACCTTTTTTGGGGTTAAAGATGTATGTTGTGCCATGCTGTGAATGGAATTATTAGTTGCTGTGTTGTATTTAAGAGGAAATAAGGTGTCCCTGTACTTAAAAGCACTGAGTCACATGAAAAATGCCCACTCCTCTTCGCATTGTTATAAAAACTGAATCAATAGGGTTGGAACTGTATTGGTGCTGGTTTTATGGAGCCAAGAGCCTTTCGATAGAAAAAAATTATATGAACATATTCTGAGGTTTCTGATTTTTCCTTCCCCAGCTCAATACCTACATAAGTCAGCGGCTTGTACATGTATTTTCTCATCATTGGTTTTCAGCCATTGATATTATAATACAAATGGCAGACATCAGAATCGTTGTTTTTCTGAGAGTTCCTGTGTCTGTTTTTTTTAACATACCTTAATTAACATCAAAGAGATTCAATGCACTTATTTTTATTCATACACCTACTGGTTTAATTCAGGAAAATGTAAGCTACGACAACCTGAAGCAAATGCATTATTTGGACCAATGTATGTACGAGAGTCTTCGCTTGTTCCCAGAGTCCAAAAAGTTTGTATATGGCAGATCCCTTAATTGGATACATTGGACGTTTGAAATGAAATAATGATGTAGAAGGGTAGAAGTCGGACACTTTTAGGCCTGTATAATCATACTTATGTATGTGTATGCATAGGGAAGTAAAATTCAAGTGTTTTGCTTGAAAATAAAAGTAAAAGGTCCTTGTATGGGGCCCTGGATCCGCCTATGTGGTCTTGGGTCTGCCTCTGGAGTCCTGGGTCCATCTCTGGCATCCTAAATAGGCCTCTATGATCCTGGGTCTACCTCCAGGATCTTGCGTCTGGGTCTACCTCGAGGGTTCTAGGTCCGCCTCGAGGGTGATGGCTTTGTAATGAAACTATAAATACAAAAACATTAGTTAGCATGAGAAAACATATCACATGTCAGTAGTATCCAATAACAAAGGAAAGCATGTCTGACAGGAAGAGAGAGGTGGAGACGGTAAGAGAGAGGTAGAGCCGGGGGGAGGGAGGCAGGGCCGAGAGGAGGGAGGCAGGGCCGGGAGGAAGGAGGCAGGGCCGGGAGGAGGGAGGCATGGCTGAGAGGAGGGAGGCAGGGCCGGGAGGATGGAGGCAGGGCCGGGAGGAGGGAGGCATGGCCGAGAGGAGGGAGGCAGGGCCGGGAGGAGGGAGGCAGGGCCGGGAGGAGGGAGGCAGGGCCGAGAGGAGGGCTGCAGCGCCGAGAGGAGGGAGGCAGGGCCGGGAGGAGGGAGGCAGGGCCAAGAGGAGGGAGGCAGGACCAAGAGGAGGGAGGCAGGGCCAGGAGGAGGGAGGCAGGGCTAGGAGCAGGGAGGCAGGGCCAAGAGGAGGGAGGTGTGAAAAACAATGTCCATAGTGTGTGGCATAAGTTGGTCAAACCACCCCAGTCCCCTGTACTGAGTATAACAGCTTAGTCACAGCTGGGCACACTTGTCTGTGACTCGTTATCAGCCTTGACTGTCACCATCATCCTCGTTACAACGATCTGGCGGTGGTTTAACTACTACAAAACAATATATGTGGGAACACTCATTTTGCATGCTTTATCATTGTTAAAGTCATGAATGAAAATTTCGAATTGTTAATCTAAATGGTCAATTAATCAAATGTATTAAGCTTTCTATTTACCATAGCATGTATAATACCATATTTTACAGTGTAAGCCGTGTTACAAAGGAGAACATAGATATAAATGGAGTGTCTTTTAAGAAGGGCACCATTGTCAGGATTCCAACATATGCACTTCAAAATGACCCAGAGATTTGGACTGACCCAGAAAGGTTTGACCCAGAAAGGTAGCTCAAGTTTTCTTACAATATAGATGCCTTATAATGCTTGATAATCTAGATGTGTTGTCTATTGGATCTCAATTAGCGCAATTCAACTGTTGATCTGCATAATGTGTTGTTGAAAAGGTTTGATTCATCATGTTCTTGTTATGAAATGAATTAAGTTGATATGATGTTTTACAACATTTCATCAAAAAATGTCTTTAAAAATATTATTTATGCATTCATAAGTGAAAATTCTCCGTAACAATGACATTTAATGTTTATAATTGTCAATATAGTATTCATATACAATGTATCCAAAGAAAAGGGACTATCTTGAAATGATCATAATATTTTTTGATACCCCAACCCTCACAGTCTGGAGAGATAATATCTCCAGTTGATATAAATATAACCTCATTTCCATTTAATGATCCTCAGGTTCTCTTCTGAGGAAAAGGCTAAGAGACACCCCATTCTGTGCCAGCCCTTTGGTTTTGGCCCAAGACAATGCATCGGTATGAAACTGGCCACTTATATACTAAAAGCTGCTGTGGTTCACATTCTGCGAAAGCAGATAATCACTTTATGTGAGAAAACGGAGGTAAATATTTTCACATGATTATGTCATATATCTTACTTAGCAATCGGAAATTATAGTTATCATATGAGATGCAATTATTTCTATTTCTCTGGAATTTTAGGAGATATAAATAAATGTGCATGATATTTATACAGGTCATTGCAAATATTTATTTTCTTTGGAAAAGAATCACTATACCTGGAGAATGAACTACTTTAGAATAAAGGCCAAGCCTTACCTGAAAAATAAATTCCGCTTATGCATAAAAGCAGTGAAATAACTTTCTTTATATCAAAATATATCGAATTCAAACCCTTCCTAAAAGCTGCACCCTGATGGGGGAAATGTTTTTGGTTGAGACCGAAAAAGTGTAACAGCTGGGTTTCATGTTTTTTATATTTCCTAAATATGATCTTTAATCATTTATTGGATCGATTTCAGCAGGCCGAAAAAGGTGAACCAAAGGGTGGTATTTGGCTTGCTTCTAATGAACGCAAATAGAGGTTCGTGTTCAAAAGGAGATAACAAGAACCACATGACCACCCTAAAATCTCAATATTCTGACGTCAGCCGAAAACATTAATATTCAAAAATTACCCAGAAAACTCTTGCATGAAAACAATGTGAAATTGTATGTCAGCAAAATGGATAATCCTCTTGCCTCAGCTCTTATGCTACATAAATTTCTACAATCGGACAGAGCAAGAATCACATAAAGCCATCCTTGTGCTGCCAAAAACTGGGTGGAGGTTTACAGAAGGACATTGTAGCAACTTATAAGTAGAAAAAGAAGGAAAGCATGTCAAACCCTTTCAGATTTTGGAAGAGCAAACTTCTAATTAGCAATATATTCATCGTAATTGACACCAATTTGGCTTATTCCACATGGTTTGTAGGTGGCACCATAGTAACATGTACTTAATACAACAATTTATGTATAAACTTGCATTTTGATATGCCATCTTATCTGTCTTTCCATGTAATGATCGCAGTAACTTAGAAAAAACATAATGTTTTGGAAATTGGATATCTGTTATAAATAACTCTACGATAACAGAGCAGTAATATAATCACATTACATTATTAAATCGGAATTATCATTAGATTATGTACAGTCATGCCAAGTATTTTTCATTCATTAAAAGTGGATACTTTAGACTTGTAATGACTACACTTCTAACATAACTGCATGTTCAAAGTGTAATGGCACTGACTATAGATTCCTCAACTATATTGAGCTATTCATCTTATGAGTTTATATGTTCATGAGTATCTTATACAGGCCTACGGGCCTAATTCTGTTAATTGTTGCTCTAAGTGGTCTATAATAGCCCATAGCTGATGGTATATGGTCAGCTTAAATGGATAGCAATTTGTATATAGGAATGAAAATATTTGCATGCAAAACTACATCAATAAAATTAATTTATGTATACATGTATATACATATGTATACACCGAAATCATCTCTTGTTTCTCATCAATTGGTCTTTTCCATACATAATTTCATCACCATATCAGGTATCCATGTTCCTGGTATTGCGACCACACTTATAAGTATTTTTATTTGGTTTATCAAATTGATCATTATTTAGCTTGGACCAAAACATCCTGACACAGTTGACATTATTATTACAAACCAATAGTAGTTGTCCTGCGGCTCCCTTAATCCTGGTACTAGCATAAACATACCTGAGGGAAGGAAACACTAATTCTTCAAGGAACCACTCATGGGATCTAGTCCAGTAAACGAAAGGAAATAGCCTAGTCTTAACAAAATTGAAAGAAAAGGTTTTCCTGTTTGATCTGGTTTAGTGGCGGCCATGTTGGATTTGGGGCACTTCCCCAGGCGGGATCGAGGGAAACATTTTTTTTCTGGAAAGTACACATAACAAAAAAAGGTGAAAACCACTGAAAAACCTTATCTTGCAATTTTGTTGACACAAAATCGTTCGTTTACTGGACTAATCAACAAACGCAAGAAGTTGTCAACATACCAAAAATAGGTAAATGCTTATGGCTGTGTCTCATGAGATCGATAAAATGGCACGGTCTTTGACTAGGTGACGTCTTTGACCAGGTGACATCTTTGACCTTCAATCTTTTAGGCACTGAAATTGGGCCTATATAGAAAGAAATTGGTGGAAACTTGTAATATATAGTGCCATAATATGCTTTAACCGTTTCCACCAGTTTGTTTCTATATAGGCCCACTTTCAGTGATTAGATAGCGTGCTGGTCAAAGAAGTCAAACTGTATCGATCTCATGAGACACATCATTATAAGCAAGACATGGCTGCAGAAATGATGGTAAATTACAACTAACTATATTTAAGGAGGGAGAGGTAAGAGAAAAGAGAGGTTGGGCAACAGACAGGGGAGCATGTATATATATACTCAGACACTACCTGATACTCACACTGATATATAGTATAGGTGACACTCACTGTTATTCTGACTCAGGGAGTGCATCCTGAGATTAGGTGCTGTGTAAACTACAACATTCCTCCCCCAATGCCTGGAGAAGCCCCAATGACCTTCTTTTATATTCATCTCTCTATATCCTTAGCACCACCATAGCGGGCCAATGCGTAGTGTAGTGGGTCGCCGCTGTACTATTTCTATGGAACCAGTTGGAGTTATATTTGGTATATGTGTTGTCGTGTATCCAGGCCGCACTCCTGTCTACTGCCGAGTATAAGGTTATATAAGCCCACCTGAGGAATGGTGGAGCGCGGCCTGGTTATGTGCATTGAGCCGTGACCGCCACGTGTCACCCGACATATCTCGGGTACAGTGTCGGCTCGGATGCACCGGCGCGTGGTTACCCGGAGTTCCTCGGGAACTCAAGTGTTTACGAGTAATGAAGAGAATTACATAACGACCAGTACATAAGACCTGGGGTTCTGCTAATCGAGGACCCAGTCTTGCTGCGCACTTCGGCCAGCTTGACTGCTCCACAACAGAGCTTCCCCGAACTCTGTTGTACCTTTTAGGCCTAGTCCTGTCGCTGCTTCCACCTTGGTCACCCTGCGTCTTTCTCTGTTCCACCCTCTGGGGGAACTAGAGGAGATAGACGCATTGGTGTACAACTCCGGGTACAGAACTCCCTCTGTGGAGTCTGATCCAAGTGGAGTTAACCAAGATGGAAGAGAGCCTTGGAACTCGGGAATTATGTACTAGACCGTGAGCGTATACCTCCTGTATGTTCATATGACCACTGGTGTTCAGAAGCCTATTTTGATTATTGCTATCCGTCTGTATGATTACGAGCCGTATGTCAGAATGAATAAAGTGTAATTTCTGAACAACCTATTTTCGAATCTGGAGTTTTTCATAGCAGATGTCTATCTTAGAATAGCCAACAGCTACACTGGTGCCGTGACCACTTTGGGTAAGTATTGATTTACATTTATTTTTGTTATTCTTCTTTCTGAAATTGAGAGGTTTCAAGGATAGCTATTACAGGTTGCTTTTGTGTGGTGAAGATATGTCAGATACAGAGGTACCTCCCCCGTCGGTTACTAACCAAGGGGAGGGGATGCGTCCTAGATTACGATCTAGGGTGAGGTTTAATGCTAGGCAGAAGGTGCATACGTTCAATCAGAATAGGGAAATTGGACATGGAGGGGAAGATGAAGCCCATGAAGTGAGATCTGAGGATTCACAAGGGAACCCTCCAGCGAAACGTCCAGCTCTGGAACCAGATAGGGAAATGGTAGGACAGGTCCAGGTGAGGGATACATCAAGAGAGGATGTGATGCTTGGACCGGTTACCATGGAAGATATTGGAGAGGATAGTGACTCTAGTATACCTAGTCTGGAGGGTACAGTAGATGTACCAGTGAGATGGGAACGTAGACCAGTACCCACTGTGGAAGCAGTGGAAGGGACTAGAGTGGTAGTCCCAGTCAGTCAGGAAGGAGTTGAGGTTGTCAAAAGAGACAACCTAATAGAAACTCCTGAGGAAGGGGAAGAGACAGCTGATGTAATCTCCAGGGGAGATAAGCTGTTCCCAGATCCTTTTAGGTTGACGATACCCGGTCTAGAGGTTCCACCTTATGAACCCAGGGAGAGGTTGAGCCTGGATGACATAAGGACGCTCAGATTGAGAAATGAGCATGAGCATATGAAGGAAGGGATAAGACTAGAGGAAGAATCCCTCAGAAAGTTGAAGGAGGAAAGGGAAGCTTTCGAAAAGAGTTTTTTGGCAAAGAGGTCGGGAAACATTAGGGAACATGCAGCTCAGATAAAACATCTGGAACAAATTTCGGTCAATGTAGGTCTACTTGAGGGTACTGAAGTCAGATTGAAGTCTGAAACAGAAAAGCTAGGGGTACGGAATAAAGAAATTAGTTCCGAGATTCTGGCAAGACAGTTACAAGTAGCGGAGTATGATGAGTTGTTGAAGAAACAGGATACTAAGTTAGGAGAGTTGGAAGCACTAGCTCAACAAGCTGAGAATCACATGGTGAACAAACTAGAACCAGAAGTGACTAAGGTAAAAAGGGACTCAGTGGGAACAGCACAGGAAGTGTCTAAGGATGAGACCTTTGTGACTGCCGACGAGCCTTCAGTATTTATAGTCAATACAGTGGAAGAGGTGGTGAAACCACCTGCCACTGAGGATCTAGATAGTTCCATGGTGATACATACAGCTGACATGTTATCCAGTGTGAGTGGACACTCATCCATGCATGGCAGTAAGTTTGATAAGAATGAGGAGTTCATGTTAGAACTATGTGGTAGAGTTGAAAAGCTGTTTCAGGAGAAGTTAGATTGCTTCCTTGAGGAAACAGAATCAGTGAGTGTGGAGAATGACACTAAGGGAGTAAAAGGAGACGTTCCGGTAGCCCAGGCTACAGGGAATAAGCCTCCTGTGGGACCAGGTCACACTGCTCCAGCTCCAGGTGCTCATTCTACTCCAGCTCCAGGGACAAGGCAGGTTCCTACAGGTCCGGTAAACGTGTCTACGGTAGGTAGACCAGGTTTGCCCAAGGGGGCAAACATGAATGCTCGGCCGCCAGGTCAAGGGAATCTGGCAGGGCCTAACACCTCCTATGGGGGATGGAGCAATGTCGGACCGGATAACTGTTATGGTAACGCGAGGCCTATGTTCAATATACCACCTCCCCCATTACCTGGCAGTCATGTAACTCCAGGAAGCATGTATACACCAAGGACCGGAGGTACTAATCAGAGTGGGACACCCTATCAACATAGGGGAAATATGTCAATGGTAGATGAGGCAGTGTTCCAGAGCAATCCAGCAATTAGAAGATTGGGGATTGATGCGGTACCGAATGACGTGGGGAACTTTAAGGCAGTGGACTATGCTTTGAGTCAGGCTGATATACCGTTGAGAACGGGGATGACACCTGTGAGGAAGCAGGCTATCAAGATGAAGCAGTATGATGGCTCGGTTCCATGGAGGAAATGGTTCACACGATTTTCAGCAGACATGAGACATAATGGTTGGGAAGGCGATGAGTGCCTTGCAGCTTTGTCATGGTGTCTGCGGGATGGTCCTGGTGATCCCGCCCTAACAAGCTTTGAATTAAGCGGGGGAAGAACGTACAAGGGATTAGTGGAAACAGCTTCTTGGGCTTTAGGTTCCACATCCGGTGCGGATCCCGCATCTGAGCTAGAGGCAAGAGTTCAGAAGCCCGGTGAAGGGCACAGACAGTTTGGAATGGCTCTCAGAGTGCTAGCAGCAGAAGCATTTGCATCTATGAGTCCAAGTGATCCATGGCTGGTAAGGAAGTTGTCCAGCCTGTATATAGATGGACTTAAAGACGAAAGATTGTCGAGCGAGATTGCTTCACAGTGGAAGACCACTATGTCACTAGCAGATATCTTCGAGCTTACAGAAGATGCTCTGAGGAAGAGGAAGCTGTTGAAAACTGTAGAGGCAGCCCCTGTAGCAGTAATAGAGATGCCCGTAGAAGAGGTTGAACTGACTACAGAGGGTGTGCAAGAGGTGGCAGCAATAGATCCTAAATGGAAAGGACGTCGTTCTTTTTATGTAAGACGAAAGGTTCCAGGATCAGACGCTCAAGCGCCAGAGGAGGGTGCATTGAAGACCATGATCGGAAAAGTCATGGAGGAGCGTAGTAAGGCTGAGAAGGCTGAGAAGGTCGCAACTCGTGGTCGCGGTAAGGGGAAACCCAACAAAGACACGAAATGCTATAATTGTGGGAAGAAGGGTCACTTTGCAAGGACATGTTGGTCCAAGGATACTAATAATGTATCATCGGTCGAGAAACAAAAAGACGGACCCTCTTCTGACCAAAGCCCACCACCGACGGAAAACTAACAGGGGTTGTTGTCGATGACAAGATAACAACCCCACCTGTGATTGTCAAGAGTACTGTCAGGGGAGAATCAAAAGATTCCATTTCATGGGAACCGCTGGGGTTAGCCGCACCTGAGTCTGATCCGCAAGGTGGAGATGGGCCCCAGGGAACGGACGAGAAAGGTGTTGAAGATTTAGCTCATCTGGACACCGTCCGTAGAATTGAGTTGGCGGAAGAAGTAGAAAGGTTTTGTGCTTCGCGACTCAAACCCGATGATCCTATAGTTAAGTTTCTCAACTCGAGGGGATATGACTTGGGCGGTGAAGCTGGAATCCAGAGATTTGCCTTGCAACCTTCTCCTTTACAAGGGAAGAGATGGTACTTGCCTGTGCAGATTCAGGGCTGCTTGGGGGAATTTCTGATCGATACTGGAGCTAGTCACTCCATGATGGGTCACCATTTCTTCAAGAAGCTCGCAGGTCTGTCGACTAACCCTGTGGGGTCTGGGTCGGTCAGAAGTGCTGATGGGTCTCATATGCGGACACATGGCAGACAGGTGATACCCTTTTGGGTGAATCAACATTCATTTGTTGTTTCAACAACTGTAGCTGAATTGACGGATGAGGGAATCTTGGGAGTAGATTTTTGTTCTCTGTATGGAGCGGTATTGGATAGTGTGACAGGGGAACTCACTCTTCAGTATCCACAAGAGATGAAGGTCCAGTGTGTACTCCGCCGGATTTCAGGCGTCTCGTCTGTCTCTCAGACAGTGCGAATTCCTCCTCGCCATGTGTGCAATGTAGTTGTATACTGCCGGGAAATGGAATTTGACCGCATGGGGGTGGTGGAACCGAATCAGCAGCATTTGAGTAAGCTGGGGTTGGTTTCCACCAGTGCCTTAGTGCAGAGTTCAAGACGAACAGTAGTACCAGTCAGTAATATGACTTTTCAGGATGTGTACCTGGAAAAAGGGACGACCTTTGGGGACGTAACATATGCTGACGTGGTAGGAAGAGCTGACTCACCAGAAGTAGAGTTAGCAGTGAAGAGAGCAGTGGAAATAGGAGCTTTGGATCCATCCGCTATGCCAGTGGTATTACAAGACACTGGGGAGCAGGATAGGAAGGAAGGATATGGATTGCCACTGCATCTTTTACCATTAGTAACAGATAGCCACTTGGAGACAGAGGAGGACAAAGAGAGTCTGGCTCAGCTATTGTGCGAGAATGCAGACTTGTTCTCTGCTCCAGGGGAGCAATTGGGTAGAACTGACCGAGTAACTCATCGGATAGACACCGGTTCTAGCCCACCATTGCGCTTGCCATACCGGCGCCTCCCGTTGTCTAAGAAGCAGGCATTGGAGGATGAGGTAGACAAGATGTTAGGGGAAGGGATAATAAGGCCCTCAGATAGTCCATGGGCTAGTCCAGTGGTAATGGTTACCAAAAAGGATGGCACCTGTCGGTTCTGTATAGATTACAGGAGACTAAATGGGATTACGAGGAAGAATGCCTACCCCTTGCCACGCATTGACCAAAGTCTGGATTCCTTGGGAGGCAATCACTGGTTTAGTACCTTAGATCTCCAGTCAGGGTACTGGCAGATTGGGATGCACCCAGAGGATAAGGAAAAGACAGCATTTACAACCCACAGGGGGTTGTTTGAGTTATGCAATGCTCCGGCTACTTTCGAGAATATGATGGAGACAATGCTAAGGGGATTGTTGTGGAAAAACTGTCTAGTTTATCTAGACGACATCATAGTTTTCGGGAAAACTCGGGAGGAGTGTCTATCAAATTTGAACAAGGTGATGAATCGACTGAGATCCTACAACCTTAGACTGAAAGCTAAGAAATGCAAGTTCTTCAGGCAATCAGTGGAATATCTGGGCCGAATAGTCAGTGGCACAGGTATTTCGGCGGATCCAGGGAAATTGGAGGCTGTAGCTAATTGGGCAACGCCAAAAGACCAGAAAGAAGTGAGGTCATTTTTGGGCTTTTGCTCGTACTACCGCGACTTCATTCCCGGATTTGCTGAGGTGTCGGCTCCATTACAGGCGCTGGTAGTAGGAAAAAGGAAGGGAATGTTGAAGCTACCACCGTTTATTTGGACGGAATTAGCTGGACAGGCTTTTCAGAAGCTGAAGGAGTTATTCACGGTAACTCCTGTGCTGAGCTATCCTACTGAGGGTGATCAGTTCATCCTAGACACCGACGCTAGCAACGATAGCATAGGCGCTGTCTTATCCCAAGTGCAAGAGGGTAGGGAAGTGCCCTTGGCATTTGCTAGCAACAGCTTGAGTAAAACTCAACGCAATTATTGCACCACCAAGAGAGAGTTGTTGGCCATAGTAGTATACACAAAGAAATTCCGCCATTATTTGTATGGCGGGAATTTTATTCTACGAACAGACCATTCATCCTTGAGATGGCTCCTGAATTTCAAGGAAGCAGATGGGATGATGGGTAGATGGATCTCCGCGTTGTCTGAACTAGGGATAGAGAATACCCAGATTCAGCATCGGAGCGGAGTGAAGCACGTAAATGCGGATTGTTTGTCTAGGAGACCAATCCGAAGATGTGCAAGAATGGACTGTGAAGACTGTGGCATACATAACGCGTTGGTGGCTCCAATAATGAATTTTGATCCGGCCTGGGAAGAGAACTTGGTGTTTTGGTCGGCGGAGTCCATACTTGAAGCTCAACAGGAGGACGATGGTATCAATATGATACGGAATCTGATCCTGGAGAGAGCTGCTCGTCCCGTCAGACCTGCTCTGTCATTAGAATGTGTGGAAGTAAGGAACTTAGTGGGCCAATGGTCGCAGTTGGTAGTGCGAGACGGCCTATTGTGTAGATGGAAAACTCTTGAAGGCAAAGCCAGGAGGAGGCTACAGATAGTCTTGCCAGCTTCTCTGAGATGGGAAGTATTCGAGTTTTTCCATGGTCATCAGACTTCCGCTCATTTTGGCAGGAAACGGACTTTGGACAAACTAGCGAGGAGATATTACTGGCCTGGGATGTCTAAAGACGTAATACGTTGGTTGAGTGAATGCCCAACGTGTTGCCTGGTGAGGCCGGGCCCTGGGAAAGGTAAAACATCTCTCAGACAAGAACTGTTCGGAGTCAGATTTGCGAGGATAGCCATTGATATAATCACTGGCTTCCAGACAACTCCAAACTCCAATGTGTGCATGATGGTGGTACGAGACTACTATACAAAGTACGTGAAGGTGATCCCAATGAAGGATCACACGGCATTAACTTGCGCACAAGCTTTGGTTGAGGAGATGGGATGGTTGAGAGATTCAACCGCACGTTGATTCAGGGGCTGACCACACTGGTTAATTCTAATCAGGATGACTGGGACACGTTTTCCCAGTATGTGGCTCATGCATACAAGGGTACGGTGCATGCTTCAACTGGCTGCACTCCTAACAGCCTGGTATTTGGATCTGAGATCATAATGCCTGCAGATTTGGTCTTTGGCAGTGTACTGCGGAGAAAGGATGTCCCATGCCGTGTGGCATTTGCGGAATCTCTGCGTAGAGAATTGCGGGAAGGCTATGCATTGGTGAGAGGCCATTTGAAGAAAGCGGCCATCCATCAGAAAGTAGGGTATGATACAGGCTTGAGAGAGAGGAAGTATGTAGTTGGACAGAAGGTGGTGAGATTGAAACCACCTGTACATGGAAAAATCTCGAAAGGTTGGGATGGGCCATTTGAGGTGACAAAAGTAATATCGGATGTTACTGTGTTGTTGAAGAATGTGAAAGGCAAGATAGTTGCAGGCCATGTGGATCGCCTGAAGCCTTGGCTAGGTCGCCGGCCCGGTGATGAGAATGAGCCTTTGGTAGAAGTGCCAATGCCCCAACCCAGGTGGGTGCGTAAAACACAGGTTACGGCACCCCCGCCTACAAAGAAGACTAGAAAAGCAACGCCAGCTAGAAAAGTCGATGGTAGGAAGAAGAAGAAGAAGTTAGTTACTGAAAAGGAAACTAGGGAGGTTCCTACAGTAATTGAGAAGAAGAAACCCCAAGGACCCATACGTAGAAGTGCTCGTATAGCGGGTCGAGGTGCTGTTACGTAAGAGCGGCGGGGCTTGGTTTGTTTGTTGTGGTTACCCGAAATAGTTCGGGTCTCCAAGGACTTACCCGGTAAACCCCGGAAAGTTGCGTAACTGGTGCTAATTGTCAAAAACACAACGAAAAATACCGGATTTTATTCTTTAGTCTTTGTGACGGGAATAATGGTGAAATTGACCAGTAGATGGCATTGGGGTACCCAACGTTCTGCTTTACTAAAGTTAGTTTTGAATGTTTACATGCTATGGTCTGTGAGTTGGTTTCCCATTTAGTACTTGTCGTGATGGTTTCGGATTAAAATCCAATCAAACCTAGTCAGTAATTTTTCTAAGGATAATATGAGGATCCTTATAAGAAATATTATGTGGAAAGTACGGGTGTAGAACTCGTTCCAACAACATGAGAATGGGACTCATACGTATTCCGAATTTGTTTGGACAACCAAAGAAATTTACTTTGACACGTATTTTTTTATAATGTTTGTTTAAACAGCGTTCTAAAAGTTCATAAGCTACAAATAATACAGCCGTGACGAACTAAAGAATTGCTAGTACTTGAAATGATGTGTAAAATACAATCCGAGAGAACCCGGCGAAGATTGCAACTACTACGCAGTTTACTTCGCCACCCGGTTTTCTTCGGATAATACCGGATAACTTCTTCGGGAAGGGCTATCCGGTACCCGTGATCCTTTGCGCTTGGATGCGCACGCATGCTGGTTTGGCGCGGAAAGCGTCAGTCCTGCACATACCGTTGGAGAGGGTGGATGCAAAGGCACCTCTCTCCGCGTATGTAATCACCGGTTAGAACATCTACATGTGAGGGAGAGAGGAGACACTAAAGTGAGGTAGTACAGGAGGACACTTTTGTAACAATTTTCCTGATTCTACTACTCATTTAAGCTCATTTTTAGAGTGGGCTCCTCTGGGCCGCCCTCTGTATAGTTATCATGGCGGATAACTATCCGTCGGGAGACTCCCATAGAAGGAGTCACTCGACGGAAGTTACCCTTCTGTCGCAGGAACAGAGAGAATTGTTAGTTTTGGGGGACCTGTAGTCAACAGCTCCGGTCGATTATGATCTTCCAAAACGGTTTCGGGATGCGGATTTACCTAAATTTGTGTATCAACCACCGGCTAAGATGAAGAATAGGGGTGTGAAACGCCGAAATCACAGTAATATCTCTGAGATAAGGAAAACTGAAAAGGTTAAAACCACACAGTATCTCCTAGCTCGGGGAGAACATGTAAGGAAACTGGTAGATATGGGTTTATCAGTGGCGCAGGCTAGGGGTTCGTGTCAGGGCCGGGGTTAAAAGGACTCGAGGCCGGGGGATTTCCCTTGTTCCAGGTTGGGAATATTGCGTCACCACCTTCTTCGGGAGTGACCCGGACTGACCCGAATATGCCCGGGATACCGGTGCACTCGGTCAGTGACGTTCCAGTGGGCGCTCCGTGGGGTGCTATGTCGTATGACCGTGCAGATGGTTTACATCCGGTGCATGGTAACTTTGTACCCGATTGGAATGCCCCTACACAGTCAACTCCGGAACGTATTCCAACCATGGCAGTAATGCATTTAGCAGCTAAATTTGAGAAATTTAAGCCGGATGCAGTGATTCCTGGGAGTAAGATATGCAGGGGGGCATACATCCAACAGTTGGATAAATTCAACGAGAAGAAATGTACTAAACTATTCAGACCTCCTTCCGATAATTCTAAGTCCAGACCCTATACAGGAGAGGTTACTGGGGGGATAGGGAGCCGAGCTAGGCTACCATCCTACGAAGATACGGAGAGGGATATGGAGTTCTGGTTAGAGCATACTAGTTCAGGGGCACATCAAGCTTACAAGTTCTGGGATGAGGTTATAAAGCAAAGTATGGGGACATACAGGGCTGCCGACCTCTCCAACGAGGATAGAGACCGGTTGAAATGGGCCTGGATGACATTTGTCCCGCCAGGTATGCCTACTTATAAACCTGGTAGAGGTTGGAGAATAGGTTCGGGGCAATGCCCATTCAATGAGTGTATGGATAGAAATCCAATAGCTGAGTATTTGGACCTGTACCAGTTCGCACGACATCTAGTGGAGTTCCACGGGCACTCCAAAATGATGTGGCAGTGCCGGGCCAAGTCTAATCGCTCAGTTAAATGTATGAAAGATGGTGAACCTTTCAGCACATCTAGAAAGGGATGTATGGTAAGGCATTTAGTGGATGTACACCATATGAAGGCTGAAACTGCCATGTCCAATCTAGATATTCTCGAGAATAGTCCGGAGGCCTTAGGACTCACGGACAGAGAAAAGTGTGTGAGGGTACCACAGAGGTTGGCATACACCTTGGTGTTCAACCATAACCCGAGGAGGTTGTGGTTGAATCAAAAGGCGTGGCCATACTACATTCAGGACTTTCCAGAGAAAGCCTCTGATTATCGTAGTAAAATGGAGTTGGCCACTCCTCCTAAAGGTAAAATGCTGTCTGAAGGTAAAACTGTGGACCATGGAGTGTACACTCCTGTCTCGGTTACCTTAGGAGAGATGCGGACCACAGCTTCAGAGGAGTCCTCAGCTTCTGCTGGGTTAGACTCATCACCTGACGGCCGATCAACCCCAACCAAAAGACGTGCTCCAGGGTCTTCCTGTGGGTTTAGTAGGAACACTACTGAATCCAACAAGGAGGGCTCTGGCGGATCATTACCGAGGGTTGCTGTTAGCCCAAGGCTAGCCATAGAGGAGAAAATGGTAAATGACCTGTTGGCTTCTCCTGTAGAGGAGGAGGATGACTGTGTATTTGTGGGAGAGGAGGTAATACCTCCTACCACAATCTCTGAAGCTAGAGGGAACCCGGGAGTATCAAGGAAGATATTAAAGACAGAAAATACTTCTACTGATAGTCAAGGGTATGTAACAGGGAAGATAGAGTCAGTAAGTGGGAAAGAGGATTCCAAATCTAAAATGATCTATAGAACGATTGATTTCCAATCTGAGGGAGATGATTGGGTGGACCAGAAATTCACCCCACCCACAGGCAGGGTTCAATCAAGTAAAATAGAGATGAGGAAGGAACAGGAGATTGGTCGTAGACTATCCTCCGTTCCATCACCATCTACCTGTATGGGGGGTCTCTCACTAAACTCTCCATCATCTGGAGTGGGTGATGAAGATATCTCTTTGGAGTCGGTCCCTCTGCCTAAGCTGACTGGTGATATTGATCACCCTGAGAATATAAGTATCAGGAATCTTCTGAAAGAACAGTATGTCACTGGACTTTAAAGTTCATTTGACACACTGGATCTCGCTTGTCAACTAGCTCTGCAAGGAGCTAGGGCTCAAGCTGAGCAATTGGTAAAAGAAAGTCGTTTGGCCGAATTAGAGAAAGTGGAGACTGCTAAAGCAGAACTCCTATCTAAAATGTCCAAAATGACTGAGGAGAATGAAGCCCTCAAACGACAGTTGGGACAACGAGATGACATGGTAGCAACCTCTAGCAGAATAGTAGATGATTTGAGATTGAATATTGAAAAATCTCGTATGGAAAGTCAATTTTTAATTGATGATCTCAAAGTCAAGTTGGATCGCAGTAAGGATATGGTCAGTTCCGCTGAACATAAGCTAACTGCTGCCAGGACTGAAATTAGTCTAAAAACCAAAATTATTCGGAAGTTAGAACACGAAATTGGTGGTCTAACAGAAGAATTTTCTAGCTACAGAAAGGAAGCTCAGCAGAACGATGACTTCTATGAAGAGTTGGCTGAGTTTTTCGAAGATTGCTATGAGATACCATTGTCAAGCTGGTACGACGAGAGTGTGTACAGGGTTGAACGGGGTTCTGCCCCTCTTCCCTTAGGATTTGACGGTGATGCATACGCACAGAGGTTGAGAGCTGACTCCAGGGCTAGTAATACCCCTAGGAGTCCTCCACCTCCATCTACAGAGGACGAGACGAACCTGGCCGACTGCAGTTACGTGGCTGCCACCTCCATGGCCTGTGGGTCATCGGAGTTGGTTCCTGTGACGTCTGTTCCTGTGACGTCCGTTGCTGTGACGTCTGTTCCGGTGTCACCCGTCCCTGTGACATCTGTGGCTGTGACGTCTGTTCCTGTGTCACCTGTCTCGGTGACACCTGTTGCTGTGACGTCTACCTCTGTGTCGTCTGATGCTAAGACGATGCAGTATACTACAATGGGGGTGGACACAACCGTGTCTTCCTTTGAGACTATGGATACTCCAGCCGGGGTGTCCACTCTAGCGAGGATGGTGGTGAATGAACTGCAGACAGAGTCACATAACTCGACTCCTGTCTCAACACCAATACTCGACACCACCTCTTGTCAGTCACCTTACCAGATAACGGAAAGTGAGACTAGAGAGGCGGTTCAGATACTGATGGAGCTGAACGATGCAATTGCAGAGGCTGACCTACGTCTGTCTATCCGTGATGCTGAGGCGCTTATGGCTCCTGAAAACGAACTTGAACAATCCATGATGGTGGATCCTCCAATGGACCTACCTGTGACGACTTGTTCTATGTCTGGGAACCATCGTCCATCTACCCTGGACATTCCTGTATCCATGGCGAGTGTACCTATGGGTACTCAAGTGCATTTTCCTAACCCTGACGCTTTGCAGCTAGGGTCTGGGATGGACATATCCATTGAGATGAGTGACAATCGATCTAGTGAATGCATGTCTCCAGTGTCCAGAAATGAAGAACTTTTGCTGAGTGGCGAGTCATAAAAACTTTCCCAGTTGCAGCATATATGGAACCTCTACCATGTGTCGTCATCAAGGTTGAACTTTTGCAGTAGTGGGGTTATTAGTACACCACGGACCGTATGATGCTTTATACCATAGACTATGGGTCACAGGATGACTATATATATATATATTTATAAAAGACTGAGATGACAAGAACAGTGGATCATTATCACCTATTTATTAAAAGACTTTGATATGATCTAGGTTTGCAGTTGTCGTCATATAAGAAACTGTTAAAACCATCACCAAAGAGTGTTCTATTTTTGCCATAAGACAGTATTTGTAAAACGGGTTCTGTTTGAGTTGACGACATGTGCTATAGGTATGATTATTGTATGCCGATTGTGATACTCTGAATTAACCGTCCAATGAGTAAAGGTATGAGGGACTGGATCCTGATGATACCTACTGAGATGAAAGGTTGCTTGACTGCATTCGTACTATGTGTAGATCTGTGGTAATAACATATCAATGAACCTGAAAAACGTAAAATTTATTCAGGTACTGAGAGTGGAAATTGCGTAAGTTGTTATGGAGATCCGTAGGCTCCCGTTGATTACTTTCAGAAGGAAGGTATCGAGTGAGGAGCCGGATCATTCTATTTTTCAGCTTGCTGCGTTTTTGATCTTTGAACTAAGTGTGGAGACTAATTCTCCCTGAAACGTTGAAATATGTTACCATGACACTTGATCTGATTGCTTTCAGCATTCCTATATGGAGAATGTCACTTGTGTTATTGTGTAGAGTACGCCAAAAAGGACACCTATGTGACCATGGTGCATAAGGTTTTGGAGTCCTTGATTGGATTGAAACTGCATTTACCGGATCTACGCTATATGTTCATTTATTCCAAAAATATTGATCTTTCAAACCTTACTCTGGCACGTAAAGCGAGTGAGTCTATTCAAATAGACGGGTTGGGTCAAGGTTTACTATAAAGTCGACACTTGCCACCTTTTTGTTTCCAATATGTCTCGTACTGAAAATTGGTAACTTTTAAGGAGAAGTGCTCATATTTTGATCTGTATGTATACGATACCTGTTGTAACAAATCGTTTTCGATGAGACATGGTTAGTATACGATAAATATGTCTTAAAGGTTTTATATATTTTTTTATGATATATAGTCAAGTTTGTTTTATAGGGCTTGACTGGCTGTGTGGAGTTTATCCTCTTAGTCCCATAAATCATGACTGTTATTGAAGGATGATACTCGATTATTGTGTAACTGGATCCTGATGGTTGATATGATTGACGTTAATATCAAAAAGGATGAATACATATCTATGATACCCAAGAAATATATTAGTGGTTCTGATAGAAAGAGTTACGCTTGCCTCCACTATGTATGTGTTTGGAGACAATAAATTTGTTTTTTTTGGGTTGTTTGGAGATAAAATTTGTCATTGTATCAAGGTAGTATAATAATACTGCACTTAGTGCTGCTATTTAGACGCTGTGATATTGTCTGAAGGGGGGTAGTGTAGTGGGTCGCCGCTGTACTATTTCTATGGAACCAGTTGGAGTTATATTTGGTATATGTGTTGTCGTGTATCCAGGCCGCACTCCTGTCTACTGCCGAGTATAAGGTTATATAAGCCCACCTGAGGAATGGTGGAGCGTGGCCTGGTTATGTGCATTGAGCCGTGACCGCCACGTGTCACCCGACATATCTCGGGTACAGAGTCGGCTCGGATGCACCGGCGCATGGTTACCCGGAGTTCCTCGGGAACTCAAGTGTTTACGAGTAATGGAGAGAATTACATAACGACCAGTACATAAGACCTGGGGTTCTGCTAATCGAGGACCCAGTCTTGCTGCGCACTTCGGCCAGCTTGACTGCTCCACAACAGAGCTTCCCCGAACTCTGTTGTACCTTTTAGGCCTAGTCCTGTCGCTGCTTCCACCTTGGTCACCCTGCGTCTTTCTCTGTTCCACCCTCTGGGGGAACTAGAGGAGATAGACGCATTGGTGTACAACTCCGGGTACAGAACTCCCTCTGTGGAGTCTGATCCAAGTGGAGTTAACCAAGATGGAAGAGAGCCTTGGAACTCGGGAATTATGTACTAGACCGTGAGCGTATACCTCCTGTATGTTCATATGACCACTGGTGTTCAGAAGCCTATTTTGATTATTGCTATCCGTCTGTATGATTACGAGCCGTATGTCAGAATGAATAAAGTGTAATTTCTGAACAACCTATTTTCGAATCTGGAGTTTTTCATAGCAGATGTCTATCTCAGAATAGCCAACAGCTACAGTATAGTAAAAAGGGCCCCCTGAAAGCCAAGATTTTGCGTTTGCATTGGAAACAATACGCTATGGCAGTGCGCCTCCAGAAAGTGCTGGCAGTCCTAAGGATATATGCCAATGTGAGACTAGCGCAAAAAATGGATTGGGAGTGTCAGACACTGTCTAGCAACCAGAGATGATTAGTTTTGGCAATGCTGACTTTAATTAAAAGGATAGTGCTACAAGAACATAGTAAGAAATCATTGCTGTTACAACATACCTATGAAAAAAAACATCTGACGTGTCTAGTCTATGCAGTCCACTCAATATCATTAATCAATCGGCTGACTGTATTATACTTTAGATCTAGCACCTGCCTGATTACATTCTAATTTGATCCTTGATACATGATGACAGAAAATGTATTTTTGATGATGGTGCACTCTACATAATAGATGGAGATGGAGGAAGTAATAACGTTGTTCCTCACCAAAAAAATCATTTGATGAATAAATACACGTTTACAATTCAAATGAAACGAAAATACTCATCTGTCCCTCCAACTCACCATGTCTACGAAAATGCCATAATACTCTAATACTACAATGTTTCACAACTAGCCAAAGACATAGCCATATCAAAAATACTTTATCATTTGTGCCTGCTCCATATTAGAGGCATGACGTTTTTGACATTAGCGAAATCCATATAGGTTTGACCTGCCCCTCAGTTGTCCATGAAGCCAAAAATTAGACAGTTGCTGAAACTTTCTAAGGATAGTTCCACTGAACCTAAAAGCATGAATAAATAGAATGATTTGAGCCGTAAAAACTGGCAAATGGAGCATTGAGGGAGCTTATGGTTAAAAAAAAAAGTATTTTAGTCTGTCTGTAATTAGCAAACTGACCCCTAGAGGCCTACAGTAACTAGTTCCGCAAACTGCCATAGATGGCCCCACTGCATCGGGATATTACCAAGCCATTATTCATTTTGGTCCTCAACCAGACCAAGCTATGCATGAGGCTAACACCAGGGTGAGTTGTCATTCCACCCTCCCTTAGATATAACCCAATGGCTGCTCAGGCCAACATGTCTACTTTTACTTGGATGCTGTTCTGTTATTCTTGTAACTATAGCAACATATTTGATCTTCGCTGAGAGCTATTCAGCCTCTGATCCTATGCCAAGTTCCTGATAACCTAACAGAATCTGCCACCTTGACCAAATCTACTTTTTTGGATACCTTTATATATCTTTACATTCCCCAATCTACCCACAGACAGTCTTCAAACTTTAAACAAAGCTAGCAGTGCATCATGTATTCGTGTCTTTATGGAGCTCGGTCAGAAATGATTGATAACTTAGAGCAGACAGTCCCCAGGTTGCAGATAAACCTGAATCACACATCGTAATGAGAATTGGTAGCGCCACCAATTCGCACTTCACAGCATAGTGTGAATTGGTGGCGCTACCATTTAACTGGTCAACCTTAAGATATTTATTTAAAAATTATCTCTACTGTACACTATGGCTCTGGAGGCTTCGGATTAGAGGACAAGTTTCAATATTCCCAATATCCAAACAAACAATCCCTCCCAGGTAGAAAAAAATCATGATAAATATCATGATTTTATCGTGTTGCGATAATCATGCGTTTTTCACGGAAATCATGATTTGTAAAACACCATTTATCATGACAATTAGCATGATATATCATGATTACTATCACGATAAACCATAAAACAAGGTGATTAACCGCAGTAGATTTGCCATGATTTATCATATTTTATCATGAGTTATTATGCTTGATGATGATGATATAATCATGGTTTATCATTATATAATCATAATAATTATGATGATACATCATGGTCTTAAAATCGTGATTTCCGTACAAAAACTATGATTTATTTAATATGATATTTATCATGATTTATCATACTTAAACATGATTAATGGATCATAATTTAATTGCTATGAATATAATGATATATCATGTTATCAAAAATCATGATTTCCGTGAAAAACGCATAATTATTTCAACACAATAAAATCATGATTTATTATGTTTTATCATGATATTATGTATCATCATTCAATCATTATAAATATCATGATATATCATGTTTTAAAGTCATGATTTCCATGGATTTTTTTTTCAAATTTAAGATGATATTCATCGTGATTTATCTTACTTTGTCATGATATATATGTATTATGATTTAATTGTGATAAATATCATGATATATAATGATTTATTGTATTCTATTCAGGGAGTTAGGATGACATCATTTGAAGACCATCAAATTTAATGCTTGGTAGTAGGGCAGCTCTTCAGTAGATAGGTGCAGGTAGTAGACAGGTAGGAAGTAGGCAGGTGCAGGCAGGAGGTGTGTTCCCATGGTCAGGCAGCAGTGGACTGTGGAGCTCACACTGCACCCCCATTATATAGGGGGTGCAGTACTGCATTGACCACCATGGAGTGTACATGGGGAGTACTTTATATTTTACTTAATAACCTGTAGCCGGCCCTGGGACAGTTAGGGGCGGGGGGAAGCACTGGGGTGGCTTGTAGCCGGCCCTGGGACAGGTAGGGGCGTAGGGAGCACTGGGATGGCTTGTAGCCGGCCCTGGGACAGGTAGGAGCGGGGGGAAGCACTGGGGTGGCTTGTAGCCGGCCCTGGGGCAGGTAGGAGCGAGGGGAAGCACTGGGGTGGCTTGTAGCCGGCCCTGGGGCAGATAGAGCCGGGTAGGAAGCACTGGGGTGGCTTGTAGCCGGCCCTGGGGCAGGTAGAGGCGGGGGAAGCACTGGGGTGGCTTGTAGCCGGCCCTGGGGCAGGTAGAGGCGGGGGAAGCACTGGGATGGCTTGTAGCCGGCCCTGGGACAGGTAGGAGCGGGGGGAAGCACTGGGGTGGTAGTGGGGGGCAATTGTCACATTTACTAGATCCCGTGGGATTTTCATGGTTATGGTACTTTTTCAAATGGAATGTATGTATAAAAGGATGCTAAAGCTCCATTTTTGATTTTTACTATAATATGAGCAATTTTTATGACAGTTAAGTTAATTAGTGTAATTAAAGCTTAGGGGGGCTCTAGCTGTCTCTTTAGAAAATAGAGCTATCAGTTTTCTAACTATACCTACCCCCCCCCCCCCCCTCCAAATCAACTATAGTTGAAGGTAGGGCCCGGTAGCATACACTTTGCTGGCCATGGGAAAAGTAGGGCCGGGTAGGATGCTTCCTATGGGCGGGGTAGGCTAGGTAGAGAAGCCCTACACCTGCCTCAGTCACCCACCACCTCCCACAGCTTCCTAGGGGCGGGGTAGGCCGTCTAGAGAAGCCCTACACCTTCCACAGTCGCCCACCACCTCCCACAGTTTTCTAGGGGCGGGGGGGGGGGGTACACAAGCCCTACACCTTCCACAGTCGCCCACAGCTTTCTAGGGGTGGAGTAGGCCGGCTATAGTAGAGAAGCCCTACACCTGCCACAGTCGCCCACCACCTGCCACAGCTTTGTAGGGGCGGAGTACGATGGGTAAAGAAGCCCTACACCTTCCAAAGTCGCCCACCACCTCCCACAGCTTTCTAGGGGCGGAGCAGGCCGGCTAGAGAAGCCCTACACCTGCCACAGTCGCCCACCACCTGCCACAGCTTTGTAGGGGCGGAGTAGGCCGGGTACACAAGCCCTACACCTTCCACGGTCACCAACCATCTCCCACAGCTTTCTAGGGGCGGAGTACCTCGGGTACAGAAGCCATACACCTTCCAAAGTCGCCCACCACCTCCCACAGCTTTAGGGGCGGAGTAGGCCGGCTAGAGAAGCCCTACACCTGCCACAGTCGCCCACCACCTCCCACAGCTTTCTTGGGGCGGAGTAGGCCGGGTACACAAGCCCTACACCTTCAACAGTCACCAACCATCTCCCACAGCTTTCTAGGGGCGGAGTACCTCGGGTACAGAAGCCATACACCTTCCGAAGTTGCCCACCACCTCCCACAGCTTTCTAGGGGCGGAGTAGGCCGGGCTTTGTAGGGGCCCTACACCTTCCACAGTCACCCACCATCTCCCACAGCTTTCTAGGGGCGGAGTACCTCGGGTACAGAAGCCATACACCTTCCAAAGTCGCCCACCACCTCCCACAGCTTTCTAGGGGCGGAGTACGACGGGTACAGGGTCCCCTAGCTCCCCTGGTTAGTCTCACGGGTTGAACCCTCCAAGAAGCCTTAAAATAATACATAATAACGGGATCAGGGTCCCCCGGCTCCTCTGGTTAGTATCACAGGTTGAACCCCTACTGAAGAAGCCTTACAATAATGTATAATAACAGGTTCTCTAATTCCCTGTTTAGTATCACAGATTGTACCTACCTGGAACAACATATTTGAATATTCCTATTGGAGGCTGAGCTATGGTCTTTTAACCGAAATAACAAAGTAAATGATTTTAAAATGAACATTCTAAGGTCAGATACAAGAAATATAAAATCATGATAAAAAATGTTTCCTCTCTCAGTGCTAAAAATCATGATCAGGTAAGATGATAAATCATGTTTTTCCTATCTATGAAAGAGATCATACTAAATCATGATATATCTTGATTAATCATGGTCAAATAAGATCATGGTAAATCATGTTTTACCTCTCAATGGGTAAAATCATGATAAATCATGGTATTTTATGATTAATTATGGTAAGATTAAATCATGATAAATCATGTTTTCCCTCTCATTGGGTGAGATCATGATAAATCATATTATTATACGATATGGGCGCACACCGACCATTTTAGGTGATATTCGCGTTCTGATATTGCTGCATAGCGCACACTTGGGAGGGTGAAATCGTTCTGATATTCTGGATATCAGAACGATTCTGAATTCCCCATTCAGAATCGTTCTGATATCCAGAATATCAGAACGATTCTGAATGGGAATCGGCAGCCATAAAATCCGAGGTTCTATGGAGACTCGAACACGCTACATCAAGACTTGAAGTCCGATGTGCTAACCACCACGCCGTGAAGGCGCTGGTAGAGGTAGGTGGCGAAACAAGGAGTCTACAGGCGGATTTCCAGCCCTGTACGACCATTATTTACCGAGTTACAGAAGAAAAGGCATTTTTTGGTCTAGTTTCTTTGAAAATCCAAATTTTTTTCTAATTTCTTTTTTACTATAAAGGTAGAAGTTGGACTTTACTTAGCCTTTCGTTAAAATAATTCTAGGGACTTTTTTTAACATAGAAATAGGCATTTTGAAAAAGGTTCGTTTCCACCCGACCTCTCTCAGGCTTGAACCGGGGACCTCTGGCGTGCGAGCCATAAGCGCTAACCGCTCGGCCACAGCAGACATGGTACAAAGGAGGGGAAACGCTGGTTAGGCTCTAGTCTATCTAACGAATGCGCCCCGCGCTCAGGTACCAAAGCCTTTTTGTATCGCGTCCTCTCATTGGCTGTCCCGTTTTAACTCCACCAATCAGCGAGCAGGTTGGTAGGATGTCAAAATCAACATGGCGCCCACCTTGCTCGATCTAGTCTGCTTAAATATCCTTCAAAATGGCGAAATTAGGACGAATTTAAGGTAATTAAAGACATTTGAATGGAAATATCGTATAATAAACCTAATAATATATGAATATCCCCGAACTTAGGGTGTGTATTCATGAATAACAAACCTCGGTGCTACGCACCTCGGTTCGTTATTCAAGTATACACACCCTGCGTTCGGGGATATCCATACATTATTGGTTAAATACACAATGATTAATCATGATCAGGTAAGATCATGATAAATCATGTTTTTCCTATCTATGAGAGAGATCATACTAAATCATGATATATTATGATTGATCATGGTCAAATAAAATCATGATAAATCATGTTTTCCCTCTCAATGGGTAAAATCATGATAAATTATGTTATATTATGATGAATTATGGTAAGATTAAATGATGATAAATCATGTTTTTCCTATCTATGGGAGAATTATGATGTATTGTGATTAAATCATGGTCAAATAAAATTGTGATAAATTATGTTTTATCTCTCAATGGATAAAATCATGATAAATGATGATAAATTATTTTTAAATATGGTTAGGTAAAATCATGATAAATCATGTTCCCCTCTCAGAAGGTTAGATCATGATAAAGTATGATTTATATTGATATATCATGACAGAAGAAAACATGATTAATAAAGATTTCCCCTCTCAAGAGGTAATATCATGATAAAGTCTGATTTATCATGATAGAAGAAAACATGATTTATCATGACTTTGCCACGCAGGAGGTAAGAACATGTTATATTATGATAAATTATATTAATCATTGTAAGAGAAAACATGATTAATCATGATTTATTATGATAGATCATGATATATCATGGTTCAATATGATAAATTATGATATTTATCATGATATTTTTCTACCTGGGCTACTCTTTGGTTCCCCATGCAGTAGTCCTGCAAACTCCAAAACAGACACATCCCAGGGAAATCTAACTTTAATCAACCTGACATTCAATTCATCTTTAAATATGTGATGATATTTCAATTCAGTCAATTTTGATGAATGAAGTGTATGTATTGATCACATCAAATATAGATCTAGACTGTATAACGAAAAGGATTTAAAGAAGGTGATTATAACAGGGTATGTGTGATGAACAATAGATGGGTTTAAATGAAATGTTGAGTTTAAAACAGTTCACTGTTTTAAACTCACCATTCAAATCTGAAATGTTGAGTTTAAAACAGTTTACTGCATGGACTTATATACAACTGTTTTCAATACAGATTTGAAATATCCAACTGCCCTCTAGATGCATTCAATTTAATTGGGCGTACATAATCATAATTCATAGATTGGATTGATAAAAAAAATTGTTTACCTTGTTTGGAAAAGTGTGTCACCCAAAAGTACTATAAATCTAAGAGAAGCACAAAAAATCGCTAAAAGTCGGATGGGGGGCGAATTTCAGGGAAGCCTAGAAATGGAATCTAATAACAAGGAGCTGGAAAAGTGTTTTGACATTTGACAGTTTCAAAACCAACTGTGCAGGAACTAATGCAGACGGCGGCAAGCACAGAACTGACCTCTGGTATATATATATATATATATATATATATATATATATATATATATATATATGTATATTCTACCAGAGGGGGGACTGAGGGCCATTTTGACTCTTTTTTACCCCTTTTTACTTGACTTTTTTGTTTGACCTTTTTTGGGGTTGGTCAAAAGTGCCCCCCCTGTCCCCCGGTTGCCACGCCCCTGATAATAGTACACAACAGAAACGATGCTCCCCTTATGCTTAGTTGCAGCAACCAAGGGGGTGGACTTACTGGCCCAATATACTAATGTTAATGTCCACTTTAACACAGGCGAACAACTATGCAAATATATTATTGCTTAAAATATATATATATATATGGTGAGCATTATTTAGAATTTGCGTACTTAATATATAGGTTAAAGTAAACCAATTGAGCAGAACAAACATTGTTTAATACAACTATGACAGGTTGTAACATACCTTTCAAATGTTCCAATCCTATCGATGGTGCCCGTATATCATCCATGTTGCTGGTCTAACAGTTAATTTCTACCAAGCTGTGCATTCATGCATGACCAAGGTGAAGTACCCTAAGTGGCAGTGACTGATTGGTTGTATAGGTGACTATATGGAAACATTCTGCATCACACCTACCTTGTCACACCAGCACTGCACTTTTATGATGTATCTACCACTTTACTATGACAAGCATTCCCTTGACTACATCATGGAAATTTGACTTGTGGCAAAATGGGTGGTTTGGCTACCAGTAAACAATTAAATTGAATAGAACAGTCAACCATGAAAGACACTTATTTCTGATCCAGTATGGATATGTACAAATGTCAGATGTGTCTCGGTAACCTTGGTAACAATTACGGAAATCCTATCCATTGCGGGTGCTTCTCTGCAGCACCAGTTTCCCTTTGGGCTTTAACATCTCATCATCATCATCATCATAATAATAATAATAATCATTATCATCATCATAATCACTATCATCATAATCATTATAATCACCTGAATAATTAATGATGCTGCTGCATTTCTATTGTGTATGCATCGGGTCTGCATATAGCCCTGGACAATTGATACTGTTTTCTTTACCCTTAATCTCAATGAACAATCCTAGTTTGATTTTGACTGACCTTAGAACAGAAAATGTATAATGGTTGACATTAACAGGAACAAATGCTATAAGGAGTAAGCAGTCCTTAAGTGGAGGGAGCTAACAGTTTGCCGACCACTGTAGACATATTTAGGATAATTGAAAAACTTAATAAAGCCATCTGGAAATTGCTGGTGCAACCCACTGTACAAATACCGGGGAAAACATGCTTAAAATAATAGTAATTTTATTGAAGTACTTGAGCATCCGGCAAACATTGTGTTTTCCTCACAACATGCCCACGGCTGTATTTAACATGGACTCCTGACCGTGCATTGACATTGCAGATTTTGGCGTTAGTCTCATAAAATATGGATTTGTCTCTGGGGGACATTCATTAGATTTTTGCTCTTGCTCCTCTTGAATGTGGTAGGTTCTTATGACTAGAGAATGTGGCCGTATTCAACGGTTGAATGTACAGTAAGAAAAATCAGTCTTTCCTTATTTAAATGTATTCAAATCTAAAAATAAATTCAAAAACTACATTGAAACAGTCTCAGACGTATTTAACTTGTGCAGTCAGCTAGAAATACCATGCATTAAAACAACTTCTGGGGATCAATGAACACGGAATTACTCGTATGTAAAATAGATCGTAAAAACATTCAAGGTCCCTGTGTATTTAAGCCAAAAGTTAACAAAAAATGAATTAAACAAAAATACCCTAGTAATGTTTTTTACTGCTTGATGATGTGAAACAACTCTTTTGAGTGGCCTTAAATTAATTTTTTAAGAGTGCGTGGGCAACATGCTATCCCTGCTCAAAAAAACACAGTACTTCATTTCATACCTTTGGAAATTGAACGCCTAATGTGCTAATAAAGACCTTGCCAACATATGACAGCTGTACACATCTAGGTTTTCTTTAGTGAGCAAACATTCCTGGAATTCTCAAACCACAACCTTAAATGAATGCTGACCATAAGATACTTAATTAATGAGATGTCATGCTTTCCTTTTTATTTTGATGACAGCTCTGGCCTTTTTCTTATCGGATGAGGCATGTCATCTGGAGGTTAGTCACCCCAACAACGTCCTTGGGACCCCCACCATGCCCTGATGTGGGCAGACAAAAGCCGCTGAAGGAGGTTCTTCATTAGGCGAGGGCAGCCTCTTCTAATAATTGCACTACCAACATGCAAACACTTGTGCCAAAACTAAATTTTATTCCTGCATGAGCTACATGAAAATAAGTAGTATATCGTGACCAATACATGAATCCTGGATAATCCTAAAATATGTTGCCACATCTAAAACTGATATTTTCCATTTACTGTTGATTTTTCGCCGCAGAGAGAATTCCAGACAACAAAAATTTATTTTCGCCTGGTTTCACTGAAATTAACATTTCAGCATTGGGGGGGGGGGGGGGAGGAAGACTAGCTGATTTAAATCATTAATAGTAAAGCTAAATACACATCACAAAAGGCCTCGATGAGAATCGGGCAGTATCACACTCAGATGGAGGGAACAACCCAAAATGACCTGCTTCCCTCTTGCCATGGGCCTTTGTCTCTATATTCCTATCACATCCCATGGCTCAGCTGTGCACACAACACACAGCCCTAGTCCCCCTCAGGCTGCAGAATGCCAGGTTTATATTTTACAGACCTGCACTGTTAGAAGTTAGTGTAGCTGCACAAAATGATATATTGTGGATTTTTAGTATTAAAGGACTTATTTTGGTTTCCAGCAATACACAGTGTTCAGTTATAGACTCACCTAGTGTAAGCCACAATTTGGAGATCATTGCACAGAGTCTCACCTTGGCATGATAAGAAAATTTATTTCCATTTTTCGTTAACCCATTTAACATTCATTCCCCCTATATTGACTTAAAAATTTCAGCTATTAAATATTTAAATATGAACATTTCTATAATTCAGTTGTAAATGTATAAACTAGAGTACTACCTATATGCCAATCTCCTGATCGTGGATTACAGTAGGTGAGTTCGTAGCTGTACAATATGTAATACTGGAAACCAAAGATATTTCCTTTTATACTTTGCAGCCACACTACCTACTTCTAACTGTGTGCATATTCATACTTTAGGTGGGTGCAGTGATAGTGGTGCTTAGGCATTGGCCATCATAGAGTAGCAATTATATAGTAGCACTCCCAGTGATCATAAAGAGCTACTATGACAATAAACACACCACTTGGTCCCTCCCCCTCTCAACTATAGTCCTATTCCCATCACATTCCCGCCCACACATCTTCCACCACCCTCATACTTCTAGTCCTCTTCAGCATGCCAGATGGTGGCTTTCTACTAATCTGGCTGCTTATTTCAGACATTTAGACAAGAATATAAATATACTTCAATAAAACAGCTGATTCAACATCCAGGCATGTTTTGGCTAAAACAAGGGGAGGGCTGTTTATTGAGGTATGATTCTATTCATGTCTTGTCCAGTTTCTATTTCCCTTCTCACATAACCTGCAATCCACACCTGGCTCTATGGGATCCTCAAATCTCAGTGCTCCTCCAGCAACAGTCCAAGTGTAGTCAGGCCAGGTACGCAGCCCTATAAATAAGGGTTGTGGCGGTTTGAAAGTAGGTTGTCCCTGCATCAGTCAATAGCCGCACAAGGTGACCCTGCATAAGAATTAACACAAGTGGATATCTGACAGCTAGAAAGAGACAGGTGATGTAAATAGGCTTGCATCTTTAAGGAGACATCCTCTGCAGATTCTCTCTGTCTTGTTGTTACGGTGCATAAAGGAGGCATTTTGTCTAATATTTAGGTTCTATATCATACAGCCATGTGCGACTAGGTCATTCTATATTATATAAAATATAAGGGACCTTTACAGAACGTGATTCTGGTACCAATGTTCCTCATCTGTAGATTACTGTTTTATGTACCATATATATAAATGACACAACTGGTTTATCATCAGCAACTGTGTAGCTAATGTAGTTTAAGACTCACTGTAGTGACAATTTACATGCAGGATTGGTATGAGATGAGAATGCTCCAGGCTTGATCCAGGTTTGGACAATAGCTTTGTACACTTTATACTGCATATATTCAGGACAATATGATTTAGAATCAATCTAGAGCTGTACATCATGGATAGCTCCGGGTCTAAAAGCCATTGTGTTGAAGGATGGACCACCAATTTACATACAGTGGTAGTTTTTATATTCTACCATGAATTCATGCTGCATCGAGCCTATTCACCACATGAGAATATATTTACAATTTTCATTATGATAAAAATCGGTTAGGAATCTGAAAAGGTTTTACTATCTAAGTGACACCGCTGATATTTATAACTCAATCAAGATGCTTCGGAAACTTTATAAATAACATGTGATTGATGAATGGTTGTTCTTTTGGACACTTCGGTGAAAATACATATAGCTCCAGTCATCAAGAAAGGGCCAGTGACTACACCTACTTTGCCTCTCTAGTATACCAACATAGATTAGGCCGTGAAGGGTTTTCTTTTGTTCCAGGAAATTGATACATGCATATGTACTAAAATATAAAGTATCTATAATTGTTGAGCAATTTATGTTTTTCTCATCAATAATTGGTGGAAAAGTGTCCTTTTTGTGTATTTATACCCATAAATACCATTAAATCAGGGATAATTGAACACTCAGCAATACTTCTCAAGGGATAATTGTGGTTACTATTGTTGTAAGTCTTGCAATATAGTAATATTCTGTAGACATATTGTACTAGAAACCATCAATTGTTGGTTATAGATCCATTATGCTTGATAATATGGGATAAATCCTCCAAATGTCGGCCATTTTGGATCGAGAAATATACTTTAGATCAGGATTTTGAGAAGATCGACCGGCCCGAAAAAGCATGATTTTGTCATACATTTTACATAGAACAGCTGACTTTTATCACATATAGACCCCAATCTGTACCATTTTCATCATCACTGTCAGCATTTCATATTTTGGGCAAGTAAATTTTCATGTTTTTGGTACGTTTGGTCATACTGTACAAGTAATGGGGTAAAATTTCGCTACCAACTTTGAATGAGTCATTTTCAGAGACCAGACTAGATGGGGACGGGACAACTGAGGTCGAGAACGGGACAAGTGAGGTAGGGGAAGGGACAGGGGGTGTAGGGGTGGGGCAGGGGCATGAAGTTGATAGGTCGGGAATAAGCAGCTGAGGCAGGGAATAAGCTCTGCCTTCCGAATATAACATATTCAAATGTGTCGTTTTTCCATTTCACTACAACATGTGGAGGTCAAAAAGTCTGTATACGGTCCGTCTATTTCCCCTTGAAAAAGGGCCATATGTTGTAATATAAGGAAGAGTCGGGAAATGGAGTGGGTAGGTTGGGGAATGAAGTGGGGAGGTCTGGGAATGGAGTGGGGAGGTCGGGGTATGGAGTGGCCAGGTCGGGGTATGGAGTGGGGAGGTCAGGTTATGGACTTGAGAGGACAGGGTACGGACAGGGGAATCTCAGGTTATGGACTTGAGAGGACAGGGTATGGACAGGGGAGGTCAGGGTATGGACGGAAGAGGACGGGGTATGGACAGGGGAGGTCAGGGTATGGACCGGAGAGGACGGGGTATGGACAGGGGAGGTCAGGGTATGGACCGTAGAGGACGGGGTATGGACAGGGAAGGACAGGGTATGGACCGTAGAGGACGGGGTATGGACTGGGGAGTTGAGGTTATGTAGGGGCCGTGAGGAGGTTAAGATCAAGTTCACGTTCACAATTAATTTTTCCTAGAGTAGTGTTCAATAGCTTATACAGCTGGTCTCCATTCATGACCACTCTAGGGAGGAGAGTGTAAAGATAAGACCTCGATGCTTGTTTCCGCAATATCATGAACATACATATACCGTAAAACCTCGCTTATAGGTCGATTTTTCTTTGGAATTAATTTTTGCTATGAGTCGATACTTCATGCCAAAAGTCCAATTCGACCTATAGATGGGGTTTTGAAAAATGGTAAATCATTTAAAGAGACAAAAACTAATACTGGAAAACACACCCTTTTTCTAAGATTATGTTCTCTGTGTACGACAATGATATGGACCAGTATGAGGTGACACAAAAAGGATGGGTTCATCTAGTTAGGGACTGCGCGTTGGGCCTATATAGCTTCCACACGGGGGAGAAGCCTCTATACTGAGGCTATGAGGAAATAGTAGTACACATGAGGAGGTAGTTTCCTGTCCATCTTGTATCTTGCCCGACCTCTCTTTTCTCTTGTCCTACCCCTCCTGACTCTTATCTCTATTGCCCAAGCTCTCCCGTCTCTTGCCCGACCTCTCTTTTCTCTTACCTCCCTGAATATAGTTAATAGTTTTTTATCCTCATTTCTGCAGCGATGTCTTTATCATAATGCTGAGTCTAATGAGATCGATAAAGATTGACTTCTTTGACCAGCAAGCTTTTTAATCGCTAAAATTAGGCCTATATAGAAACAAATTCGTGGAAAAGGTGAAAGTATTTTATGGCACTATATATTGCAAGTTTCCACCGATTTCCTTCTGCTAGTACCAGGATTAAGGGAGCAGCAGGACAACTACTATTGGTTTGTAATAATAATGTCAACTGTTTCAGGATGTTTTGGTCCAAGCTAAATGATGATCAGTTTTATAAACCAAATACTGATACTTATAAGTGTGGTCGTTAACCAGGAACATGAATAACTGATGTGGTGATGAAATTATGCATGGAATAGACAAATTGATGAGAAACATAACATGACTTCGCTGTACACATGTATAATTATATTTTATTGATGTAGTTTTGTTTGCAGATATTTTTATTCCTATATACAAATTACTATCCATGTACGCTAACAAAATACCATCAGCCATGGACTGTAATAGACCACTTAAAGTAACAATTAAAAGAATTAGGCCTGTATAGGATACTCATAAACAGATAAACAAATTAGATGAATAGCTCAATTTAGTTGAGGAATCTATCGTCACTGCCAATACACTTTGAACATGCAGTTATATTAGAAGTAAAGTCATTATAAGGCACAAGGTGCAATTATTTAGATATATTCACTTTTAGTGAATGTAAGATACTTGGCATGACTGTATATAAGCAAATGATATTGTGATTTAATCATGTAATGTGATTAACTGCTCTGTTATCTTACAGTTATTTATAACAGATATCAAATTTCCAAAACACTACATTTTTTACTGTGATCATTACATGGATAGACATATAAGATGGCATATTAAAATGTGAGTTTTTATATGAATTGTTATATTGTGTACGTATTAAAATAGTGCCACCTACAAACCATATGGAACAGGCCAAATTGGTGTCAATTACCATGAATATATTGCTAATTAATTAGAAGTTTGCCCTTCAAAATCTGGAATCTGAAAAGGGGTTTGACATGTTTTTCTTCTTTTTCTACTTATAAGTTGCTACAATGTTCATCTGTAAACCTCCACCCAGTTTTTGGCAGCACAAGGAAGGCTTTATGTGATTCTGGATCTGTCCAATTGAAAACAAGTGCAGTCAAATCCCTCTAATGTGGCCACCCTTGGGACTATGAAAAAGTGGCCGCATTGGTGGGGTGGCTGCTTTAGGGGGAGTATGTAAATTGCGGTATGTTTGGGAGTATTAAAAGTGTCCGCAGTAGAGGGATTGGCTGCACTTGAGGGGTGGCCGTTAAGAGGGAGTTGACTGCATATAAGATAAGAGCTGAGCTAAGAGATTTATCCATTATGCTGACATACAATATAAAAGATTTTTCATGCAAGAGTTTTCTGGGTAATCTTAATGTTTTCGGCTGATGTCGAAATATTGGGATTTTAAGGAAGTGATGTGGTTCTCGTTATGTCCATTTGAACATAAATCTCTATTTGCGTTCAGTAGAAGCAAGCCAAATGCCACGCTTTGGTTTACCATTTTCATCCCGCTGAAATCAATCCAATAAAAAGATGTACGATCATATTTAGGAAATATATATACTGCCTAGCATGAAACCAAACTGCTATATTTTTTCAGTATCGACCAAATACATCCCCCCATGTCAGGGTGTAGCTTTAAGGAATGGTTGGAATTTGATATATTTTGATAAAGAGAAACTCATTTCGCAGGTTTAATGCATAAGCGGAACTTATTTTTTAGGTAAGGCTTGGCCTTTATGTCAAAGTAATTCATTCTCCAGAGAAAGTCATTTTTACCAAAGAAAATAAATATTTCCAATGACCTGTATACCTTCTAAGTCTCATAATATTATGCACATTTATTTATATCCCATAGAACTCCAGACCAAAAAAAAGGAATTGCATATGATAACTATGATTTCCGATTGCAAAGTACGATATATGTGAAATTAATTTACCTCCGTTTTCTCACATATAGTGATTATCTGCTTTTGCAGAATGTGAACCACAGCAGCTTTTAGTATATAAGTGGCCAGTTTCATACCAATGCATTGCCTTGGGCCAAACCCAAAGGGCTGGCACAGAATGCGGTGTCTCTTAGCCTTTTCCTCCGAAGAGAACCTTAGGATCATTAAATGGAAATGAGGTTATATTTATATCAGAGGGTTGGGTTATCAAATGATATACTGATCATTTCAAGTCCCTTTTCTCTGGATACATTGTATATGAATATTATAATTGACGATAAAATAATTTTTACAGGAAAATATTATAAACAGTAAATGTCATTATTTCGGTGAATTTTCAATTATGAATGCATAAATATAATTATTTAAGACATCATTTGTTAAAATGTTGTAAACCATCATATGAACCTAATTTATTTCATAACAAGAATGATGAATCTTAATTCATTTCATAACAAAAATGATGAATCTTTTTCAACATCGCATTGTGTAGATCAACAGTTGAATTGCGCTAATTAAGATCCAATAGGCATTATTCCTTAGCTAACAACACATCTAGAGTATAAAGCATCATCCATATTGTTAGAATACTGGAGCTACCTTTCTGGGTCAAACCTTTCTGGGTCAGTCCAAATCGCTGGATCATTTTGAAGTGCATATATTGGAATCCTGACAATGGTACCCTTCTTGAAAGACACTCCATTTAAATCTATGTTCTCCTTTGTGACACGACTTACACTGTAAAATATTGTATCATACATGACATGGTAAATAGAATACTTATACATTTGATTATTTGACGATTAAGATTAACAATTGAAAGATTTCATTCATGACTTTAACAATGAGAAAGCATGCAAAATGAGTGTTCCCATGGATATTGTTTTGAAGTAGTTAAACCACTGCCAGATCGTTGTAACTAGGATAATGGCGACAGTCAAGTCTAATAAAGAGTTGGCGATGAGTCTGCTCAGCCATGACTGAGCCGTTATCCTCAGACAGGCTTCTGGAGTGCCACACACTATGGCCATTAATTTTCACACCACTCTCCTCCCAGCCCTGCCTCCCTCCTCCCGGCACTGCCTCCCTCCTCCTGGCCCTGCGTCCCTCCTCCTGGCCCTGTCTCCCTCCTCCTGGCCCTGCCTCCCTCCTCCCAGACCTGCTTACCTCCTCTAATCACTGCATCCCTCCTCCCGGCCCTACCTTTCTTTTCTCGGCCCTGCCTCCCTCGCCTCGGCCCTGCCTCCCTCCTCTCGGCCCTGCCTCCCTCCTCTCGGCCTTGCCTCACTCCTCCTGGCCCTACCACTCTCATACCGTCCTTGTCGGACATGCTTTCCTTTGTTATTGGACACCACTGACATGTTATATGTTTTCTCATACTAACTACTGCTTTTGTATTTATAGTTTCATTGCAAAGCCATCACCCTGGAGGCGGACCCAGAACCCTGGAGGCAGACCCAAACTCAAGATCCTGGAGGCAAACCCAGGATCATGGAGGCCAATTTAGGACCCCAGAGGCAGACCCAGGTCCCCAGAGGCGGACCCAGGACCCCAGAGGCGGACCCAGGACCCCAGAGGCGGACCCAGGACCCCAGAGGCAGACCAAGGACCCAAAAGGCGGACTCAGGGCCCCAGACAAGGACCCAGGGCCCCAGAGGCAGACCCAGCAAAGCTTCAAGCCCGGGTTTGATGAACTTTCAACAACTTTTTTCACGGCCATTCAGTGCACCATAAGCTGCTTAGATTTGTAGGAAACTCCTGGTCTTTCCTACTCTAATTTTTTGCTGACAAGTTTGCTAAAAGTTGCTTAAAGCTGATTAACCCTTTTCCTGTTGATACTGCATATATGCAGTACCATTGTAAAACCGATACCGCATATATGCAGTACTTTATTTTAGTACCAAAATCCGATACTGCATATATGCAGTACCAGGGCACTATCTGTAGTGTAGTGCCAGTTTGATAAAACATATTAATCTGCAATGTCCCCGGTGGTCGGACATTATGCAACTTTAAGCAAAGTGTAAAGAAGTCACTATAAGAAGAATTATGCAGTGTATGATATGTGTGGATACTTGGTTCTACTTTTATTTTCAAGAAAAAACACTTGAATTTTACTTCCCTATGCATACACATACAGGATAATCATACCTTTTGGAAACCGGGAACAAGCGAAGACTCTCGTACATACATTGGTCCAAATAATGCATTTGTTTCAGATTGTCGTAGCTTACATTTTCCTGAATTAAAGCAGTAGGTGTATGTATAAGAATAAGTGCATTGAATCTCTTTCATGTTCATTAAGGTATGATAAAGAAGCAGAACCCAAGAACTCTCAGAAAAACAACGATTCTGATGTCTGCCTTTTGCATTATGATATCAATGGCTTAAAACCAATTATGAGAAAATACATATATGGGTTAGACCATCTATTTTGGTACAGTTCCGGGCCCCATGTAAAACATCAACAAAGTCTAGAGTAATGTTAATCACTTCAATATATTTAGAGCCTAATATCTTGGCTTTATGAAAACCCCTGGCGGATTGACTTACTCCTAGGGGGTCAGTTTCCATGCATCATCAACCAAACGCTGGTAATTGAGTGTAACATCCATCAGATCTATTTTCTTAATGCTCAGAACATGGCTTATAAACCTCATAGGCCTATATAATTTCTTAGGCAGATAGCCTTGATATGTAAGTACATGCATATAACATTTCAAAATCCTGGAGCCAACACAGTTTTGGTGTTGGTGTTTTTTTTCTTTCTGGCCTGTATCACATCACCATCTTCACTCTCAATTGCTCAAAAGAGCTCTATTTAGCATTAAATCTTGTATCTTATCTTCATTATGTATAGTTTTAAGGTAAACAAGCCTCTAGCTGTTATATTGACGAGTTCTCTACCTACGCGGCCCAAGAACATGCCTTTTGATGAATGACCTGGTGGCAGCTGACCTGGTCCTTATCCCCCCAACATGATTATGAAATTGATTGATATTACAAGTTGATCAAGTTGCCTCGTCAAGCTAAATCTATAAAATGTACCAGGAAACAAGTATTGGTTTCATGGATATAATCAGAGACCAAGGAGTCGCGGGAACCACCGGTTAACATGTTCTTGTAGGCATGTGCGGAAGCAGCTTCTGCCTTGCTCGGGTCGATATCAGACATTGTGATTCAGAGGCTCAACGTGAACAGTTGCCAGCGTGTAATTGGGGTTATTTTTCCTAAAAAAAGGTTTGAATACTCTTGGGAATGGAGCGAGGAGCTGTGTAAGGACGTTCACTATTGTTTATATGTGGCATTAGTCTATGGGTTGCGTGAGTTAACTTATATTGACGAAAAACTATGTAACGAACCAGCTGGCGTGGTGGTAGTAGGAGTCGCCATATTGTGTGTATGTTGGAACTACGCCTTATAAACAATAACATTGCCACATGTTATGCCTTTGTGTGAGCTGTGTGAAGCCAATTACAATGGAAGCACAAATCCGAAAAGTAAGTTATGTAGGCCATGTTCAGGGCTGCAGGATGAAAACGGTATTGAGGAATTTGGAGACCGACTATTAAAGGGGAAGAATGTTGGTGAAGGTCTCGTGCAGGGAGGAATCAGCACTTCAAAATTGGATCAGAAGATCGAAACGGCCGTGGGTGGAGCTCATGCCTCGAAGGGCGGTGGATATGGACTACCAGATTACTCTGATTCAAAGGGAGGTGTGCGCCATGTGGGTGGCTCAACGAACGGCAAGCCAGGAAGTGTTCTTTGCAGCCCATCAGTAAGGGACAGCAGTATTGCCAACAGGAATGTGATTGAGTGTCTAAAAAGTGAGCTGCAGGAGGAAGCTTTACGATTGGCTGAGTATGAGGAAGGTGAGGAGATAGCCAGGTTGAGGGCAGAACGTGCGAGTATACGTAGGAAAACTGTGGTAGCAGAGATGAAGAAGGTCAAGCTGGAAGACTACGCTGATGAGTGTGATGCTGAGGTCTTGGTACAGTCTAAGAGAAGAAACAACATGGTAGGCAAGGCGGTGGAAAATGATGGTGAAAATATGACATATGAAAATGATTCTTGCATTCATCAAAACAGTATGATAATGAGAGAGATAGTATTGAAATAACCTCATCTCCAACAACGCTGTCAATCTCCTGGATGAGTTTCTCTTGACATTCAAGATCATTGGCGAGGCAGTATAAGAGCATAGTGAGTGCCTCCCCTGCTGCAAAGCATCCCGTCATTATTAATAACACAGCATTGGCAAAAACCTGTGTCTCTGCTATTCCTGAAGCCAATAATAGAATCAAATTATCAATAAAGCAAGATTTAAACAAATTAAATCGAGAGAAAATAAGTGACCGAACCTCTTTACTTGAAGATACCAACTTCTTAATCCTTGAGTCATCTTCATGTAAATCCACATATATATATGTATATATATGGACCTTGTGTTATCAAATTAACCAACTACGCTGAAGGAAGTCCTATTGAACTGGTTATCAATTTCGACAACTAGATGTTGTACATTTTGGCAACAAATTAACAAGCTATAGTTGTCATTGTGACAAGCCAAAGTTGTCATAATCACTGATTATATTCTATATTTAGTCTTGGTACTAAATGGATTTTTCTTTAATTGGGTATTGCTGACCATCATTTAATCCTTTTATGCATACCTGTCTTTGTTGTGTTTGTTCTCAAATTTTCTTTTACGTCCTTGCTGTAGAGTTTTGACCCATGCTTGGAATTAACCATCAATTCGATGAAAGCCATGCACTTAAAAAAACATATCAAGTATCAATAGATATAATGTCCAAATATTAATTTAACACTCCGGTTAAACTTTTCAAGTTGTTATTTTGAAAGTCTATATACATATAGAAGATACTATAAACAAATGTCATACAGGGAGGGGTATGACAATGCAAAATAATCAATAATTGAAGAGCTTGGATGCAAAGCAACCTAAGCACAATTTCTTAAAATGAGGGCAAAATCTGACAAAAAAATAGTGAAACATACTCCTTTTATCTTTGATCCTATTAGGACCTACTTAGTATACACTCTTACACCAAGTAAATTACTTGACCTCAGGCTGTATTTACAAAAAGCACTATATACTTCATTTCTCAGATGGATTTATGTTATTTTGCATCTAAACTCTTCATCAATTAATTTATTAACATGTATACCATTAAAAGAATGCAGCCACTAAGAGAGAAAGAATCTATTTAAGCTACTATATATCAATATGAATATATGTATATATGTTTTTATTTTTTTCATATTTATACGGTATATACTTGTATGGTATATCAATACATATTCATTCATTCACTTCGGATATATTCAACAGTATTACAAATTTGACCACTTCTATTTCTTATAATATACTCTTACAAATGCAAGCGCTCATGAGCAGTAATGACCTCATCAGTTTGATCATGAGCATCAAGTGCCTGATTAAAGACATTGAAAAAGAATTCTTTTGAATTCTTATCATATCTACACCAGTTGTGCATCCTCTGAAAGACACCAGACATTGCAGGGATGACATCTGCAAGAAAATCAAAGTTTGTAATAAATAATTTTCAATGTAGCATAGGTATAAGCAGGTCAATGATGGATATACAAACTATTGAATATTTCCCATAAGAAGGGCCACACTAATTCACTCTATTCAAACAGTACATTGCTGTGTCTCATGAGATTATAACAATCTAAACGTTCGGGTGTAGTATTTGACCAGGTGTAGTCTTTGACCGGTGTAGTCTTTGACCAGCCTGTTGCAAAAGGGCTGACATGAGGGCTATGTACACAGAAATGCCGTGAACTTTGTAATCTAGTGTTAAAATATCAATCAACATTTTCCCCCCATTTCTGTCTGTTACAATCTCATAAGACACAGCCACATGTATATCAAACATAGACAATGCCATTCACATTGTCAGCACCTTGAGGTAACAAACATGACTTACCACTCATCGTGGAATAATGGCTTTTGACAAGGAAAGTCAATATTTTCCTGCCATTAACTATAAATGGGTTGTTCTGAAAGTTCTGTGCATGCTGTGAGTCCATTCTAAGTCCACAAACAAAACTTGTAATAAAGTCCATGGTGTAGCCCCTAACGATTCTAGGAAGATATCAGGCACACCAATTTTAAACAGGTTCGATAAAGATAGGATTTTCTGACAGTCTATCAAACATGACTACAACCATTGCACTTCTCTCCATCTTAGTAGACTAAAATGGTAATCTGCTGTTCCAACATGATTAAATTTCCAGAAGTATCTTTATATTTCAATTAGAGAAAGGACTATATTATCTGTAAATTTATGCTTTATTACTGATAACATTACTTTAGATTTATGTTATTCACATATATATATTTTTAGAATCACAGCTGCTATAACATACTCATTCAATTCAAATTGTTTGACAGAAGATGCAAAATGTTCAGCCAATTGTGTTGAACATCTGTTAAGTTCACCAAACATCTGCAGAAATATAAAAGCAGGAAAGATATACTGAGGTATATATGCAGAGTGTAAATGAAGAGTTTGGTTCTAAAACGTTAAAGAAAGCACCAATGGATGTTATTTTGAAAAAGATGTTCCTAAAAATACAATTTGTTATGTCCTTAGGTCCTCGCTGATGTGCACATTATATCTGAAGAACCATACTTGGCACACAGAAATTACGACTTCCCTTAATTCTGGTATGTATTTGTGGCATTTTGAAACAAAACTCTTAAAACAAAGTGATAAAAATACACTCATCTGTCTTTGTCATTAATGAGACTTAGTTTATTTATTTATATGCTTTTTAAAAATTTGATTGTGAATATAGCAACAAGACAAGTGCTATATTTGCTCACCAATAACATAGCTCTCGATGATATTTCAAGATATAATCACATCTTTAAAATTGTTGATTTAGTGACCTTAAAGTAGCATCTAAAAAAATCACATCAGTTGTTCACCACTAGAGTTCTGAGTCCCGACTTTATTCATTGGAAGAGATCTCTGGTAAAGAGCATTGTATTTTTTAAATTAGTGTTTTAATTTCCAAGGATCATAATAATCAATTACCAATATTGCTGGATAGTAAACAGTGTTCTCAAATTTCTAGATTCAAGTGTTTCCTCTTCGAATTGATAAATGTCATAATTCAATTGGATTTAATTCACATGAACCAGGCACGGCCGGACACAATGCCAGACAGGTTAACTATATCAATGTTTAAAGGCGCGAGGCCAGAGATTTGGGCAACTTTACTAATGAAGCTTTACAAAAGGCCAAAAAAATTGTGAAATGGAAAGAAAATGTAGTGTTGATATGTCAGATGAAGATTTTTTTAAACCATAAAAGTACTAGCCAGCCTGAAGACCCTAAAATTGACCAAAAAAGGGAAAACATTTTCTTTGAAATCGCATGAAAAAATGTAGGGTTGCCACTGTTTTAATAGAGTCGGTTGGGTGACCTGAAGGGAAACTTTTTTTTTTTTGACCTGATATCATCTAGGATTGCAAAACAGAATAACCTTTAAAAATGTATTCACCTGTTTATTATTTCATACAAATCAGTTTTTTGTGTCTTATTAAAGAACACACCTATTTTTATGATAATGACACCTGCCTGTCTGAGTTTGCTTGGGGTGAAGCTTGCTGTCATCCTGGACCTGACGTATTTCCAGTTATGATCTGTGAGACCGACCAGCATTTCAGAAGAAAATTCATTAATAGTTAAGAACTGTAAAAAGACAAAAAGAAACAAGGGATTTTCATTTGATTTGAAAAGATTTTTAAACATACCAGCATCTAACACTAGCTTGAGGTTATATTCTGTTTTAATTGTACTTTCTCCTAGTCCTGAATTTCAAGAACAGCCCCTCGAACCTTGAGGAATTGTATTTCTAGTTCAATATGAAAAAAGTACACTGATGTTGCAACTTAGGTATTCTTTCCACAATAGCTGATCTGATTTGTTAACCCAAAGATAAGGTGATGAGATATGTGTGAGGGAACTTTAGAATGTGCAGTCATGCTTTCCTTACTTCTCTGTTGGTAAAGTTGTCAAACTGTTTTACCATCACCTGCGATATCAGTTCCTGATCAAAGATTAACATGCTTGGTAAAAATCCTGTATACATCCTGCAAAAAAAGGGGATACTATATTTGCATTTGTACATATTATTTGGCACACAACGATCTTCAATAAATACAGAGAGTTGTTGGCCATATTTGATATTGATTAAACTAGTGTTTGTTGATCTAGGATAATGTTTAAAACCCCCTCACCACTGGGTTTCTTGTAACTCAATGCAATTTTGTGCAATATATTGGCTTACCGCATGGAAGGGGTTAAAGTGAATTGATATTGATCACATTGACATGAACATACTATAGGCCAATGCAGCATGAAAGGTTGACTTTTGAGAAAAGTTGTTGACAAAGCTTTTGAACATTTCTGAAGCGTGATGGACAAATACATAAATACAACCTCAAAATCCTGCATTCTTATATATATACCATTAGAAAGATTATTGGCCCAGGAAGCTTATGATATGAGATGTTTGCAAATGGAGCCTTTACAGACAATGTTATGCACATTCTGCTAAAACCAAAGTAAACACAACTTTATCATGAAAAAGTCACCCTTTCTTGGTGCATTAGTCTATTGAGTCTGTTCACTACCACTTGTGAAAGTGTAACTATAAATGAATATCTAGAACCGCTCTATGTATAGTCAGTCAGTATATATAGCCTTCAAAGCTGTTAGGAAGCTCTCTTTTGTGGGTTTGTGTTGAACCTTGTGGTCAAGTTTGTTCCAGATGGCCATTCCCCTAAAAAATGGTTCTTTTCCATACACATCTTTCTTGAGCCACACACTTTTGATGCAGTCCTTTATGTTGCCCCTGAGTGCTTGAGTAGCTTAATCCTGGGTGTATCAATACATTATGGTGAGTATGCTGTATGACGTTGCATTGATACTCACTTCACTACTGCGTGTTGAAAGATGCCTGAGGTGGGAAAATCCCTCCAATATATACCCCATATATTACCCATAGGGCCGCAATCTAGTCTGGTGACCTCCGTTTTTCATGTAGATTTCACCCTCCTGGTGTTACATAAGTGGCTGGTCCATTTTATGTATCTACTGGCGAAAAGTGGGTGGTGGGTTATGTGTATTATGCCCACTGCTGTATATTAAACCAAAGAGAATCACTGTTGATCTTCTAACATGCAGTTTCGGTTTTAAAGAACCTCATCAGGTGAAAATTATGAGTAAAACTTTGAACATTAGGTTGTTGTTTTTCTAAATGGCCTCCCCCCACAGTTGGGCAGTGGCCATTAAATTTCTGAAGAGCGGTGTCTCGGTGTGCCTGCACTCTACACAGGTGTGTTAGATGGTTATGTGGCTTGTGTAACTAATACCAATCAAGAGATGATTGGTGTACGGTGAGAATACTTCCCTACCCTCTAGTGGCAAAGGCCAACAACTATGAGCTATAAGTAGTGGAGCCTAGAGGGAGAGAAGGTAGGTCTCTGGGACGAAATCATTATCTCACCTTTAACCAGTGTAGAGGTCGCGGAAAACTTAGTCATTGGATCGGCCGGGAATCGAACCACAGACCTCTCGCACCGGTGACAAGCGTGCTAACCGTTACACTACAAACCCGTGTCTGACTACTCTCAGCTCCCTACGTTACTGGATTGCAATGAGAAGTCCCTTGGACATATAGGGCACGATGCACAATGACTCTCGGTTATGGTACCCCCTTCGGGGAGACACACCTGAACATTGTGCCCCTACACCAGTAAAGATGTAGATTCAGTTTGTGTTGAACAGTGAGGGGCCATCCTTTTTAAGGATCATTAGGAGTATCTCAATATAGCATATACACCCCTTGTCACTTCTCATATGTCATCTACAACATATAATTAATGCTCAACCCATATATGGTAGTGATTGACCTTGCCATATTGATACTGCAGCCTTCAACAGAATGGGTATCTCTAGACTAAAAATGACAGAGCTCTGCCCTAATGACATGACATTTATTAAGAATGGTGTATGGACTCCTCACCAGTCTTAGTCATAGGTAAGGGACATATCCATACTGTAACATGTCAAAATATTAGAGTTGGTTATCACCCTAAATTCAATGATAACTTGGGAAATGAATAGCCAACATATCATGCAAATGGAACCTTCTAAACTATAGTCATGAACTATTGACTTTCTCATCAATAGACCATGCTGACACTTGCCTGGTGGTGGAAGGTTTCTTTTTTTGAGTTATGAGATTATGTTCTATTATCAAAACATTTATTTGATTGTAAACAAGTTGTCAGGCACTTGCAACAAATGAAAGTCAAAATCTCAATCTAGACTATCGAAGAATTCATGTCACCTAAATATAAAGTACTTAACTTCATGAATACTCATAGAATAAACCTGAGGTTGTCCTCAACCCACACTTCCTCTGCAGGATCAAGTATTCTAGAAGTATTACCACAGTGGTTATTATAATTTTGTGTGTATACATATAAAACACAAGTAGTATGACTGCTCTACTGTAAATGAAAATGGTGTATACTTACCCTACTACTGGGCCATGCTCTCTCTTGTATTTCAGGTGGAGCGGCCCCTCATCCTAAAGTATATTATGTATGAATTTGTATCATAATATGTATTGTATCTATCTATCTATTTATCTCTCTCTATATATATATATATATTTATATATATATATATATATATATATACATATATATATATATATATATATATATATATATATATATATGTGTGTGTGTGTGTACAGGAATATTAATGGTCTGTACACGGCAAACGGGAAACAATGTTTGTTATATAGTATAGTTCTGATTTTTTTATAAACCTGGATACAGCGTTTGATATAACTATAGTCAAAACATACCAAAAACATTAATTCCAACGCATTGCCAAGAATCGGAAATGGCTTTGGTCCAGGAATCCCAAGCTTTTTGAAATGGCTTAATTTGATTGAACTGTACCTGTAAATGATAAACATGTGATCAGTGTGAATGTTGCTGTTTAATCCAATAAGAATGACAACATGGTTCGAGCTGAGTTGTATACAGAAGTATATTTGTATAAAAGTGATCTCAGGTAGTAACAACACCATACTGTATGAGTTCATAAGAAATAGAATGGCACGCTTAATTGCTTAGGGAATTGTTTAGTACAATACAACAGGTACTACAAGAACCCTTCACATTGTCAGTAGTAGGGCATGGTATAGGTACAGCAAGTATTGTAGCCGCGAGGGGGGCAGGCTGTGGGTAAACAGCTACCTCCCACGGCCCTGACTAGACTTGTGTAAGATTAGTATGAGGAAGTCTAGTCGACGGGGAACGGAGTTGGTCGGTGGCGCCAGAAAAGGATCGACAGCAACGGCAGACTCAGCTGACACAGGGAAGGTATGTTTCAGGGGGCATTGGCAGGCATTCAAAACGCAGCTGGTCATTTAAATGGAAAGTTTCGGTGTCGGCAGGCCAAAACATTACGGCTATAAATATGGGACAAAACGGGGGTTTTGCTTGATTATTAAAAGAGACAGGATCACTCTAATAAACTTAGATTGTGTGGCCAAGGTGTGCCCGGGAATAAAATATCATCATTCAACTTGACAAGTCTGGTCTCTCTCGGACGCTACAGTATACTTGTGGTCGTTGGTCGGTGCACATGCCGGTCAAATAGGGAGCAACTTGCAACCTAGCAGTTGTTTTCTGAACCTTGGGCCACTTCAAAAAAGTACACTTGTTTCTTATCACCAAGCTATGAGAGATATGACGAGGGCGCTTTGGGTAGTACCCAATGGGTAGGGGGATTGAGCCTATGGATGAATTCACTTAGCAATTTAGTAATTGAAATATAAATGATCATCAAAAGGTGTAAATTTGCATGTCTCCTCTCAGCCATTGCATTTGCAGCACTATAAGTTTTAATTTGATACCAATTATTTATCCATTTCCATCACGTTTTTCCATTAAAATTTGCAAAAAATAAATAGAAATAAAAATCTCAGATGGACAATTTTGGAGACGTGTTCGGTAATGAGAAACAAGTATGTTGATTGGAGTGGCCTTAGCCTGAGGAACCAACTGAAGTTGACAAACACCAATTACTATATGACCAGTGGTATATCAGGGTGTAGACCAGACCCCTACAACAGCAGTGCAAGAAGCATAAATGATGACTGGTTTGAGGTAACTCAGTACAAAGTGATGTACAATGTGATATTCCAAGGTCACATAGGTTTTCAATGTGCAAAGACGCCAAGATGCATAAGTGTTTCAACACTTGAACTATAAAATAAAAAGTATGCCAATGTAATGGAGTTGTTTTCTATACACTCACCAGAAAACCAGGAGAATGATGCCCACAATGAGCAGCAGCCAGGTGGGGATGTCTGTTAGCACTAACATGTTGATCTGTCGGCCCTACAAGGTCTGCACTGTTCTTTAATAGATCTGTGGACCCATCCTGTGTGTGCTTTATTTAAACACTGTTATCTATCTTTGCTGTATAAATACACAAAACAGGCCAGTATGTGACCCATCCTTACAAAGTGAAGCAAAAGTCACAAAATATGAACACTATGGTAACTTCATATTTAGATGCATGAATAGGTTTTATTTGATTTCTTACAGTTGTGTATGAAGTCATAGGAAGTATTTTGAATTTTGAATTTTATCTGTCCATGTTTGAAGTAGCAGCAGCCAGCAGTGACGTCACAGCGTCAAGGCGGGAAGGCTGGTACTAACCCCTGGGGATCAATACTAGTACTAAAGTGTTAGTCCATATCATTTAAAGCGATAAGTTTAGTCTTAGCAATTATTTTAAATGATAAGATAAGTTTTTTGGGATAAACGTTTCATAATAGGTTTCCTGAAAGCTGTTAAAATGCCCTCTTTAGTACTATCCATGATAACATTCCGACTTTTGTGGTGAATGCAAAATTGAGTCAATCAAAATTAGATTCTATGACTGGATTTCAGTCTGAATACAAATATATAAACATTTACTTATTTTTCCCAAAAAACATTTTACCCATATTACCTTTACAGGCAGATGTCTATATTCCAATATGTGTGACTTGTGCCTCATCTTGTCTGAATGGGTCACACATACCAACAGTGGTGCAATGAATGAATGCCAACGCAGTAAAATGGTGTGTATGTCTGACACCCTTATTGGACACTAAATATGAGATGAATGCACACAATTAAAAGTTAAATGAGTTTGAAGGAACTTTAATGGTCGGTGCAATTAAATTGGACATGGTTAGTACAGTCACAAGCTAAGATAATGTGATCCACTCGCCACTATAACATATACATAAATGTCTCTGGTTAATAGTGAACAACTATCTTTCATGACTCTGCATATCCAAATTAAGCTCTTTTGTTTCAGGATATTACCAGCGGGCAAGGCACCACTTTATAAATGTTGTTGAAGTGGTGTGTGAACTTACTTGCAGACCTTGTAGCAGTAAATGGGACTAAACTCATTTAGGTAAGTTTGAAAGGATTTAACCCAAATAATACTTAAGCTAGAGTTCTGAAACAAAAGTGCTGAAAGCTGGTATACAGTGTATTGTGGACCTAAATATGCACCATTTCAAATTTTATGGTGATCGGATGAAAATATTCAGTAATATGGCCATTTCAATACTGACCTACATGTACGTCGTTAGGAGAATCCACGGTTGGATGTACATAGGTCATAAATCGTATTCATAGGCTATCATACTAGGCTATTACTGAATTTCTGCACATACTTGTGAAAGGTTAACCTGGCTTTTTAATTCAGAATTATGGTGTCACATATTAAGGAAGCCTAGTACTACTTAAATTCTGAAGTAATTATTCACCAAAAGATGCAAAACCTTCTGTTGCCATGGTAACCATTTTCCATAGCAACCATGATAAAGGTTCAAAATCGCTCTAAATGAACAAGTGAATGGTGAGGTAAAAGATCTATCTTCAACTACATGCTTATAGCATGCCCAATAACTCTTATATTATGATTGGGGTTCTTTTAGGACTCATGGTTGTTAGCAACAGCTGATTCTTTTAAAATCATACCTAGCAACCAGGTTATTTCCTCATCTTTTTGCATTACTACCCCAAAGCAGGACAATAATTCAGACAATTTAAGAGTTTTGACAACTAATCCTAGAAACTTTAGTTAACCTGCCTTTTCCTTTAGAAATTATGGTGTTAGATTTTTAGGAGGCTTAGTGTTGCTTGAAATCAAATTTCATCATTATTGCCAAAACATGCAAAACCTCCTGTTGCCATGGTAAACATTTTCCCTAACAACAATAAAATTTTTTTTAAAGACATCACCCTTAATGAACAAATAAACGGTAGAGTCTTCTACTACATACTCATAGCATATCCAATAATTCTTGTATTCTGATTGGAGTTCTACCACTCATGGTTGCATAGAAACAGCTGATTCTTTAGAATCTTACCTAGTAACCAGGTTATTTCATCTTTTTTTTTCAGAAGTTCTACCTCTTAGCATGACAATAATTCTGATAATTATGAGTTTTGACAACTAACATTAATTTTGACAACTAAATTATGACCTCCCAGGTAACAAAAAAGTGTGTATAACGTTATGCCGCAGTGAGGAGCCTTAGAGTAACGTTATATAACGTTAAATAACGTTATAAAATGTTGCATAACGTTTTTTGTTTACTGGGCTGTGTGTTTCTATATCATATATGGTCATTGCTTAGCAACAGATGAACTGTTTGTTGATCTGCTTAGCAACAGTCAATAAACATGTTCAAATGCCTATTTCGATTCAATCGTGCCCTGATAAATCAATCCTCGGGTAATCATTATGGTAATGTAAATCAAATACCTAGAAATTGAGACAGTGTTGGTTGAGATTTGCCTAACAACACCAAGCGCCACCCAGAATCAAATTGTTCATTTGCATAGTAACACCTACTAGTGAAATGGTTTCCATGGCAACAACATATTGAATATGAAATGATTATATAACTATTTTTCATTATACATTGGGACACTCTAATAGTGAAAATAACTGCTGTGTTTCTAAATTATGGATTAGAAAGACATCATTTGATAGTAAGTTTTGTACATTCAAGGTCAAACTTAATGGCCTTGACCTTGGCCAAGGTCACTCATAATAAATTTAATATATATTATGAGGGTCATATAGCACGACCAAATAGTAAAATTTGATAAGTTTTGGATAATCCCTTATGAATATATGAAGAACAACATTACATTTGTGCTGCTATGCTCTGCAGTCCATCTACATATATACATAGGATATTAGACCCCCTATTATCCTACATGTAGGTCACTTTTATACAAGAGGCTATATCTCTGGAACTTACGTCTCCATGGCAACCAAATTTTGCATGCAGATTTTTATATATGAGTTTTATATATAAAATAACTTTTGAATACCAAGCCCTTATTTATCTGATAAATTGACAAGATTCATTTTTCCAATTTACCAATTTACCAATTTGCCTATTATAAGATTTTATAGTTTTGCGGTTGCCATGGCAACCATACATTAATTGGGTGGCAACTTGATTTCATCAGTTTTCTGACATCTTAACCCAGTGGGCACAAAGTGCAGCTAAATGTTGACTCAACATTGGTTCAACATTGAATCAACATTGACAACTAGAAATCAATGTTGATTCAATGTTTTGTGCCTACTGGGAAAGGGTGGAACTTTAAAGAATAATTTCAATATATAATGTATTTGAATTTTTTCTGTAGCAAGGGGATATGCCTTTTAGGGTACTGTAAGTGACCTACATGTAGGTCGTTAGGATAATCTGGGTTAAGAGGTTTCTGATATCGCCATACTATGGGGCTAAAGTGAATAAGGAAAAACAAATTCACAGACAGGCTTCACAGTGTAATGGTCAAATGTGTATCCGCAAAAAGTATATGTCATACAAAGCTCTCTGCATTATTGATGCTAAAAATCATAATTGGTATAAAATATGACAATGATTTTGAATGTTGGCGTTTTCGCAAAGTATGAATGACCTATGCCCTCATGGTTCATGATTGATGTATTAAATTATGGTAAAATGAAACGTCATACAACATTATATATAATGCCCCCTATTATGGCAAAATGTCTAAAAATTCATTTTGATGTAGAATAACATAATATTGTTGGTTGATTATCTGAATGATAATATGTTAGGAATCATATTTAAACTGTATGCTTGTCTACATACCCCCATTGGACATTAATGTTTAATATAACATATAGATAATTGATAGGACACATATGCTATAAAAAAAGCCATGGAGTAAAAAGAAAGGACCATAAAAGTGACGTTGGTCTGTGGACCCTTATTGTACATTAAATACAAATTAAATGAACACAATGGAAAGTTAAAATGAATTTGATGTTTAATCCAATTAAATTCCATTGGTCTATAACATGTTTAAACAGTCATAAGATTAATTCTGGTGGGATCATTACTTGTTTATACTCACTTGTCATATGATTGATAACATTAGGGTCTACCTTTTGCTAGCATCTGTTGCTATATGTATGATCAATAATAGATAAATACCTTCTGTCTAAGAGGTGACATGTGAATAAAGAATCAACAAGGACTGGATACACAGTTTCTATACTTTCTATACTTTGGTATACAATACGTATAAGTATTACAAGTGTAAGGTATATAGCTACATTTGTCTTATCACATGCCGACGGGGGCATGTATACGTGTCCCTACCAATATGTCAATTAATAGATGAGAGCTGCTCCTGCATGGATATTTACTGCTTTATTATGAGTGCATGGGAGAATAACTGTAGAGGCTACAGATGTATGCTTTGGGAAAGCATGGTTATAAGAAGGTGCTAGTGCCTGTCACCAATAACAAAATTACCAGGCAATAAGCCCCCTGACACTTGCCTAACTGTAGAAAGGAAAGTTGCATGGGAGCTCCAAAAACCTGAGAGGTATTGTTGGTCAAGTCGACATTGGTTATTCACAGCAAAAAATAAATAAGCATGGTCTCCAGTGCCTATAAAAAGAATTCCCAGAGAACCAAAGGTATATCTGACATATTGTTGAAATCAGACACTACCAAACTTGCAACATATTGCACTTCTCTGTGCAAAATATATGACTTACATGTAATATATCACAATTTTGAGGCCCGGTAAAAATCAAATTTGATAAGTAGATATATGCTGTGATCAGGATCCAAAATGTTAAGCCAAGATATTCTGAAAAATGATATTGGCGCAGACCAGACTGTCATTTCTCAACTTGAATCATTACCCAGAATGATTTTAGATATATGAAGACGAGTGAAAGCTAGGTTAAAATTTAAAACCATCTCAAAGCACAGTTTTACTGAAGAATTAGAGTGTCAAAAGCGTTATACTTTGCATCTATATTGTTTCTCAGGGAAAAAATCATAGTGAGAGGTCCAGGAGAGGGCGGCCGTTGGCATTATCTGCATCGGCCCAATGGTTGAGAAAGGTGGCTTGGAACTGGACTTAGCATGGATATCTCATGCAGGTCTGTGGTGGCTGTATGTGAAAATGGTAAGGACAGGCAATAAGATTATACAATGCTACTCTACAAGGGGCCTGGTGGTGTCTATCATGCACCATTGTGAAGATGCAGGGCCACATACAGAGTTGTCCAGGGTTGTGCCTGTTATACTATTTAATTGGTATGCATGTAGACAGAACTATACACAAGGGTATCACCTTGTCACTTTGTTATAATTTTTACAAGTAAATGCTTCAGACTACCTTTAGTCGGTTTCCAACAAGTTTAATATACTCAGACGTTACATTGTATAACTAAGGTATTCCAGAAATATACCGTCTCCTTTAATTCATCAATACTCCTTACTTCACTGACAGAAAATCTATTGACTGAGAATTGGCTCTTTGATTAGGGTAACATTTCATTCAAATGATTGCCACAGTTAGCCCATCATTTTGTCCCTTAGATAATACCATTTTAAAATATTATTATTAACAGTCACAGAAATCTGTTGATGCAAGCAAAAGCTATTGTGAGATACAGGAGATACCTGTTTTTTATAGTTTCAACATTCTGGTTCTACGGTTCAGCAACCTATATACCACTAGCTCAAACCGATGGGAATCCCTGTATGTGTCTCGTGTCAGCAAAGTTTTAGGTACTTCATCAGGATTTCATTTGAATGACCGAATATTTCTAAACATTAAAAATAGTATTTGTTATATATTACTCGCTACTGACTTTCTAATGACATCGCCTTGACTCATGCAACCCTCTGTTGTGTATCCCTTTTTTTCCCTTCATTATCCAGGCGCCGAAGACGCTACTACCCATGTAAAAAGGCTAGGGTAAACAATAACTAGTTAGCTGCTTGTCCCTTGCTGATAGCTTGTTGGGCTATATTGGTTACCCTGGTTTGACCAGCAGTTGCCCCCTGCAAGTGGTGATATTTGGTACAATTTATACCCACCCACGGTAGATTTTACTGTAAATCTACAATAGATGTATCTACACTTATTTACACTGCAGCAATCCGTCAAACTCCAAAACAGATATTCCACAGGGAAATCTAAATTCAATCGACCTGAAATTCGAATTAATCTATAAATATGTGATGATATTTCAATTCAGTCAGTTTTGATGGATGAAATGTGTGTATGGATCAGGTTATGAATAGATATAGACTCACTGTATTAGGCTGTGTCTCACGACCTTGGGACAATGTTTTTGTCTCTGACCAGGTGCCGTCTCTGACCAGGTGCCGTCTCAAGGTCGTGAGACACAGCCATTAGCATACAAGTTTACTTTTGAGAAGCCTTGAGAAGCGCAGAAGGAACCCAAAGCTATTGAAATGTAGTGTGTGTGTTCAAAATAGGCAAACTGATAAGACAGCATATATGACACACCAGCACAATATATGAAGGTGGCAGCTAATTTATAGAATAACATAGCGTCTCACTACATTATGATGGAAGGGCACCATGGTGCCGTCTTCTTGCAGTCTTACGATGCTTACAATAGGATCGCATCAATTTTGCATACTTAATTTACCAATCAAGGTAAACCGATCAAGCATAACTAACATATATGACAGGCCTGGTTTTAGCATACCTTTCAAATAACCAATCCTACAAATGGTGACAGTCCGTACATCATCCATGCTGCTGGTTTGACTGCAAATTTCTACAAGGCTGGGCATTCAAGCATGACCAAAGTGGCAGTAACTGATTGATTGTATGGGTGACTGTACGGAAAGAGTCTGCATAACACCTGGCTTGTCACAACAGCCGTGCCCACTTACTGTGAGAAAGCATTCCCTTGGCCAAAATGGAGATTGGACGGTCTCGATTGGACATATGGCAAAATGGGTGGTTTGACTACCAGTTAACAACTGTGGATAGAACAGTCAATCTTGACGGGCAATTTTGAAACGGTTGTCACCTGTGACAATAAATAATAGTGTTGTATTTCTGTCATGTACGCACCGGGTCTGCATTCAGAACTGTTTTTACTGTTAATACGCTTAATCTCAATTAATTATCCCAGTTTGACACAGAAACAAACGTCATAAGCAGTAATCAGTCCTTCAGTGAGCTCTTTGCTGACCACTGCAGACATATTTGAGCATCTGGTAAACATTGTGTTTTTCTCACAGCACACCCACAGCTGTATTTAACTTGGACTCCTGACTGTGCATTGTCATTGTAGATGTTGGCGTTAGTCTCATAAAATATGGATTTCCTCTGAAAGCAAACTGGGGTCTTTCTGGGGGCCATTCATTAGATATTTGCTTCTGCTCCTCTTGAATGAGGTCGGTCCTTACGACAATGTCAAACAATGCATACAGTAATCATACTATATTAATTTTGAGGTGAACTTCTATGATACCAGTACTGCTATGTATTGGAACATGATATCAGATGTGCAGTAAATCCTTGCATGAAAGGTTAGTCACACACTTAGCTAAGCTACAACATCTCCGCAGCAATTTAATTTGCAGCAGAGGCAGCCTGCTGTTGTAGGGTATCAATATAATACATTGAGACTCTTGTGTGGGAGTCAGAAGCGTGGTTTAGGTCCAGTACTAAACGGACACCTTTTATGAGGGTATGTGATGGCATGTAGATCAATATAGTGACCCGTTTGCCTCTTGCCATGGGCCTTCATCTCTATATTCCAATCACATCCTATGGCCCAGCTGCACACACATGACACAGTCCTGGTTCCGCTGAGCCCGCAGACTGCCAGTGTTGTTTCTTTACAGACCTGCACTGTCAAAAACAGGTGTAGCTGCACAAAATGATATACTGTGGATTTACAGTATTGAAGGACTTTTTTTTTGTTTGTCCCCACAACACATAGTGTTTAGATATAGACTCACCTAGTGTAATCTACAATATGGAGATCATGGCTTAGAGTATCACTTTAGCACAAAAGGAACTTTCTTTCCATATATCTTTAACCCTTATATTGACGTTCAAATGTTTACTATAATCTAGTCATAAATGCATAAACAGCAGTTCTACCTATTTTGCTAAGGTGATACCATGATCTCCTTATACTGGATTACAGTATATTAGTTTTTAGCTGTACAGTATGCAATGCAGGAAACCTTTTATACTGTGCAGCTATGCTACTTACTTCTAACAGTGTGCATATTCATACTTTTGGTAGGTGCAGTGATAGTGGTGCTTAAGCATTGGCCATCATAGAGCAGCAATCATATAGTAGCACTCCCAGTGATCATAAAGAGCTGCTTTGACAATAAACACACCACTTGGTCCCTCCCCCACTCAACTTCAGTCCTATTCCCATCACATTCCCACCCACACATCTTCCACCACCCTCATACTTCTAGTCCTCTTCAGCATGCCAGATGGTGGCTTCCTACTTATCTGGCTGCTTATTTCAGACATGTAGACAAGAATATAAATATACTTCAATAAAACAGCTGATTCAACATCCATGCATGTTTTGGCTAAAACAAGGGGAGGGCTGTTTATTGAGGTATGATTCTATTCATGTCTTGTCCAGTTTCTATTTCCCTTCTCACATAACCTGCCATCCACACCTGGCTCTATGCGATCTTCAAATCTCAGTGCCCCTCCAGCAACAGTCCAAGTGTAATCAGGCCAGGTACACAGCCCTATAAATAAGGGTTGTGGCGGTTTAAGGTAGGTTGTCCCTGCATCAGTCAATAGCTGCACAAGGTGACCCTGCATCAGAGTTAACACAAGTGGATATCTGACAGCTAGAAAGAGACAGGTGATGATTTGCCAAAAAGTCCATTAGTAAAGGTGAATAACTGGTATAAATATTGAGGTACATTTCTCATTTCATCTCAACACCAAGCCACTCTGACACTCCCGGCCGCACAGTTGTTATGCAAGTAGCAGTGGTTAGCGGGGACAAGACTGAGTGATTGAGTTGTAGTCAATTTCTGACTGCTATTACAACTCCGTTCTCCTCTCACCACATACCTTTTGCACTAACACCTTTGTCACTTCATCCACAAACATCCTAACACCCTTTAAGCAGTCTATAAGAAAACCCTTTTAACTAGCATTCGGTCCAGAAGATTTCTTTCTTTGCAGGCCCAGCTCAATTTTTTCAGGCCTAGATATCGGAGTACAATTTTACAATCTAAAAATGACTTTTAAAGTATCTTTTATTGACAATTCTTATGAAGAGGGGTTTCCCATATGTTAAAATTAGATCAACTACTTTAATATGTAATTGACTAAAGAACGTTACAGAAAATATTCAAGCTTTCTGACCCCTATCCATTCTTTTGTAGAAAAAATGTCCAGACATTTACATGGGACATATGTTTTCTTTGGTTAAAGCTAAACCCATGATGGAAAAGGGTTACTGGTGCTGCTTCCATATGTATTCAATAGTACTGTTAACACAAGTCTCTGGGTTAATTTATATATACTGTGAAGTATTTCTAGGAGCTAAGTTGCTTTCTATACAAATGCGTGGGCCCCTTTCAATCACTGACAACATTAAACTTGGGAAAAATATGAGAGCATTGTGAAAACTCATGGATACAAATTTAAAAACATCATTGGCCCTGTCTCATTACCCTCTCATTAGGTCCTAAACAGGGTCTTATGGCTAAAATTGGGGTCAGGATTGGGGCGGTACCAGATATGATCAAGCTTAAAGAGATAAAAGTTAGTTCTTTGCAAATTATGTAAGAATTAAAATCAAGAATAAAATTGAATTTAAATCCCTATTTTCCCAAATTACAGGAAAGGCAATGAAATATCACCAACATATGTTCTGGATAGACTGAGCTTTTACTATCTATATTCTAATATCATAAAACTATTTGTGAGAGAACTAGTTATTACATTGTATTGCTATATAGATTTATAGAGCTCTCTATTGCTCCTAACACTATTGGATGCTGTCATTACTGATTGTCCCAAGCATTAAATGGTGTATCTAACCTTGACCAGTATTGATGACTTGAATGCCGTAGACAAGCAGAAAGGGAATTTACTTCAATCAACACCCTTTGGATTATCTGCAGAACTGAATTGGTAAATAGGCTTGCATCTTTAAGGAGACATCCTCTGCAGATGCTCTCTGTTTTGTTGTTACGGTGCATAAAGGAGGCATTTTGTCTAATATTTAGGTTCTATATCATACAGCCATGTGCGACTAGGTCATTCTATATTATATAGAATATAAAGGACCTTCACAGAACATGATTCTGGTATCAATATTTCTCAACCACTGAGTACTGTTTTATGTCCCCTATTCATGACACAACTGTTTTATCATCAGCGACTGTGCAGCTAATGTAGTGACAATTTACATGCAGAATTGGCATGAGATGAGATTGCTCCGGGCTAGATCCAGGTTTGGACAATAGCTTTACACACTTTATACTGCATATATTCACGACAATATGATTTAGAATCAATCTAGAGCTGTACATCATGGACAGCTCTGGGTCTGAAGTCCATTATCTTGCATATGACGGTAGTTTTTATATTTTATCATAAATGTATGTTGCATCAAGCTTATTCACCACATGAGGATATACAATGTTCATTATAATTAAAATCGGTTAGGAATTTAAAAAGGTTTTACCATTTAAGTGACACAGCCGATATTTATAACTAAATCCATTTGTTTTAAGACTTTATAAATAGCATATAATTGATGAACAGGGTTTCTGTTGGACAATTTGGGGTGAAAATACAGCATAAATGAACATAATATGAATTCAAATACTACAAAACGAATAATGATGCAGGTCTTTGTGCAATAGGGATTTGTGCTATAAATGTTGCAATTTGTTGTGAACTTGTGATAACTCTGAAGAACTTGGCAATCATGTACGGGACGCATAGATGCAATTCTTAGCTAGCACTTACATAGTTCCTCTAGTAGATAAGTATACTATAAAGGCTTTGCTGTAGATGGATAGTGTAGATGCCTGCAGTATGAACCAAGCCTCAGTATAATGACAAAGACCTTTGCTTCTGTTTGCTTTATAGATGTGCCAATCTCAGCTCTGTACATTGACTAACCACAGAAACACGTCCATGGACCCTCTGGGATTACAGCCATAAAGTGGGAGCCTCTTCTGGGATAGTGTCAAATTGTGCATGTATGCCTGGATAGCAAAGACTCACAGTGAGGTATCAGCAGGGAATATCCATAACATCCAAGGACATGAAATGCTGAGCCAAGAAGGTTGGCAATATGAGAGGATATCACTTATTATTTGTTAACGCTGTATGTTTTTTATATTGAATTGTAAAATGACACAATCTTAAGATATTAATGTCATCTTTAAATTATTCTTAGCAGTATGGGTGAATGGGTGCATCTGTGTGTGTTACTTATCTAAAAAAATGAGTACGTATAACTGACTTCTCAAGACTTGGTTTTATTAGCATAACAAGGGAGTGTTCATTTATTGATCACAGGGGGGTGATGAGATTTCGTGCGGAGGGGCGAAATTTGTTTATGCACCCCCTAGTAACGCGCTGGCTTTTTTCCTAATAGTGGTTCACATTTTAAGCCCCCCCCCCTCAAGAGGGGTCCGAATTTTTTAAGCCACCCCTCTCAGGAGGAGTCGGGAATTATTACGCCCCCCGAACCCACCACCCCCCCTGTAACTAATAAATGAACACTCCTTAAGATACCATGTATGATTACATAGGAGACGCAAACATCAACATTTGTTTTATTATAAAATAGCTTTGTCATTTATGTAGGGTTTCATTCTAGGTAAAGAATTACAATTGTCCGCACATGATGCATGCCTAATCTTTAGATTAATGTGTTTAATGTATTGCTTCACTCAGAATATACACAAGTATGAACACCTTTCCCTGTCTTATAAAGTCAGCCTTATCCTCTTGAGTCTAAAGCAGAGGTAACCGATTGTGATGTTACACTTCAGGATCAAGCAAAAGACATGTAAGGTATGCCCCATTGGCATTTTCAATACTTAAGTGAGTGGTCCGAAGTCAAGAGGCCACAAACTTAACTGTGCAACATATAAAGCTGTATTTCACACAATAAAAGTATGAGGTTTCTCATTTATTTACCCCCTACACCTCTTTAGAGTCCCTGGGAACCACCTCATCCATGTTTATCTATTAGCATCCAAAGATCACAGCCTGACAGAATGGTTACTTTACCTAATGAGGGAGGGGTGTCCAGAGTCAATCATTATGCTAATCCATCACTCAAATAGATCCCCCTCGTAGAATTGATGGATTGACCGATAATGGTTATCCGTCCCTCACAAATATTGATCGAACAATCTATAGAGAACAAGGCTGAGACTCGATTTGTTAAAAGGAAGGCTTTGAAAAGTACTATGTAAGAAAAAGATCTTGAAAAGGGATTTGTTTCCAACTTCAAGAGTGCCTTGCATGTATATATATATAGGAATGTGCCCATTCCCAAACTGTTTTTATTTGACACTACCAATGAAGGGAGTCTTAACTCTCAAAGACACTTTAATGTACAGCACTGTGGATGCCATTCACACTAGTGCCAATGCACTCTCCTTTTGGGGGACTCCCTATTAGCTGTCTGCATTTATCTTCATCCCCATAGGACCTTTCTAAGTTACACCACACTTTACACTAAATAATGCACAGAGGCCTCTATGGACCACTCCTGTTGAGCCTTTATAGACCTATCAGTTGTAGCACAGATCACTATTGTGGTTGTCTCCCTTTAACATTACCCCCATAGAGTCTTTCTCAGGTTCAACATAGACTAGGTACTATAGGGACTGCCTGAATCACCGGATCCATTGCTGCTGTAAGCACTACACTGCCAAACTGCATTGTTTATAGCATCCTCTGTAGGGAAGGTAAGATGTATTGGACTCTTAACCCTCCCCTCAAAGTACTAGAGTGTATCTCATCCGCACATTTTACATTTATATTTACACTTGACTTGCAAAAGTCAATTCACTACTTCATTGTGTTGTTAGTATGCTCTTTCAGTTGATCCAGACAGGGTAAATGACCACTTAGCCCCCGGGTATATCAGGTTGGGCCATTTACAAAGCCTGTTGCCATGCAACAAAGAAAGGTGGACTTACCTTATTCACTAGGTTGGTTTAGCACAAATCCAACAGGTTCTAGCACAATAATTTTGACGTCTATTGCAGAAGTGATTTGAAATCCCTTGCAAAAGTAATTAAAAACCCAAATGCTTTATTCAAATCTATGCTAGACCTGATAAGGCGCAGGCACCATTAGTGCTACTTAGGTTATGCAGATTACCAGATGCTGTTGCTGGGGGTGCCTGTAATAGACAAGGAGTGTTAGGTTGTCTCTTGAGACCACAAGATAGCCTACCTGTAGTGGGAATGACTGTGTAGAGGATGGCACACATTCATAGATGTAGTGTAGCTTATGCTCCCACTTCCATGGGTGGGGAACCATAATGTACCACCAGAGGATTTAGACTTATTGAAAGAAAACAAAATGTGTTTAATTGTTTTCTCAATGAAACAAGAGACTTCTACTAGCTTAAGGCTGGGAATTTGGGTCGAAATACCCCGAATGACTCCACTATGATATTAATTTCCTCGATTGCAAAGTTTTAGGACATTATCTCAAAAAGATAATAGCAACAGGTATCTCTTACAACCTCCTGTTTACTCATGAACAAAAACACATTACGAAATTGGATTTACCTTTGCACTTGAAGGGTAACATTGAGGGTTGGCAGATGGAGCAGAGTTTCAGTATTCAGACAAACAGACCCGGTCTGACACCCAAACTGATACAGCTGTGGTGACACTGACTCTAACTCTTTATGTTTGTTCAATGCTGAATATGGATCACAAACCATGTTAGCGTTTAAATATTTGGTGAAAATATCCACTAAACTCAGAGCCAAACTGTGATGTTGCAAACCTTCTCAGAAAATGCATCCTGAGATTTTTTCTGGGTCAGTTACAATAGCCCATGTAAGCCTTTCACAGAAAAAAGTCCATTCAGAGCAATGCCTGACTATCAGAGATAATCAATTTTGGTGACGCTTACTTTAATTAAGGCTATCCCTACAAAAACATGTCACAACATATAAAAAAGACCTTTAGGAGAGTCTTGTCCCTGCTAATCACAGACACCCACTCACTGTGTCATGATTAGATCCAACGTCTGACTTCCCAGTGTATTATAGCCATCACCTGCCTTATTACATCTTGATACGGTCCTGTTTTTTTTTTATGGTGGTTGACAGTAAATGCTTATGTTGCAGTCTATATCACCGATGAAGAAATACTTAAATAACAAACATCATAAGGCTTCTGTGTATGACAAAAAAAGCCTTGATTAACACTGGAACGTCAAACTACACTATGGTATTTAAGAACCAGCAGCAGGCATATGCAGAGTTACATTATGTAGCTGACTCATCTGTCCTTCTTTCCCTAATTTTATTTTACCATTCAGTCCTCATCCAAGACCATCCTCACTACTGTCTAGTACTATCCTCCTATTTCAAATCTGTATTCTTGTAGATCGTTAAGCTTTTTCATTTGAATAATCTAGATCTGCATTTTGTTTGTAAGTCTATGCCTCGAGATAGTTCTATGTTTTGGCTACTGTTCCCTTTCCTTCATATCTGTTTAGTCATCTCCCACCAGAGACAGCTATTTGCCGGAGTCTTCCTGCCGTGCCTCCTAGCATGCATCGCTGTCCCATCACATACATATGATGCTATTTACATGCATGCACATGTGGTATCTGAAGCTGATAGGAATTTCATTCCCATAAGCCTCTTTACTGATCATCACATGTTAGGGTCTTCCCTGTAGTGACTTATCATCCCAAGTGGAGCATTGAGAAGCAAAATGACAGAAGTGTGGGCAGACTAGGGATCACGGATAGCACTCATCCTATTTACTGGTAACTGAGGTGGATACAAGGATATAGCAATGATAAACTTGTGCCGCCATACATTTCATATGATTTCATGAATAAAATGTCAAAAAATGAACAATGTCAAAAGATAATTTCTTCTTCATGCCTTTTTTGTGGTATGACCCTCATGGATACACTCAGAAATGAAATGGAATCCAGCTGTTGGCGATCTGCTAGAGTATAAGGGGAGAAGGCAAGCAGCCTTATACAACATAATCTAAAGATAATGGCTTTGGTGGCAAAATGTATGCCTTTTAGTGGGAGCTGATAAATTATAGTAATTGCAGGGCCTGGTACAACACCTCAGTCAGACACTCAAACTAGTGTCTGCTTGAGCCATGGGGTTCAATTCATGTGAATTAACTAATCAAATGAATTGTAAATACATTAGAATTTAGCTGTTGAATTAGCTATTCACCCTAGAATCATTTTGAACTTGTGAATACCTAATGTGTTAACTAAGGCTACGGTAAAAAGGGCATGTTTAACTTTCTGAAAGTCATATGGGAAATGTTCATGCTTTCAGATAGAGGATCTGACATGTCTCTACATTTTAGAGTGATATGGCTGTTGCATAAACAACCTTTAACTATTGAGGTGCCCATGTAAGTATGTGAAGTCCATAGTTTATAAATTTCTTTTTGTCTCATAACTGAAAGTCTGTAGAAACCACGGCAGTGATGCAATTGAATACCAATAATGTGACAGGCAGAGTAATCTGCTAAATAACCATAGCTAAGCATTATGACATCTGAGTAGTAAATCTAAGATGGTGGACAATAAGTAAGTGTTTTCTGTGGCCTCTCCTTGTCCCACTATGTTACAACAACCTGGTACCTCTATATATAGTGATGCTTACATGAGTAATAAAGGGCACAGGGGGAACCTCCCAAGGCAGTCATTGTGTGGGCCTGCATCTCCACAACGGTTTATTATTGACACAGGGCAACCATCTGGAGTACAGCATTCTACCATGTGTCTCTCCTCTCACTCCTCTCACACCCAGCTGCCACCACTACATGGATATTTTCCTTGTCAACTCGAATTTGCAGTAAAATGGCAGCATGACTGTGCACCGTATATATGACGGGTAAGGTTATGTTACCTTATACATAGGGCTCAATCTTGATGCAAACATTCTGCTGACTATACCTAGAACACCAAATAACCATGCACCTCCTTGCAGAGACCCTTCAACTGTCCCGATAGTAGAAGTGTCATCACTCTCTCCAAACTTTGGTTTCTTATAATGATCTGCATTATATAAATGACAAATATGAATGAAATATGACTGAGTCTGCAAGAGACTATATGTTTGGCTGATGCATGATTGCTCTATCTTCTTCTCATAAGGTACAAATATTCTCTTGATTATCATGATTGGATCACTATTATGTATGCATTCTGATTAAGCTGTATATATATATATGTGACACGATCTGCGAAAAGGGACCTTAGTGCGGGGGGACTAAGGTCCCTATTCCCAGTACATGTCACATATATATATATATATATATATATATATATATATATATATATATATATATATATATAGAGAGAGAGAGAGAGAGAGAGAGAGAGAGAGAGAGAGAGAGAGAGAGAGAGAGAGAATTAGGCTGTTGTGACGTCCTGGCGTCAATATCTGACGTTCCCACAGCACCTCGAAAGGCACTGCAGGTGCCTTGAGAGGTGAAGTGGGAACGTCAGATATTAACAAGAGGATGTTGCAATAACCGAATTCTATCTTTATCACGCGAGCGAAAGGAGCATCATTCCTTGTCATTCCATTCCATCTGACTGGGGTTCACCCCTTCTCTAGCATATCATACAATCTCATACTCCAGGGTCTCAGATCTTCCATCCAGGGTCCCAATCTCTCCCACATATTATCAAGCCAGGACTTTTATGTGTTAGAGATGGAGGTAGTTATAATTGGGACGGGGAGTGCGTGACATGGTAAGGATGGAAGTGACATGTGGCTCCTGCCCGACCACACATCTCCCATATCCTCTTCCTTGATACCTTGATACATTCCATACCCTCCAGTTTCCATACTGCTATCACACACTTTTCTGTGATTTTTTCTCCTCCCCTATCCCTTCCAAGATACCCTTCTGATGTTTTCCAATTGGGTAAACAATCCGGCACCATGCATCGTTCTCCATCTCGACACAGCTAACTTGCCAGGCCCATTTCTCAATGCCCGAAGAAGCTCTTCCAACGATTCCTGCTCTGACCACCGATTATACCTCATGTCGTCCATGAAGTCTGCAAACCAGTCCTGCCATGGCTGCCTGCCTGTGAATGGAACTGGAGTGCTTGCAGTGCGTCTAGCAGCATTGTGGTTGTCCCTGTGCAACAAGCGAGGCTGCTCAATGCTCCAATCTACAATATCAGCATTATCAGCCTGTCTGCTAACACAGTCAACTCCCATCTCAGCAATGCAGGGGTTCGAATCGTAAATCAACTTCATCCCTGGGGACATTGATTCACGTCGAGAGACTCGTCTACCTGCATTTGTAGGAGATCTCCCTGACCTCCTTGTGGGGCCACTCGAATGCTCATTCGGATCAGATCTCGAAGATCTATCACTCGAACCGAAACGGCTTGGTCTCTCTCGAGAGCTCAACCGGCTGGGGGGATTCGAATAGTCATTATCGTATGACGTTGGGCGTTGTTCACCTTGTGACGACCTCCCATCCAAATCACCTGTATCGATGGTCACCCTTCTCGGTCTTCCTCCGGATGAGGTAATAGCACCACCCCCACCAGACGTTGAGTTGTAGATGCCATCATTGACATGATCGAACCCCGAATAGCCACTTCGAGTTGACTCCCTCTCTCGTTTCAACTGTAAATCTTTCAGTTCCTGGGTAACACGGTTCTTTTCTTCCATCATCGCTTTGGTTGCCTCTCTAATCATCTCATGGAGCTCGTCTGATTCTTGTACAGTCTTATCTTGACGCTGTTCAAGAACCTCAGTCCACCGTCGCAAGACATTTTGCTGATGAAAGAACTGGTCTTCCATATGTTCCAGCTCCGCCTTTGTTGGGTCTAAGCGGTTCTGCTTCTCCATTGTCGCGCCGTCAAACTCCTCATTCTTGTTACGGAGCTGTACCAACCGATGACTCAAGGCTTCAAACTCCGCATTCATCCTGTCCATCTCTGCAATCCTTGCTTCCTCGAATAGACTCTTCTCTTCAGTGAAGTGACAACGTGTCACTTCTTGCCTTTGGTGTCGTTCAGCATGCAGAATGCTCATGCCTTGTGTTGGCATAGGAGCAATGTGCCTCTTCGAACCGGCAGTCTCGAACAAAGAATCCTCCAGGTTTGACCCTGGATCTTTTCGAATAGAATCAGGATTGCCTCTCCTTGGTTCTGGTGTGGAACTCGAACGGCTTGGCCCATAGTGTTTCTCAAGGGCCGCTACCACCTCCGGATCCGGACTCGAAATGGGGTGAAGTGGCGCTCCACCCTTTGCCTGTTCAGCCATGTTCACCCGAACCGACTGTGCTATTCTGTGTTTCACCCGAACTGGTCACGGCACCGATGTAGGGGTTGTATAAGTATCACGCGAACACAGGTTCCAAATTCGGTTTGAATGCAACAGGTTTATTCGATCACAGCCTTAAAGTAACACGAAGGTTTTGCTCGGTTCACTTGGTTTAACCATTCGAAGATGTACAGTGTTCTATCGATAGTTCAAAGTCAGCAATGCTGGATGATCTGGTCCTGAGCCAGCATGACTGGTGCAGGAGCCAGAGTGTGGGAGGGGTGTAGGTGCCCCGATCAAAGAGGTAACGAAGGTATCCAAAGGTGTGGGTCAGAGCTCGTCCTGGGACGAACTCCCTGAGGTAGCCAACCTCTGCCTCTTATATACCCTGAGCGCGGACCAAGCAGTGTCGACGTGGCACTCCTCCGTAGCGCCATCTGGAGTGCCCTGCCTGGCTCCGCTACCGGAAAACCGAAAGGACATGGCGTAGGTGTTGCCACCTAGTGTCTGATGGAGGCACTTCCCGCTCTGACTCCACGGACCTATATGTACACGTATTATTTGTGCCCCTACAATATTGAATTGTAAATGACACAATCTTAAGATATTAGTGTCATCTTTAAATTATTCTTATCAGTATGGGTGAATGGGTACATCTGTGTGTGTTACTTATCTAAAAAATGAGTTAATATAACTGACTTCTCAAGACTTGGTTTTATTAGCATAGAAGGGAGTGTTCATTTATTAATTACAGGGGGGTGATGAGATTCCGTGCGGAGGGGTGAAATTTGTTAATGCACCCCCTAGTAACTCCTAGTAACGCGCTGGCTTTTTTCCTAATAGGAGCTCACATTTTACGCGCCCCACCCAGAGGAATCGGGAATTATTACGCCCCCCAAACCCCCCCCCCCCCTGTAACTAATAGATTAATTCTCCTTACGATATCATGTATGATTACGTAGGAGGCGCAAACATCAAAGTTTGTTTCATTATAAAATAGCTTTCTCATTTATGTAGGGTTTCATTCTAGGTAAAGAATTACAAATGTCAGCACATGGTGCATGCCTAATCTTAAGATTAAAGTGTTTAATGTATTGCTTTACTCTGATTATACACAAGTATGAACACCTTACCCTGTCTTACAAAGTCAGCCTTATCCTCTTGAGTCTAAAGCAGAGGTAACCGATTGTGATGTTACACTTCAGGATCAAGCAGACTTAAAAGACATGTAAGGTATGCCGCATTGGCATGTTCAAAACTTAAGTGAGTGGTCCAAAGTCAAGAGGCCACAAACTTAACTGTGCAACATATAAAGCTGCATTTCATACAACAAAAGTATGAGGTTTCTCATTTATTTACCCCCTACACCTCTTTAACGTCCCTGGGAACCACCTCATCCATGTTTATCTATTAGCATCCAAAGATCACAGCCTTACAGAATGGTGACTTTACCTAATGAGGGAGGGGTGTCCAGAGTCAATCATTATGCTAATCCATCACTCAAATAGATCCCCTTGTAGAATTGATGGATTGACCGATAATGGTTCTCAGTCCCTCACAAATATTGATCGAAGAATCTATAGAGAACAAGGCTGAGACTTGATTTGTTAAAAGGAAGGCTTTGAAAAGTACTATGTAAGAAAAAGATCTTGAAAAGGGATGTGTTTCCAACTTCAAGAGTGTCTTGCATGTATATATATAGGAAAGTGCCCATTCCCAAACTGTTTTTATTTAACACTACCCATGAAGGGAGTCTTAACTCTCAAAGACACTTTAATGTACAGCACTGTGGATGCCATTCACACTAGTGCCAATGCACTCTCCTTTTGGGGGACTCGCTATTAGCTGCCTGCATTTATCTTCATCCCAATAGGACCTTTCTAAGTTACACCACACTTTACACTAAATAATGCACAAAGGCCTCTATGGACCATTCCTGTTGAGCCTTTATAGACCTATCAGTTGTAGCACAGATCACTATTGTGGTTGTCTCCCTTTATCATTACCCCCGTAGAGTCTTTCTCAGGCTCAACATAGACTAAGTACTATAGGGACTGTCTGCATCACCGGATCCATTGCTGTTGTAAGCACTACACTGACAAACTGCATTGTTTTGATATCCTCTGTAGGGAAGGTAAGATGTATTGGACTCTTAACCCTCCCCTCAAAGTACTAGAGTGCATCTCATCCCCACATTTTACATTTATATTTACACTCGACTTATCTTAGTCAATTTACTACTTCATTGTGTTCTTAGTATGCTCTTTCAGTTGATCTAGACAGGGTAAATGACCACTAAGCTCCCGGGTATATCAGGTTTGGCCCTTTACAAATCCTGTTGACATGCAACAAAGAGAAGCACAAGTTTCTTATTCACTACGTTGGTTTAGCACACATCTAACAGGTTTTAGCACAATGATTGTGACATCCCTTGCAGAAGTGGTTTCAATTCCCTTGCAGAAGTAATACCAATCCGAAATTCTTTTTCTTAATGTATGCAAGACCTAATAAGGCCGAGCTACCATTAGTGCTACTCAGGCTATGCAGAATACCAGATGCTGCTGCTGGGGATGCATGGAACAGACAAGGAGTCTCAGGTAGTCTCTTTGGACCACAAAATAACTTTTCTCAATAAAACAAGAGCATTCTTCTACCTTAAGTCTGGACATTTGATTCAAAATACTGACAGGCGTACAGTGTGATATCAATTCCCTCAATTAGAGGGGAACACATAAAATTTTCATCCTTGCATACACATTACTAAACTGTAATTTCCATTGCACTCTTAGGGTGACATAGAGGGTTGGCAGCTCAGAACATAGTCTAAGTATCCAGACAAACACACTATAAATCCATAGGTTGAAAGGGTTAGTCAGTACAGACTAACCTAGGTTGGTCATATGAGTGTTAGTCACAATGGCAAAGCTATATTCAAAAATTACCAAGGGGTCAGTCAGTAGTGGCTAGCCTAGGCCCATCATTGGTGTGTTGTATACCACTAGTTGGGGCCAACTGTGATGACCACTCAGTGGCTCCCCCTGGAACTAAAAAGACTAAGGTGGGTTGGTCAGTAGTGACCAACCTGACAATAATAACTAATCTAGGCTGGTTGTATAGGGAGCCAAAATATGACTAACTAGGTTAGGCACTAGTGACTGAGAGGTTGGGCGTATAGGGAGCCTAGGAATATCAGTGCAGGCCCTTAAACTGATACAGTTGTGGTGACACTGACTCTAACTAAGTATGTCTGTGCAGTGCTGCATATGCATCACAAACCATGTTAGTGCCGAAATATTTAGCTAGAGCATCCGCTTAACTCACAGCCAAACTATGATGTTGCAAACCTTCTCTGGATGTACATCCTGAGATTATTTTCTGGGTCTGTTACAACAGCCCATGTAAGCCTATCACAGAAAAATCCATTCAGAGCATAAGACAATGCCTGGCTATCAGAGATAATCAATTTTGGTGACGCTTACTTTAATTAAGGCTATCCCATCAAAAACATGTCACAACATATAAAAAAGAGCTTCGGGAGAGTCTAGTCCCTGCCAATCACAGACACCCACTCACTGTGTCATGATTAGATCCAATGTCTGACTTCCCAATATATTATAGCCATCACATGCCTTATTACATCTTGATACGGTCCTGTTTTTTTTATGGTGGTTGACAGTAAAAGCATTTCTGCCTATGTTGCAGTCTATATCACCGATGAAGATATGCTCAAATAACAAACATCATAAGGCTTCTGTGTATGGCAAAAAAGCCTTGATTAACACAAGAAAGTCAAACTACAATATGGTATATAAGAGACACCAGCAGGCATATGCAAAGATACATTATGTAGCTTACTCATCTTTCCTTCTTCCCTAATTTTATTTTACCTTTCAGTCCTCATCCAAGACCATCCTCACTACTGTCTAGTACTATCAAGTCTGTATTCTTGTAGATCGTTAAACTTCATCAAACAATTTGAATAATCTAGATCTGCATTAAACATGGCTGGAATTCAACTGATTCTGAATCATTCAAATTTGTTTGTGAGTCTGTGCCTTGAGATGGTTTTGGCTACTGTTCATTTTCCTTCATATCTGTATAGTCATCTCCCACCAGAAAACTAGTAGCCATAGTCTTCCTGCCGTGCCTCCTAGCATGCATCGCTGTCCCATCAGATACATATGATGCTATATACATGCATGCACATGTGATATCTGAAGCAATCTTAATGATTGGCCATAGGAAAATCAACCCAGCTGATAGGAATCTTAATACCATAAGCCTCTTTACTGATCACCACTTAACTTCTGAAAGTCATATGGGAAATGCTCATGCTTACAGATAGAAGATCTGACATGTCTCTATATTTTAGAGTGATAATATAATATCATGGTTGTGGCATAAACAACCTCGGACTGTTGAGGTGCCCATGTAAGTATATGAAGTCCATAGTTTATACATTACTATTTGTCTTATAACCGAGCTTATAAGTCTGTAGAAACCATGGCAGTGATGCAATTGAATACCGCTAATGTGACAGAGTAATTTACTAGATAACATTAGCTAAACATTGTGACATCTGAGTGGTGAATATAAGATGGGGGACAATAAGTATGTTTTTTCTGTGGTCTCTCCTTGTCCCACTATGTCACAACAACCTGGTACCTCTATATATAGTGATGCTTACATGAGTAATAAAGGGCACAGGGGGCACCTCCCCAGGCAGTCATTGTGTGGGCCTGCATCCCCACAATGGTGTAGTATATACACAGGGCAATCCCTGGGAGTACAGGGTTCTACAATATGTATATCTCGTCACACTCTTCTCATACCCAGCTGCCACCGCTACATAGACATTTTCCTTGTCAACTCCAGTTTGCAGTAACAGTCATGGCAGTATGACCGTGCACCTTAGACATGATGGGTAAGGTTATGTTACCTTATACATAGGGCTAAGTCATGATGCAAACATTGCTCAATCACAAATATTCTGCTGACTACACCAAGAACACCAAATAACCATAACAATTTGCCCATGCAGTGTCCGTTTAACTGTCCTGATAGTAGAAGTGTCATCACCCTCTCCAAACTTTGGTTCTCTTAATGATCTGCATATATACAAGACAAATATTAATGAATTCTTATATACCTGTGAGTCTGTGCAGAAGACTAAAATGTTTGGCTTATGCATGATTGCTCTATATTCTTCTCACAAGGTACATGTATATTCTCTTGATACCATGATTGGAACACTATCATGTATGCATTCTGATTAAGCTGTATATAAATCTCTATCTGTGCTGGGAGATGGTAGTATATATTTTGCAATACTATCTGTCTGTTAATCCAGCTCATATATCCAACTGGACAATTGGGTTTTTGTTGTTAACCAAACGTCAGAGTTTTCTGGGCTATTCTAGTTAATGATATTTGTTGAAGGTCAGGGCTATGTAGTTCAGTCCCGTCTAACCAGTAAGAGACTGGTATTAATGATATTAATGAGTTGTTCTAATTCTTCTTAATGTGTGGAACTAATCAAGGAGGAATTTCAAAGTTGCAATACTGTCTGGCTAAAAGCATGATCGCATTTAGTAGCTCAATTTTACTAAATTATTCAAAGGTGGGAAACTAATGGGTGCTGACTTGGCAGATTTGGAAGTAAATCCAAAGGAGACATTATAGTCCTCATTGCTGACCATATGGTACCAAGTCACTTGCCTTCTTCCTTTATAAGCTAGTGGGCAGCCAACAACTGGCTTTCATGCTGCACTATGCTAATGAGATGATACCGATATGTATGCTGAAGATTCTGAAGGGACATCATGACTCAATGTGGAGGCCAGAACATGTAGCTGAAGGGGAAAGGATGACAGGTCTGCATATAGAGGGATCCTCCCTGTGCACCCCCTCCTGGTGCTGACCTATACTGAGGGCTATACAAAGAGTGCTTCCTATATCAGGTGTCTATTATCTAAAAAAGATGTTGGAGGGATTCCACTTTTTACATTGTTAAAGATGTTAACATGCATTTTTTTGTGGGCTATAACATAAAAGAGCAGAGATCGATAACGTATGAAGTCAGGATTTGTCATCATATTAAAATCTAGTTGATTTACTGTGGTTTTGGCCCCTCCGGCTTTCCTTGGGAGCTATGGGCTCCTTGGTCCCTTGCATTTTGAGTAGGTATTTAAACAGCAAGGTCTACACACTTCATAGTAATATGAGCTATATGAAATCAAATTTGCATCATATCAACTCTAACAAACTCGAAATTAGTGAATACCTTCCTGTTTACAGGTAAAAACACTTACTTAATGATCTATAATTTGGTTTTCATCCTAGCATTACTTTTTATACCCCATTATGATCGTATACCATGACCCTTTTAGATTTCTGAGTAAAGAATGACCGTTGCTAGGGATGGAATGTGAATGCGGCAACAACGTTTTTTGTAGCTTATTTTTCTTTGAACAGCCATATTTGATGGAATATCATCATAAAAATCAGTTCTGATGGATGGAATAAAATCAAGACATAATTTCTTATGGAAGGATGTCTCCTTATGGATAATCCAATCATAAAGCTCTACACAGCTGTTCAAAGTTAGAAAATTGGTAACAAAAACAATATCATTTAAGTACTTAAAACACAATTACAATACATTTGTCTCTCCTTCCTACCTCAAAACACCCTGTACTATGACTATGGGGAAACAATGTTATTGAATAGGAAGGTAGAATCTTGTGTAAGCTTCATAGTAATCCCACATCAAAAGCATCAGGTAAGAGCACCAGACTAGTATAGCTTAGGATAATATTATCATAGGGTACATCAAGCTGTAGAAGCTGATCTTGCGAGTCATATTTAAAAATCACAGTGTGTTGGCCACTGCATAGCATGTGTAATGGACCACTGGATCTGCCTCTTTCCAGAGGAACCTTCAAGGGGGAGCCACCAGAAGTCAAGACCCTGCCAAAATGGCCACTAACATGACGGTGACCAATTTAGGGTTATTATGGATGGAAATGGTCGGCTTGGGGGTATAGGGCTGCCAAGCGTGAGTAATAGCTCTGCTCACTGGCAGATTAAACCCTCCCTTGGAGATGAATCTTTGATGATGGTCCTGCGTATGTACAGTATATTTCACCTCCAGGTAGGTAAGGGAAGCTGAATCTAAAGCCGTTCATACAAAATAATTTGATAGAGGATAAGGTGCCTTCTGAATCAACAATGGATTTAAAGTGTGTTGTAAACCCCTAAAAAGAAAACCATCTCTGCCATGGAAAGTTTGAGGTTTGACCCATAATCTATCTATTATCCAGGTGGACACAATATATCCTTATGCATCCCTCACCCTTACTCCCTATCCAATAGGCTATTTTTTTACTCTGGCCTCCTTTTCGGTCGTGAAGGCAATATAACATGTCCCTGAGCAAGGACAGAACTGCAGGGAACTGACCATTACCGCCGACCTTTGAGGCTTCCTGAGACATGTCTCACATGAGACATGTTGCCACGTCTCACTGACATCATCTTAGGAAGTGTCAACCAGAAGGAAAGGAAAAGGGAGAGGAGATGGAAAAGAATATTATAAGCCAAGATGTAAACCATGAATTCATGGATCAATAGGGTCTGTATTCTTTGTGATGTGGTATATATATTGTAGGAATATCCAATTTCAAATACAAATCAGAATTGTAGATCTTAATCATGTGGGGCCTTTTATGAAATGTGGGATGAAGTTCAGTCAAGCGGGAAAATACAGGTAGTGAAATGACGAATTTTTGTGCAATGTTCTTTTTCATTATGTGAAGCATACATCTGGTTAGTCAGAGGGACACATCAGGATGTAAGTCATAGAGCAATATAAATAATTCTAACAAGTGCCTCAGAAAGACATGTTTGTCATAAAGTCAAATAACAAAGCTTGGTCTGGATAATGGAAGCCTGAGTAGCCAGAAAATAAGAATCCTTCCTTTGTTGAATGCAGCTGCCTGGCTGCCCTGACTTCCTGCTTAAGAGGGGGATCAGCTGTGACCCAGTTATACCTGGGACACAGGTGAGGAGAGGATAGGTGGTGGCCCCTGGTAATTAATACATGAACCATGCGTATAACTCTTGCTTCTAACCATAATAGCAACTATAGGCAGGAACCTATGTATCACAGCAATGGTATTGGCCTAGTATAAATTCCGGCACAACCACCTGATTGTATTTGTGTAAATACTTTTGCTTACTCAGCAATAGATCATCATGGTATCATGACTAGTTCATCATGATAATTATATCTGTATGTGTTTTAGTCAGCCCATCATCCCATCAAGATTATATGCAAATGTATATGAGAAATGGGGAATGAATAATGCACTGATTATATTGTATACTATACGATGAGTTACCTTTTAACATGGGACTGAAGTCTAATCTTCCCCGGCATTCCTAGAATAACTATTTACTAATGTAAGCTCAGGTTGCAATAATGGAAACATAATATAGTGGTGTATCAATGGTTTGAAACAAGAACTGAAACATCATGAAATGAAACATGTAGACTCTTGGTTTAATATCAAGAAGCCCTGCTTAGGTTTCCATCAGTAGTCAGCTGGCTGCATATAGGCAGCTCATTAGGTTGATAGAATCATTGTCTGGTGGGTAGAGTTCAGCAATTACTGGGCAATTTAATCCACCCTTTATTGTACCTCTGGTCTGGATACATGGCTACTACTGAATTTGTATAGAGTAGTACCAGTTTAGGAGGCACTGTGGACAGCTAGGGCGTAAAACAGGTCATTAGTAATGCCGTACATCAGAAAGGAGGGGGGTGTGTGTTTATGTTCCTATTTAGGGCACTCAGTACCAAATAACCAGTATAATGTGTATGCAATATAAGTGAGGAATGTATTGTACCACTCTCAAATACATTTGAGCCCTTGTATATACTCAACTGAATTATTGTCTTCTCCACTTAGTTTATTTTTATGTTGTTTGAATAATTTTACATTTAGTTTTTTCCATGGTCTCTTGACATAATTACTGGCAAATCTGGCACTTTTAGACTCTTTACCTTGACATAAGAAAAACAAATACAGCAGTGACACTGCTCCTAGAGGACAACCTGTACATCCTAACACTGCCACCAGAAGCAGACAAGATCCTGCTCCTTCAGCATCACTCCATCCCTCGGAGAAAAGAAAACAGCAATGACAACATGAAAGGCTGGTGTCTGGTGTTAAGTACCTGAGCTCCTAGAGCTGTGTCCAGATACTATAAGGATTGACGCAATCCTTGAAAACTAGGATTACTGGGGTCTCCTGAGATTTGGGTAGTGGTCAAAAATTTAGAGTCTAGTCAACACATTTAACCATAAGGTCTGAGAGGAAAATATGTAGAACGAGCTTGTCTATTCCTCTACACTAGACTTTCTCTACAATAGAAGGTCACTATGGTTAGATATTCCATAATAATATACGAAAGGAAAGGATATTTCGATTATTATAATGGAATTCTATTTGAGTCTAAAAGTGTATCTATTTGATTGAATTTTAAAAGTGTTTTATTGGGTAAAATAACATAGTTAATCATTGGATTCGGCGCATTGCCGTTCTTCCTCCAAGACCCCCTTTTTTATCTTTGAATTAATTTTGAAATGACTATGATATCATTTTAAGTGAACTGCAATATTTGGGAAATAATTATTATTAGGGAACACATCTTGGCTGGCAATATTGACTAGCCTTTGGGCATATGGAATGTATGTTTGGGAATCTAATTGGTACTTCAATGGCTTGGGTGGACTACTGAGAAAAGGGAAAGTCAGGCTAGTGCATGGCAACGCTCCCAAAGAAGGCATCAAAGCCAACCAATTCACTCACAAGAGGCTGAATAAAGGTTACAATGCAATTTATCACCCAGCCCTCAGTGACTGTTCCAGATAAAGGCAAAGGGATAATTACAATGGTCATGTGAAAGCCCCTTTGACACCTTGTCTTGCTGACAGTTACATGCAGTCCTAATGAGAAGAGGTTTGTGACAGTCAGCCAAAATTAGGGGCATTGGGTGATAAAGCACAATCGAAACCCAAATAAGATCGACATTTAATGGCAGTTATACTCCTTTCAATTGGCCTGGACAAGAATACAAAAACGTTATGCCTTTTTTTCAAATTAGATAAAGTTCAAAATAGGCAAAAATAAAGGAAAAGTACAGGAAAAGATTTGACATTGACCTAGTTGTTAACACTTTTATCCAGTAGCATGAGACAATACGGCTCTAGGAGATGTATCAGTGATCTCTTACCTTGGCAGGTAACGCAAGTGGTAGTCGCGGATCCCTTATTACACATCAAGGTACACACAAAGAGAAAGGGAATCCTTCATTCTCAACCAATTAAAATAGACTCTCACCTTTTCCCTTTTGTGCACTGGGTGATTGTATTAGCTGCATTTCCTGGATCCCACACTGTAGGGCCTCTTCTGGTAAGAAAAGGAAGTAAAACATGTTTCAGATATTCCATCATCTTTCTCCCTTTTTAGTATGCATGCAGTATGCATGCAGTATGCTTTGCTCTTTTAAAGCAGTTCCTTGAGCGAGAGCTATATTGCTAACTGGTGGATGAAGTGGACAAGGCTCATGCCAAGTGTATTTTGGAGGGGCAAGAAAAGTGTGGTTTACAAAGGCTGAAGAGATTTATCTGGTCTGTTCCGACATTAACTCTTGCCTTAAAAATGTTCTCTATTTGCATCTGATTTGTCTGAGCTATATCTTACGAATTTCTGGGCATTTCCGTGAACATAGACCAAAGAGAGATTGTTCCAATAAGTGAAGAGTTGTCTGGGAATCAATATGAAATACAGCAGCAGTAATGTATTGACCCCTGTCACCACTCACTCTGTCCCGTCACCTACTGTGAACTGTCATGACAGAGAAAGCAAGGAAATGTCCTCGTCAGCGATAAAATGTGAGAATTGCTGGGCCTTCAGAATGGTGTAGGGCATCCAAAAGGCATTGTGCAATATGCTATACTTCAAAGTTTACCATCATTTGAACCAGTTTACCCCTTGATTTGTATGCAATAAGCAAGGCCACAGATGTAATAGTAACTCTTTGTCAATTTTATTAAATGTGTTTGGCAAAATCATAATACATACATATAATTATAAGTAAAGGTATATGATAACGGCTAAAATAGCACCAGATTGGAAAAGTCTCCCTTTCTTGTTGCATTGGTGTTAACCACATGATCTGTCGCGACAATGCATGGCCAGGAGTCCTGGTTAAACACACACAAGGGTTAGAACACCCAAGGATAAGAACATGAAAAACAAACAATGTTTTCTGTTTAATTAGTCCATAGGTCTATGTGGGCAAGGTTCCTATGAGATGAATCCAATTGGATCTTTAGAAAAACTGCAAAAAGGGGCATCAGCCAAGGAATATTATTTTACTGAAACATAATTAAATTACGTGACAAATTCTAGAGAAAATGGACATTTATAAGGATGTAGAAGATAATCCAAAAATGAAGCAGAATCATAAAAGAAAAGTAGTAGTACCCTCTCTTGATAATTAAGACATATATGTCAGTCACAATACATTATTTGGGACACCTTGTGAGACAGCATCTTTCTCAAGACCATTGTAAAGAAGGAGCTGGTCAGATCTCATTGCGCATAAGAGCCATACAAAGGGTTTATTATAAACAAATTTCAGAGGTTATTGTTCAGTCATAAAGTGTTGCACACCATGACTTAGTCCTCCTTGGTAAAAATATATTCATATAGAAATCCCCCAATAAGTATGAACCTTTGATTAAGGACAGGCAGATGATATGCCATTTAGACTAAATCAAAGACAATGTTTGATGTAACTGAGCTGGTTCAAAAGTGTGGAATAGTAATATAACTGGTGATTTGTTCACATGATGGATCCATGTGTGTAACTAATCAATGCAGCTGAGACTTTGTCAAGGCTTTACCGAAGTGAAATCTCTCCTACTCCCCTCCTCTTTAGACTTATTGATAGCTTCTTTATTTCAGTTTGCTTCCATGCAGCTGATGGCCAAGTCCAGAATGGCTGTTCATGATGCATCAGCTATGTGAAGTGAGATGAAGAATGATAATTCTCACAGTAAGAGCCAACCACACGCCCTTAGCTTTACACTAATTTAGCAAGGTTTTGTGTTGTGGCGAGGCAGATGAGAAACTTCTGCAAACCAGGTATTGTATGTGTATGCAGTAGGAAGTCAGCCTCTGTATTATGACAAAGCCACCATTCTGTTTGTGTAAAAGATGCACCAACCTCAGCACTGTGCATCGACCACCAGCAGAAACACGTCCCCATGGCACCCTGGGATTGCAGACATAAATGGCAGCCTCCTGTGGGAGATGGTCAAATAATGCATTTATGCCTGGGTAGCAAAAACTCATACAGAGGTAACCAGCAAGATCCCGGAAGATGTACGAGGGCCCCCCATTAAGGTGAGGTACATGAGGAGAATAAGCCATAACTATCGTTATAAAGTACTGACCATGTACTCAGATAGCTGCATTTTCAAAAGACACTACCTCATGACAGTTAGGTGTGTTTTTTAGGTGTTATTGCTACCTGATTCAATTATGACATGGATCAAGTAGGGGGAGCATACTGGACAACCTGAAAACAAAGAAATAGGCTGTCTGAATCTGTTAACAACAAAAACATCCAATACACATTTTATGCATATGTAGGGGCTAGGGTTATACGGGTATGTTATATGACGAGTGCTGTTGGATGTTGTGTTGCGAGCTCAGTCCGAACCCTTCAGTCCGACGGTAGGTGGCAGCACCTACCTCGGGCTTGGGGTATGGACAGAGGTCGCTATAGGCTTCCGGTCTGCGTGTGCGCGCGCAGGCTGGCTGCCTATATATACCCAGCATCTGGCGGTACTCGTCGGTTACTCTGAGCCACGCTGGTGAGGAGGCCCCGTGATCATTACGGCTGATTAGCCCACTGACCCGTTCCGAACTCTATAGGGAGTTCGCACACATAGATACTGCTTGTCTAGGTTTTCTGAATAAACCCGATTTGCAACCTGTAACACTTGATCCGAACTGTGTCGACTTTGTTCTTTAATTGATACTCTACCAATATCATAGAGAACCAAAGTATCGTTTATTACACTGGTGCCGTGACCAGTTCTGAGTGAAAGCAGGTTAGCCTGTGCAGTAGCGCAGACCTCCTGCTCTGGACGGAGCAGCGAGGTCTCCCGATGAGGCGCCAGCCTTATCACCGGAGGGGGTAAATGCCGTCGAGGAGGCAGATACCCGTAGGAGTGCGAAGGTTCCATCCAGAACAAGCGCATTGTTGGGATACAAAGGTCCCGAGATAATGAATCGCTCATTAGATGAAATGAGCCTATCAATGTTCAACGTTGGTGGGTCAAGATCAGCCGCTCCGAGATCAAGGAGAAAGACGCAAGGCTTTCAACCTTGTTGGAGGAGAACGAAAAGCTGGTGCAATCCCTGAGCAGGGTTCGAGTGGAGTTCGATCAGAAACAGGCTGATCTACAGGGACTCCGTTCCGACTTTGTCCAGGCGAACACTGAGCTGAATCAGATTTGTGCGGCCCGAGATGCAGTCATCCATGAAGCCGAAGGGACCCGGGCAGAACTTGTTCGGGACACTGAAGTCTTACGGGAGGTACGCTAAAGTCTAGTGACTGAATGTGACATGCTGAAGGCAAAAAGAGCTTCGTTGGAGCAGTTTTTGTCAGAGACCAGGGAGAGTATACAGGATAGCAGTACCTCGTACGCTTCCGCAGATAATGACAGTCCGAAAGGTCCTCATTACAGTAGTTTTACAGACACCCCAAATCTTCCAATGGGACGTGGGATGACTGTAGAAGGTGCCTTGTCTACTTCAACGCCAGGACGACCACTAAAGGTTGGCCGGGCAAGGGGTAGAGGTAGGGCGAGTGATTACTCACCCAGGGTGGGTATCAGTGGTATCCGTCCAATTCCGAAGCAGGTCTTTTCAGCTCCGACAGGTGTAAACCCGGCGGGCAGGGGAAGGTCGTTATCGGAGTTGGTGCGGAGTCCACGATCTCAGTTGAAACTGGATGAGCAGCAACTGGATTCGGAACGCTTGAAGAAAGCATCCGAACAAGATAAGGCGGCCAAGGCCGACTTAACTCCCTCGAGTTTGTCGCAATGGCGAGAATGCCAAGCAAACATACTGTTCAATGAACAGAAAAACTTGGAATTGGAGAGGCGAGATGTGTATCGCAAACAGCAGGCTGCTCTAGAGCAGCAACAGGAACGCATGAAGGAAAATGCAGCTCTCGCTGAGGAATTAGCAGAGCAAGAGGCGGCGGTTTTGAGAGCTTGACAGGAAGGGCTCCGAGCGGCCGGTGAAGCTGCGAAAGCTAAATTGGCGGAGGCACAGCAAGAGGAGGAGGCTGAGAAACAGGCCAAGGAACTGGAAAAGGAGAAAGCGGCGCATCAGCGATTGCTTGCTCTGACTCAGCAGTGTCAGTATATGACTGACCAGGAAAAAAATTGGTGGTTCAGTCAGGGTGTGGACCCCACTAAGGATCTGGTGTCGTATGGTACCTACCAGACCTACCTGGAGAGGCAGAATAGCTTGCCTACCATGGGCACTACTCCGGGAGCGACTCCTGGCGCGAAGAGTCCTAGGAGGGCTCCGAGAAGAACAATTCTGAGTACAGAATTGCAAGAGTTGTACAATACAAACCCAGCAATTGCTGGGATCGGATTGCACAATGTGGGTACAGAAAAGGACGCCTCGGCTTCCATTTCTAAATGCCTGGCCATAACCTCTAAAATTAGGGGGTCAGCCAACGCTGCTAGACGTATTGCTAGCGAGCCTTTTCCCTACTGGCAGAAAAACTCTTGGGAAGATTGGTTGGGAGCCACCGTTGAGGATATCAACCTCAGTGGGTGGGATCAACAAGATGCAATTCCGTACGTCTGTAAAGGATTGCGCATGGGAGATGGCCTAATGGCCGTGGAACAGTGGAAAGATGAATGCGGACCTCGCGGCACTTTCAAACAACTGGTAGAGATCGGAACTATCCTATACGGAGACTCCGCTCGGATTGATCCGATGGTCGCTTTTAAGAAGCGAGTGCAAGGCAAGAACGAGGCCCCGAGGGTTTTCGGACTTGCACTGATGAGACTCCTGAAGAAGGTACATCCAGCTTCAGGGATCCATGACGCCTTATTCTCTAAGGAATTGTTCTCTCAGTTCGTCGCCGGACTGAGAGATCCAGAAATACAACAAGTAGTGTATGATACGTGGAGAGCAGATACGTCATTAGATGACCTTTTTAAGGCCATCGACATACATGCTCTCAAGAAGTCACTGTTGGGGGACCGGATGCCTACCCGGGCCTCGGCCATTATAGAATGTTCCCCGGAGCAGTCTGATGGTTCGGGCAGTGAGGAAGAGGGGGCGACAGCTTCTGCAGCTCAGTTTAAAAGGAATGGAAATTCCTCTAAACCGCCGTGGAAGAGTAAGAAGCCGGAAGGGGGTGGAAACCCTCCTCCGAAGAAGGAATCATCGGATCCAAAAACTCCGATAATGGACGCAGCGTTTTTCACAGCGCTGTTTGAGAAGATGACGACTTCCATTCAGGGGGCTACACAGCCTAACAGGAGGAAGATCAATCGGCGGACCGTCAAGTGCTATAGGTGCCTGGAGATCGGTCACTTTGCTGCGGAGTGTACGGCTCCGGCTCCGAAAGTTCCCGGGAAGGAGGGAAACTAGAGGGGGTGGTCCGAGAAGGCGAGCGGACGACCCCTGCATATGATGTACGCCAACATACCAGAGAGGTAGAGCCTAGTGAAATTCCGAAGGCAGGAAGGGAATCAGTGGTGGCTTCGAGCTTGAGGGGCTCGGATGCCGGCCTGGTTAACATTCCAGTCCAACAGTTGCCCGGCAATGAGGCAGGGAGGCCCATTACGGATCGGAACGAGGAAGTTGCGGCTGTCACAGACACCGTGTGGGTAGGGAGTACCCAGCTTTCCCCGGATCATCCATGTTTCGACCATTTGAAGAAACATGGCCTTGATTTGGCTGCTCCGAAGGATTTTAAACGCTTTACTGTAAACCCGTCTCCGCTGGGGGGGAGGCGGTGGTATGTGTCTGTTACTGTGGCCGGTAGAGTGGGCGAATTTTTAGTAGATACGGGAGCTAGCCACTCCTTTATCTCCTCTAACTTCTATGCTCTTATGCCGGATAGTCGTGATAACTTCAAAACGAGGGTAAACGCCTGTTCGGCCGATGGGTCAAGTATGCAGACGTATGGGCGCGCGTTCATACCGCTCCGAATTGGAGGGAAGGAGTATGTGGCTTCTCCCACCATTGCGGATATTGCAGACGACGGTATACTCGGATTGGATTTTTCGGCGTTGTATGACGCGGTCCTGAATCCGGGTACAGGGGTACTCCTGATAGAGCACCCGTACCGTGCGGTAGAGCAATGTGTGCTCCGACAAGTGTCGACAGTGGCAACGGTGGTCCAAACTGTAAAGATTCCTCCCGGACAGACGTGTGACGTGCTGGTCCGAAGCAAGGGGCTTAGGAGAGAGGAAGAGGCAGTTGTGGAGCCGGATGTGGCCATGTTGGGTAGTATCGGTTTGACGGGCATGGACACCCTGGTGGGTGATGGTGCTTGGACCGTTGTGCCGGTTTCTAACCCCGGGTTGGAACCGAAGTATCTAAGGAAAGATACAATACTGGGGAAGGTGTTCACCAGTGAGGCAGTGATGCCTGCTGGACAGGTGAGCATGAAGGGTGACCCTTCTCCGACCGTTCTGAGTGAGGGACTTGAGAAAATGATCTCCGAAACGGATTTGACGGATCGGAGGGATCTCGATTCCCTAAGGAGGCTGGTAGTGAAGTATCAGGATGCATGGCAGGTGGAGGGGGAGCCTTTGGGCCGAACCGACAAAGTGTTGCATTCTATCAATACGGGTGATGCACAGCCTTTCAAGATGCCTTACCGACGCTTGCCTTTGGGTAAGAAAGCGGTGGTAGAGGAACAAGTGAAGACCATGTTGGAACAGAAGGTGATCGTGCCTAGCACTAGCCCCTGGTCCAGCCCGGTCCAGATGGTTACTAAGAAGGACGGGTCTATCCGATTTTGTATCGACTATAGGCGCCTGAATGGGGTAACCAAGAAAAATGCATATCCTCTCCCCCGGATTGATGAGACTCTGGACTCCTTGGGTGGGAACCAATGGTTCTGCACCCTGGATTTGCAGTCCGGATATTTGCAGATCGGGATGAAGGAGGAGGATAAGGAGAAAACGGCTTTTACAAGTCACATTGGACTGTATCAGTTTGAGCTGATGCCCTTCGGGTTGTGCAACGCCCCGGCCACTTTTGAGGCTATGATGGAAACTCTTCTGAGTGATCTGTTGTGGCGCAAATGTTTGGTATACTTGGATGATGTTATTGTCTTTGGCAAGACTTTTGAAGAGTGTGCGTTGAACCTCGGAGAGGTTTTGGAACGAATTCGGTCCAATGGCTTGACATTAAAGCCGAAGAAATGTGAACTTTTTCGGAAGTCCATGGTATATTTGGGCCGGATCATCTCCACCGAAGGTGTGCAGGCTGATCTGGCTAAGTTGGAGACTGTGGAGACTTGGGAAGTTCCAAAAGGACCAAAGGATATCAGATCCTTTTTAGGGTTCTGTTCCTATTACAGGGACTTCATCCCCGGATTCTCTAGGGTGTCTCAGCCATTACAACGGTTGAGCCATTGGACTCCGGGGAGGAAAAAAGAACCCTTCCCATGGGGGATGGAACAGAATGAAGCCTTCAAAGAGATTAAGGCGTTGTTCCGAACCACCCCGGTGCTGAGATACCCTACGGAGAAGGGGCATTTCATCCTTGACACTGATGCGAGCAATGAGAGCATCGGGGCCGCATTGTCCCAAATCCAGGACGGAGTAGAGGTCCCGCTGGCGTTCGCTAGTAACAGTATGAACAAGGCACAGAGAAATTATTGTACTACCAAGCGAGAGCTGCTCGCAGTAGTGGTGTACACGAAGAAGTTTCGGCACTTCTTATATGGAGGGAATTTCACACTCCGTACCGATCATTCGGCCTTGAGATGGCTTCTTAATTTTAAGGACGCCGAGGGAATGATTGGTCGGTGGTTGAATCACCTCAGCGAGTTCGGACTGGAAAACTCTCATATCCAGCACCGAGCAGGCACGAAGCATATTAATGCTGACTGCCTGAGTAGACGTCCGGTACGCCGTTGTGTGCGTCCGGAGTGTGGGGATTGTGGTGCTCACAATGCTGTGGTAGCGAGTGTGCGTTTGCCTTATGATGGGTTGTTGCAAAACCTGTTGGATTGGTCCACCGACACTATAAGGACGTACCAGATGGCCGATCCTACCATAGCACGACTGAGGGAGCTTGTCCCTACTGGGGTCTGTCCAGTGAGACCCGAAATATCGCTGGAAAACCGTGAAATGCGACGTTTCTTGGCTCAGTTCCACGAACTGGAGGTCCGAGACTCGTTGTTGTGCAGGTGGAAGACTTGTCCCGGAAAGCGGAGGGTGTTACAAATGGTAATCCCTGCTGCTATGAGGAAAGACATCCTGTACTACTGCCACGGCCATTCGACTAGTGGGCATTTCGGAAAGAAACGCTCGTTGGAAAGGCTAAGCCGGAGATACTACTGGCCCGGCATGTCAGGCGACCTTTTAAGGTGGATCGAGACCTGTCCGGCCTGTTGTTTAGGCAAACCTGGTCCTGGATTAGGAAAATTGCCACTGCAACAAGAGCTATTCGGAGTGAGATTTGCTCGAATAGCTGTGGACATTATCAGTGGAGTTAAACCAACTCCAAAAGGTAATACGTGTATGATGGTAGTCTCGGACTACTATACGAAATACACCCGAGTGTACCCACTCGAGGATCATACCGCTGCTACTTGTGCGGAAGCATTGGTGAAGGGGTGGATCCTCCATTTGGGGGCTCCTTTGATGTTACATAGCGATCAAGGGAGAGAATTTGAGTCCAAACTATGGGCAGCTATGTGCCATCAGTTGGCTATATGCAAAACTCGGACCAATCCGTACCGACCACAGTCCGACGGGCAGGTGGAGCGGTTCAATCGGACCTTGATCCAGGTTTTGAAGCCATTAGTGAACTCCCATATGGATGATTGGGATGATCAATGCGAATTTGTGGTGCATGCGTATAACAATACGGTCCACACTTCGACAAATTGCACACCGAACCTCTTGGTGTTCGGAGAGGACTTGATCATGCCGGCGGATTTGGTATTCGGGGTGGTAGGGATCAGTCCGGAAGCACCATGTACGGTGCTATTTGTGGAATCTCTACGGGAGAGGTTCAAATTTGCCTACGAAACAGTTAGGGCTCATTTGCTCAAAGCTGCGAATTGGCAGAAGGTGGGTTATGACACCGGATTGAAGTTGCGACGATTCGTAGTGGGGGATAGAGTGATCCGCCTACACGAACCGCTCTGCAACGTCAAACTGGCAAATAACTGGGATGGACCACACACTGTGGTTAAATGTATCAGTCAAACGACTGTGTTGATTCAGTCCGAAGCAGGACGCATCCGGACGAGCCATGTGGCTCGGTTGCGTGCTTGGGCTGGAAGGGAGCTCACCCCGGAAACGGAGGTGGAGAAGGGAACTTCGGACGCTAAATTTGTACCTTTGGAGGGGGTGTCAGTGGATACCCCTAAGAGAGTGGTACAAAAGAAGCTCCGGAAGACCGTGAAAAAGAAAGTCTCGGCAGGCGAAGGAAGAAGGGCGCGGAAAACTAAAATCAAGGCTGGAGTTTTAGTTAAGAACGAGTGTCCTTCGGCCAGGTTACGAGAGGTGGACGGGAAACCCGTTCGGCGAAGCCCAAGGCTGGTGGCTAGAGGGGCAGTAACCTAGCTTGTTTACACAACGAGTGTGGTGTCCTGTGTTGTCCTATATGTTATATGTATGTTACCAACAGGGGCGCTCAAAGTCAATATGAAAAGAATGTAAGAGTGCTCCCCGAGGGTGGTGGACGGATAATCCGGTGGGGTAATCTTCGATTTCCCATAAATATCCACTAATACTCCTGATGAGCTCTTTATTCGAAGTATATTTTGACTTTTGTGAGCCGCCTACGTAGCAGTGTGATCCCCCGAGCCCGAGCTGCGGGCGGGAAAGGTCGTGACCTGATTAAACAGTAATTGGGTCACACCGGGTAACGGGATCGCGTCCAATCACGCGAGACGCTGCGCATGCGCTTTGTTTTAAAAACAAAAGCGAGGGAACGCCATATTGATTTTGGGCTCGCCCAGGTCAATAGCGGTGTTGGTCGGCAGCGTGGAAGTTGGTGTTTTGGGCGGCTAGAAGAGGAGAAAAGTCAGTTAAAGAGTTGTAAGCAGTGAGTACTCTTTCCTGGTGCGTCTGAGGCAAAGAGGGAGACGGGGAACTAGTGTTTTCCCCGTCAAACTCCCGTCGAAAGACACTTTGACGAAGTGAGGATGGCCGAGCAACAGCTCCGTCAATCCGAACTTTCCGGACACTCCGAGGTGGCATCCGCCACCGAGGAGGCAATGGATGCTCAGAGCCCTAGTGGTGATGAGTTGAGCCAGACACTGTCGGAGCTCCGTGTAGATCCGGCCGTGTCCCCGATCCGAAAGTCCCCGTCGCCGGACGGCAGCGAGGACTCCGGAGTGCTGCAAGGACTCGCTTACACCCAGGTAGCGGTGGATCCTTCCGAGACGACTGCACGTCCCTCCCGGATATGCAGTCTCAGCATATCACCGAACCTCAAGCAGACGGTTGCTCGCAAACTGTCTATGGGGAGTGGAAGTGATTCCGACACTTCACGTCCGAGGACGCGCGGTGGGAAGGGTGCTACCCGAGATCGGTCCAAGTCGGCCGATACTAAGGCTAGCACTAAGGCTATCAAACACTCTGGTGTGGGAAAGAAGCCTCCGGGAAAGGACGAGCCTAAACAGCCCGCTCTGAAGAAGGAAAGTACTGCGAGTACAAAGAAGCCGGGTTCCAAGGCTGCCACTGCAGCGGCCTCCAAGGATCCGAAGACGGTGGACCCCAAGGCTCCTGCTACGAAGGCGCCTAAGGGTCAAAAGAAAGCTGATCCGAAGCCTGGAGCTAAGGACCAGCCAGGGAAGGGGCCGACGTCTGACAGCACGAAAACTGTCAAGACTCCGGGTCCCAGTAAGTCCAACCTACCGATTCCGGCCAAGGGGAAAGGTAGTGGGAAGGCAGTTGTAACAACAGCTGCTCCGACCTCAGCCGTTGACGTGTTGTCCTTCTCGCGAGGGTTAGACAACAGCTCAGCAGTAGCTGCTACAGCCGCTGCGATGGCTAGTACGAAGGGACATGGGGGAGCCCGTCCTAAAACGGTAGTTCCCCCCGAGGCACCTCGGACCGAGGAAGCTATGGATACAGCATCCGCAGCCCATACGGTCCAGGTAGTGCAGGATGTGCTGTCTGGCATCACATTCAACCTCCCGACTCCCCTGGAGCCAAGGAAGGAGGTATCCGTTCGGGTGGAGTTACCTCCTCCAAAAGAGGTACCCGTCCGAGTGGATACTCCTCCACAGTCTACCGAGCCTGCTCTGGAACCATCCAATACCATGGATATTTCAGAGGAAGCCGGGAAACTGGATCAGGCTGCAGGTGGTGGTCCGACTGGATCGGGGGTGCAAATCCTCGCTCCACATCGGCATGACGCATGGGATAAGGAGGAAGCCGACGTCCCATCCCTGCTCCGAGGTGCTATCATCGAACAGATGAGCGCCACAGAGGTCAGATCCTTCGATCTGTTCCAAATGCGAACCTTCCGGGGGCTGGACGAGTTGTCTGCCAGGTTCCCGGCTTGGTTCCCGGATCGCCTAACGGCTGCAATGGAGGATCTTACCAAACATTCAGAGACGGCTCGCTTAGTTGCTGAGACCGAGGGACGCCCCGAGCTTATCGCGGCCTTGGAGTACGACCTGCAAACTGCAGCGGAATTCAAGACCGTGCATAGCCGGCGGGAGAAGAGGAGACATCTGACGCCAGCAATGAAGCTGGCTCGGAGTATGGAGCAGAAGACCAAAGAGTCCATTCTGGATGCCACTCTGGAGGGTGAAATGATCCAACAGAACACAGCCGCGGCTAGGTCTGCAGACACTAGTCAAATGGAAAAGGCCAATCGGAGGGACCAATACCTACGAGAGACCATCAAGGTGACCTCTCGGAAGGGGGGTCGATCCGACGAGGAGGTAGAAGCGGTTCTGAAGGGATTGGATGAAAATTCTCTCCCGGACGACGAACTTCAGGTTCTGGTCCGGAATGCACTCCGAGCCAATGCTGCAAGTGGGTTTAAATATTTTAAACCCATGTGTGTGAATGACTGTGTCAAGGACAAACGGGCCTCACACATTCCGGAAGAGGTGGGTCCTGACGGTCTCTCCGATGACGAGGAGTGGATTAAGACCGATCCACTCGAGAAGTCGGTACAGTTGTACCACTTTGAGCTCCTGGACAAGGTTCGCAATGGTAGTACCAAGTACCATTCAATCTTCCAGAAAGCTAAGTTGGCATGGGCTATGTCTAGATGGCATCCATTTAGCAAGTGCCCCTTTGAGCCTTGTCTCAACATCGACGAGACACTGGAAACGCCCCGAACTTGGCCTAGCAAGGTTCGGTACGCAAGACATGTTACCCGCTTTCATTTGCATCACTACATGCGGTATGACTGCTTGAGTGTGGGTCCAAAGCAGAGCAAGGGTTGTCCGAATGGTGGCTGGTTCTACACTAGAGCCGATATCATCAGGCATCTTGCTAAGCAGCACGGGTTGGCTCTGGATGTCGCAGCGGAACGCATCCAGACAGCCCATCAGGAAGTCTACGCCCACTTCCCTCCAGTAGTGGGCCGGAACGAGAATCTCGAGGTGGATTTTGGCACCAACGAGAGAGGAAAGGTCCGGGTGTTTTACAAGGTAAACCCGGACGGCAACTACAACCGGGTTCCGGAAGGTGAGCTCTTCGATGAATTCGAGGAGTATCAGAAGCGTACCAGCACGCGAAAGGTGCGGCACGCTCAGAAGAGACCTAGTGGGTCTTCCGAACAGGCCAACTCTAAGAAGGCCAAAACGGATGAAAGGAAATCCGTTATGGAGAAGGCGGATCCGGGCTATAAAGGACCGGCATTCACCTCTCACACGACTGACTGGAAAAAGGGTCCCCAGGGCAGGCCACCTCGGTCTGAACCGGAGGATCCGAACTCCAGCACGATGGGGTCCTTCGCAGAGGAGTTCCCCGAAAGTAACCTGGTTCCGGGTGATGAGTCGCAGACTCTAACCCAGACCGGTAAGACCAAGGCTCCGGCAAAGAAAACGCCGAAGCCAGTTCAGACCCCGGATCTCCCACCCGAGACCGCAGAGGAGGGGCGTCTAGTCTTGCGACTGAAGAGCCCTCCTTCGTTCCCTCCCGCCGACTTCACTTCCTATGAAGCCGGACAGGAGGCCTTCGGTCAATGGCAAGACAATTTTCATCGATTGCTTGCTGGCCTGAGTCAGGAGGTGGCGATGTTGTCGTTAAACACGGTGCATCATCTCCATCAGAGGGAGGTCGCTACCCAGAAGGCAGCGGCTGCGGAGTCCGTACAGGAAGAGCTTGAAAACGCTCGGACTGAACGATGTGCTGCTAAAACCGAAAGGAAGAAGCAGAAGCTGGCAGTTAAGAACGCCGAGGAAAAGCTGGACCACGAACGTCGTCGGTTCCGGGACTGCTTCGCGCATGAAATGCACGAATGGGATGGAACTCGGGCTCAAATCGAGCTCTGGCTCCAGGAGCTGACTCTGGCGGAAGCAGCGTCGGACTCCGAGGAGGAGGAGGAGCCGGCTCCACCCGGTTCCGGAGACGAGTCGGGCTAGATCATCTTATTCTAGGAGCCGATTAGGAGAAAAGGGGGGGTATCCTAAGTATACAAACCCTACAAGCAAAACCCTGATGAAGGGTTTAGGAGTGTCCGGGCAGAAGAACGCGGCAGGCTGGCTACGCAAGGATCCAGTCTGCCAGGTGGTACTGACGGAGGAGGACAAGGAGATCCGGAAGGGACGCTGAACTCGGGATTGGAGCACTTTACCAACATGGATCCGATACAGGATGTTTTTTTATATAAACTATGGATATCAGGACCGAGTGCTCCTAATTATAAGTCCGAAGATCGCCTGGAGGCAGGACTATATTTTTTTCTCTCTATTTATCATCTAAAAAGCTCCCGAGTATGAGCTATGAACTTTCTCGTTCCGGTGAGTAAGAGCTGAACGAAGTAGGTTCTGAAAGCCGGGCGGAATGCGACACCATCAACAGAGGATCCGGATCTTCGCTACAACACCACGTATGATGTCTTTTTGTAATAATACTTTATAACTTTAAAAGAAGTGATATTGTTTATCACTTATAAGTATTATTCATTACGAGTTTAATTAGCTCGGGGTCCTGAAGGGACGAAATTTTTTTACTGTGATATTGTACTTTTTCAAGTGTTTGTATACCATATGTATAGATTAACTCCATCTATCCTAGGGAATGGGGCGTAATTTTCATTACGGTCTTTATGTGTAGAAATGTGTGTAATTAATACCTTTTTGTGTTCAACAGTATACGTCATATTGTTTGTAAGGTATAACTTTAATAAACCCCTAAGGTGGTATTTATAAGATAATGCCAGTCCGAAGTGTTTTCGGACTTTAACCTTAATTAATTTTTTACCTCCCGGTTATTATCTGGTAGGGGGTAGTGTAGGGGCTAGGGTTATACGGGTATGTTATATGACGAGTGCTGTTGGATGTTGTGTTGCGAGCTCAGTCCGAACCCTTCAGTCCGACGGTAGGTGGCAGCACCTACCTCGGGCTTGGGGTATGGACAGAGGTCGCTATAGGCTTCCGGTCTGCGTGTGCGCGCGCAGGCTGGCTGCCTATATATACCCAGCATCTGGCGGTACTCGTCGGTTACTCTGAGCCACGCTGGTGAGGAGGCCCCGTGATCATTACGGCTGATTAGCCCACTGACCCGTTCCGAACTCTATAGGGAGTTCGCACACATAGATACTGCTTGTCTAGGTTTTCTGAATAAACCCGATTTGCAACCTGTAACACTTGATCCGAACTGTGTCGACTTTGTTCTTTAATTGATACTCTACCAATATCATAGAGAACCAAAGTATCGTTTATTACACATATAATCTTAGGTAGGTGAAGGTCAATATCAAATTTGCTTCCTGTTTATAATTATTGAGTTTAATTACCACTATTTACTCTTGACAGCAAACAGTTCTTATATCTGGAAGTGTTTTTCTTTACTCCGGACATTCTGCAAGTTACTAGTGACACACACTTTTCTTAATCCCTTTAGGCCTATAGCAGGGCCAGCTAATGCTAATGCTACACTGTATGGCTTTACCAGGTAAACTGAATAGACATCCCATGTACAGGCATACCGTCAAGGTATACATATCCTGTTGGTTTAAGCACACTTGAACAATGGTCTTACATTAGGAGGCCATAACCTCACTGCGAAGCTCTGATATATTTTTTTACTTGGTAGGATGCATCTCCCCCATTTGACCAATTTACATTAAGGTTGTATCCAAAGGTCAGAGCCTGAATATATAGTTACTTCACCTAATGAGGGAGGTGTCTCCTGTGTCAATCATTAGGCTAATGAATCACTCAAGTGGACCCCTTAAGCAGAATTGATGGGTTGACCGTTTTATGGTGTAATGCCCCTCACAGAAGCCAAGTGACTGTGCTCCTGTTATTTACTGTACATGTTATGTCTCAGTTGTTTTGCCCTCCCTTCTTAGCTTTCTTTCTGAAGTACAGTGATACTCAATGTCTGTAGGCAACTATGTTTAGAGAGAGAAAAGTATGCACAGATTTTGATAATGCTTAGTTTGACTTATCTATCAAATGATGTTAACTAAAAGGCACCCTGTAGACATTTTCTCCTAACATATTAATCACCCAAGAAAACAATATATGACAAGGTACCCGACAAGTCTTACCCAACCAAAAACAAAATACAAAATGTATAATATTAATTACATTTATCAGAAATATTGGGTCTATTTGATGCCAATTACAGCAATCACTCACTGTGTCATGAATAGATCATCCGTCTGACTTTTTTAAATTAGATTTTATATCCATCCTGGGCCTGATCACATCTTCATAATTATGATCCTTAATATCTGATGGCTAAAAGTAAATGCATAATTGCTGATGGTACAGACCATCTGCATGATGAATTGAGACATTGTCGAAATGACATGATCAATTCAAATCAGTTCTGACTATAATTTGATACTCAAACATTCAATTTAAGCGTAGTACCCTCTGCATATATTTTACTTTGATAAAGTCATCAAAGCATTAACAACTAAACGGACATTCCCTGATTCCTTCTAACATTAATATGAAAATTTGAGATTTTTTCTGTAGTCTTTTTCAATTCCTTTAACCAGCACAGACTCATATATTCATTGATGTATTTTAATTCTTTAATTATCAACATAGAGATCAATTCAGGAATATCAAAGGTGATGAAAGCAACCTGGAATCTATCAAATGTGTAAATGCCCAGGGACACAACCAAAACATCACTTCTTGCTGTGGCTAAGGGGCGGTATTTACTCTGTGCATTATGGCAGACATTATCTCTTACTCACATGGGAATCTCACACACTACTCCGGCAGCAATCAGTCATATATGAAGGGCGTTTGGCACCATACCACTAATTGGCTGTGACGCTATCTTACTGAGTGCAGATTAGACCACAGACTGGCAATTGCTCTCGGTCCTTAGAAGTAATGGATCTGAAGGCTGCTGCTGCATAGGACTCACTCAGATGGTGAGTGCATTACCTGATTCAGATTATTTTTAGATTATTTCACTGATAACTATCTGAATAATCACTTATACCAAAACAGTCAATGTTTTCAATGATCATTTTCATCTAAAATTGTCATGGTATTTATCTACCATATTGATGATTGTAGTAATATAATACTTTTCATATTCAATATGGTATCAATGCACATTATTTTAGTGGCTCATTAGGTAATGATGTTTCTACTAAGTTTATCTATCACATATTATTTGAATAATGCCCGGGTATCACCTGACTGATACTTAAAGACGTTATCTTTTGGAGGCTCATATTAATTTGTAAATACTTTGTTGAGGGGACCAGTCAGATGCAAAGCACAGTGTAGGTTCCTTTTGTGATCACTAGGGAAGAAGCAAGGTAAGAATCATATTCATAAATGCTTGGCCTTTTGCTGGCTGCCATTCAGCAAACAATGTTGTAAAACATGCTGTGGAAATGAGTAATGATGACATTCCTGATGGTGATTAAAACATATGAAGCAAAACCAAAGGACTGACAAACAATCCCAGTCAAGGCCCACAGGTGGCTTTCATAGGAAATTAATAGTTTGCGAGACTAACACAAAATCTGCTGAAACAATTCGCAGTCATTAGTCTGTTGACACCTGTTGTTGGTATTTGAGGCAGAAAAACACAAAATTTTCAGCTTTTGCTTTGATGTAGTTTTCCTGTATTTGAGGAGTGTGTATGGGCAGCCTTCTCGAGATGCCTTTATTACACGCCAACATTTTTGAGTACTTTTGAACCAGGTGGTATATGGTTCGGTTAACCTAAGGCCTGGTTCAAGGCACAAAGACTAGCAACATATTGTTGGTAAAACGACACAAAGCTTTCACAGATGGTAGTCCTCAGTAGTTGAGTGTTAATCATACAACAAACATAGATGTACTAATTAAAAGCAACATGTAACATCATCTATGATTGTGATGTGATCACAAATCACAGACCAACACAGAACATGCATTATTCAACAAATCAATTTTCCTCATCCAAATTTCCCAAAATGCACTTTCCTATCTGCAAGGACCCAGCATTTCAATCATACTTTGACATAACCCTCTTACCCAAATGTGTAGCTCTATTCAACCAGAAGATGTAGCCAGTAAGTGGTTGATACATCATGATGTGTCACATGGGCAGGGCTGGTGTGACAAGGTAGGTGTGATGCAGACTCTTTCCATATAGTCACCCATACAATCAATCAGTTACTGCCTCTTACACTGCTACAACCTTGTTGTGCATGAATGCACAGCTTTGTAGAACTTCACTGTTACTCCATTTGCAAGGATGATGTGTGAGTTGTATCAGTTTATACAATCAATCAATTTGAAAGGTCTGTTCGAACATATTCTACATAGGGCTCAATCACATTGCTAAATATGTTCTCCATAAACCTATATTGTCAAACCATATTACAATATCTAGAATTGTGATATGGCAAGACAATCCATTTTGAGAATCCAAGAAGGACAACAATAGTCCTGTTGATGCTGAAGTGTTTTATCAACTGTAATACAGAAATACACGTTTTATGCACAGATAAACTAACTTCTAAATGAACTACTTGAACTGTAATAATCATATGGTTGTGATCCCGAAAGAACCATTGATAAAAAAAAACTGTGTTTCCGAAAAAAGGATGATATCAATTATGGTTAACATGCAATCATTCATTTGTCTGTAAATATTGGTTTATATACAGACAGTGTCTCAGATATATGTAATAATGTGAGGCACATACATCCCTCATTCGTCAAAAGCAGCTAAATTGGAATGTCAACTCAATTATATTTATATCTGGTTGTCAGGTAATATATTTTCCCCTGGGGAATGTCTATATTGGAGGTTCCCTGCATTCAGAATGTCTATTTAAGGCTATCCATCATTTGGTAACACAGCTCTACGAACAGACTCACATCTCACTCACCTCTCTACAGACGGCTATGTTATAGGTGTACATGGTCTCTGAATGCAACTAACCAAGGACCAGCCTGCAGTTTTAGCAAGAATTACCTTCCTGGACTGGATGAGGATGATTATAGGATAATGTATCTCTATGAATGTTGTGATGTCATATGTCACTGGAAAAATGAGATCACTAGAAATTTCGTCATTCTGGCTAGGTTTATATATAAATTTAACAGTGATACCTCGAACTTTGTCTCTAAGAAAAGTAAAAAAGAAAAAGGGGCCCGCAGTTTAAGGTGTGGGTCCCTGGATCTAGGAAGCTATGGGCCTGGTGGCCTATGCTTGGAATCAGTGTCTACCACTTTTAAAGATACCAAAATGACTCCTAGGTACTAAGGGTAATAAAGCAACAACTGGGCATATTGAATGATGAATTCAGTGGGATCTGAATTGGCTGATTGGGAGGCAGAATGTGAATTGTAATTAGGGAATTCCTGATAAGATGAATTTGATCAGTTGGAAGCTGTCATAAGAAAGGACTAGACTTGTATTATGGGCTAAGTGATTTTCTTCGAAGATCAAAGACATTGCAATGGGAACAGGAATATTGACAGTATCCCTCCTATTTGTTGGGTGCTGCCACATGGTACTACTATCGTACTTAAGAATATCAGATATGTCACGACAGAATCCAATTGGACTGGATATGTGGATGGGGAGCTGTTGATTAGCTTGTCTTATTGTAAGACTTACCGGAGCCATTCTTTTGCTCCCCACACTGTTATAAACTCTTCTTACACTTTATACCAAACTGTAAATGGTGTATGTGATCTCATTTGGTATTCATGACTTGATTGACACAGACTGGCAGAAGGGGAATTCACTTCAAGAAACACAATTTGGAGCATCAAAAGAACTGAATAGGCCCAGACGTTTTAGTTGACATCTACTGATCTATGTCTTGTTGTTATGCTGCATATAGGAAGACTTTGCCAAGACCATCATAATGTATCTGTATTTCAGGATTACGTTGCTTTCATAGAGAACACATCAAAGGCATTTTGTTTTTAAAATTATTTTTATTCTCCAGGCTCTACTTATCAGTTTGTGATTATAAGAGGCTGTGAATAAACACATGCAATATATTCAATGGTTATTGTAATTATACAAACAAATCTGAAACCTAAGGATTGGATAATTATGGAACTGAATTAGCATGTTTAACAGGTGGAGTACTGCACCAGCAATACAGCCTGGCCCGTATTTCCAGGCAGCCTGTTAATGCAGGCTGCCCAGCCTGGTTTATCAGACCGGGAGTCTTTACAGGCAGAGTGTTTTGTCAGGTTGCTCACACTCTCCCAGCACATCAGCCTGGTATAGCAAGCTGCGGCTCAAGCATGCCCATTGCACAGGAAATACTTGATGAGCCCCCATTGGATTATGAGAATCTAGATGACCTTGATGATCTAGACTTGAATGCTCTCATCAGTCAGGAGAAGGTGGAAAAGTTAATTGCTGGGATTGCAGTAGACAAGTCATCAGGCATCCAGTACCTGGGCAGTAGGGTGCTGAAGGACGCCCTAACACTACTTAGTGAACACCTAACCAGCATTTTCAGAAACTCTGTGGACCAAGGTATTTTCCCAGCATCATGGTCTGAAGGGACGTTAGTACCAATACCTAAGAAGGGAGACCTAACAAACATAACAAACTGGCGGCCGATAACCCTATTGCCCGCGCCCGGCAAGCTGCTCGAGAAGTTAATACACGAGTTAATTAGTACTCACCTGGAAGAAAACAACCTGCTGCATCAACATCAGTATGGATTCAGAAAAGAGCGTGGAACTGGTGATGCTGTAATGCATTTACTAGAAGATCTTTATGAGGCTCGTGATGATGGTATGACAACAGTAGCATGCTATATAGATTACTCCAAGGCCTTTGACAGCATACACCACCCGACACTGGTAAGGAAGATAAACAGGCTGAATATCCCCAGGAAAATCAAGAAATGGACTATCGACTACTTGAGTCACCGTTCACACAGAACAATAGCTAATGGGAAACTTTCTGAATCGGCCCCTGTTCACTTTGGCGTTCCACAAGGGTCAGTCATCGGTCCCTTATTATTTGTATTATTCATAAATGACCTTTGTGGAGTGCTGAAGCACACAAGGCCAATACTCTATGCTGACGATATCATTCTGTACATTAGCGGCCATGACCATGAAGAAAACTACAGAAAACTACAGATTGATGTTACGGCACTTAATGAATGGTGTATACGTAACTACATGACGGTTAATGCTGAAAAAAGCATGATAATGAACTTCGGCACAAAAAGCCGCTTAAATGGCCTGAGAGAGGCGGAAATCTACATGGGTCTTACAAGGCTGCCAAACACTGAAAGCTATTGTTACTTGGGTGTTCAACTGGATGGTCCCCTTACAGTACTGCCCTATGTCACCAAATTGAAGAAAAGCATGGGGAACAAACTGTCTAAACTTGACTTCCTGAGATCTTTCCTTGGACAAGAAGACAGTCTATGTGTTTATAAAACAGTGATCTCTCCAACATTGGACTACTGCAGCTTCTATCTTGGAGGTGCACCAATTAATGAGCTACAGAAGCTACAACGCCTGCAGAACCGTGCCCTAAGGATCTGCTATAAAGTGAGAGTGAGGGGAATAAGTGTTGAACAACTACATACTAACAGCAAAACCCAAATGCTTGAAAAGAGGCGAGAGCAACAACTGCTTGCTCATATGTGGAAAAGAGCCCAGAAGGATGAGAATCTGCTGATCAGAAGAGTCCGCACCAGAGGAGACAGGAAAGTCAGGTTTAGGATACGACGGGCAAACACTACCTTCTACCAACGAGGTCCTTTCTACCGTGGAGTGAAATTATGGGACCAACTTGAAGAATATTTCCAAAGAAGCAATTCTCTAGTGGCCTTTAAAAGGCAAATTAATCCACCTATACCACCACCACAGCAATGAACATTGGCCCTTTTGCGTATATCTGAAACAGTTATATTGAACACTCTCAGTTTACTTTAGTAACTCAGTACGATACTCCACATGCCATCAATGGACAACTTAATTTTCTCTCAGAATATTTTATTCTTAACAAGCAAGCCCAACATGGCCTTAATATATTCGATAAATTAGATAGTACATGATCCGATATACATTACATATACCGTGGCTGGTTTGATCAACTATCTTCCGTACCTGGCCAATGTACGCGGAAGAACGCCGTCATAATGGCGATTCCGTACAATAAACAGTATCAATCAATCAATCAGTTTGTGATTATAAGAGCCTGTGAATAAACACATGCAATATATTCAATGGTTATTGTAATTATACAAACAAATCTGAAACCTAAGGATTGGATAATTATGGAACTGAATTAGCATGTTTAACAGGTGGAGTACTGCACCAGCAATACAGCCTGGCCCGTATTTCCAGGCAGCCTGTTAATGCAGGCTGCCCAGCCTGGTTTATCAGACCGGGAGTCTTTACAGGCAGAGTGTTTTGTCAGGTTGCTCACACTCTCCCAGCACATCAGCCTGGTATAGCAGGCTGCGGCTCAAGCTTCCACACCTTCTCCCAGCAGATGCAGCTGCTATACCCTCCTCTATATGTGCCAAAACTGGATAAAATACAGATTTAATCTTGTAACTACTCAGAAATGCAATGGACCATGCAGTAAATGCATCCATAAGTCGGTAGGTGACATATTCATCTGTATACTCAAGGGAGCTTCTTTTTTCGCAAATAGCCTATAAAAATCGCAAATATGATTATACAAAAGCTATAATAAATTCCCAGTGCAGTAACTGAACAGCCCTGTTTACCAGACTGATTGACCCGTGAAAACGGACTGGGTGTATTATCCAGGCTGTACTGTAAGTCCAGGTAGTGTTCCACCTGTTTAATGGAATGATCCCTGGCATGTTATCATTATATTGTGTTTGGGGTCAATGCTTCACAGTGATGTTCTGAAGTCACATAACCAACCGAGCATCATTGCATCTCCTGTCAAAATAATCACTTTCTACGTTTGCACAGACTACTTCCACACCCACAGACACATTAATCAGAGAAAGGACAGTAATATCAGACTGACATTCTTGATAATGTGCAGTGTTTGGGAACTATACACCCTATGTAGAGTTCAAAGTCATAATTATCATCTGACATGCAGAAAAACAACATCACCCAGCCACATCCCCCATCACTAAATTACAAACTCTTCCTCCTAATTCAAAAACAATAGAGAAATATAGATATATAATAATTAAGAAAAAGATAATGTTATCATTCTGTCTCAACCAAAACAAGAATTTTGATACAGATCACTATTTTAATTATGAAAGCAGAGTTAAAGACTCATTGCTCATTGAATTTGTCTGACATACTATTCTTCACTACTAATCAAACCATTAGCATCACTTACCTTTCCATTAAATTAATATGCCCGTGCTAGAATTGATAGCATTCTTATTGGTTAAAATCAAACTTCCCACACCAAAATGTACTGTGTATATAAATCTATATACACCAATACAATGCATATTAGTTTCTCACATATAGTGAGACATCAATGAAAAATGCAGTCCGAAGGCATAATGTGCATACTTTGACCCAATCACATCTATATTGCCATTCCATAAAATCTTGCATATCAAAACAATTATAGGAGGAGCTGATGGATTATAGCAATGATATTGGCATATCATAAATTCCAGCACAACCACCTTATTGTATTTGTGTAATTTCCTTTGTATATCCAGCAATACATCAACATGGTATCTAGTATAGTATAATAGGGGTTGAGCATTGTTGGTCCCAGATGATCTGTTCACATTTAGGTGGCCTATAATGACTGCTATAGTATCTCCAGGTATGTCAAGATAGAATGGGATTAAAGTTGATAATATGTGATATTTTGGAACACTATTTTATCGGTTGGGCAAAAGCGTAAGAGATTTTAGTTTGGAGGAGGACAGGAGGACGCACATTTGAAATTTATGAATGACAATATATGCTCTGTCTAAGATAATTCTATGCACGTTTTTAAATCTCTGTCAATCAACAAAACAAAAGAAACTCTGATGACAACATACTCAGGCTAAGAGGTATTTTCATTAGACCCCAATAAAAATCTTCAAACTGCTGTTATGACTTACCTTTACAGTAATTGTGGGCATAATTTTGCATAATTTGGGCATCAATATTTACAAAATGTGCATACAACGCAATCACCCTTGTAAGGGCAGTCCGGAGTGCAGCCGTTTTTGACCAATGGACACCAGCAGTACTAGACTTCTCCCCCTAGCCCTTCTGTTTGTGTGACATACTTTAGTAGGAAACATTAACTCAGGACCTTGAGTGCAACTGATATTAGGTTGATCCTCAGGCTGGTTAGATGTGAACTGCCACTTTTAAATACCATAAACATGCTGCAATTTTGCATCTTGAACCAAAAAGTATGTGCTTTGAAGACATTTTTGATGTCACTTTCCCCTTATTATCTGAATATCGCCGCCACTTCTCAGATTGCACTCTTGATTCACAAGTTGTCTTCACCTTTCTTGAAAATGACTTTCTCAGTTGAATCCAAACGATAATAATTAATTTGAGAAAGAAAATGGCACTAGTTAAAAAAGACCATTTCATTCAGGTTTAACTTATTTATCTCAATTACATTCATTGATGTTGGCATACACCCTGGATAATTACAAAACCGTCTGAATGATACCCTTTGTTTTCAAAGGGCTCATTTTCAGCTGTCATCACATCCACATTTCAGAAGCAACCACTGTTTCAATAATTAATGTGCCTGATCAGCATAACTATGAAAGATGGGATTAGGGGTCACAGATGTGTTAGAAAGTTGTATTTTATTTCATGGTGTTTGGGCTAGTTGTTCCTCTGTAAATGAAACCTCTAACTCAAGTTAGGCAAAACTGCATAAAATCAGTGCTTGATATTGCGTGTGCACTTGTTTTTATGAGTAACTTGACATGTAAAAGGCCTGAAGTCATATTTTCTCCAATAGCGCTATGAATGGCATGCCCCTTTTCAATGTGCTTATCCCACACTTGATGAGAAAGTGGGGGAATGGGGGTTAACAGCCCTGGCCAATTTGTTAAATGCAGCAGCACTTACTTCTACGACTTCATGGATTAGGTGCAATGCAATTAGCACAATGTACCATGGGAAGCAGGAAATATATCTAGAGTTAACTCAAGCCTCAACAACTGAAACTTTGGATGACTGCCATAAATAGAGAGGATTGGTTTAGGCCTGAACACAGAAGGCGCAGTAAGCATATCAAAAGACAAAACAAACATTAGAATAAGAGAAATTTCAGAATAAGGAGTTCGACTTGCAAGAATGAAATGCATATTCAAAACAACATTTTCATTTAGACAATTTATTCTTGGATATCTCATGTGTGTACCTATTAACATTTGGCCAACCTAGTTGATGTCAAACATAATCCTCCTCCGCCATTGAATGATATGAATGATTTGTCCCCACACTTTCACTGAGACTTGCTTTCTGTAAGATCTAGAGGCTAGGCAGGCCCATTTGCCAAATGCACCAGGAACTATTTGTCAGTCACCATGGGTTGACCCAGTGAGTTGACCCAGTTGTTAACTTTAGAGAGGCTATAAGTGTATACTTTTATAATAGTATAACTAATGGCAGTCGCTCACTGCCACACTGTTTGCTCCTAAAGCAGTGACAAGAACTTGTACTATGTTTGCATATTGCCAAGGTAATAGATAGAATTTGTACGTAGCTCCTGATATTAGTGTCTTGTGGATGCTGGAGTTAGAGCTAACAGCTAATAAAGAAAGTGGTGGTGTGGGAATCGAGGCATTATCAGATAATGTAAGATCGGCATTATCAGATAATGTAAGATCAGGGAATACGGATAAGGGCTTTGATATAAAAAGGTTCAGAAATAAAATAGGTGTTTCCTCGCTTCCCTCTTATATTCTATAATCCAGCCTTTTAAAGACATTTTCAGGTTGAAAAAAGTTATGAAAAGAACCAGAAAAATCTGAGATTGACCTTTGTGTTAAGGTTTTTCTGCAGTAACAAGTGCCAAGTGCATATCTTGTATTACACGTTAAGGTGCTCACAGAGAGAGGAGACCTTTATTATCTTTGATATCACCCCTTTTCTGAGATGGCACTGTTTTCTATTGCTAAGTTTCTATTGCACGGTGAGATGATGAGAACCCTACTGTGTGCAGACGTTCTCCTGGTCCTTCGTATTCAATAGAACATTAAACACATGCAACATATTTTCCCTCTAATCATAAGCTTTCTGATGTCAGAACAAACTAATGGCCACACTTGTCAAATAGGAGCTGACTGTGATGCTCACAAAGTATGAACCTTATAAGTCCAAAATGGGTTTATGCTGTTAAATCGTAAGTTATCTCACTTTTAACCTCAATCCCAAGATAGTAGTCAATAAGGAAAGTGCCTGTGTGTGAATTGATATGAAATGCGGCAGCAGTACTATATTGACTTCTGTCACCAGTAACTTGGTCCTGTCACCCTCTGTAACCCCTGGAGCTCTGTATCATAGGAAAGGGGAGGACATAACATTCATCTTTTATGAGATTAGCATAATCTGCCAGAGGAATTCAGTAATAAGAATGTGCAGTTTTCTTCTAAGGTTCTGATAAATGGCTCACAGAACTTAAGCAGTGCTTTAAGGCTCGGACAATAACAACGTACTGTTGATGCAGTAAACCAGTAATAAATTATAGCCCACTACATTAATGTATTATACATACAATATGATAATATTATACATAGATGTACAGAATAACTGCGACATGTACCACCATCAATGGTTGATGTGACAGGTTGCAAATCAAATTTTAATGTATTCTTGCTGGAACCAATCCAAGGTATGATTTTTTTTCACGTTTATAAATCTTGCTTAAATGTGTTTCAAATGTTAGTAAAATATCATATTTGGAGAATAGGGCCCAATGAAATGTCATCTTTGGGCAAGAAAAGCCTAATTAGAGGTTCAGATGTTGCCCAATTATAGCTTTCTACATTGTTTTTTCAATGAGGGAAGCATAGCGTGCACTCCAAAATTAGTAAATTGTGCTATAATCTGATTATTAGGCAATTTTAAGCTGAATTATAGGAAATGCTATTAAATAAAGGAGCTAGCACATGAAGTATGGCCATTAGGGACATACTGGTTCATTTTTAAGGAGAGTGATTTTTGAGCCCTACTCATCAGACCATGTCACTTTAAGTGGTTGACAAATCATGATATGTCACAAGTGTAGCGCACGTTTGACAAGGTAGGTGTGATGCAGAGTATTCCCATTCAATCAATCAATCAGTCTCTTGCACTGCTGCACATGATTCATTCATGACTACACAGCTCTGTAGAAGTTTAGAATTACCCCATTGCCATTGATAACATATCAGTTGTAACAGTTTTAAAGGATTTATTTATTTAAAAGGTTTATTTACACCTCTTGCACATCAGGCAGGCTTTATTGCATTGATTTTAGTTTTTGAAAGTGCAATATATTGTAGTATTTGCCCTCTGTTTTACAAAGTGCTCAACATTTCTCACTTTTATTACATGCTATACAGTCTATGAATGGTTAAAAACATACAGGAATGGTGCATTTTTCATTGGGACATAACACGGTCTGCTCATAGTAGGTAGGGCAAGCGGAGGCCGGGATCCCTGGCCTGTATATGTCCCAATGCTAAACACCCAAAATGAAATGATGGTTTTCTCTACCATATAACATGGTTCCAATATAAATGTTATATCATGAGAAAGGGACAGATTCAGTCTTTCACATCCTGTTCTATCTGTAGATTTCCTATTAACAAACAATGGGATATTAATTGGGAAAGTAAATACAATGTCAGTGCCAATGAGTACATTGGAACGGTTTTTATAGGACAGGCTTTGGTGCTACCTCCCCATCATAGGGGGTCAAGCATGTGAAATTTAATTTGCATATGTGAGATATTATACATATGGACTGTCCTGTTAGAGCAGACTTTGTACGTATCTTACTTCACTTTCTATGACCATGATTACAATTGCAACCATCTGTGACACAGTTACATCATCTGTACAGGTGATTTATATAGTCAGGAACCTGCTACAACCCCCCAAAACCCCAACCATTAGGTAGAATATATGTTTGTGAGCTATTTTCTTTTAGTTTGGTGTAGAAATATACTGGCGAAAATTGGCGACAGGGGTTCTCCTGCAATGGGGTAATTACTCTAGAATTGACACTCTCAGGAGATTGTCTTTTATTATATTATTCAAGCACCTCACATCATATTAAGCTAGTGGATCCAACAGAAAAGACTTTCACTAATCCAATATAAAAAACAGAATAATATTATCTTTGAAAGGAAATGCTTGAGGCCCCTTCAAAGTTTGTGCATGCACAGCCCTGCCTTGGGTGTAGAGCAAGGAAGTAGCCCTGGGCCGCTGCATGCAGGAGTAATAGGGGTAGGGACTGACAGATTAATTATGCTAACTTTTCTTTTTCAGAAAATCATAGAAAATGATCTATCAATGATAGATCTATAAGAGTTATATATCTGAGAGCCAATTGATCCCACCGTCATTTTGAGATATCATATGATGAATTCCGACCATTTTCCAAAATTGCGTTGACCTACCTACTCATAGTCACAGTGGTGATAAGAAAAAGGAAATTCCCTTCATGGCAGCTCAAGGCAATCAGCCTTAGACACAGCCTTTACAGAACAGCTCAAGATAATATATTGCAAATCACATATTTTAGAAAAGACTACCAAGTCTGAGGATGGCCACCTCAGGATTGCTTCTCTCCCCAAGGGCAGTGTTTTGTTACTTGTGTTGTCAGTGTCAAGCCTTTGACACTAGTGTAAAGATGCCAAGGACTTTCTGACAAGCAGCTCAAAACTAATCAAAGTGAGCCAGTGGCGAAGTTCTGGACTATCTGTATCCCCTGTAAGGCGGCAGTCTCTATCTCAGCCTTCTTCTTCTCAATTCATACAATATCTCAACCACTGAGCAGCAACCACTTCTTGTTCTTTACAGGTGGCCTTTTTGCTTGCTAAAAAGCATTTCCAATGTTCCGTTCAGTTCTATCCAGGAATGTTCTATTATAAACATTGCCTTGTCAGCCTAAGACTAAATATCCTCTGCTCTGTGGTTTCTGTGTTAAACAGCTTAATTAGGTATTGTTTTCTGAGGGTGTCGAATGGCGGCAGTGGCAGAATTACATCTGACAAGCACGGAAAGCACATGTATACATCTGTTTGAAAAAGTGTGGTTTATGTGACATTGATAATGGTCACAGTGCTCTTTACCAAGAAACAGCTCCTTTTAATAAACCAACTGAGCACTAATTAAACAGCAAGAGTGCAATCTGAATGTTGAAAGGGCGGCTGTGATTAGGTAGCAGATTTTGTATGGTAATTGGAGGAATCAATTCAAACAGTGATGAGCAAATGATAAAGTCTATAAGGTCTCAGAGGCTAAGTTCTTCACAGAAAAGGACATTGCTGTGGAAAGATGAATTTCAAAACATTACCCCATGTAAAACACCCCTTCTTGTGGTTGTCTCATTGAACTGTTACAGTCTACCATGGACAATATATATTTGAATCAGATATTTATCCCCTTCAATGACATAAAAGTTAAGAATACTATCAAATGGAAACAATGTTCATGGCTTATTATCACTTAACAATAATCGTCCTTTCAAATGAAGAAACTTATCATACTGTTCTCTTTAGTAAGATGATAGAAATGATAGAAGCTACTGCCTAATCTTTGATCAAATGCAGGAACACTTAGGTAAACTTCTTTTTTTTTAATTCTGTATAAGCTGTCTGCTGTTTCTAAATTTAGAAGTAATAAAAACATTAGTATGAATGATACTATGTACTATTGACAATAAATACAAAAGTGTCTCTCACACTGACAGAAACAATAAGCGCTGTGCTAACACAATGACTACAACGACAAAATATATTGCCATATTACTCCTAAACTGCAGCTGTGTTAGTGCTCTTTAAGTTTAAGAGAAAGTAAATTGTTCTCAAATATAACAATGACAATGCAGCATGGATGTTATAGTATAAGACAGAAGTGGATTCAGCCTTTCAGACACTTTTTCAACCAAAGACATTGCCTTACTACTGTTGAGAACAATAGGGCGTTCATTGTCTCATTTTTATGCTAACCCTTAACTCAAGATCATACATTATAGTCAATGGGTTTTCTACTGCTTTCTACTGCATCTAACAAGTCAGGAAATGTTATTTTCAGGTGGTTTTATTTCACGTAATGTCAACCCTAGAATTTAGATTATAGCAATGTCTTTGAAGGTGAAAAAAGGTTCTCACAGTGCAATTAATCCATCTTTGGATTGTGGGACAAGGTGATAACCATTCATAACACAAATTATGCATTTGCCTTTGAAGCAGAGCCTTTTAATATCATTCTATAAACTTGTAGTGAAGGTTATCATGGTTATCTGATAATATTTTATCTCTGAAAAATTCTAAATCGAGAATAACCTTGCTCAATACCTTTAAAACAGTAATGCATAAAGATTATGTTTAGGGACCTAGCGCAAGCTGTCAGAAGCATAAGGGTAAACTATCAAAAAAATGGACTAAACTGGGGGCAAAAATAAATCACATTGAAAATTCAGTAAACTCAATTCATCTTATTTTATATTTTTATGAAAGCCTAGAGTCTTGTTTATTATATCAAACCAGATTCTTTTTATTAGTGCAGGTATCTCTATTGTACAGCTGATGAAAGGTGAAAAACACTTAAAAAACACCAATTAGTCCATTTTGGTGGGGTCTGACCCAAATTTGGAATGGAGTCATATAGATGGATATCCTATTCAAAACGTCACTGACCACATACTCAACTTGCCTTACATTCAAAGGATATCAGTCATTGGAAAGCCTTTGGGTAACCGACCAGATGGATAGGCTAATATAACTGTACACAGATGGTCAAATTCTTCAATTTCTTTTTGACTTTCACTAAGGCATGTCACAGATTACACCTTTACCTTCAGCCTCTATCGCAATCTTATATGTATATATCAGTATCCATAGATCAGTACTTGATAGCTTGGTTGCTTTACCTAATGTAGCTTTGGCAGTTCTACCTTGCTTTACAATGTGTTTTAATGACTGCCCTTCCCAATGGCCACATCTCTGAAAAACTGCCCACACACTACCTTAATTTGCAAGGACATTTTAATGGACAGAGCTCTAGTTCCCTTTCACACAGGCCTCAATGCACCTGCCAAACATCCACTATACTATAAGTACACTAGTTACACCTCAGCGTGTACGGTGACTCTTTCACTCGCCATCTGTGTTTGTGGACTTCCTTAGGATGTCTTACCGCCCCCTATCTGTTATCCTGGGTAAAGAAGTGTAGGGCCCTGGGGCTCTCTTAACTCAACCCATTCGATAGGACAGGACAGCTGCATACAGAATAAAGATAGAAGCACAGGCAGCTCTTCTCTTTCAGTGCCGCTGGGGTTAAGTTGCATTTTTAACATTATGCCTAGTATCTGTGTAAAAAAAACGAAGGGTTGAGAGCTACTTTGTGAGCTGCTACGGGCATTGTACATGACTGAAGGAACATCCAACATTTAGCTTGATGTATTAAGGATTCTGAAGTTCTTAAACCGCCAATGAACATACTATCTCCATGGCAAATGACTGTCTACCTTTTCACAAACTACATTCACATCTATATGAATATTAGTAGGATGAAGGATAGTAATCAGGTAATGTCAGACTCAAATGTGAAGTAGAGATGCTTAACTACATGCAGTGTTCGGGAAACCCTACTCCCTCTGCAGGCAGACTTTCCCTTTTTTTTAAAAGTGTTTTTATTAAGGTATACAGTTATTATGTAAATACATAATGTGCCTCTGGACTCGGCAATGCCGTTATGCTGTCCAGGTCTTCTTATTGTTATACTTTACTGACTGACTATTTGTGTAATGGCGTCTTATTAACTTTCATTTCGACAAGTAAAACACCCAAAGAAGTAGTATCTTTGTTGTCTTTTGATGAGGGATGACATGAGGATGAGTTACATATTTTCCAAATTAATATACAAGTATGAACAAATAAACAATATAGAATTCGTCATGTCTTGAAGTGTTTGTAAACAAATATCATGAGATGCACATAGTAGAAGGCTTTCATAATACAAGAGGGATACAAGGGACTCGTGGAGAATGAGTAACAATAATAATAATAGCAGTGCTACTAATAGTGCCAGTCATAATAATAATGAGATTAGGAGAAAAAAGAGAAAAAGGTAATAGGAGAGAAATATAAATGGAGGGTAGGTATCAGCTAGACCATGACCATATAACTTCAAAGTGGAATCATCTGACATGCAAAAGAACAAAATCATCAAGGAATATATGCCTGCTCATTCAATTACAAAACCTTTCCTCCTAATTTAATTGTATATGTTGCTTTGATTCAAAATAATACATTTGTTTATGCAACACATTGTTTGAACAATAAGTAGAGGTAAAGTTCAAAGCTTTGTGGAACAGCTTTTAGCAAAAGAAATTGTGGTCAGCAGAGCACAGAGAGACCCCCTCCTTTAACCCTTTGAGGACAACCAAAAAGTGTTATGACTAGCTGTGAGGACGAGACTTTTTGTAGGCATTTTCCCTAAGGACGAGGCTTTGCTGAATCCCATAGAGTTATGATGACTATAGTCGATGCTCACCCTACCATGGCATCAACTATAGTCAATGCTCCCCAAGCCATGGCATGGACTATAGTCGATGCTCGCCCACAAAGGGTTAATGTTAAACATATGAGAATTTGTTCCAGGTTGTTTGAAAGTATGCATCCACTTTATTGTTTATCCTAATGTGGCCAGAGGTCCTATATTTAAGGATGAATGCTCGTTCTCAATCAACCTAGTCTGCAGGTCCTTTCCTACTGTTGAATCTATCTTTAATGAAAACTTCTCATCTCTGACTGCAGAAAATCCCATGGTGACAGCAGCTAAAGAGAGAAAGTAGAAAAAGGATAACATATTGGCAAACTGGGCAGTGGAAAAGGATAATGTAGAGGATCTGCAATTATACAAAGCAGCATTCTATAACTACATGTATAATACATGCATGTTGTAGATATATCCTGTGTGATTGTGGAGATGTATGCCCTCTGGTAGAGGCCCCTGTACAAAACTTCTTTATGAACTTTAAAACACTCGAAAATAGATAGCATAGCTTCCGACTAACTAGCCCATGATGACATATAAGACGCTGATCATATGTGACATTGATTACATTTTCAGAAAGTAGATCCTGAAGTGTTTATTCTGTGCCAATCACATCTGCCTACTCTCTGCCATGCATAAATACATGGTCTGGCCTTCTTACATTAGATTTTATATCCGTCTCCTGCCTAATCAAATCTTGATATGATCCTGAATGTCTCATGACTGACAGTAAAATGTATTTCTGCTGATGGAGCAATTTATTTATTTATTTTTTGATTTGAGAAGGTATAAATATAGCATTCCCGTTTATTAATACTGGAGAAACAGAAAAGAGCTTATTCAGCTCGGAAAAGATCCCGCTCCAGTCTTACATACAAAATTGCTGAAGTTAAGGCCTTTATAAAAATAAGAAGTATAATACCTGATATAATACAACGCTAACAAATAGTCACTGTTCTATGTTGTAATATATGTTTGATTACACAAACACAATTTTACACAAATTACTATACCTTGTTCTTCTATTTCAAAGCAATATATATGCTATAGGTGGGTGGGATTTGAGGGGCGGGCACCCCATCAACAGAACAATTTGCATACATGACTTAGCACATTTTGGGCAGTTTTAAAGTAGCAACCGTACATATATAAAGAACTGGTAATACATATTGTAAATAATCTCTCAATCAACGCTTAACACAAGTTTGTCTTACACAACCACCTTTTTCTGTTCAGTTTAAACATTCCAAACACCGGAATATTTCTTGTGTCTACATCTAGATGGTTCCAAGTCATAGCTCCCCTATATAGTGCACTCTTTTTGAAAGTCTCATTTTTTGGCTTTGTGGTACAAAACAGGGTGGCATCATGGGCTCGCGTGTACACCTCTCTATCATTTACAATGTACAATTGCTGCTAATACATGAAGTTTTGTAAATGCATAATTCTCCTTGGTTCTAAATTTGAAATGGAAGCCTGTTGGTGTGTGAGGAAGTCTTATCAATTATTGCTTTCCTCGCTACCCCGTAAAAGATGTCTCCATAGTCAGCATATGGCAATACCATTGCTTTAGTAGCATTGTTTTAGTACCATTGTTTTTAGTCCAGTAAAGTGAGATTATTCATTGACTCTCGTAGTCTCGCCATTAGGTGTACCTTATAAATAACCTTTTTACAACTATTTTCCGCATGCATATTGAAGTTTAGGACTGGGTCCAATATGATCACTAAAAATTTCATGCTAAGCGTTCTCTCAATAAATCCCTATGGCAGATGGAAACATCCCTAGATGATCTGATCATCAGATCGGTCCAGATTACAATGTGATATTCAAACATCCAGTATCCCTGGTGCATATTTTACATTTATGAAGTAGCTTTGCAAACAGAACATGAAATCAAACATTATAAGCTAAAAAAGGTTATCAGAGAAGAGTTTCCCACTAATTGAATATTGTGTTTTGGGCCAGGAACTATTTATGTACTATACTATGATAACTCAGACGTCAGATGGCCAGAAGTTTGCCCTTAGAGGGACTTAGCACAGCCAGGAGGCTGGAGAGGATGAGATCTCAAATGTTAGAGTAAGGATATGTGTAGACAAAACCAGACACAGTAATTCATGATTAATAACTATATATTGTTCAGAAACGATACACAACTATGAATACAGTAATTATGGTCACAAGTCAGCAGTATATATCTAAAGATCCCTGATATCACCCATCAAAACTGGAGCTGGAAGCTTACCCTTGTTGTCTTAGTGGATGGTCGTTCAGGAATGGAGACTGGAGGAGCAGCCTCCAGTCTCCAGCACTGACCATCACCCACGTGACCAGCGGCCAGAGGTGGCTGCATTCGGAAAGACCCTCTCCCGTTACACCCTCCCCCCCTTAATCTCTGCTCGCCCTCGAGCAACTACACCCAAAATCCCTAATCTGTTTTGCCGACAAGTAACCATGTCCAAAATACATCGAGATACTCTTAGGTACAATGATAGCTGTCCACATATCGGCAATCCTCGATCATCGCTGCATCAGCGTTCCGTTCTCTGTCCTCCATACGGTAAATGCTGCGGTCCAGGAAACAGGTCCCACTGATCCTCTCATCTCGCGTTGATGTCTTCTTTGCTGTAATCAACTCCATCATTATACATATCAAACATGCAACAAATGAAATAAACTAATAAGATATGAACTATAAACAAGTGACTACCATGACACTAAACTAACATTGGCAATATGCTCTGAACATTACAATCAACTAGATTGATATAACAACAATAGTGGAAAACTCACAATTAACACTGAACTTATAACTAGGACAGTTACAATATGACTAGCCTACGGAATACTGGCGCTACAATCAGATTGGCTTAATGCAGCTTATTTTCACAGATCTAAACCCATGATGAAAATGAACAGTTAGAATCTTATAAATGAAACTAATCGGTGACCAGGATCATACTTTTCGTTCCCATGGAAGACTGAAAATTTCATACCCTTGGAAGTTATTGATCTGCACAATGAACAACACTACCAGCTTGCAACAAGTTTGGAAGGCAAAACACTGTCAAGATGGCAGAATGCAATACAAATCATATTTTGATATTCAATATTTGCATCGTGATCTCAAACAGAACCGAGAATACCCTCTTCAGGCTATTACACGGTAACTCTGATAGAGAAATGTGACAGGCAGCCCATCCAAAAATGTATTGTTAATACCGGTGATAGTGGGCATATCCCTAACACTATCATAACAATATCATAAGCGCTGGCAAACCTTTATGCAGGGTGCTGTAATGAGGTTGACAAGACACAAGCAACCATACCAACAAGACTGTTTAGCACTATATATGTTATCTAACTCTTTTCCGAGAAACATTTCAGTAATCAGAGGTTTGGTTGAGTCAACACAAAAGCAGTAGGGTGTGCAGACAGTTATCCAGAGGGCTTGGGAGACCAAACAATAAACACCAGCTATAGGGCTACCTTGGCCACTTAGCTCAATTGATCTTGAGTACAAAGACTCTAGACAAGCCTATTCCAACTGCAGTAACTGAGTCGCACCGAATCATCTCTGTTATGGCGTTATGATACTAGCTCTGTCTTTGCACAGGTAAAGTGACTAGAATGTCAATGAATCGGTTGACCAATATAGTACGCTGAGGTGTTCATCTATAGGCCAAATGCCTTTGACAATTATCATCCTATGGAAGGACGCTAACTCGTGCCAAGACAATATGGTTACACTGTTCACTTTAAAGCTTATCACTTGATTGATTCAATACTAACAAGGGAAATGATGTATGACATCAATATACCCAGTACACAAACATATACATATGCATACAACACTCTAAAAGAAATCTGATGACACTTGATCCAACAGTAATATATTGAACTTGGATAATTCTACATCTAGATATGATCAATATATCTTGCTGAAATGATTACGCAGTGTCAGATGTAATGTTTAAATGGTAAAATGGCCATTTTCATTCAATCAATCTCAGAACATACTCCAATTTCCAATAAATTTCAATAAATTTCCAACCACAATTAGCAGGTGAGGCAAGGAACAATCAATCAGATTTTTGTCAAAACACTAATAATGATACACTCTAATGACTAATGACAACTCTAATTATTCCCAGTATATAGTTTGAGAACTTAACAATAGCTATCAGTAAAAACCTCAATTTACTATATTACCCATCCCAACCTTCCCCCCTTCCATCCCTGTTCTAGAATCCCAACAGTGGTAAGCGTGGTGGTCACAACAATTCGCGCAATTCACTGTAACGGTGTTTTGGTCGAAGTTCGTTCGCACTGTATTCGGGGCCGTGTGTGTCGGCCCTGTTGTGGTCACTAGACTATTGCACGTTGGGGGCTGGCCTTCAGCACGGCCTCCCTCCAGCTAGCGTCTATTTCTCCACGTACAGGTTGACATTTGTCAACATGAACGATTCGGAGACGCGACCGGGGACCCTCGCGGATCTCGACGTTGAGGGTACCGATAGTCTCCGTGATCACGAACGGTCCTGTCCACCCCAGCTGTAGTTTGGGGGAAAGGCCAATCCTTCGGACCGGATAATACACCCAGACTGCGTCACCTCGGCTGAACCTCCGCTCTCTGGAGCCACGGTCGTGGTACTTCTTTTGCCGCTTGTAGGAAGCGCCAAGGTTATCCCGGGTCAAGGCATGGCAGCGACGCATCTTTTCTGCCAGGAATTCCACGAATCGGGGGTAACCTGTACCCTCTACTGCCCATTCTGGGGCTGCTTCCTGCAGGTTGAAGGGTGCTGCACACTCTCTCCCCAGCATCAGCTGGTTTGGGGTGTACCCTGTGGAAGCGTGTACGCTTGAGCGGTATGCCATGCCCATTAGGGGGAGGTGCTCGTCCCAGTCAGTTTGTTGGTCGTTAACCAACTGTCGCAGCATCCTCCCGATGTCCCGGTTCAACCGCTCCACCTGTCCGTCACTTTGGGGTCTGTACGGAGAGGTCCGAATCTTGTCGGTTTTCAGGAGCTTGGACAACTCACGTACCACATCTGAGGTGAAGTCTAGGCCCTGGTCTGTTAGCAGTTCACCAGGCACTCCTAGCCGACATACTATGGTCTCTAAGAATGCTTCTGCTACTGTCACAGCTCGCTGGTCAGGTAGTGGTATGAACTCTGACCACTTTGTGAAGTAGTCCGCCACAACCAAAATGACTGTGTTGTTGTACGAGGTGACTGGGAGAGGACCCAGTATGTCCATCGCTATCCTCTCCATGGGCGCACCTGTCGGCATACTCTTGAGTGGCGACTTCTGGGTGCGGTTTGGGGCCTTTGCCCTGAAGCAGGAGTCACAGCGTCTGCGCCATTCGGAGGTATCATGACTCATAGATCTCCAGTAGTACCTAGACTGACGCACACGTTGTAGTGTCTTTTCACGACCCATGTGTCCAGGAGTGGGGTGGTCGTGAAGCAAGGTGAGAAGGGCCGGCACTCTTGACCTTGGCAACAAGATTTTCTGAGTGTCAGACCCACCTTGTGAAAATAGGTAGGTAAGCAGCCCCTGCTCATCTATACGTAGTCTGTCAAACTGGGCACCCAGGTACTTTACCTCTGGATCTTGTGCTGCCAGCTGGTCAGGGGTTGGCTTTGTTTTACCCCAAGCTCGAACAATACTAAGGACTGGGTCATTCTCTTGTCCATCTCTTAGCTCTTCGGCTGTCCAGCCTTCTGCCGTACCCACGATGACTGTCTCTCTGACCGGGACATTCCGACGTTTGCGACTTCTGCCTCGACGGCCAACAGTTCGACGGGTAGAGACTGCCCGCAGTTGCACTGGAGACTGTGCTTCGATCGGCCCTACCTGTGCTTTTTCGGTAGACACTTGCTCTTGATGGCTCTTCGTCTGCTTAGAGGGTGCACCCTTGTATGACTTACGGTACGTTGGCGGGCTGGATTTGCTACGGGGCCTCCTTTTCATGGGCTCTGGGTCTTCATGCTCCCTGCCACACTGTGCACAGGGGAATGGGCACGGTATTCGTGACAATGCATCAGCATTTCCATGTAGGGTTCCCTTCCTGTGTTCGATATTGAAGTGGAAGGGTGCCATACGCTCTATCCATCGTGCGATTTGACCTTCTGGTTCCCTTTTCTGTAGGAGCCAGCGCAGTGCTGCATGGTCAGTTCTCACAAGGAATTTCTTCCCGTACAGGTAGTGGCGATACTTCTCCATGAATTCCACAACGGCCAGCAACTCCCTGCGGGTTACACAGTAGTTGCGCTCTGTTGGGGACAACACGCGACTGCCATAGGAAATGACACGTTCTTCTCCCTTTTGATGTTGGGATAAGATGCCTCCGATACCGCAGTTACTGGCATCTGTGTCGAGTATGTACAGTCCCTCGGTTTGGGGGTAGCCTAGTATGGGGGCTGAGACAAGAAGTGTCTTCAGAAGAGCAAAGGATTTCTCCTGTTCTGTTCCCCATTCGAACGTGGCCTCAGGCCCTGTCAGACTATGCAGTGGGGCGGCTACTGTACCATAATCCTTCACGAATTTGCGGTAGTAGCCGGTCAGCCCCACAAAGGCCCGTATATCCTTTTTGCTTTTGGGGGTCGGCCATCCACTGACCTTCTCGATTTTTTCTTGGTCAGTCTTAATACCATCGCCCGAGACCACATGTCCCAAGAAGCTGACCTCCCGTTTGAACATGTGGCACTTCTTTGGTTTCAGTTTGAGACCTGCCTCGCGGAGTCGGCCAAAGACTACTTTAAGTCTCTCCAAGAGTTCTTCGAAGGAGGCCCCAAAGACGATTATATCATCTAGGTAGAGGAGTACTCCGTCACCTCTCTCCTCCCGTAAAACATGCTCCATCAACCTCTCAAAAGTTGATGGAGCATTACATAGGCCAAACGGCATGGCCGTCCATTCGTACAAGCCCATGGGCGTTGTAAAGGCCCTCATGCGTACCTGCCAATATCCGCTCGCCAGGTCGAGCGTTGCGAACCAGTTGCTGCCCCCGAGACGGGCCAAGCAGTCGTCGATGTTAGGCAATGGGTACGCATCTTTCTCAGTTACTCCGTTTAGCTGGCGATAGTCGACACAAAACCTGTGACTGCCGTCCTTCTTTCGGACCATTACGATTGGGGCCGACCAAGCGCTATCTGAGGGTTGGATAACGCCTTGGTTGACCATCTTACTCATCTCATCACGCAGTCTGTTCCATGTGGATCGGAAGTCTGCGGGGAGGAACTCTTATTGGTCTCGCCTCGCCTGTTCGTATTTCGTGTTCCACCAGCCCTGTGTGGCCCGGTGGGTCTCCAGTGCACATAAAGGTGTCACGGTTTCCCTCGAGCAGGTGTTTTACTTGTTCACCCTGTTCTGCTGTAAGGTTGGCATTGGTATGCTCGAGCAGTGTCAGCATTTCAATATCTAGTGCCCGGGCTACTGATACCTGGCGGAATTGACATGCCTGTGCCTGTGATATCTGGGTGCCGCTTATTTCGGTAAGCCAACCAACTTTATCACCCAGTCTTACTGTCATTTCGAGGGTTGACCTGTTGTTCAGATGCACAGGTACTTGTCCACCAGAGACAGAGACTACCGCCTCTTCGACTAGTGGAGTCACGTCCAGATCTATATCGGCCAGAGATCCGATAAGTCCTTTTTGGAATTCTGGTCGTTCCAGTAGGATACCACTTATAGTGGACGCATGATACGGTGGTAGGACACATTCGCATCCTGCATATACAGGTATCATGGTGTGGTTGGTCGCAGCTTGTAAGGGGATGCCTGCTCCCGCGGTATCATCGCCAGGGAGTCTTATGTCTTCGTCCCTCCAGCTCCATTCCCACTTGTGCTTCCGCAAGAAGTCACAGCCCAGTACAAGTTCGTACCCCATGTTTGAAACATAGAACTCATGGGTGGTTGCTCCTAGCTTAGTGAGGAGTGCCAGTTGTACCGAGCTGTCGATAGGGACCGAAGTGCCGTTTATTGCAAGCACTTCAAGCTGAACCCGCTTCATTTTCAGATCGGTACCCCTTTGGCGGAGGCGAGCCACTAATTCATGTCCCACAAACGACCTCTCTGCTCCCGTGTCAAGAAGGGCAGCCACCTGCTCCTTCCCATTATCTGTCTCAATCACAACTATGACACGCATTTCTTTCGGAGCCGGCTGAGGTTTGATCTGACTAGTTACTCGAGCTGAAACCTGGTTTGGGACAGTGTTGAGTGGCAGCGCAGTGGGTGACGGCTGATGTGGTGTACGTTGATTGGGGTGGGGGCTGTCTTTACGCCCGGGTGGTGCCCAGTTTCGGGTACCTGCCGGTGAATGTGATCGGCCACGCGCAGGAGGCACTATGCCAGGGTTGTTGCCCTTAGCATGTGGGCATTCACTCTGGTAGTGACTAGAGTCACCGCAGTTGAAACATGCTGGCGTTTGCGGACTGCGTCCGGGCGACCTCGGCTGATGCCTCGCTGGGCTTGGCGGTCTTGGGCACTCCCGCTGGTAGTGCCCGCTCGCACCACAGTTATAACAACTGCGGCCCGGTGATTGGTTGCGGTGTCTGTTAGGACCGGGACTTGGTGGCCTAGGGCACTCTCTTTTGTAGTGTCCCTCTACCCCACAGTTATAGCAATTGGGGGGTCAACGAGGGCTTTGGCTGCGCCCTCTCGGGCATCGTTGCTGCCAGTGATTTGGGTCTCCACAGGTGTAGCATCCACCTCGGCTACTCTGGGGGTTACTAGGCTGGTAAGCTACAGTGGGTCGATCCCGCTGGACCTCTTCGACTTGCGCTTTGAGGGCTGCCACTTGTGCCTCAAGAGCTTTATGGACAGGATCATTTGCAGGGCTTGTGCCACGGAATCTCACTTTCCCTGTGGACGTATTCTTTGTATCAGCACTGTGCCATGCTTCCTCTCGAGCAGCTGCCTTTACTGCTCCATCTAGAGTGAGTGGCTCGGCATCATACACTGCCTTTCCAAGTGAAGCAGAGCCCAGTGAATGAATGAACCTCTCTATGGCCATTACCTCAGCCGCCTCAGGTGGAAATTCCGGGTAAGCTAGCTTAACTAGATACCATATATCCTGTCCCAGGGCAGCCAGTGCCTCGTTTTCTTTCCTTGTTCTGCTCTTCAAAGCGGCTTGATGAACAGCAGCCTGCTGTTGTGCACCAAACCGTCCCTGCAAGACTTTGCTCAGTGCTCGGAAGGACATGGTGGCAGTAGGATCTCCTCCATCTATGAATCGTTGAGCTTCACCAGTAAGTTGCACAAGAAGCATATCTAATTGCTCTTGAGCATCCCATTCATTCAACCTGGTCAGCCTTTTGAAGTAGTTTTTATACTCTTCCCAGGGTGATGAGCCATCGTACAACCTCGGCTTCACATTGGCTCGACGCTGTCTTCGGTACCGGTCGTCCTCATGTGCAATGGGCTCACGACCATTCCTGGTCGGGGGTGCCCGCCTGTCTTCATCCGAATCACGACGTCGACGATCATCTGAATTACGTTGTTGACGATCATCCGAATCACGATGTCGACGATCGGCCGGGCGATCATATGAGCCCCTTTGCTGTACTGGTGATTGGCTGTCGCTGCGACCATTACGGGTCCTCCTTGGTGCAGCTCGATGGTCCACCTCATTGTACCTTTGCCCATTACCTGCCCCTATATGACGCCTATCATCATCTGATGAGCTAGAGGATGAGGAACGTCTACCACGATCGTCTCCTCGAACCTGGAGTGCGGTTCCACTCGTCCTGCGGGGCTCAGAGTATGGGGGCACACCATGTTGCCTATTGTATGGACTCACCGATCTAGACGGAGGTCGCTCTCTCCGACGGCGATGGCTATTCCACTGGATGTCATCAGCTTGACGGGGAGGTTCGGACACACCACTAGGGCGGTATATTCCTGATGACACCTGGCCTCGGGTAGCACTCGACCCGCTGTCGGTTGTATTCGAGTGTGAAGTCTGTTGGCTTGTGATGGAGTCTGCTCTTTTGCCCACCATTTTTAGTTCCATCAGCTCTTGGGTCAGCTGGTCTACTCTACCTCCAAGTGAGTCTGTCAGCAGTCGCACCAACTCAATCATTTTGTTTTCCGGGTGCTCACTGTTGTCCCCCTGATTAATTGGTGGGTACCATGGGGACCTGCTGTGGGAGGGTGGGGCATGGGGCGACTGGTCTCGATGTGATCGGTAGTGGGGTTGGCCATGAGAGGATCGGCCCAGATGTGCTCGACCATGGGGTGAGTGGCCACTAGAGAATCGACCAACAGGGGACCCTCCACGAGGGGATCGACCATGAGGGGAGTGGCCACGAGGGGAACGACCATGAGGGAAGCGGTCGAGAGGTGAGTGGCCACGAGGGGATCATGCTCGGGGCAGTTGGTCTCGGGATTGACCATGAGGGGATTGACCACGAGGGGATCGGCCACGAGGGGATCGGCCAAGAGGGGATCGGCCACGAGGGGATCGGCCACGAGGGGGTCTACCATTGGGTGAGAAACCATGGGGAAAGAAACCATGGGGAAAGAAACCATGGGGAAAGAAACCATGGCGAGGCCCGTCGTCAGGTGATCTGCTGCGAGGGCCAGTGGAGTTTTGACCAAGAGGAGAGCTCCCACGAGGAGACTGGCCACGGGGTAACGCACTATTACGCGTTGGTCGGCTTGGTGAACGAGACTGCCGGGGTGAACCCCGCCGCTCGTTCTCAGTTACTTCTGTTTCAGAGTCAGATTCGACTTTCCGGTGTGCGGGGAGCTGCTGGGGGTCAAGCGAGCCATTCAATTGAGATGTCTGACTCGGGGTCCGCTGGACATCATGCCGACTCTGAGTGTCCCCTTTGGGGGTAGGCGCCGGTCCGGGTCGTACACGGAAGTTCACGACCGAGTCGCCTCGGTCAGATGCCTGTACGCCCGGCACGGTAGAACGGGAGGACGAACGCCGATCGTCCTGGCTCAGATCAGTTGCATCTTCATGGCGAGACCGTAGAAGGTAGTCGGGGTAGAAGTCAGCTTCACGTTCTGGCGATGACGTTCGGGACGAATCCCTACTGACATCTCGGTTCGCCATGGCGAGAGTGATTTATGCTTTATGAGATTCCCACAATTTTACACAAATTTGTCTCGACATACCAATTTGGAAAATTCAGTTTTGTTGAAATGTTACTTCCACCAGTTACCTATTACCTTAAACCTGCGGCAGAGTGCACAGTCAATTTGGAAAATGTAATAGGTGCTAATTTTGTTACTATCAGCACAGCAGAGCAATAATGATAATTAAATCTATAATTGTGTCAGTGCTGGTTCAATACTACCAGCACAGTACTAGACATTATGTAGGTCTATACAAGTGGCCTGGAGGCAACACAACACAGTAGTTTCCTAGTGGTCAATAATTGTCATCTGAGAACAATTGTCACAATTAGGACAACATTCCAGACCTGACCAATACCAGACCAACAGCTTCAAACAACAGTTTCAAGGGTGATTAATATTTTATTTTTCTAAATGCTGACCATGACCTCAGATAAGAAATACACTTTGATAAAGAGCAGCTAATTTCAATGATTTTTATCCCTGTAATATAACTGTAGCAAGAGGCCCTACCCACAGTAACAGGCTAGGGTCTAGAACCCAGGTATTCCCTTCTTGTTTTCTGTTCTATCCAGCTATTTTCGTTCTTGGACTATATAATAGACACCTACACACATAATTGTCACTGAACCAGTGGTTCTGGGCAGAATACGTGGATAACACTATACTGTGTGTTTACTATGTAGACTAGCATACAGAGGGGAGCTCGGCAGGGACATAAACGTGGTCAAGCCAGGGTTACAGAGTGTTCCTGGGGGGGGGGGGACATACGCTATGTTCGGTAAAGGGGCGTAGTCACGAGCACGGACCTGGCAGTAAGCAGCCTCACGTGACGTGTCCTAAAGCCACCTGCCCCTCCAGGGTGCGGAGAAAGGCCGCCATACTGTCTCCTGGCGGCCCTGTAGTGCCACAGAGACCGCCACACTTGCCTGCATCTACCTGCCCCTCCAGAGTGCGGAGAAGGGGCACCATACTGCCTCCTGACGGCCCAGTAGTGCCAGAGAGACAACCATACCTGTCCTACAGCTACCTGCCCCTCCAGGACGCAGAGAAGGGGCGCCAAACTGCCTCCTGACGGCCCTGTAGTGCCACAGTGACCGCCATACCTGGCCTTCAGCTACCTGCCCCTCCAGGGTGTGGAGAAGGGGTGCCATACATGAGATTTATGTCATATAAACATGGAGGTTTACATCACATAAACATGAGATTTACATCTCATAAACATGAGGTTTACGTCACGTAAAAATGAAGTTTATAAACCTCATGTTTACATGACATAAACCTCATGTTTACGTGATGTAAACCTCATGCCTCCCCATGTGCACTCCATGGTGGTCAATGCAATAAGGATCTCTCAGCCAATCAGGAGCTAGTCTACCCCCTACATAATGGGGGTGCAGTGTGAGCTCCTCAGTCCACTGATATCTGACCATGGGAACACACTTCTTGCCTGCACCTACATCCTGCCTACTGAAGAGCTGCCTCACTACAATGCATCAAATTTAATAATTCATCATCAAATGAAGGAAACCTCAACCCCTGAATAAAACCTGCCCCACCATCCCAGGAAAACACACCTGATTTTTGTAGTATTTATGTCAAGTAAACATGAGATTTTACATCACTTAAACATGGGGTTAACATCAGTTAAACATGAGGTTTGCATCACGTAAACATGAGGTTTACGTCACGTAAATATATGGTCTCTTTGATGAAGGTCTTCTTAATTGTAAAGATTGTTTGTTTAACTATATAAATGAATGATTATTCAAGTCACATGATTCTACAACTAAATCATTAACAATACCTTTAAAGCTATACAGAGCTTTATTTTCCATTATTTAATTTGAGAAAATATAACAGATAACACTGTTATAGACTCTTGTTACTGGTTCTTCCAAGCTAGAAATGGTGCATCTGATTTTTTTTGGCATCCATGACTTGATTGCCATAGTCTGGCAGAAAAGGCATTCACTTCAATTAGCACCCTTTGCACTGTCTGCAGAGCTGAATCGGTAAACATGCCCAGACGTTTTTCTAGGAACATTAGTGCAGCTATCAGAGTGCTATAGGGTAGATTCGCCATGAGTCGGACACATACCCTGAGACGGACAGTGAAATCTGAGGGTATTCATGTAAATTTTGACTTCTAGTGTATGTTTTTTTGAAAGAATAACACTTAAACTTTACCATAATTCACAAATGAAGTGTTTAAAATGCTTAAATAACCACAAAATCAAGTGTCCGTCTCAAGGTATGTGTCCGACTTCAGGTGAATCTACCCTATGTCTTGCTGTTGTTATGCTGCATACAAAGGCAGACTTCACCTCGGCCAGGGTTGTCATCTTGAACTGTACAAGCCCTAGAGGTGCTATACATTATACAAGTAAAAATACCTTAGAATATTAAACTTCTAAAAGTTTCCAGATTTGAAAGTCTTTGAGATTTAGTAATGCAGAGTTTAACCAACCTAGACTTGAATTATTGAACACTAATTCGCCATTTAAAATGTAAATGTCCCTTATCAAATTTTATGATATTGCCTGATGACAAAATCTTACTATTTGGTGGAGTGCTTGAAAGCATGATGTCATTATAAATTTTGTCATATATTATTGGCTCCATCTAAAAGTCAAGTGTTCCTCTTACTGAAGATTTGTATTTGTACTACATAATCCCCATCGTGAAATGACAGCTGTAACGCATTTAAATGTGCCTTAAAAGTTATGTATCTATTCATCATTCATGATCCATTTACTCTGACGTATATTTTAACATTGTTGAACAATATATATTTGAATCAGATTTACATATATATCCCCTACAATAACATAAAAGTTTAGAATATTATCAAACGGAAACAATGTAAAGCTTCTTAACCCTTTACAATAATCTTCCTTTCAAGTGAAGAAACTTATCATACTGTCCTCAAGTAATTTGATAGAAATTATAGAAGCTACTGCCTATACAGGAACACTTAGGTAAACTATTTCTTCAAATCTGTCTGAGCTCTTTCTTAATTTAGAAGTAATAAAAATTTGGGCACGAATGATTCTATATACTATTAACAATAGATACAAGAGTGTCCCTCACACTGACATATACAATGAGTATTGTGCTAACACAATGAATACAAAGACAAAATATTGCCGTATTACTCCTGAACTTCAGGTGTGTTCTTGCTCTTTGAGAGTCAGTCTTTCTGCAAAACAGTAATGAAAAAAAAAAGATTATATATTTAGCGACGTAGCAATAGCCATCAGAAACATAATAAGAATGTAATTATTTAGATAGATATCCTGTTCTAACTCACTGATCACATTTTTGACTTGCTTCATATTCAAAGGATGTCCTATATTGCAATCTCACATGTATGTCAGGATCCACAGATTGGTACTTGATAGCTTGGTAGCTTTAACTAATGTAGCTTTGGCAGTTCTACCTTGCTTTACAATGTGCTTTAATGACTGCCCTTGTCCCTGGTCGAATCCCTTAAATACCTCCCTTACAGTGCAACTGGGGTCACCTTGATTGACACCGACACTTTAAAAGCGCACTGAGTTGAGGACCTAGCCCTGCCGAGTTTTGTACGCAAATGATGTCGTGGGTTCAGTGCGCCTTTAATGGATAAAGCTGTAGTTCCCATACACACAGACCTCAATGCACCTGCCAAACAGGCACTATACTATAAGGTGTTTCCTTATCATTGTCCCCATAGGGCTTCTTTCAGTTACACCTCAGTGAATATGGTGACTTTTCACTCACCATCTCTGTTTATGGACTTGCTTTAAGTGTATTACTACATCCCTATCTCCTATCCTGGGTAAAGGGCTGAAGGGCCCTGGAGCTCTCTTAACAGGTGCCTAGGGTCATTAGGTAGGACAAGACAGCTATATACAGCAGGTGGAGGACTAGTATAGCAGGACAGGACGGCCTGCATTAACAGACAGCCTGTACTTTCAGGCCGCCCCTATACACTCTCCTAGCACAGAAGGCTGGTGTACCAGGCAGGCAGCCTGGTATAGCAGGCTGCAGCTCAGGCTTTCACACCTTCTCCAACCAGAGACTCTGCTGCATGTGTGTCACATTAGATAAAATACTGATTTAAACTCATTTTAATTCAGAAATGCAATGGACCTCGAGTCATTAGGTACGACAAGACAGTTATATACAGAGTAAAGATGGAAGCACAGGCATCTCTCCCCTTTCAGTGCCGCTGGGGGAAAGTTGCATTTTTAACATTATGTCTAGTATCTGTGTATAAAGCCCTGAAGGGTTTGGAGCTATATTGTGAGCTGCTACAGGCACTGTCAATGACTAAAGGAACATCATACTGTAACGGGGATATGGATGTATGGGGGGAGACTTATGACCAGAGAGAACGCAAACACAGGATGGTTATAGTGTAACGATCGGTTTCTTTTTTTCTAAGGGGTGACTTAGCATCTAGTTACATTCAGGAGTTGCATGAGGCATACTAGCATGAGGCTTTAGTTGTATCATTAACAGTAAGAACTAAGTAGTTCTAGGCTTCGGTATAGAGATACTGAGTAGAACACCACTAACAACGGCTGTGGTTATAACAGTAAACCCAGTGGCATAAGGATGCCAGACTAGTATAAAGAAACCAGTAGTAACTAGAAACCCCCCAGGTATAGTGATACCAGATTAACTAAGGCCAGTATAAAGATACCAGCAGTAAACAGTAACTGATATAAGATATCAGTTAGCTACAGTCCTAGTATGCAGATACTAGTGCTGCAGAGTACCCCGAGACACGTCCGTCTCCTAAGCTGGAGTATGGGATACTGGCGCTCGCGGGGCGTCGCGCCGCCTTATATAAGGTGGCGCGCCGCCCCGCGGAACTACCGCCCCACAAGTTCGGAAACTTGCGGGGCCTAGCTCCGCTACTGCCACAATACATTAAGCTTGATATATGGTATTCAGAAGTTCTAAAACCACCAATCATCATAGTATCCCCATGTGAAATCACTGTCTCTCTTTACACAGACCGCATACACATCTACATGATGAAGAAGGACAGTAATGTCAAACTTAAATGTGAGGCAGAGACCCTTCATTACATGCAGTGTGCGGGAAAGTTACTCCCTCTGTAGGCAGACTTTTCCTTCAAGATGATATCATGCAAAAAACCAAAATCATCAAAGCATATGCCTGAATTCTCAATAAGAAAACCCGTTCTCCTAATTTAATTTCATATTCTCTTTGACTCAAAATGATAGTAAAGGCACCAGGACACTCCTTCCTTTAATGCTAAAAATGTGAAAATTTGTTTCATGTCATTTGAAATTATTCTTTTTTTTTCTTCATAATGTAGCCAGAGGTCCTTTATTCAAGGATGAATGCTCCTTCTCAGGCCATTTTTCTCTGTTGAGCATTAAATTGGAATCCATGTTTAATAAAAAAAACTTCTCATCTTTGACTACAGACAATGTCATGCTCGCAGCAGCTAAAGAGAGAAGGTAGAAATAGTATAAGCTATTAGTAAAATTGGCAGGTGGAATAGGATAATGTAGAGGGTTGACAATTATACAAAGCAGCATCTTATGATGCTAGCTTGTTGTAGATATATAATGTGTTATAGTAGAGAAAGCTGTTTTCGGAACATTAAAATACCCAACTCAAGGATAGATAGCATAGCTTCCAAATACCTAGCCCATCAGGACCAATAAAAAGCCATTACAAAAAATGGGACGTTAATTACATTTTCAGAAAGTAGATCCTGAAGTCTTTATTCTGTGCCAATCACAGCCGCCTACTCCCTGTCAAGAATAGATACACTGTCTGGCTTTCTTACATTAGATTTCACATCCATCTCCTGCTTATTACATCTTGATTTTTTTATTTTTCATAGATTTTTATTAAGGTAATGTACAGCATAGTATGCTAAACAGCATACAGCCATAGTCTGGATTACGGCAAAACGCTGATCCTCCATCTGGGCCTTCTCTTAATGCCTGACTTACTAATATAACAATAATTATGTGTAATGAAGACCATCTTATTATTGACATCTATATCATATGAAAATTGACATGTGATTCGTAACAAATAGGGGTGGGTCTGGGGAGGGGAGGGAGGGGGAGGGGGGGGTAGGTGTCTTCTTTACGATCCTGGATGTCTCATGGCTGGCAGTTAAATGTATTTCTGCTATCCCTAAGGCATATGAAAACATCCCTAAATGATTTTTTTTCCATCTGATTAGTCTACATTGGAGGATAATCGATGTGGTAATGGCTGCCATTGATCAGGCCCATTTCTGTGAAAATCTATTTGTATTGTTATTCCCCAAAACGTAACATCCTGAAACAAGCATTACTTGATTAAACAAGAGGGCTGTGATTTGTGTCCACCAGTAGGCCAATCTATCACCCAGGTGGGCACACAGGGTCACCCCTAGTACACCTAATTGGTTGGTTAATTGGTTGATCCTGCACTCTCTCACTAATCAATGCAGGTGCGACTTGGTTAAACTAAATTGATGTACAGGGAGTTTTTCCCATTTGACATATACCTCACAACTTGTTATTTTTTTCGGAACATTATCTTACTCTTTAAGACTAAATTGGTTTCACAACAAACTTATAGATTTGCACACTTTAGTTGCTCTCCTGAAATTATTCCGAAATGGTGGAAATAAGGTTGTGCAGTGGCCTTTAGGAATATTTGCTGCCTTATCTTCTTTGGTTTGCTACTGTGAGTTACATAATGGATATGGTGCTGAGAAGTAGCTATACTGTGTATATCTGGTGGCTGTTAGAGTTGTATACTGGTTTCATATAGATAACTTACAAGTTAGGTACCTTGAGGTGTAGGTGTAGCTGTAATCTAAAGGAGGAGCAGATTTGTCTAGATTGCCTTAGTTATGTTTTGTGGCATCTTGGGAGTATATTCAAAGTTGATTAAGTCTGTGACATCTACTTGAACAATTACATGCCACAAATTGCTGCCTGTAAATGAATTACTAATACATGATTGAAAAAGGCACAGCACTGCAGGCATACACCAAAACACACTGTGTGTGGGCCTCATCTTCACCCTGGCAAATTATATACACTGGCAGCTGCCTAGGCCCCTGGGGGTGTAGCATTGTACAGTCTGAATGTGAGGGCTACCACTCTCACACACAACTACTACAGTTGTATGTGAGATTCCCAAACTAAGGTCCAGCGCTGTTAATCCCCTTACCTTTTAGTTTGCTCAATAGTAGAAAATACAAATAGAATCTGCTTCCATATTTGGCTTCATATCATACTTTTTACAGCTTTTTCAGACATATCCCAACAGATCCTATGCTAGAGACAATTACCCCCTGTCCTCTTCATACTCGCCTCTCTGACCCATCACATATGTACATATGCATGCTCATGTGCCATCTCAAGCAGTTCTAATGTTGCCCATGGGTCCTATCGTTTAAGGACTGCTGTGCATAGTTGTCCAGTCCAGTCTGATGGTCTGTTTTTCTTGGTAAGCAACAGTTGTTAATCCAGTAGAATTCTAATCTTTGACGTAGAAAAAATCATGTTAGCTGCAGTAGATGCAAAGGAGGTAACACAGAACAAGGATAAGATGGAGTGACACTGCAACTTTTCAGTAGATTCTACTGTTCACCTACAATAAACTGTACACCTACAGCAGGTTCTACTGTACACCTACAAAAAAGGCAAGCAACTATATACAGTATAACCTGCAGGGAACTTTCTACAATTGCAAAGATTCAAGCCAACAAAGAGAATGTTTAGGGAGGCCAGCCTCTGTTCCTTTTATCTCAGATCAAATCTATATTGACCTAGATGTGGATCAACATGAGGGTGTACCCTTCCCCCCCCCCCCCCCACATACTATGAATAACATGTATACACATTTACAACTATACTACAGGGTCCTGGCTGCAGCATTATGCAGAAGGAGCAGGCTGAGATAACAATCTAGTCCCCTTTAAGAGCAGCAACTTCAAGGATGCAATACTAAGATAATCAGAGATGAAAGAATCACTTATACTCTGCAATGTATAATTAATTCACATACCATCCAAGTCTTTTACATAGTGTCAAAGTAAGTAGAGTTCGGGTGAGTAAACGAGGATTGAAGTTTACTCTGCCACTACTATTTCAGAACTGAATCAGGTATGTTCTTTCCCGCCCTAGAGTTCTGCAGGTCACAGAGTATTAGTTCACTGTTTTCAAAGGTGATAGAAGTAACCAAGAATAATCAAATATGTAAGTGTCTAAAAATAAGGCAGACATCTCACTTCTTATTGCGGTTGAGGTTAATGAAGTATATACACAGAACATTATAGCGGACATTGACTCCTAATCACATGGGAATCTACTAGGTCACATCTGCAGCCATCATTCATCTAGGAATGCTATCAGGGATCATACCACTAGTTGCCTGTGAAGTCATCTTACAATAATAGTGTCTGAGTGTAGATTAGGCCGCAGACTGGTGATTGCCCTTAGTCTTCAGAAGTAACGGGTCTGAAGTCTGCTGCCACGTCCATAGGACTGACTCAGATAGTAGATGCACTACCTGATTCACCTCACTGGTGAATATTTACTGACAATATTCCAGATAATTATAAACACAATGTCAATGAATCTCTGAATAATGCTACTAGTTCTAGGTGGCATTTTAAATAATATTTTTAGCTAAGGTAAATATTCATGGTTATCAGTTACCAATGGGAATGTTGCAGCAATTATATTCATCCCAGATAACATAGCGTCAATGGCCGAGAGGTACCTTATCAAGTAATAAGGTTTCCATTATTCCAGTTTAATCTCCATTACAGACAGTGCCTTTATCAGGCTGATGCTTATTTGTGCAGATATTTTGTTAGAAATCCAATCTACTTGAGTGTCTTAGATAGATGTCCGGTAGTACTGAAGAGAAGGCAGGGAGAGACTCTTCAAGAAGTTCAGGACTGGGTAGCAGAAAATGCTGTGCTGTAGGTTAAGAGTAATGGGAAATCCTTCTGGCTAAAGCAGCTTTCAGATAAATGGTCGGATAAAGTATGAAGGAACCTAGCTTACCATCATGTCTGGAGAGGCCGTTTTGATTAACATTGAGTCTTGTAGTGTGAAGTTGGGGTCCTACATTGTGGGAAAAACCTCTTGGGATACAAGGCAAGAAGTGACGTCTACATATACATATGCGCCACTCATGTTAAAGGAATCTAAGCTGTCATACAGTGCTTCCATTCCACTCTATATACAAGACTCTTATTACTGGTTCGCCCAAGCTGTAAATAGTGATTTTAATCTCGTCTTTTATAAGTGACTAGATTGCCACAGTCTGACAGAAGGGGAATTTACTTCAAATAACACCCCTTGCACTGTCTGCAGAGCTGAATGGGTAAAGACCTATTAAAAGACATCTACAGCTACTGAGAGCTATGTCTTGTTGTTTTGTTGCATTTAACCAGATTCTTCTTGTTTGTCATTATATTGGTCAGGTCATGAGAAATTGTACAATTGGGTGTGCATGGGGGAAATTTAATGAAATTCAATTAGGTTAAACAGCTTTATTACCAAGATCTTGGATACCTGTGGAACCCCATTTTACTGAATTATCTTGACCTCCTACCAGGTTACAGGGCATATCAAGGCATCAAGGGTCTTATTCAATTATACATAGTCAATGAAATGTATCCTACGGGTGATGCATACCGTATGGTTAGTTTCAGTTGTAGTTTAAAGTATGACCTCTCAAGTATACTATAATCCTGGCATACTTTCCCTGTATTGAGGCATGGACTGTATGAAATGGATGAAATGGAAATGGTCAGAACATATTTATTTAGTAAATATTTCCTGCATAATTATATAAGGTATATGAATGTGAACACCATTAGTAGCCTTGCATTATCACTTCCCCAACATAGGGCCTCCAATCGAAAGGGTAAAAGAAAAAAGTTCCTAACGTTTTAAAACATTATTTCCTGACATGTCCGTACATCTGTCCTAAATATTCTATTTTCTTCCATCCAAGTCATACATTGTTGCCAGTCATATATTGCTGGCCGTCATAGACTTTCAACTTGTATCAATTTAGTGAGATTTAGCTGTTTAAGTACATCAACATAGTGGTGGTATCCTGGTTCCAGAAGGGATGATTCCTTGCGAAGTGGACTGGTAGCTCTACCCAACAGCAAAAACAGGATGCTTACCGAGGGGCTCTATTACAACAAGGCAGGGTCTCAGACTGTGTTCTGAGAACTGACAAGGCTTCTGCACTTAGGTTTTACCTATGTGAATGTCTTAATTCTGACACATGGCCTTCCACACATCCCGAATGGGTACAGAAAGCAAACTCTTATTGAAGGGGTTGGCTGGAGGGGCCCTTTACGTTTTCATATGGGCTTAGATAGGCAATTTTTACTTTTTACACCATTTTGCAGTTACAAATGAAAAGTTTTATAGTTTGGTAAATTGATGGATCCCTGACCCTCACAAATCAATGTAGCAGAGGCCTTGGTCAGGCTACATTAATGTCCAGTGTGATTTTCCCATTTGTTTTGGTTTCTCTATTTTGAATTTTTGGGATAGATGATCCTTCTTCATTTACAACAATCCTGTTGATCTACACTCCTCAGTTGCTCTCTTAAAATGGTGCGAAATGGTGTGAATATGGTTCACATTGTTATTATGGTGTTAACATTGTCATTATGATGCGGTACGGGTATGTCGTTTTTGTTTTGATTGGTAGAGAATGGGTTCGGATAGCTACTACGACTGTGTATGAGATCCCTAGGTATGTAGCATTTTACAACTAATCTAACTTACCTGTGAATTGGACATGATACTTTATTTTCTCCATATAATTTTTTTGGTATCTAGTTGAGATGTATCCCACCAGATGGCATGACTGAGGCAATTAACCTTGTTCTGTCCCTTCTCTGTGCCTCCCATCATGCCCCTCATTCCCCACACTTACCTGCATACATATGCATGCACATGGCCATTCTAGGTGACAATATGGTGTTTGGCCATAGAAAATCAATGGTGCTGAGGGATAAAAGGACCTTTATTAACCTTAGGCTCTCTACGGATCATGTCATCTTCATCACTAGGGTGGTTCTCTGAGTGAGTGATGGTCATAAATTGTGCAAAAACATGCCAGGTTACAGATTCATTGCCACACTAGGGGACTGCGTGGTCAAGCTGTGTGTAGAGTTATATAGAGTTTCAAAAGGAGAATTATCCGTCAATGTCATGCCAGAAAAAGCATACAGTCCAGGGTCATTCTAATGATATTGACACATATCTCAATAAATGAACAATTTTGATATTACCAATTTTTCAATATATTTTGCAAAAAAAATCCTAAAGCGCTCAAGACATGGAAATATTACGTTGAAGAGAAATGTTTATCTGAACATACATATGTTTATACCTATGCTATTAAATAGTGAAATACATGTGGTAAATTTTCAATATTCATTAAGGACCCTTCCTGATGTTAAGCTTAGTTATATCCACATTTACATCCAACATCATTATTCACAGTCTCTATTCCTCTCCCTGTCTCTTCCTTTCTCTATCTCCCTACTTCCCCCTGCCTAAAGTTATATTCCTCTGCTTACCTTTCCACTCTGCCTGCCTATCCCTCTGCTTAGCTGTTATTGTCTATACGTTATCCTCTCACTGCATGTCTCTTTCCCTACATAGTATTCTCCTTAACTCTCAATATCATTACCTATGATTATACTGGTGAGAGCGATCGATGAAAGCGGTAGAAGAGCAATAGGCAGGGCATTGATAGACATGGATAGATATAGGAAAAATTGTCATATCACAGTTGCGTAGGAGAAAGGGGCGGGGGTGGATTGGGGGTTTCCTGTATACAGTTTTTAGTGGTCAAATTCTGTTTTATATATATATCTATACTTCAGGCAATCAGTCACTATATTGTTTTGAGAGATATGCACTAGATCAACTAATCCATGCACATTTGTTGTTAGAAACCTAGCAAAAGTCAACATATTCCCTAACCATCTTGAATTTATCCTTCCAGCTCACATTCATTACTTTTGTGAACAGCTAGAACTAAAAATCGATTTAATATGAGAATTTGTAACTTAAAAACTTGTTGATAGTTCATCTAGTAAATCATGCCAAATCTGTTTTTTAACTCACATGGAAATCACACAAACTTTAAGCAGTCATCAAAAAGGGACATTCAAGACCTCACCATTTATCAACTCTGAATTCAGATGACATGTGATTACCTTAATGATAGAATTACTTATGCAATATCTTTGGATTGCTCACTAATTATGTTGGTATTAAAGATTAAGGTGTTGTGATGTCAATGACCAATACGTGGGCTTCCAAGTAATCAGGTTTCCATTACTTCGGAGTAATCTACATCAATTATTTCCTGTCACTGCAGAAGGAGATTATAAAATATAAGTTTACACAAATTTAAGTTCATTACTTTTTTTATTCCTAGGAATGTCATTGACTGGGGGATCATACTGTACCTAATGCATATACGATGCTACACATAGAGAAGAGGGGGAATAGAAATGTCATTAAAGGGATCAGACATAGGATAGGCCCAACGGTTAGAGTAGGTACGCTTAGGGTAGGCGATGTCGTCACAAGAAAGATAATGCACTCTGTTCAAATACTGCCATTACTATAAGCAAAATAATGAATTATAGGGTCTAAGTTATCTGATTGTGCTAAAATCAAAGTAATGGAGTTGTTCTTCACAGTAAAATCATCACCTGTTGTGAGATTCATACGGAAAGTAGTGATGTGTGATAACTACATTGCTTTGTTTTTGGAACCCTACTCCTTCTGTCGTCAAAGACTTTCACATCGAGCTGATGGAGTCTGTCATGCATAAAATCAAAACCATTAAGCACACATTCCCCTTCTATCAATTACAAAACTCTTCCTCCTAATTTGCAAAAAAATAACTGTTTGATGTCATTTTCTTCTCCAATTCAAAACAAAACATTTTCTTGTTGAACACATTGATTAAGTTAAAAAAAGAAGGGTAAACTTGAAAGCTTTATAAAATAAGTCTTGGGAAAAGAGATTATGGTCAGCAGCGGTGATCTGTAATCGAGTTTAAAGTAAAGGCACCAAGAGACCCCTTTTAGTTGATTACAGAGAGAAAAGTTGTGATTCTTGTCGTTTGGACATTGTGTTTACAGTTGTCCCCCGGACTTTTTCTTCCTGATGAGCAGTAGTTTCAAAACCATTGGTAATTCAGAATTTTCATCTTCGACTGTAGAAGATAGGGAAAGTTGAACAAAACTAAGAGATGGGTTAACTGGAGAGAAGGTTTGGTATGATGTAGACCATTGGCAATGGTGAGAAGAGACATTCTATTGTAACCAGGGAAATGGATAAATGGGGATGGGAGATGACATGACCAGAGAGAACAACAACACAGGCTGTTTAAGATGAGAACAGTAACTTGTATTCAGTGTGACTTAAATACTGATACAGGTCAAAGGGCATAAGGCAAGCTGGCATGAGGCCTTACTGTAATAGCACCTGACAGGCAAACAACTAAGATATATGAAGATCATAAGCGATAATAGTAACAGCCTTCTATTATTAAATCACAGCTATTGGTTGCTAATGAGGCTTCCTGCGTATTGGTATGGGGATACTGATCCCAAGCCTTGTGCTAGGAATTAGAACTAGAGCCTGTGTGATATAGAGATAAAGGTATGAGGATACCAACTATTTAACCCGGTATAAAGATACCAATGCTTAAAGGGTATAGAGATATCCCACTCTTAAAGAGGTACAGAGGTACCAACATCAATTAGGTATAGAGATACCAACACCAATTAAGTATAGAGATACCAATTAGTACTAGTAGTTTGCTTGGTATGTGATACCAAGCTTGAGCATCACCGAGACACATCCGTCTCTTAGCTATGAGTATGGGATACTGCCCATGCGGGGTTGAGCATGTCACGGCTGGCAGGACATTTCTGCATTTTTTCTAATGGTGCAGTGCATATAAAAGATGGAGATATCCTTAAATAACATAGGCTATTGAGATCAGTTCTAATTGTAATGCGATATTTAAACATCCAATAGACCAGGGGCCTCTGCATCTTTACTCTCACAAAGTAGCTTTACAAATTGACCATGACATCAAACACTGAAATCTAGAAGCAGGTAAGGATTTTCCTGCCAACTACAATAATGATATGCCAGCAGCAATGTAGAGATGTAGAGATGGCTAATTCCAAATTCAATAACATTTCTCGAGATCTGGATGCTTAATCAGGGAGGCTTTATCTCCCTTATTGGAACAGATAGGGTAATTTGTAATATCTAACTTTCTATCAGTCATTGCTGTTTGTTTTGACATAGATCAACTTCTGCTTTGATGATCACACAAATATTTTCTAAAAGCTGAACATCCCATTTGAATTTCTTCTGAAAAATTCTTCTCTTGCCAAAGATGTCTCTGTTGGAAATCTGGTATAGAAAGAGTCAATACTCTATTTACACTGCACATTATGCCAGACATTATCTCCTACTCACATGGGAATCCCCTACACCAACACAGCAGCAATCAGTCATTCTAGAAGGCAATTAGGCACTTTACCACTAATTGGCTGTTTAATCATCTTACCATAACAGGGTCTGAGTGTAGATTTGGCCTCCGACCGGTGATTGCCCTCAGTTCTCAGAAGTAGATCATAAGTCTGGTGCCCCATAGGGCTCACTCAGACGGTAAATGCACTATATACTTTTCCTAGATAACATGGTGTATATGGCCGGTTAGTGACTTATTGAGAAACCAGGTTACAATTGTTTTAGTTTAATTTCCACGACTCAACTCTGAGAATACCCTTCTCTATTGCAGAGCTTAGGAATGAAGAATCCTCTTCCTAGTGCAGAAATCTTATCAAAGATATACTCAAGTCAAAGATGTTGATCTGTCAACCATTGCCTTACTCTCACTCAATTGCTTGCCCCATAAAAGTGTGTTTTTTGTGGTCAGAGCCGGCATGAAGCTGATGCTCACTTTTTTCTCTGTTGTATTTATTTAAATGGGACCAGACAGAAACAGTGTAGAAGGCTCAGTATAGGTACCTGTGATCACTAGCAAGGGTTGGGGCCAAAAATAGTATCTTTCAGGTAACAAAGGAACATTAAATTGACAGGGCAGGGCAAAGTGAGACAGAATAGATTTAACCTGGGCAAAATACCTGCCCTACCATGCCCTGCTTCAAGGCAGGGCATGGTAGGGCAAGGTGGAACATCACACAACAAGGCAGGATACTTGCGCTGAGGGAAGGCATTTATCTACTTAGGGTAACTAATATGTCACACATCTCATGTAAAAAGGCTCATGTTTCTTATTTACATCATGATGGGTATGAGATGTATAGACAATGCTGTTTAAAAACCTGTTCAAAAGCAAAAGATTGAAATGTCAGCAATTAAAATAAATAATGAATGTAGTGTCCAATAACTAAACTCAATATAAATTGAAAAAGAACAGAACATGTCTGAATTCGGTCTTATTCTAAGCCTTATACAACCCTCATGAATATGTACATGTCATCATAGATCTGCTACAATGTAAAGCATGAAATCTCTCCAAAGCCTTGGTTCGATAACACATATCTTATATGGAAGGCATTGTTTGTATAGCCCTGTATATATATATAGATATCCACTAGGAAAGGTCGCAGAGAGGATCCATCTATATGCAGCACTTTCCCCTTCAGCTCCATATTTGGGCCCCCATCCTGAGTCGTGACGCCACTTCAGAATCTCCATGTCACATGTAGGTGTCATCTCATTTGCATAGTACAGCATGAAAGCCAGCTGTTGGCTCTCCTTTTCCTTGTAAGGGAAGAAAGCAACTGATGTGGTGCAATCTGGCCAGAATTAGCCACTATAATATTGCCTTTGGCTTCACTTCTGAAGCTGGAAAGTCTGCACTCATAATTATCCCAACTTTTGATAATTTAGTAAAATTGAGCTATTTAATGTGACCATGAGTTTAGTCTTCAGGAGAGCATTACCACTTTGAAATTCCTCCTTAATCAGTCTCTCACATCTAATAAATAAGAAAAGCTATAAGAGTGTGTCTCTCACTGTAGACTTGAGATAGATTATGGTATAAGGACTCTGTTTCATCACATATTATGCTTGTAAGTAGGGGTTGAAACAGCCCAGAAAACTAATGTAAATTTATTCAGACCTTGTGTTGACACTGGCAACCCAATCACTCCCCAACGGTTGATTACTTATCTCTACCTACTGCTATCAGGACCTGTAAGGAAAAAACTGTTGCGAATCGTATCTGATATACAACAAATAAGAAAATATATGGGAGCCTGAGATTAATGTATGCCATTCTAAACCGCCACATTTTGGTCTCCCCATTAATTGCTAATCTAGCTTATTTACACACCACTTGAGAATGTGATTTGAGGATGACCTGAAGTTGGAATTTGGCATGATGATCAATGAGTACCTTTATCTCTCACCAGCATTGACCTTTCTATGCACAAATACCCTATTATCACCCATGGAAATGACAGCAGACAGCACATGTGCACGCACACAGCGGAAGGAGGAAGTATGTAAGTACAGGGCAGAGAGGCATGCTGGGAACAAGTGGAGTGGGATAATTGTTAATGACATGCCTGACCTAGATAGAAAGATAATAGCAAAACACCTCCCAACTAAGATTTACAGGTAAAGTAACATGCAATTTAGGGATATAGATGTGTTTTCTAACTATGTTAGTGAAAGAACCTAAAATGGTAATAACGTCGGCACAATGTGAAACGTTATATTTTTTATGAGAGGTGACTCAGTCTGCCAAAGCAGTTCATATATTTATTTGTATTCAAACATTATTTGTACCTTCAAGATTAATTTTAAGCAAGCTCCATTGGCCAAATATCTTATATATTAGCACAGACTCAAATGTAAATCAGAATTTACATACATTTGTCCTCTATATCATTTAGAGAACGCATGGTCAAAAAGAGTGGTAATCCTTGTACTATATGGCTTATACTCATGATTATCAACTGTCCTTGTAATAGTCAGCAGAGTATGTGTACGGTGACTGAGGCACATTGTAGGGTGGATGCACCCCATGTGTAAGATACCAGAACCTCACTCATCACATAGTAGATGTACAGTCATGCTGACATGTTACTGCAAACTGGAGCTGACAAGGGAACCGTCCATCTGGTAGCGGCAGGAGGAGTGAGTAAAGACACACATATTGTAGGACCCTACATCCCCAGGGGTCTCCCCATGTCTATCATGCACCATTGTGGAGATGCAGGCTCACACAAGAGCTGTCTGGAGAGGTGCCCCTGTGCCCTTAATTACTTATGTAGACATTTCTATATATACAGGTAGCACGCTGTAGTTGGACAAGTAGAGGCCACAGAATGAAGGGAATTCATTCTCCACTATCTTTGATTCATTCCTCAGACCCCACAATATGTAACTGACATAATATATAACCCTCCCCCTATCAAATGATCAATATTCCTTCTCATCACTGCCGTAGCTCCTATGAGCTTATGATCTGCTTTTTAATGCCATGCAACCATACCATTCATAGACGTGTTGGATCCTCAATTTGTTGCAGAAAGTGAAACAAGCTCTTAATAGCTTGATCGTAGTTATTTGGGTCAAGGTAGATCCATAGGTGGTGCGAAAGGATCCTTCAGTGTCTTCCGTTAATTGATTCTGTGTAGGAGTATTATTCTCTCACAAGAGTTATACCAGCTCCAGCAGCTTTTTTTGAATGTATTCTAGATCTGGAACACCCAAGGCACTATTAGTGTGACATAACGGGTTAAGGGGTGAATCCACCAAGTCGGGTCGGGCTCATGTCAGTCCGATCGGGTGCTAAAGCATGAATCGGGTTGTCTACCGATTCTGGTGGAAGCGCTTTTCAGCCCGACCGATCGTGCAATCGGGCTGCAAAAAGTCAGAAAATCTTAATCCGGAGCAAAAAAGGGACTCCACTGAGCCCGTCAGACTGCCGTCGGGGGCAAATCAGATCGGAATAGTGCAGTGGATTCGGTTGCCCGACTGCATTTTCCACCAAATCGGGCTGGAATTTTGGAGGAAGACTGCAAATTCCTTCACTTTTCCACGCCCGACGGCACATCCAAAAGTTTAGATATTGGATCGGATCGGGTTGAAGCTGGAACCAGATGAGCAGTCCGATACCAAGTGTGGCGGATAAATTGTCGCCACCTGGTGTATCCCGGCTGTACTATCAGTTCTCACTTTCCCCGTCAGACGGCGACAGCGCTGGTCCGGATCACGTGACTGACAAGTCCCCGGATGTGTCCGTACAACACAACACGAGATCTAAAATGGCGGGTGGAAAGAAGAGGAAGGGCGTAAGCACAAAAAAGGCAAATCAGGGCACAAAGAGAGCTGCTCCCACCAAAACTGAACAGGAGGAAGGGGAGGAAGATGTGCAGACTCCCACAAAGGTTATGCGGGGTCGCCCGGCGGAACGGGTATCACCCAGACTTAACAAGGAAGAGGCCGGACCGGGACTGGACAGGCCGCGCCGCCCGGTTCGTGCCAAAACGAAGAATCTGACGCCGGGGAAAAGAGGGGTGAGTATTGTATTGCTCTGTTTTCCACTCCCCCCACCCCCTGCCCCCCTACCTCCTACACCCTGCTTTACTGTCATGTTGTGTGTGATCACACTGTCACAAAACTGTAACACATGTGTGAAATCCATGTGTGTAACTTTTGACAAGACAGGTCGGTTGTGATATATTGCTTTAAATCAGAATAGTGCCCGCTGCAATATAACCAAATCAGACTGACCTTCCGTATTTCCTGAAGGGCATGTAGAAATAGGCCACTCCCAAAATATTTTTTTCTGTTCTCCCCGCGCCAAAAAAAAACCATATATAGTGCTAAAGAATTTTTTTTAAAAATATATTCCATTTAATTATTTAAAAAAATATATTGGGTAAATTGGCATGAAAAAAATTTGATGTTGGGCCTGCACGATGTTTGGGTAGGGTATGGTACTGTCACAATGTTTCCCACACTTATTCTTTCCTGTTGTTTTTTAATATGGCAACAACACCTCCCAACTGAAACCTGTGATATTTTCTGTAAATTTAATTGAAATAAAATATTTTCTCTTTCTTTGTACAGCCTGGGAGACCCCGAAAAACCCCCCCAAAGGTGCAGCTGCAGCAGGATACCGAGGAAGAGCAGGAGGAGCCCGAACCTGAGAATGGAAAGCAGTCTGACGCAGCACAGGAGCAGGAGGAGGACGAGGACGAGGTGTTGCCAGACGGGCAGGATACAAACGCCCACAAAAGTCCTGTGCTCACAAAGGAAGAGAAGAAAAGGCAGCTACGCGCTCTTCTAAAAGAGTTTAAGATGGTTGAAGCTGGGGACAACATATCACATGACTCAGATGATGAGCCGGATCAAGATGCAGAAGGGGAGGAGTCCCACTCCAATTCCTCCCAACTAACCATGGATGGTGATAAGAAAGACTATTTGTCCAAACCTGGAGAACAGGACCAGGATGAGCAGCATGAGGAGGAGACAGAGCAGTTGGTGGACCTGCGCAAGGTACACCTGGTACCTGAGAAGGTTGACTTTGAGGTTCCTGGCAAGCTGCCGGACCATTACTGGACGGAAGATCCCAGCCGGGAGAGCACCCTGTGCCAGCTGTGGGCGGACGAGAAGGCATTGTATGACATGGAGGACGACATGTACCGCGTCCCTGCACACAAGGAGGTTATACTGAGGAAGTTTGCCTGTATCCTGCAAGTCCCTCGTAAGTATTTCTTATTTTTTTCTTTGTCATTGAAATTGTATTCATATAAATGTAAAATTTCAAATATAATAAAAGTGGGGAAAAAAATAATTTTTTATATTCAAATTTTAAAAAAAAGACAATACGTTGTGTTATGACAAATTCCATTGTATTAAAATTTGTGAAACTTTGTTCAGAATTATTATTCAGAAGAAAAAGTAAAGTAAAGATGTTGTAGATAGTGCCATGCAGTATTGTCATCCCATTCCACCTGACATATATGAATTAATTTTTTCAGCAAACATCATACACATGCGCATGACCTCCTTGCGCAGTATGTTCCAGAAAATGAAGAGGAGTGCACCTAGTGGATCCGCTGCTTTGGGGAAGACAGACAGACAGAAAGAGGTGTGCCGGCTGGTGTATTTTCTAGCAGACCATGTCAAGCAAGAAGACACCATAACGTCCTACAGAGGGAAGAGCCCAGCAAAGAGCAAGAAGGGGAAGAAGTATGAGTACACACGTAAACCAGCTACAAAGAAAACACCCAATAAGAGTCAGAAAGTAAGTCACATTGTACTTTATTTTCCTTTCTGTTATTTTTTAATGTTACCGGTATATTATCAGCTAATTTTGAGCACAGGGAAGAGAACGTTAATTTGCACAGGCACTGTTCAGTAATGTCTTTGGGTGAAGCAAGTAATATAAGTAGCATTGCAAATATTTTTCCTGTCATTTGCAGCCTGTGATCAAATATACATCCATTAAAAAAAAACAGGATTTTTTTTTTCAAATCTGTTGCAGTAGCACATGAAATAAATGTTTATATTTTATGTAAATGTAATAAGGCATCCTTTATTACTGTATGAAGAGAAAAATAAATTTACATAGGCCCCTTGCCTTTTGTCTGGGGTGTAATTTTTTATTTTAATTTGATTTAATATATATAATTTATTCATGTTGTGTATAAAATGTCATTGCAGGAGACGTCACAGCTGGAACAGGCTATGAACCAATCGCTCTCTCCTATCATCACCAAACCCCAACACAAGCTCACCGTATCTGAAAAGGGGTCGGACGTGGAGTCCCTAGGGCAGTCTGATGAGGAGGAAGAAGCAAGTCCCGTCTTCAATACCAAGCATTTTGGTCGCAACCAGAGGCTGAAAGATGCACATATACTGGACCTGTCGCGACAGCAGTCTGCCCGATTGAATCAGGAGGGGAAGGAACAAAGGGTGAAAAAGACTGCGGATACTACCAAGGTAAAGTAATCTGCCAAACAACCCGAGCAGCCCCCAAGAACACAGAAGCAGGCCAAATCTAGCTGCACCCACACTGCACCAAAAGCAGACATCTCACGCCCGGTGAAGAAGGGTGGGGCAGTTAAAACTAGTACCCCAAAGCCCGCCTCCAAACCGACACCCAAGAAGTCAACTTACCTTGCAGACAGCAGTGTCAGCTCCCAAGAAAGTGCAGCGGACAGATATACCCGACTGCTGGGACTACAACCAGCCAAAAAAAAGAAGAACGAGCCCTCCACTTCTACAGCCACACCGGACAACCCTGATTTAAGCACTGCCATAAAGAAGAACTATGGTGTGGAAATGAGTAGTGCCTGGTATGAGCAGCAGGGGGCAGAATTCCGTAAGATGAAAGAAAAAGAGCAAAGAGAAAAGAAATCAGAGAAAGAGGAAGGTCTGCTGGGTGCTATGCGAGAAAAAACTGTTGCACTCAATAGAATGGCTGATGCATTCCATGAGACAGGCTCTGTTGCGTCCCAATCTACTACTGAGCTGTCTGCAGAACAACTTTGGGCAAACTCATTGGTTCCTCAAATGATGCGGATGAGTGAAGAAACCCGTGATCACTTCATGTATTCTGTTTTTGGAATGGCGCTGAAGGCCATTAAGGGCACGTGGCCCCCCACCCAACCCAACAAATAGTGTAAACAAGTCAAGTAACCATACAGGTTTTTATCTTGTGCAAAAAAAAAAAAAAACATACTTCTGTCTACCAATAACACTGAAAATGTTTTTTTTGGAGGACAATTGGTCTCATTTAATTTTTTAAATTTTGTACACTTTTTGCAAGATGTACCCTGCACCAATGTCTGGAGATATTATACAAGGGTGGTATTGCAGGACATGTTAATTCTACTTGAATCATGTGGATTCTGTTAATATGCTGCAGTACTACGGGTGCTATTTACTACAGAAAGATCACGTTATTTTATTCATTTTGGACATATGAAACCAAAGGTCAAGTGGTGCATTGTAAAATGTTTGACAGGTGCTAATTTTATGCTATTCCTGATAAATATAACATGTTATATCACATCAGGGGGCATGTGTTATGGTTTAGACATGTAAGGTGAGAGAAGACAGATCAGAACAAAATTGGAGTGATACAGTTTTTGTCATATAAAACAATTTATTTGAACATATTACTGTAGGATGAATACCGTCTTCCAGTATTTACAGCAGTTTGTCACATACTGTAACACCGGCCGTACAGTGTGGCGGGAGATCAAACAAAAAGCACAATCCGACTGTCAGTGTATAGGATGTAAATTCTGATATATAATTCTCTGACGGCCCACCTTACAAAACTGGTATCAAACTGTGCTATTTGCATAGATATTGTTGTTTACAATATTCATTTACTTAACGCTAACTAAATGCCCATGTTGGGAAGCATGTACCAATTTATATAATATTAAGTACATACATATCATCATACTTAAGACATCAGGTACCTCTCGTGTTGTAGGACATATCACAGTAATTTATTCACTTATGTTGTGTAGAACAAAATATTTCTACAGTTTATGCTAAGTATATGACTACATGACATGTTAAAGGTGTCCTGTCAGGGTACAATTTGGCCTGTACTCAGGAAACATGGTCAAACTATATTTTGTATTTATATTAAAATACAATATGTGGAGATATTTTAAAACACTGATCCGTCCGATTACTGCAGTGTATGGTACAAATGATCTCATGGTGTACAATGTAGCGATTTACATATAGGTACGGATATACATATTATATTTGTTTCTCACATGACTTATCATAAAAAAACATTATAAGCTAGTCAGATAAACACTACCAAAGAAAAATGTTTTGAAAAATGACTGAAGTGAGAATTTATTTAAAATAAGCATGACGACGTTTGGGCATGACATGGTCTTCTTAACATGTTTTTACATGTACAAAATATTCCACTGAGGTACATGAATAGGCAAATTTTGATTGATGCATATAAGTATGAGGATTTAAATGTCTATGCTCAACTGGATGAATGTAGCAACGTCAGTCTTGTCCCATTTTCTGATATTCATATTATATTACTCAAGAGGTCAGGTTTGTCTCCTAATGTGGGACAGTTCACAATATTTTATTCCCTTTTCTTCTGTTGAATAAAATATATTTTAAATATATGCTATATTTCTCACTTTGTTCTCCTTTAAAGCTGTCCCGTCAGTGAAGAAGTTGTTCTCAGATTTGAAATGACTGTCAAGCTTTAATGTGCAGAAATATTTAATAACAAAATTTATATATGTGCAAGACTGTAACAAGCCGGACTCCTGTATTGTACCATACACATCAGAAAAAAACAACGAAGTCATATGGCAATGTGGGCACTACCGGTAGGAATAACACAACAATCTTGTACCCTTCGGATTTGTACTGTCTGTCCTGTATGTAGTGAGATGTAATTGTCTGACACTGTGACATATCATCGCTCAAAGTAGAAGTCGTTGGACATGACAATTTTGTACTGGAACCTGAGCTCTCCCTCCACCGTCATACACCAGTCTGCGATGTGGTTGCGCATATCCTTCACCTTCTGGCTTCTGTTCCTCTTCTTGGTCGGCTGTCCGCCAGGCATCGCTGCCTCTCCGCGCCAGACCCCCCGGTGCTGATTATAGTCTTTATCCTCCCAATCACAAGAGTCACGTGGGGTGTAGGCATTGCCAGCTTTCACGCGCAGGTAGTTGTGCAGAACCACTATGGCAAGCACCACGATACTGGCATTCTTGGGGGGACATCTCTATTTCGCGCCGCAAGATCCTGAACCTGCTTGCTATGATGCCAAACGCATTCTCAACAATCCGCCTGGCGCGGCTGATCCGGTAGTTGAAGACTCTCTCCCGGAGAGACAGTTTCTTGGCGGGGAAGGGCTTCATCAAATTTTCGCTCATTTCGAACGCATCATCCCCTATGAAGTAATAAGGGAGTTTCTCTTTGAATCCTGGGAAATGGGATGGCTCTGGCACGTTGAGAGGATTTTCAGGGCTGAACAAGTCTTTCCTGAAGGAGGATGCATTCCACAAAGTGGAGTCACTTGCTTTTCCTTCCGCTCCACAATCCACATACATAAACTTGTAGTCGGCATCAACTACGGCAAACAATATGATTGAAAAAAAGTTCTTGTAATTGTAGAAAAGGCTGCCTGATTTATTTGGTTTGGTGATACGCACATGCTTCCCATCCAGGGAGCCTAGGACGTGGGGCAAGTTCCATCTGTCGTGGAACAGTTTGGACACCTCCAACCATTCATCTCGGGTAGAAGGCGCCTGAAAATATATTGTATAATATTATTAAAGGACAAGAACTTGATATTTTTGACTTAAATAATTTTCCAAAAGATAGAATAAATTACAACGTAGCATTATTTAGGGTAATTTTGAAAGTATAATACGGTTGGAGAATTAAATAATTTATTTCTTTTTTTTACTTTTTGTGTAATATTTTTTTCCCGCCCACTTAATACCCACCTTTAAATAGTCTTCATGCAGTACAGCGTAAATAGCCTTGCAGGTGTCTCGGATGATGGGCAGTACTGTGCTCTCCCCCACCAGATAGGACTGGTGCAAAGTGGTCACACTGTCCCCTGTAATACAACAATAGTAAACATTGAGTTAAACAGTGCAAAATGTGTAATTTTTTGAAGTGGCCACTGTATAATATATTATGTCCTTTCTCCAACTGATAGTAAAATACTTTTTTTTTTTATCCCATGTTTATCCAATATATAAAATATGGAAAAAAAGGAGGAGGAACACACCTTTTGTGAGATAGCGGATCGTCATGCTGAGACGCTCCTCCGGTCTGATGGCAGGCCTGAAGTTTGTGTCGTGGTACAGTATGAGTGGACGTACCAACTGGAGCAGCTCTTTATACACGTGGGGCTTCATTCTAGTCGTTTTAGTGAACTCACTCACACACCCAAGCTGAGAAAATGGGAAAAAAATTAGTACCATTAGCACATGATTTATTTTGTTTCACATGAGGTAGTATGGTAGATTATTTCCAAAAGAAGGGGGGGGGGGTTTACATTTATAGCAAAGGGGTTTATTAAAATAATTTTTGAAAATATGTGAAGAAAATTATTATATAGTACCCAGGATATACACCTGAATTAGAAAAAAAAAGTATCACATGATTTGTGCATGTTTTAGGTCTATTGACTGTATTTTATTTAATTACCCGGACGAAATCCGCCTCCAGTTTGGCCAAAGTGTTCCTCTCAGTCGGGTCAGTCCTGGAGTATAGGAAGGGGTGCATCCAGAATTCGTGTGTCCGCCTCCTCTGTCGTAGTTGTCGGATGAGAAGAAGATCCTCTACCTCATCGTCCATCACCACTGACATGGCCAGTACTATCATCCTCTTTCTCCCCACATCTTGCATTCGCAGTTTACTGCGTTTTGGGGGATTGTGCGTCATTTTGGCTGTCTCTACACGCTTTGCAGTGTACTGGAACAGGTTCAAAACAACATGGCCGATTCCTCCAGCGTGTGGGTCACGTGATGTGTGCAGTACAAGCGGCGCACTCTGGTGTAAAGACAGCTAACCACCGTCGGGCAGCAGCCAGACTGCAGTCGGATTGGTATCAGATGGTCAGTGGAGCCGGTGCAGCCGGACGGATTGCTGTTTTTCAGTCTTTTTGGCACCCGATTGTGGCAGTCGGGCGGGAGCCTTTTTTCTGTCCAACCCGACCCGACTTGGTGGATTCACCCCTTTAGCAGATCTGAGCAGCGCCTCAGCATTCAGACAAAGAAGCCGTGTCTGACACTCAAATCGATATAGCTTTTGAAACACTGACTCTAACTCTGTATGTCTGTGCACTGCTGCATTAATATGCATCATGAACTATTTGAGGCTCTAAACCCTTTAAGGGTGGCATGATGCATCAATGCATTATGCCCTTGGTCGTCATGATCCATGAATTCAGCCTTGACAAGTGACTCGCCAAGTGACTGCCCGAGCATTAGAGATAATTAGTTCTAGCAACACTGTCTTTAATTAAGGCTAGCACTGCATAAATATGTGGCAAAATATGTAAAACATATGTTATGTTACGAAATATGTAAAAAGAGCTTCAGGAGAGTCTAGTCCCTGCTAATCACAGCAGCCCACGCACAGTGTGATGATTGGATCCACTGTCTGACTTTTTTTTTAAAGTTTATAGACATCTTCCGCTTTATTGCAACTTGATATGATCCTGGATGTTTGAAAGTTGACAGTTAATGTGGTTTTGCTTATGATGCAGTCTATATGAAAGATGAAGAAACACTTCAATAACAAAGTTTTTGAGTAAATTCAAAGCCTTTTTCTAAGTTTGATCCTGGCTAGTAGCATTATACATCCGATGAGGACAGAATAGAGTACTCTAAGTTTATAGCCTACCATGGGGCTGGCTTTAATGTAGCTTTGGCAAAGGGAGATGCAGCACAGAGGTGATTGGAGGTGATGCCATTACACAGTCAGTATGGTCCTGTCAGGTTATAATGATCCTTCAGTTCGTCTATAACAGACAACACTATGTCATATAAATGCTTGGCCTTTTGCTGGGTGCCAGCGTTTTGCTATTTGTTGTCATGTTTTAATGACTTTTCCATATCTATTGTCATTTCATTACAAGTAAGGGCGCAAAAAGATCACAAGTGATCTCTTTGAGCACTAGCCCTCACTTGTTTGAGAAGATACTGGATTCTATATTTTTGCAGGTCTGTATTTTGGAACGCATTAGGCATTTGGAGATGTGTTTGGGATTATCAATGACACTATACAATGATACTATATATACATATGTGTGTGTTATATTACATAATCAAGAATCTACTTCATATGCATACCTGCCATCTGAGTCTGTGAATCTCATAAATACCTGTTGCTGCCATACTCCCATTCATATATCAGACATTTCCATATGGGCCCAGGTGGCAGAACGGCCAGCCGAACCTGGTGAAAAACGTGTATTTCTCTCACTTTTGCCCAAATAAAACCTTATTAAAAAAATAAATAAAAAATAATTCTTTGTTATAAATGCAAACTGATTTTTACTAGTAATCACCAGGGCAGCGATGAATTTATTGGCATAAAGATTTACATATTGAAGAGGTCCAAGGCTTTCTAGACGTGTAGTGGAATCTCTAGATATATCTCAGAGAATTCTGCCCTAAGTTTGAGAGAGTTAATTATGTTGTTCTTGAATTATTATGGTCTCTTTAAAGGTAGAAGCCAGGGTCTACACATACTGCACCAGGATGCTGTTTCTCCACAAATATGTGGATGTCCGCAAATTTGTGGAGGTTCGTAAATACACTCTCCATATATTTATGGAGGTCTGCAAATATAGGCCTATATAATATTATGTCTTTTTGGTACTTAAGCATACAAATATGGACCTCAGTATATATTTGCGGACATCCGTATATATTTGCGGAGCGCCATAAATATATTTGGGGACATCCTCAAATTTGCGGACCTCCGCATATTTGTGGAGAAACAGCATCCTGGTGGCAAAAAATTGAAAGTATCTATAATCATGATAGAAGCGTATTTCTCTTTTGTATAAGTCCTAACTCACCTTTACTAACCCTTAATATGCCACATTATAGTGTTTTACACATCTTGTCACTGCTTTTCATGGTTGCTAGAAGATGTGCGCTACTCTATTATAGGTGTTTGGGCCGACTAGAAAATATTATTTTGATAGTAAAATGTATCACATGATGTGCAGATGGCTATGGTTTTGGTTAAAAAGTGTTCACAATTTCTTTTCTGTGTTGCAGAAATGCAGAAAAAAATACAATTGTCTAGATTTGTGTTTTTCTCCTAAATCGGTCATGGCTCTTCAATTTCACCTGTGACAATTAATTTCTTGCGATTAATTTTGCTACTATTGATCTCCTCTAAACACCTGAGAACTTTGGTTGAGACATTATTGGTCAATTTTTCAAAACTCTTTAACAGAGCAATGAAGCAGATCATTTTAACAGCGCAATTTTCTCTCAGCTTTAAGAGTCACAAATCAAAATGCAGAAGGGAAAATGAGCAGAGACACAAGTATCAATGAAGCGTAACAAGAGCTCAGTCACATTGATCTGTGAGGGGCATGGATCCATGAAATGGTCGACCTATCGATTTCACTAGGGGGTATCAAGCACTGATCCATGAATCATGACATATGACCTTTCAAAAGGTTGTAAGTCAAGGTGAAATATGTGAGACTGATTTTTGAATGTCCATTATCATTAGTGTGTAAGGGTTAAAGGATACCACTCTTGACTATGGCTATATCCTAGCAACCATCTCATATGTTACCAGTACAAAGGATGTGTGGTAGTACCCCTCAGTATTCCCTAGTGTGTCCATGAATCTGTAGTCTGGTTTCTTTATGCTCCACTTGGGGCTATAACTCCAGGGATGACCCTAAGATGAATTTGCATGATCAGGTAAGAGGCCTTGGTGAATAATAGTCCTTTTATCTCTCAGCACCATTGATCTCCAATGGCCAAACACCCTATCATCCCATAGAATAACTTGAGATGGCACATGCTTATGTATGTGTGATGGGTAAGAGAGGCATGCAGGGAGGCACAGAGAAGGGGGAGGAGGGGGGTAATTGTCGTTAGCATGCCCTCTGGCGGGAGATGTATCAACTAGCTGTAAATATGTAGCCAAATATGGAAGCAGATTCTATTTATATTTCATACTATTGAGCACACTAAACGGTAATGAGATTGACAGCGCTGGACCTATGTTGATCATTACCTTAGTTTGGGAATCTCACATACGGTGGTAGTAGCTGTGTATGAGAGTGGTAGCCCTCACATTCAGACTGTACAATGCTACACCTCCAGGGGCCTAGGCAGCTGCCAGTGTATGTAATTTGGGATTGTGAAGATGAGGCCCACACACAGTGTGTCTTTGGCTTCTTTCTTTAGAGGCAGCACTTTGTAGCAATATGTTTTTATTTCATGGTGGATACAATGACCACTATGCTGAAGTACTAGAAATCCTGTATTCCATGCCCCCAATGGGATACGGTGTTCCCGTATCCAATGGCTTGTGATGTCATCATTTGTCCAAATTATGGCCATTTATATGCAATTAAACTTATTTTGAAGAGTAAAAACAAGGAAATAAAGGCAAAGGCTCATAGTCTGTGTCTACATATACAATTGTTCAAGTAGAGGTCACAGACTAAATACACTTTGATATACTCCCCAGAGGTCATAACACAAAACTAGGGTGATCTAGACAAATCATCTTCCCATTAAATTACTGCTGCTATTACCTCTATGGACTAATGGTCTAATTAAGAGGAGGCAATACAGTGGGTCTGTGTGAGAGTAAAAACCACATACTGATATCTCAAGGTACCTAACTTGTTAGTACAACTCAAACGGCCACCAGATATACACAGGATAGTTACTTCTCAGCACCATTTCATTACACATTAGGAAACTTGAGTGGATAGGACAACCTATGCTAAAGGCTGTTGTGCTAGCATTATGTACCATTTTGGAATAATTTCAAGAGAGCAACTAATGTGTGCAGATCTATGAGATTATTGTGAAACCAATTCAGTCTTACAAAGTAAGACATTTTGCCAAAAAGTAAAAGTAGAGGAGTATATATAAGTCACAGGGGGAAAACTCACTGTACATCAATTTAGTTTGACCAAGCCGCAGCTGCATTGATTAGTGAGTGTGAATGATCAATTAATTAACTTACCCATTAGGTGTGTTAGGGGGGATCCTGTGTGTCCACCTGAGTGATAGATTGACCTATTGTGGGCACAGGCCATGGCCCTCTTGTTGGTTCAAGTAATACTTTTTTTCAGGATGCAACTTTTTTGAGAATGACGATACCACACGTTTTGCTGACCAAAGAAACAGATATAACCAGGCCTAGTAATTCTACATTTGAACTTCACATTTGATATCTACATAGACCCAAGGGTTACAATATCATGTTCCAAGTAGGGTAGACCACCTTAATGCAGCAGATAGTGTACATACTTCCTATCAGGCAACTGCCTGTCGATGCTTGTGCAATGTTTCTGCATTCTAAATTGATTTTGTCCTACCCTCATGGCATGCCAGTACAAGGATCCGCCATTAAGTGGACATGAGAAAATCTTAGACTTCACTAAAGGTAATATATGTACCTGTTGTGAGCATGAAATTGGGAATGTATTTAACCATGCATGTTTGACAGTATTTTGCTATGCCCCAACTTCACACTAGAACTCTCAAAGTTAATCAAAGCACTGTCTTCAGACTTGATAGTAAACATGTTTCCTTCCTACTCTATCAGAAGATGCCTACTATGCATTCCAATGCTGCCCCAGCATGAAGGAGATTGACAGCACCGGACCTATGTCTACTCAGCGAGAAGCATCTCTAAATTGAACAGCTTTTCTGATATCCATGCTGTCTATCTATGTGCCATCCGGCTTTTATCTAAAACACTCCAGAAGATTGGATTTACTGCCAGTAATGGCAAGTGTATAATATGTCAATGTTTACCTTGCTTCTATCTTACTGGTGACCACCACCACCAATACTATGCCTTGGGCCTTAATTTTGCTTATATATATATTTTTTGAGATACAAGATTTGCTATGCTTAAGTACTGGAAGGGCCCCATTTAAAACAATGTGGACATACACAATGGGCTACGGGAAAATTGTTTTTCCCACGTTAAATGGCTTCAAATGAAAAACTATGCCACTCAGCCTTGGGTTTTGTGGGATAGTGCTCCAGCCCTCACTCATGAAATACATCAGAGACAGTGTCAATATGTCTTGGCATTTGTCTAGATATCTATGTAAATGAGCATCAGCTTGACACAAGCCCATATTCAGAAACAACACACATTCAAAACATTTCTTATAACAATTATCTTCATGTAGCCCATCATTGAAATGTATTCATAATTCTTTACAAGATGACATCACATATGAGTAGGATTTAGAATTTTTTTTAAAACATGGATGTACCCATTTCAATGAGTATATGCTTTAAGAAGCGACAACTGACTCACATTTCTACAGCAAGGTGATTAAATGTATCAATGTAAGTCAACTCTATACTTCAAAATACAAAGAACAAAGAAAGGTCCTTTGATCTTCAATATGAGAATAAGATAGCTTGATGGAGATTACAACCCTGCCTATGCCGATCTCAGATCATCATGTGCAGCCTTTTACAAGATTAAATAAGTGGGAAATTATTCTCTGATAATTTATTCTAGCTTTTAGTGTTTGATTTCATGGTCAGTTTGCAAAGCTACTTTATAAATTTTGAAATATGCCCCAGGGATATTGGATGTTTGAAATATCACATAACAATCTTGACTAATCAGAAGAAAATATATCATTCAGAGATGTTTCCATCTGCCATAGGGATTGCTCTATTAGCAGAAACACGCTTTACTGCCATGAGACAGCCAGGATCATATCAAGATTTAATTAGGCAGGAGATGGATGTAAAATCTAATGTAGGAAAGCCAGACAGTGCATCTATTTATGTCAGAGAGTAGGCTGCTGTGATTGGCACAGAATAAAGACTAGTTAGTTTGGAAGGCTAGTTAGTTTGGAAGCTATGCTATCTATCCTTGAATTGGATCTTTTAATGTTCAAAAGATACCTTTTAACAGAGGCCCCTGCCAGAGAGCATACATCTGTACTATCACACATTATATCTACAACAAGCATCTGTGGTTATAGAATGCTGCTTGTTTAATTGCAAATCCTCTACCTTATCCTATTCTACCTAATCAGTTTACCAATATCCTATCCCATTTATACTTTCTCTCTTTTGCTGCTGTCAGCATGATATTGTCTGTAGTCAAAGATGACAACTTTTCATTAAACATGGATTCAACAGAAAGAAAGGGCCGGCAGACTAGGTTGATCAAGAATGAACATTCATCCTTAAATATAGGACCTCTGGCGACATTGTGAAGAAAAAACAGTTGGTGCATAACTTCAAACAACCTGCAACAAATTCTCAAATGTTTTAAATAACTACTAATCAGCTCTGCTGACCACAATTTCTTTTGCTAAAAACATTTCCACAAAGCTTTCAACTGTAGCTCTGCTTATAATTCAATCAATGTTTTTTACTAACAAAGGTATTATTTTGAATCAAAAGAAATTACAAAAATAAATTAGGACAAAAGGTTTTGTAATTCAGAAACCTGGCATATATGGTATAATGATTTTTGTTTTAGTGCATGTCAGATTAAATTGCCTTGAATCAAAAGTCTGCCTACAGAGGGAGTAGGGTTTCCAGAACACTGCATGTAATAAAGCATCTCTACCTCACATTTAAGTCTGACATTACTGTCCTTCTTTCTATTGAATATCATATACATGTGTGTTTATGTAGTCTGTGTAAAGTTAGACGGCTATTTTACATGGGGATACTATGATGAGTTATGGTTTCAGAAGTTACTTCAGAACCTCAAGCTTAATGTTGGATATTCCTTCAGTCATTTACAGTGCCTGCGGTGGCTCACAAAGTAGCTCCAGACCTCTCAGGTTTATACACAGATACTAGATATAATGTTAAAAAGACAACTTTTGCCTAGCGGCACTGAAAGGAGAGAGCTGCCTGTGCTTTTATCTTCACTCTGTATATACCTATCCTGTCCAATCTAATGGGTCGAGGCACCAGTTAGAGAGCCCAAGGGCCCTTCACCTCTTTACCCAGGATAAGAGATAGGGGCCGGTAAAACATCCTAAGAAAGTCCACAAACACAGATGGTGAGTGCATGTGACACCATACTTGCTGAGGTGTAACTGAAAGAAGCCCTATGGGGACAATGATAAAGAGACACCTAATAGTAAAGTGCCTGTTTGGCAGGTGCATTGCGACTTGTGTGTATGGGAACTACAGCTCTGTCCATGAAAGCATCTGTGCGAATTAAGGTGACCCCAGTCGCAGTGTATGGGCAGTATTTCAAAGAAAATCAGCCAAGAGACGACAAAACTGCGCCAGAGGTTTATGTCGGTAGTGAACTCATCCAAGAAAAAATCTAAGGCTCCAGCCGGTGCCATGAACTCCTCTTTTAATACATAAGAACCACTGTTATGTACAGAGAGGTTAATAACTGATTAATATTAACTGCTACAGTCATACGATATATAAGTGAAATTTATTGTTTGGACATACGAGCATAAATGGTCTAACTGTTTGTCTAGTGGGTTCATTGCCAAGAAGGCTAGAACAGACTGTAGAGGCTTACATAACATAACTACCCTGTAGAGGCAACGACTTGACCCAGTCTCACACGCCGATCAGAACTTGGCACGCGTCCAGATTATATATACACTCTGTAGTAGCAGCGGTAGCGCTGATCTAATAATGTAATAATTTAGCAATATCCACTCAAATGTGCATACATACAGTATCATCTGCCTTTTACTTCTCTACTAATGAAATTAAATGTGTATATGTGAATAGGTATAATTTAAAAATATATATCTCAGTTTAAACCATATCATGAACTTACCGGTACTATAATCCTGCATACTAGCACATGTGTCAGAGCGCGCTACCCAGTTCTCGCCATACAGGTACAAAATGTTGGAACAATCAATGCAATCACCCCATACTAGGAATCGTCTCATCTCACTCATTGTGTATCATATACGATTTTTATTCAGAAAATGTCTGAGTTACTTGACATAGCCTCGAAAAAAGGCCTTCTATTTATATGCACTAATGCTAGGTCTATGGTTTCCATGAAGAAGAGAGCAAATGTTTTTTCTCTTATTAATGCCGCTGATGTCACAGGGATAGTTGAAACCTGGTTAAATCCTACAGTTAATAATACTGACCTACATGTACCGGGGTACCAATCGTTCAGGCTGGACAGATTCCCCTTGAGGAGTAAAACTGCTGGAGGTATTATGATATACATGAGAGACACCTATGTTGCGTCTGCCGATCTTAATGGTTGTTTTATACATAAAGACTATGAAATTCTATGTGTTGACGTTGAAGTAGGTATAATTAAATATAAAATCTATGTATGTTACCGCCCGCCTGATAAAGATGTTGAGCGCTATTTACACTAAATTGTCAGAATTAAAGGTTAATGTTAGCAAAAATAGAAAAGTTGTGTACATGGGTGATTTTAATGTTAATCTGTTTTGTGAAAAAGACATCAAGAGCTCCGATGTAAATAATTTCTGTCTTAATAATGAGATATTCCAATTGATTGACACTGTTACTAGACCTAAGTCTGGCACACTAATTGATCATATCTACACCAATGTCCATAATGTGTGGGAGTCAGGTGTCGTCAACTTCCATATCTCAGACCACATTCCTATTTATATGATTCTTAAATGCATCAGGACAAAAATCCCGAAAAAGGTTGTAAAGGCCAGGTCGTATAAAAAATATGATTTTCTTAATTATAAAAATACATTAAATGATAAGGACTGGGAAAATATATTGAATATAAATGACCCTAATGTTATGTGGGAAAGGATATCTTTAGTTCTATCCCAGGCGCTAGACACTATGTGCCCTGTGAGGAAGTTGACGCTACCGGTATACACCCCAGAGTGGCTGACCCCTCCAGTCATTGCTGCTATGAGAACACGAGATGACCTATACAGAAGGGCTAGACGCACTCAGAGCAGGGATGATTGGAGGATAGCAGACTTCCATAGGTGTAGGGTGGAAACAATGCAGTTCAATAGCAGAAAAGTTGAGATTGGCAAGTTATTAATTTATAGGAAGGATGACCCGTATAAATTTTGGCTTGGTATAAGGAAATTATTGCCTAACAAAACTGCTTCTACTCTTATTAAATTAAGAAATAATACAAATAATCTTATTATTCCTCCTGATGAATGTGCAGAATATATAAATTCTTTTTTCGCCAATATTGGTAAAAAACTTGCTGACTCACTACCCGTGTTACCTGACACTCAGGAAGCTGAACGTGCACCATACGGTACTCCAGTACCAGACACTGATCTGCTTTTCCCTCTCTCGCATATTAGTTTTATTAAATTAGCCAAGAATGTCAATGGTAAAAAACCATCAGCTATTAAGAATATGAAATCTAATATATTGAAGGATGCATTTATGGCTATACCTGATGTATTTGTTGCCTTATACAATAAGTGTCTTTCTACGAGCACCTTCCCTGATAAATGGAAATATGCTACTGTCGTGCCTTTACATAAAAAGAGTAATTCTCATGATGTTAATGACCTACGCCCTATTAGCCTGTTACCCCTACCGGGGAAGATTTTAGGAAAAAATCATATGCTCTAGATTACAGGAATATATGGTGACTCAGCACTTATTGTGCCCGGCACAGCACGGTTACAGTAAGGGTCGCTCTACTCAATCAGCCATTGGGGAACACCTTTATACAATTATTAAAAATGCTATTAATAATAAACCTACCTATTCTCTATATCTCGATTATAAAAAAGCTTTTGATACAATATCACACAAAATTATGATTAAAAAATTATACGCTTTTGGACTTAGTAAAAAAATAAGAATTTTTCAATAGTTATCTTAACCAAAGAAAACAATGTACCATAGCTAATGATATTACCTCACCAAATCTAAATATTACATATGGTGTTCCCCAGGGCTCAGTCTTAGGCCCTGTACTATTTTCAATTTATATTAATAGTTTACCCAAAATTGCAGACGACATAGAAATTACGCTATACGCTGATGATGCAGTTATGTCAGCCTCCTCTCCTTCTATCTTACGTGAAATGTTACCTGTACTGTCTACCTGGTGTATCAAAAATAGTCTTACGGTAAATGAAAAAAAGACAAAATGGATGGCATTTAACTGTAATTTTGATAATTTACACCCCCCCCCAGTCTTTACTCTGAACAACAATATACTTGATCGGGTTGATAATTTCCCATATTTAGGTCTGGTTTTAGATCCTGAGCTCAAATTTGTTAGCCATAGAAAAGATACTGTGAATAGCATACGGACAAGGTTACACCAGCATATTCGTGTTAGGGGTTTTGTTGAGGAGGAGGTAGAGCTTGATGTTTATAAGAGTATGGTGCTACCTTCATTTGATTATGTGGATTATGTTTGGGACAGGGATAATTTGGGTGAGAACAGAGAGTTGCAATTAATACAAAATAAAGCTCTACGTGTTGTGTATAATGTAAAGCTTGGGAAAAATCCTAAATATACCACTGATGAGCTCCATGTAAAACGAAAATGTCAAAAGTTAAATGATAGGAGAGACATGCATTTGTTATTCTATGCCTACAGTCTAGCACTAGATGATACTAATTTAGATAATAGAAATCTTCCCACTAGACGTAATGCTGGGCGAAGACTGATTGTACCTAGGTCATTAAAACCGATTGTTCTTCGTAGTGCTTATTACAGAGCTGCTAGTAGATGGAACCAATTAAAGGCAGCTTATACTGAAATAGAAGGCCTTAGTGCCTTTAAAATTGCGATAAAGAAAGACTACAAAACGTGTTTCATGTAAAACCAGCTTTTCTTTATTCAAAAAAGTATTCAATATTAGTCTGTTAGCCATCATCGTTGTAATCACTCTTACTCATCATTCATTTCATCTCATTACGTAATGCATTGTGTGATTAATTGTGAAACTCTGTAGTATCATTTAAAGATGGAAATAGTCGATGTGTAGTCCGCCATACTGTGTTCTTTAACGCTATATTCATACAGAACAGTCAAGGGGTCCTAGCGTAAGTAATGCAATGCGCATGTGCTAGGTTAATTTCATTTCATATTTTTATGTATGTATCTGTTATTATTCAACCCAATAAAACACTTTAAAAAAATATGTTCCTGCATTTAGCAAAGACTAGGCAATGGCTTCCATCGTTCATTCCATCTTGATAAAGAGAACAGTATGATAACAAACTATGCATTGTTTCCATTTAATGATTTTCTTAACTTTTATTTCATTGCAGGGGATATATATATATGTACAAATATATATATCATGTTCACAGTAGACTGTAATAATTCAACGCAAGAAAATGTTTTCTCAATGATGAAACAGGTGCAGTATTGTAAAGCTCTTTATACGCAGAAGGAGCCATCTGTTAGCATCAGTGTATAATTGGTCAAATAATGCTGATAACCTAGTTCAACCCAGACGTGTACTCAGGGCAAATGCTTATGTTAAACTAAAAGTAGCACGTCCTATCCTTGACTCATTCCGTGATAGCCCACTTTACAGGGGCATGTTATTATGGCAGCAATTGGAAGCTAAAATACAACACTCGACAAGTATAAATATCTTTAAAACACACATGTTAAATGTTGTATTGGAGGACCTATAAGACCCAGTGTGGGGTCAAACTGTATTTATTGACTGTGATATCTGCTGCTTCAAAATGTTGGCTTAACAAGGTTGCTTTCCGGCACTGAAATTGTTACTATTTGCTTACATGGGCATTAACCTTATAAAAAAAAAATAGTATTTTCATAACGTTCGTGGAAACCACTCCAATGTTCATACTCTGAAGCGCTCAACTGTGAATGATTTACTACTATCTGACAAAACTGTTATATCTATGTATTTGTTATCCACTTGGCTGTGAACTGAAAAGATTCTTTGTAATGATGCTTTATAGCCAATAAAAATATTTAAACTTCATACTTCTTCAAGCAACAATTTTGACATTATGTCAGAGGATATGGATTACGAAAAATGAATAGATAAATAACTGCACCAGCTGTTGTTTCACTATGACGATTATGAAGCACAAAAAGACATTGCCTGAACTCTGCTTTAACAAATCTCAAAGTTTTTTTCTAATCTCAAAACCTTTGGAAGTTTAATATCCTAACGTATTCATTTTTTTACTCATATAATATATAGCACCTCCAAATATTCTACAGTTGGGTATCATGCCGACTCTTTGGGAGTCTATCAACACCATAGGGTTGGCATGATGCAGTAAGGAGTTAATATAATCGTGTAATAAATCTAATAATGAATGGCTAACAGGGTCACGAGGGGGTGTATCGTAAGATAACGGCACATGGCGCGTAGCCTCACATCATTACATGGATCTGAGCACACTGTCTGTAGATAAACCAGCATTCACAGACAAATGAATGATTGTGTGTAAACCATGATTGATATCATCATTATTGCTGTTATTTTTACCAGTGGTTCTTTCTGATTCACAACCATAAATTGCAGTTTAAGTAGCTTAAAAATTGGTTTATATGTGCATAGAACTTTTTTTTTCTGTATTGGTATGTACATAAAACATGTAAGTTCAGTATTAAGAGGACTATTCTTATTTTTCTTAAATTCTTAAAATGCATTGTCTTGTCAAGTCACATTATGATATATTGTAACCTGGTTAGACCATATAGAAAACATCTGACAATGTGATTGTGCCCCATGTTGAAGAGGTGTGAACAGACTTTCAAACGGATTGATAGTATAGACATAACTTGCATAGTAAATAACAGGAGCACATTTACTTGGCCTCTGTGAGAGGCATTACACCTTAAAACTGTCAACCCATCAATTCTGCTTAAGGGATCCACTTGAGTGATTAATTAGCCTAATGGTTGACTCAGGACACACCTCCCTCATTAGGTAAAGTAACCATACATTCAGGCTCTGACCTTTGGATGCAACCTTTATGTAGATTGGTCAAATGGGGGAGATGCATTCTACCAAGTTAAAAAATATATCAGAGAGAAAAGGTTCAAGTACAAATGTTCTAGAGGGGCAAAATCTTAGCTTTATCATATACCTGTACATTGGATGTCCATTCAATTTACCTGGTAAAGCCATACAGTGCAGCATCAGCATTAGCTGGCCCTGTTATAGGCCTAAAGAAAAGCGTGTCACTAGTAACTTGCAGAATGTCAGGAGTAAAGAAAACACTTCCAGATATTAGAACTGCTTGCTGTCAAGAGTAAATAATGTTAATTAAACTCAAAAATTATACACAGGAAGCAAATTTGATGTGGACCTTAGCCTACCTAAGATTATATGCATAAAATGTGTATTGGATGTTTTTATTGTTAACAGATCCAGACAGCCTATTTCTTTCTTTTCAGGTTGTCCAGTATGCTCCCCCTCCTGGATCCATGTCATAATTGGATGAGATGATTAGGTAGCAATAACTTAAAAAAACACACCTTACTGTCATGAGGTAGTGTCCTTTGCAATTGCAGCTAGCTGAGTACATGGTCAGCACTTTGGAAAGACAGCTCCTCATATACCTCACCTTAATGGTAGGCCCTCATACACCTTCCTGGATATTCTTGATATGAGTTTTTGACATCCAGGCATACATGCACAAATTGACAATCTCCCACAGGAGGCTGCCACTTTATGTCTGCAATCCCAGAGGGCCTCGGGGGCGTGTTTCTGCTGGTGATCGAGGCACTATGATATATCTCTTACATAAACAGAATAGTGGCTTTGTCATAATACAGAGGCTGACTTCTTACTGCAGACACATAGAATCCCTGGTTTGCAGAAGTTTCTCATCTGCCTCACTAGAACACAAAATCTTGCTAAATTGGTGTAGGGCTATATAAGGGCGTTTGGTTGGCTCTTACTGTGAGAATTATCATTCTTAACCTCACTAAATATAGCTGATGCATTAAAAGCAGCAGTTGGGACTTGGCTATCAGTTGCATGGAAACAAAGTGAAATAAAAAGCTATTAATAAGTCAAAAGGAGTAGAGAGATCCACTTAGGTGAAGCCTTGACAAAGTCTCAGCTGCATTGATCAGTTACACGCATGGATCCATCAAATGAACAAATCACCAGTTCTGTTACTCTTCAATACTTTTGAAGCAGCTCAGTTACATTAAAAATTGTCTTTGATTTAGTCTAAATGGCATATCATCTGCCTGTCCCTAATCAAAGGTTCATACTTATTGGGGGATTTCTATATGAATATATTTTTTACCAAGGAGGACTAAGTCATGGTGTGAGCAACACTATATGACGGTACATTCAGGAATAACCTTTGTTTGTGTTGCCATCATCAGGACAAGTCTAATCTTGAGGAATTATAGACACCTCCATTGTGCCCTACTGTTTTGGAATGTGTTTAAAATAAACCTTTTGTATGGCTCTTATGCGCAATGAGATCTGAACAGCTCCTTCTTGACAACGGTCTTGAGAAAGATAATGTATTGTGACTGACAGATACAACATAATTATAAAGAGAGAGCACTAAGTACTACTTTTTTTCATGATTCCTTTTTATTTTGGATTACATCCTACATCCTTATAAAATGTCCAATTTCCCAAAGAATTGTCACGTTATTTAATTATGCTTCAGTAAAAAAATATTGTTAAGCTGGTGTCACTTTTTGTAGTTTTTCTAAAAATCCAATTGGATTCACCTCATAGGAAACCTGCCCAGATAGGACTATTGACTGGTTAAACAAAAACCATTGTTTGTTCTTCATGTTCTTATCAATGGGTGTTCTTACCTTTGTGTGTGTATAACCCGGACTCCTGGCAGTGCATTGTTGCTACAGATTATGTGGTTAACACAATTGCGGCAAGATAGGGTGACTTTTCTATAATAAAGTTGCATTCACACTGGTTTCAGCTGAATCCTCATGACATTGTTTGTATTACCTGCATTTTTAAGCGTTTCATATCAGGAGATTCACAGAACTGTCATCTTTCAAATAGTACATATCAGAGTGCACCATTTTGAGGTCATATCTTTGTGTTTATTCATCTCTTACACTTGAAAAAAGCTCAAAACTTCTCCCTATGGCAGATGGAAACATCCCTAACTGATTTTATTTGCATCTGATTTGTGTAGATTGTAATGTGATATTCAAACATCAAATATCTCTGGGGCATATTTTGGATTTATGAAGTACCTTTGCAAAGTGACAATGAAACACTAAAAGCTAAAAAAGTTATCAGAGAAGAGTTTCCCACTAATTGAATATTGTAAAAGACTGCACCTCGGTTACATAGATATCTAGACAAATGCCAACACCTATTGACACTGGTTCTGATGTATTTCATGAGGGGGCTGGAGCACTATCCCACAAAACATAAGGCTGAGTGGCATAGTTTTTCATATGAAGCCATTTACCGAAGGAAAAACAGTTTTCCCTTAGCCCATTGTGTATGTCAACATTGTATTAAATGGGCCCTTCCAGTACTTAAACATAGCAAATATTGTATCTCAAAAAAAAATGAAAGCAAATTTACGGCCCAAGGCATAGTATTGGTGGTGGTGGTCACCAGTATGATAGAAGCAAGATGAACATAAACATATATACACTTGCCATTACTGGCAGTAAGCCCAATCTACTGGAGTGTTTTAGATAAAAGGTATATAGCACGTAGATAGATAGCAGGGGGAAACTCCCTTTCAATGTCTGTAGTGGATATCAGAAAAGCTGTTCAATTAAGAGATGCTTCTTGCTGAGTAGACCTAGGTCGGGTGTTGTCAATCTCCTTCCTCCTGAGGCAGCATTGGGATGCATAGTAGGCATCTTCTGATAGAGTAGGAATGAAACATGCTTACTATCAAGTCTGGACATGTTGTTTTGATTAATTTTGAGAGCTGTAGTGTGAAGTTGGGGCGATATAGCAATATACTGTCAAACATGCATGGTTAAATGCATCCCCAAGCTCAAGCTTACAACAGGTGCATATTTTACCAATAGTGAAATCTAAAATATAATCATGTCCACTAAATGGCGGATCCTTGTACTGGCATGCCATGAGGGTATGACAAAATCAATTTAGAATGTAGAAATAATGCACAAGCACTCACAGGCAGTTGCCTGATAGGAAGTATGTACTCTATCTGCTGCATGAAGGTGGTGTACCCTACTTTAAACATGATATTGTAACCCTTGGGTCTATGAAGATATCAAATATAAAGTTTAAATGTAGAATAACTAGACCTGGTTATATTTCTTTCTTTGGTCAGCTAAACGTCTGGTATTGTTATTCCCAAAAAAGTTGCATCCTGAAAAAAGTATTACTTGATCTAACAAGAGGGCCATGCCTTCTGTCCACAATAAGCCAATCAATAACTCAGGTGGACACACAGTGACCCCCTAACACGCCTAATTGGTTGGTTAATTGATTGATCCCTCCCCCTCATTAATCAATGCAGCTGCGGCTTGGTCCAACTACATAGATGTACAGTGAGTTTTCCCCTTTGACTTAATTTTACTCCTCTGCTTTTTATATTTTGGGAAAATATCTTAGTAGTATAGTATGTATCGGAACGGGACTATAGTTAAGTACTGTTTATTACTCAATCGACCTGCAGCCAATCAGAGGCCTCCATTTGGTCACGTGACCGGAAGTGACCTACTTAGGGGATTAGTGGTGAGGTCACGTGACCTAGTTAGCCAATCAGAGGCCGCCATTTGGTCACGTGACCGGAAGTGAGGTCATATGACCTACTTATGGACCGGAAGTGACGTCATATGACCTACTTAGGGGAGCGGAAGTGACCTACTTTAGGATCACGTGACCGGAAGTGACCTGATGAGTCACGTGACCGGAAGTGACGTCACATGACCTAATGGCCAACCGGAAGTGAGTGACCTGATTGAGGATCACGTGACGGGAAGTGACCTGATTGATCATGTGACCGGAAGAAGAAGAAGAAGTGACGTCACGCGACTTAATGAAGAGATGAGCGTCTTTAAGGGGTCACGGGCTTTAAAATGTGATATCTTTTTTTTTTGGAGGAGGAGGAGGAGGAGGAGGAGGAGGAGGAGGAGGAGGAGAAGGAGAGGAGGAGGCGAGTCTCTTATTTTTTTCGGTAAACTAATAAAAAACACTACGATATAAGTTTTTGTTTTTTTTTCATTTTTTATTGTTTTACGAGCGACTGGAAGTGACTTATTGAACTAGGTAGAAGCGTTCTTAGAGTGTATAAGGGGGGGAGGGGAGGGGGGTAGGGGGGCCCCTTTAAGATGCATGGGGAGGGGGGGCGCTTTTAGGATGCATGGGGCGGGTGGTGGGGGGGAGGGGGGGAGGGGGGGGAGGGGGGGAGGGGGGCACTCTAGGGGGGTGGGGGGGCACTCTAAGGGGCGTTTGTCTCTTTTAAGAAAAAAAGAAAAGAAAAAGATTTCAATCGAGAGACACGCTTCTTCCTCTCGAGAGGAAGAAGCGTGTCTCTTCGTTTTTTTTTTGTTTATCACGTGCTTCGATGAGGCGATCAGCTGCGACTGGAGGAAGTGACACTTTAAGAGGGCGCGCTTCTTAATTGTTATGATATTTTTTTTTTTTTACTTACTAATAAAGAAGACGTATGAAAATAAAACACAACAATTCACATGTCCGTCGTTCTCGTTGTTTCTTGCTTGATAAAGTCAAGTAATATCGTGATGCCGAGGTCAAACTTTCCCATGTCCTCAGTCAACACTCGAAGGAGTTCAAAAGGTGTACCGCCGGCACCGTCAGCTTCATCTTGCCACATTTTCAACACTCGGAAGGCCCACTCAGCGGGACTTCCTCCGTATTCGCATTCTTCAGCGATCTTATCTAACCTCTCAGGCGACAATTTTAAATGGTCCCCCACCTCTTTCCACCTGCTACCTAGACGTCTGCCGAGGGTGCCCAAGTGCTTATGCATCGCGCGCAAGTCGGGGTTTTCGAAATCCAACCCCTGTCTGTGGAGAAGGGACATCCACTGAGCCAACAGTTCCACGCGTCTAATGCGGGTGAAGACGCGACCGAGCTCTCCCCATCTATGACGATGCGGGGTTTCACCCCACCATAACTCGGAACATCGCCGTACACAGCTCCTCCGGTGTCTTGACACTGCGCTCTACTAGAGCATCCATACGGGCGGCGGTAACTTTTAAGCTACTGCCCAACTCTCTCCAACAGCCGCTCAACTCTTTACCTAGTTGACGAAGCAAGGCGTCGCTATAGGCTAACCGCCGCTGTCCTACCTCTCTGTTCTCCCCATCGGTCTGCCTCGCGCGTCTCACGTCGTCAAGCCGCATTAACTTTTTTTCAGGTGGACAAGGCGGTGAAGGCGAGCTTGAAAGTGGAATAGCTTGAGCCATCTCGTCTCGTCTTGGCGGTGGCGGTGGCGGCGGCGGCGGCGGCGGCGGCGGCGGCGGCGGCGGCGGCGGCGGCGGCGGCGGCGGCGGCGGCGGCGGCGGCGGCGGCGGCGGCGGCGGCGGCGGCGGCGGCGGCGGCGGCGGCGGCGGCGGCGGTGGTGGCGGCGGTGGTGGCGGCGGTGGTGGTAGTAGACGTTACTGTGGTCAGAGGCGATATGTTTTTTTTCCAACAGAAATCAGAGCTTTTTATACAGAGGGAGTTTAATCCCATTTCCAACAGCACTCCAGCTGTGTAGCGACCTGTCCGCATGACGCTTTTTCAACCGCTCCGCTCCTTAAGAGCTTAGATGACGAGGGGTGTGTCATCGCTATCCGTGGAGACCAGCTGAAAACGGTGTTTCTTCCTCATCCATTAGCCTTACCTCCTACCCCCTACCTGAGGACGTCTCCCTCCCTCTGACATTCATTGTAACAAACGTCAGAGGTCAGGTGAAAATCGGATTTTTTTCATGCACAGCCTTAGTCTATTGAACTAGCCGGCCGCCGCCTGGCCGGCCTGGTCTACTCACCACGGCAGGAGGTGGTGATTTTTTTTTTTGTCTTACACTTAAGTCGCTCACCACATGCACACGCCTCTACTCACAGACAGACACGTTCGTCTTAGGGGGGTCCTGCTTCACGCCACACGCCTCCTGTAGTTTTTTTTGTACACACACTCTAAGCTCGTCACCGTTAATCCTTTATACAGCTAACGCGCGCTGAATGGCTGAACAGGGTGGTAAGTGGCTTAGCTCATGACAGTGGATCCCTCAAAAAAAAAAAAGAGGGGAAAGGGATCCAGCTGAAAACATCATACCTTATGTCTTTGTGAATGGCCGCCGGTCAGTCGACGGCAGCAACCGCTTAATCCTTTATACAGCTAATGCGCGTTGAATTGCTGAACAGGGTGTTAAGCGGCTTAGCTCATGACAGTCGATCTCTCAAAAGGGGGGAAAGGGATCCAGCTGAAAACGTCATGCCTTATGTCTTTTGTTTCTCTTAGTGAATGGCCGCCGGCCAGCCGGCGGCAGCTGAACAGGGTCAGTAAGTAGCTTAGCTCTAGAAGCGAGAAGGCGTATATAAGGGGTCTGGAAACCTCCATTCACTCACTCATTCTTTTGCTGCTCTCTACAGTCACCACCATGAGCAAAAGACAACACCTAGCGCCGTCCAAGAACAAGAAGACTACGCGGAACAGCGCTCGTTTAGCGTCAGTGCCTCCTCTTGCTACTGAACATGAGACTACCGCCGCAGCCGCTTGGTCTTATCACCCTCCCGCTGTAGCGAGCGCTCGCAGCAGTAGTAGTAGTAGTAGCAGTAGTAGTAGCAGTAGTAGTACTAGTAGTAGTAGTAGTAGTAGTAGTACTACTGGTAGTAGTCGTCGTGCTAGCGACGTTGTTACACTCGCGACGGTACACGTTGCTGCTAAGCGCGCTGCCGCTGCTACTGCCGCCCCGCCTGCTGCGGCTGCTGCTGCTGCTGCTGCTGCACCTGCTACCGCTGCGCCTGCTACTGCTGCGCCTGCTGAGGCTGCTGCGCCTGCTACTGTTGCGTCTGCTGCTGCGCCTGCTGCTGCTGCTGCTGCTGCTGCTTCTGCTGCACCTGCTGCTACCGCTACTACTACTGACGACAACGCTCCTGGCACAGCGCAGTACTGGCAACCGGGTTTTTACCTCCCCACTACTGTTGATGACTTTGATGACCTGCCGCACGTTGCACAGCCCCTCTCCTCCACCACTACATCGACCGACGCCCTCGACGCCGCTCGCGCTGAGAGTGACAGCTATTCGGACACTCAGCCCCTAAACCGAGAAGAAGAGGAGGAGGAGGAGGAGGAGCAGCAGCAACAGGGTGAGACAGAGAACGACGCTGACGACGAGGCGTACGAACAACCCGAAGGGAAAGGGGTGGGCGGTACGTTTTTCGGCTTCCCTCTTCGACCTTTCGACCTCACTTCCTCCACTAGTAGCGTCCCGTCCGGTCCGTGGCGACTGCCCTCACCGCCACCTTACGAGGGCGGCGGCGCTTCATCTTCTACCGCTACACTCAGCACCGACGGCGTGTGGCTGCGCTGTTCCAACAACGAGGCCTCGGATACCACCAGCGCTGACGCTGCTCCTGCTATCAGTTCTGCTGCTGATTCAGCTCACGCTGATGGTGTTACTCATCCTGCGGGTGTGAAACGTTCTAAGGTGAGTTCCAGAACAACAAGGCCTAGTAAGAAGAGAAAAATACAAGAAAAAGAACGAGATGGACGAGAAGAAGCAGAGAAAACCTTCTCCCGTCCTCTCGGGTTAGAGTTCTGCTTAGACGGAGCTTTGACGCTGGAGATCTGGGAGGACGTGGCTAGACTGTCTAGGAGGCCGCGCTACACAAAAGACGGCCAGGTGAAAGAGGCGTCTCTGACCAGAAGCAAGTGAGTGCACTTCACGGCCGACGCGCTGCGCGAGCTCATAGCACGCATCGCCGATATCCGCGCATACGCGACACAGCGGCCGCGCAAGGAAAACCTAATCACACCCCCTGGTTCGCAGTGCTGGATGAGGAGGGCGAAGTGTACGCAGCTGTGAGCTACTACAGCGGTAAGAACCTCGTCCACGTGCGCAAGTACGAAGGTCCTGACAAAAAACCCACACAGCAGGGAGTGACGCTGTCCGCCAGAGCGCTCAAAGAGTTGGATGACAAAACAGAGATCATTCTGAAATATCTCGGCATAGATTCGGAATGAGAGACGCTCAACGCTCACGCGCGCGCACACACACACACACACAGCGTTTTGACGTACGCTGTATGAGACAGACAGACGGATACACAGACAGCAGACAGAAAGATAAATAGATAGATAGATAGACAGATAGATTGATAGATAGATAGATAGTTAGACGGCTAAGTAGTTGGTAACTGAGTGAAAAAATAAACATGACACAGTACGTATGCGAAAAGTGTTTCAAAATGTTTAAAAGACCGTACAACCACGAGAGACACGTAGAAAATTGTAGAGTAGTACCTAAGTTTTGCCCTCTATGCGGCGAAGGCGATTGCCGAAAGATCGCCTGTCGACGCGAATCTCTGGACGGGGTGACCGTCCCTCCGCGCATATGTGCTGTACCGAACGGGGAGGAAACGTTCACGGTGAATTGGCCTGCGATACAAACGGGCGTCAGGATGCACGGGACTCGCGTGAGTGTAACAAACTTCAGGCTACCAACCGGCGAGTTGAGTGACGCTGTAGATACTATGCGTCGCATTCACTTGACACAAAGATTCAGATACAAAGTGGGTTTCTCGGTAGGCTTACTCTTACAACACAGAGAAGACAAGAGCAAACTGCGCTACTTTCACGCCTCCCAGAACAACGCAACTCTCATACAACCGCTCCCTACTATAACTAATTCAGAAACTTTGGAAGAGCTCCTCTCAAAGATGGAAAACACCGTCGCTTGCGAGGAAGTACGGAAACTTTGCGACGCTGACACCAAGTGGCACATTCTTTTTCCTACCAATTTGAACATTTGCGTTTACATGGGACCGGGGGAATTCCCCATAGGCGGTAGGATCACTCAGGCCGGTCGAGTTGGAAAGAGAAGCGGCGTGTTAGATTTTCCCAACAAGGACAACCTCTGCATCTTCCGCTGCATTTCCTTTCACTTATACAAGACCAGCAAGCGCGCTTCAGATTTGTTACGTCAGTTCTGTCCCGCTGCCACACCTGAATCCTTTCCGGGTCTGAACATCCGCGACTTACCCGCGTTAGAGAACTTGTTTGACGTACAGATAGCGGTTTACACCACGTCGCGTCAAGTGCCGGGGCGGAAGTTGAGAAGACGCGTTACTCTGATCAGACCGCCTTCCAGAACTTCCAAGGTAAAGTCAACCTACACCTGACGGCGAAAGGCGGTTTGCATGTCTCTCTCGTCACGGACTTCAACGCGTACGCGGGCATATACGAATGTTGCAAGTGTAAGGCGGCGTTCACAACCGAGTTCTTGCTGAAGAGACACAGGAACCAGCTTTCCTCTTGCCGACAAGTCAAGTTGCGCTACGTAGGCGGCATCTACCAAAATTCGAGAACGATTTTCGAAGCGCTACCAGACTTCTCCATTCTTCCCCCCGACGGACATTCCGGAATCTACCCTTACAAGATCGCCTTCGATTTCGAGGCTTTCTTCAGACCGTGCAAAGAACCGTCGACGGAACACGTGTCCCTGCTGTGGGATCACGTCCCTTTGTCGGCTAGCGTCGCATCCGACTTTCCGGGGTGGGAGGGGCCCGTCTGCTTCGTCAGAGAATCCGACGCAGATTCCGACCCCTTGTTGGACCGAGTTTTAAATCACATAAACGAGAACGCCAAAGTCATCGGGGAAGCTGTGCTAGAACTTTACCGACCGACCTTAGCGAAGTTAGATGCGGCGATAGGTGAAGCTCTCCTGCTGGAGGAGGCGACGTTCACCCCTTCTCCAGGCGGCTTCGCTGCGGCTCAGACCAGACACCCGTTAGTTCAACTGAAGAAGCGGCTTCTGAGATACATCCGTCAAGCTCCAGTCGTGGGCTTCAACTCGGGGCGTTACGACTTGAACCTGATCAAAATGCGCCTTCACTCGTTCTTCGCCTCCGGAGACCGAAGAAACCAAGAATTCAGCGTCATAAAGAGAAGCAATCAATACTTGGCGGTTTACACACAGCACACGGTTTTCTTGGACGTAGTCAACTATTTGGCACCCGGTTACAACTACGCGACCTATTTGCGAGCTTTCACCAGGAACGAAGAGAAAGGTCACTTTCCTTACGAATGGATGACGTCTACCAGGAAACTGGCAAACAGAACGCTGCCACCGAGATCGGCTTTCGACAGTGAGCTGACGGGCGTCAAAATGTCCGAATCCGACTACGCCGCATGTCAGAAAGTTTGGTCCGACGAGAAGATGCAAACTATGGAAGACTACTTGATCCACTACAACAACAAAGACGTCAAACCTTTCATACAAGCTCTGAAAAATCACGCTAAATTTTTCCAAGATCGCGGCATTGACATGTTGAAAGACAGAGTTTCTCTCGCCGGTTTGACTTTACGGTTCCTCTTCCAAAACCTAGAAGACGCGTTCACAACGTTCCCCCAGTCCGACGCCGTCCTCCACGCTCTGATCAAAGAAAATCTAGTCGGCGGTCCTTCCATCATCTTCCATAGATTTCACGAGAAGGGCACCACGCGGATAAGGGAGCACAAGTACGGCGAAGAAGCGAGACCGTGCCAACACATCCTAGGACTAGACGCTAACTCTCTGTACTTGCGCTGCATGAGCGAAGCGCACTGCACGGGCTATTACGCGGTGAGACGGCCCGAGACCGAGTTCAAGCCCGAAATTAGGCAAAGAAACTCTCACAGCGCTTTGGAGTGGTTACGCTTCGTAGAGCACGACCGCGACGTGAAACTGCGCCACGCTCTGAACGGCGGCGAGATGGTTGTAGGCTGTCGGAGAATTCGCGTGGACGGGTTTCACGCGGCCTCTAATACGGTTTTCCAGTTTCACGGGTGTTGGTTCCACGCTCACGAGTGCATACCGTCGCACCGATATCAGTGCGCTTCACTGAGAGAGGAGAGACGCGACAGAACGACCAGAGTAAGCGCTTACTTGAAAGCGATAGGTCACAAGCTGGTCGTCGTGTGGGAGTGCGAATGGCGAGAGATGAAGCGTCGAGATGAGCGGGTCAAGGCCTCCCAACAACGCTGGAAGGTTGACGCTTTGAAAGTGTCTCGAAACGCGATGAGCGAGAGCGACATCCTTTCCGCTGTGAAAGAGGAGAAAATGTTCGGTTTAGTTCAAGTGGACATCACTACGCCGCCTCACCTACGAGACTACTTCGAAGAAATGACCCCCGTTTTCAAGAACGCGACCGTTTCAAAATCGGACATAGGACCTCACATGTCAGACTTTGCGCAGGAAGAAAAGCTGTTGAACACGCCTCAGAGATGTCTGATAGGGAGTTACCACGGAAAAAATATTCTCTTGGGAACGCCGCTTCTCAAGTGGTATTTAGAGCACGGTTTGATAGTCACCAAAGTGCAGCTGGTGGTAGAATACCTACCTAAACGCTCCTTTGCCGGTTTCGCGGACGAAGTAACGGCGGCGCGAAGACGTGGCGACGTGAACGAGAACGAGAAAATTCTGTCAGACTGTTACAAGTTAATGGGAAACGCTACGTACGGTAAAACAATCTGCAACAAAGAAAAACACACGGCGGTGAGATACACTGACAGTCGGAAGTACGAACTATTGGCCAATTCGTGGCGCTTCAAAAAGGCGTCCGAGTTGAGTTCCGATCTGTTTGAAGTCGAACTACAACCGAAAACAGTCAACAACAACCTCCCTATTCAAATAGGGTTCATGGTATACCAGTACGCGAAGTTGAAAATGTTAGAGTTCACATACGACTTCTTGGATAGATTCGTCGATCGGCGCGATTATGCCCTTTGTCAAATGGACACCGACAGTCTTTACATGGCTCTCAGCGGTGACACGTTGGATGACCTAGTCAAACCTCGCCTGAGAGAGACGTACTTCAGAGAGAAACGAAAGTGGCTTCCGACAGCGGTGTGCGACGATCACTTAGAGCTTTTCGTGAAGACAAAAACGGAAAGAGTGCGAGAATGGTGTCCGCCGCCCGGCGGATGTTGTGAGAGACGGTACCTTCACGATCTGAGAACTTCGGGGCTTATGAAAGCGGAGTGGGAAGGTGACGGGATCCTAAGTCTCAACCCTAAGACTTACATTTGCTACGATCGAGTCAGCGACACCGGTGAAAGAAAATCCAAAAAATGGAGTGCAAAAGGCGTACAGAAGAAACAAAACCCTCAGGAACCAGACGACTTCTTGGATGTTCTTCGCCAACGAAAAACTCTCATTGCTGTAAATAGAAACTTCAAAGTGGTGCGAAACAAAATGGTCACCTACACCATAGAGAAAGACAGCGTGCGCTACTTGTATTATAAGCGTCGCGTGCATTCTGACGGTGTGACAACGAGTCCTTTAGAGATATGAAAAAAAAAAAAATAAGCATGTGCATCTTTTCAAAAATAGAGTGTTTATCAAGATTGAAAAAAAAATAAATAAAAAAAAATAAAATAAAATATTGTTGTGTTTTTATTTTCATACGTCTTCTTTTACTAGTAAGTCGCGCAGTCTCTTAAAGCGGCACTCATGTGACGACGTCGCTTCCAGTCACGTGATCCTAAAGACCCTCACTTCCTAAACAAAAAACTTCTTCTTCCGCTCACGTGATCAATCAAGTCACTTCCGGTCACGTGATCCTCAATGAGGTCACTCACTTCCGGTCGGCCATTAGGTCATGTGACGTCACTTCCGCTCACGTGACTCATCAGGTCACTTCCGGTCACGTGATCCTAAATTAGGTCATATGACGTCACTTCCGGTCCCCTAAGTAGGTCAGTAGGTTACCCAGAATGCACCACTAATCCCCTAAGTAGGTCACTTCCGGTCACGTGACCAAATGGTGGCCTCTGATTGGCTGCAGGGTTACCCAGAATGCACCACTAATCCCCTAAGTAGGTCACTTCCGGTCACGTGACCAAATGGAGGCCTCTGATTGGCTGCATGTCGATTGAGTAATAAACAGTACTTAACTATAGTCCCGTTCCGATACATACTATACTACTTATCTTACTTCTTAAGACTGAAATGGTTTCATGATTATCTCAATGATATGCACACATTGCTTACTTTCTTCAAACTATTCATACATGGTAGATAATGATAGGACAGCAGCCTTTGAAGTTGTAGGCTGCTTTATCTTTTTAGTTTCCTAATGTGTACTGTAATGAAATGGTGCTCAGAAGTAACTATCCTGTGTATATCTACTGGCTGTGGGAGTTGTAAAGTGGTGTGGTATAGACACCTACTGAGTTAGCCCCCGTCCTTCCCCCTTCTCTGTGCCTCCCAGCATGCCTCTCTTGCCTATCACTTATTCATGCATGCGCATGTGCCTTATCAAGTAATTCTGAGTGATAATAGGGTGTTTGGCCTTAGGAAAATCAATGGTGCTGAGAGATAAAAGGACTTTTATTCACCAAGGCCTCTTTACTGATCATGCAAAATTCATCCTTAGGGTCATCCCTGGAGTGAGTTATAGCCCCAAGTGGTGCATAAAGAAACCAGGCTACAGATTCATGGACACACTAGGGAATACTGAGGGGTACTACTACACATACTTTGCACTGGTAACAGATGAGGTGGTTACTAGGATATAGTCATAGTAAAGGGTGCTACTCTGTACCCCCTATACACTATTGATAATGGCCATTCAAAAATAGCCTTGATAGCCTGGCATGTTTAGGTAATATGAGAGATGTGTCCCGTGTCAATCATCGGGCCAATCCATCACTCAAGTGGTTCTACGCTAAAGGAATTGATAGGTTGACTGTTTCATGGACCCATGCCCCTCACTAATCAATGTGTCTGTGCTATCTTGTTACACTTTATGGGTGCCTTGTGTCTCAGCCCCTTTTGTCTCTTCTGCTTTTTGATTCGTGAATATTAAGGTTCAATGCCCTTCCACATTGCTCTGTTAAAGAAGTTGAACGGATGAAGATCTTTTTCTGGAAAATAAGTTATTGAGAGTGAAGATATGTTATGTATATGTTGTTGTCATTTAGGAATGTGAAAGTTGCAAAATCATTTTGTTCCACCATCCCCCCCACTTGCTCGTCAACACCACCAACACATGGCCACAGAGTTAGTTCACAGAGACACTTTAAAGGACAGAGATGTAGCTCTGTTACACACAGGCTTCAATGCACCTCCTGCAAGTACACTACTATTAGGTGTGTCTCTATACCATTGTCCTCATAGGGTTTAATTTTGTTGATGACATCAATTGCAAGGGGTCCAGAGATGAGCATTTATAAAACCCTAAGGTGACATGTGATACATCATCCTAACGCTTATTCCAACAGGCACTTTAATGGATCTATTAAACTGACAACACTGTGGCTCATTTTAACACATGCCTCAACAAACCATCCTTAGAGGGCCCTTCTCATACCATAGATTGCTATAGTGGATGTCACCCTCAATACTGCCATTAGGTTTAAAGGAAACCCCTATGGCCTAGAACAGTGATATTGGGGTATACTGGATCAACTGTGAAAGCAGAATCTAGAATTTATAGAAAACATATTTATGTATCCCACATAATCCTTACTTTAGCAGGTGGCAGCTAACAAGGACTCCCTTGTCGGTGCGGGACACTGCACAGTATTACTATTTAGTATACACTCACAGACAAATTGGTGCACAGTCCTGGTATAGTGAGATGCATGAGCAATAGTATTTGTTGCCTAAATTATAACTGATTTGTAATCTTTCTCACACATCAGTAATATGTGCTACCATTATAATCTAATAGATAGATATCCAGTCTAGAGTTTTGTGGATGTACCATGTTGGTGCTGTGCTCCATTTAGGAGAAATAAAATGTTCAAATTGTACCTCTATCCACGGACCGTCCCCCTTCCCCCTCCCCCTCCCCCTCCCCCTCCCCCTCCCCCTCCCCCTCCCCCTCCCAGGCATTCTCTCCATTGTTCTGTATGTGGTGCTGGGACCCCGGCAGAAGTACAGGGCGAGCCTGACTTTCACACTCAGGCAATGGCGGTCCATGGAGCAAACCAAAGTTAGTAGAAATAGCCATAATTATGTACTCTGAGGCAACTTCTTATAATATATCAATAAAGGGCATGCCACCGTCCCCCCTGGACACCCTGTGTGTGGTCCTGCATCTTCGTAAACGGTACATTATAGACACCTTTCAAATGTACAGATAGTATAAGTGAGTGTGCTCCGAAATGGTATTATATTTGACTATGCTATCTTTCTGTTTGTTTAGGTCAGGCATCTCCTAATGGATGTCATGCTAGTGAAAATTATCCCCACTTTCACGCGCCTGTCCCCTGCTGCAGCATGCCTCACTTTTGTGCACTTACATACTTTTGTTTCAACTGTGCGTGAACTCATGTCCCCTGCTGTCATTTCATTAGTTGATAAACATGTTTTTGTGCATAGAAAAGGGAAAGCTAATAAGGTGTTTATTGCTCATCATGCCAGATTTAACTTTAAGGCATCCTTAAGTCTTGTCCCAAATGGTGATCAAACAAGTTAGAATAGAGATTCATGGGGAGACCAAACATGTCACTTGAGAATTCCTTGGTGCACCTCATTTGCACAATACCTTATGCTTAAAGAAGAAGATTTAAGGTAATATCTTATTCCTCATCCAAAGACCGGGATTCCCCTGGTTCCCGAGGGGATGATTCTTAAGATAGATACCCCTAAACCTAACACTAACTCTAATCAGAAACAACTAAGCTAACCCTAACCCCTACACTAACCATTGGGCAGGAAGCCAATGCAGTTGGTTTCTTATAAAGCATCCCCTGGGGGACAAGAGGATGATCAAGCTTGGTCTTTTCTTACAAAGCATCCGTTCAGGATACAGGGTAGTCCCTATCTGTGGTTGAAGCATGAGGTATCCCAACAAATATTATGCTTGAAGAATAACTAATTGTGTTAACATGGTGCACGCATTAATCACAGGCTCATTCATTTTATATCTGACACAATTCTTAAATATTTCCTCTTAAGTCCTAATTTATGTAAACAGAGCTATAAAATCAAGTCCCCGAGGGACAATTATTGAGTTGATGGTGTCAAAGAAATTATCAGAATAAGCTGAAACTAGTTTTTCTGGCTTCCTTTAGTTAATGACATGGGTTGTAGGTCAGGCTATGTAACTCGGCCTCCACTTACAAACCTATAGTAAGAGACACATCACTCTCATGGCTTTTCTAATTCATGAGGTGTGCTAATCCATCATACTATGAGGAACCAGTAATATCCCTTAACATATGAGAACCAAAAGGGCCTACGTATTATTTAGGTCAGTCTATATGGAGTAGCCCCTCTCTGTGAATGTATGTGGGTCGGACCAGAAATTCTTGCAGCATAGACAGGAGTTGGTCCATGATACATATCAGGCGTCATCCTGGCTCTTCAATCCCCTGGTGTCATCATCAAATCAAACCACAGCTTTGACTGAGATCTCTCACATATTCTCAACAATCTCTGACAAAAGTCTGTGACAATGCATTCAGTCCCATATTTAACACTCTCTTTATATAAATTGTCCAGACATGATCATAGGGCCTCATTTATCATGAAACCGCATTGTAATGAAATAGCAATAGTAATAGAAAAATCATTAAAACATCACAACAAATAGCACTAAATAGTAAAAGACTGTTTGCATAATGGCTCTCAGTCAAAGGCCAACCACTTAAATGATGTAGTGTTGTCTGCAGCTATAGCAACCTTAACGGATCACTATTACCTGACCTGACCATAATGACGGTGTAATGACATCACCTCCACTCACCCCTGTGCTGCCGTAGCTAGCTATAGCTGACAACATGAAAGCTAGTCCCATGGTTGGCTGTAAATGTGGAATACTTTTATAATTCTGTCCTCATGGGATATATGAAGCTACTAGCTGGGGTCTAATTAAAAAACATGTTTTGAATTTATTAGAATACTTTGTGATTAAAGTGTGTCTACAGTTTTGATAGAAAAAACACCATTAGCAGAAACACATTTACTGTCAACCATCAAACATCCAGGATCACATCAAGATGTAATATGGGAAGAGATGGCTATAAACTATAAGAAAGTCAGACAGTGGACTTAGTCATGGCACTGTGCGTGGGATGCCTTGATAAGACTCTCCTGAAGTTTTTTTTTACATATTTTGCAACATAGCATATTTTGCTAGCCTTATTTAAAGACAGTGTTGCTAGAACTAATCATCTCTGATGCTCGGGCAGTGGCGTAAACTCATTTACCACTTTCACATGAATTTACTTTGGCATGAACAGCAGATAGAGATTATAAAATGTTGTCTAATAAAGTCAGACTGTGGAGCTCTTCATGGCATGGAAGAGGGCTGTTGTTATCAATCCAGAATATTACCTCAGGAAGTACTCTCTGAGAAATTTACAACATTATTGGATACTTTAGCTTAATATTAACCCTTCAAGGATGGATGTCACTAAAAGATGATATTTGTCATCATGATGCACCAATACAACCCCTGTGTGTAACTCACCAGTGCTGCATTGCTGCATTATGCCAAACTTTCGGGAGTGTCTCAACCTGATAAGGTCGGCCTGATGCATGAATGCTGTACTGGTGAGTCACTTGTCAAAGCTGCAATCATTGATCATGACAACCTTAAATGGTTAAGAGCCTAAACTAGTTCATGATGCATATGCAGCACTACACATACATACAGAGCTAGTGTCAGTCTTTTAAAAGCTACAACAATTTGAGTGTCAGACAGGGCTTGTTTGTCTGAATGCTGAGACGCTGCTCTAATCTGCTTACCCGTTATGTCACACTAATAGTGCCTGGGGTGTTCTATGTCTAGAAGACATTTAGATAAAGCTGTTGGAGCTGGTATAGCTCTTGAAGGGCAATAATACTCCAACAAAGAATCAATCAACACTGTAGGATTATTTTGTACGATGTATGAACCAAAGTTGACCCACTGAACTTTTCTTGCTTATAGATCAAACACGTCTTAGTATGGTATTGTGGTGTGGCATTACAATGCAGATCATAGGCCCATAGAAGTAATGTGAGTGATGAGAAGGAATATTGATCATTTGATAGTGGGAGGGTTATAGATTACCTTAGTTACATATTGTGGTGAATCAAAGATGGTGGACATTGAATAGGCTTCATTCTGTGGTCTCTTCCTGTCCAACTACATAAAAACAGCGTGCTACCTCTATATATAGATATGTCTACATAAGTGATAAAGGGCACAGGGGGCACCTCCCCTGACAGTCATTGTGTGAGCCTGCATCCCCACAATGGTGCATTATAGACATGGGGAGACCCCTGGGGATGTAGGGTCCTACAATATCTGTGTCTTTACTCACTCCTCCTGCCGCTACCAGATGGACGGTGTCCTTGTCAGCTCCAGTTTGCAGTAACATGTCAGCATGACTGTACATCTACTACGTGATGAGTGAGGTTCTGGTATCTTACACATGGGGTGCAGCCACCACATAAATCTGCCTCAGTCACCGTACAAGTACTCTGCTGAATAATCCATATAGTACCAGGATAAAGGTAAATTCTGATTTACATGTGATGCTGTGCTATTATATAAAATAAATTGCTAATGGATGATTGCTTAAACTTGTCCTCTTGAATGTATAAATAATGCTCTATGATGTAAACTGCATGGGCTGACCGAATCACCTTTAACAAACAAACATAAAGTTCCGCAGATTGCCAATGTTATTACAATTTGCACATTTACCTGTAAATCTCTGCTGGGAGATATTTTGCTATTTTATCTGTCCGTTTTTCTAGGTCAGACATCTCCTACTGGATGACATGCCAGAAACAATTATCCCACTCCACTTGTTCCCAGCATGCCTCTCTGCCCTGTACTTACATACTTCCTCCTTCCACTAAGTGCCTGCACATGAGCTGTCTACTGTCATTTAATGGGTGAAAATAGGGCATGTGTGCATAGAAAGGTAAATGTTGGTGAGAGGGTAAGGTACTAATTGAAGATCATGCCACATTCTAACAAGGTCTGAAATTCTGGCAGAGTAGACAGGAGTTTGTCCATGATACACATCAGGGTGTCATCCTGTCTCCTTAACCCCCAGATGTCATTATCAAATCAAACATGGCAGCTTTGACTGAGACCTCTCACCAATTCTCTGCACAGACACTACAGCGGAATGAATGTCTGTGACGGGGCGATCAGCACTGTATTCACGGCTGTTTGTACATAAATTGGCCATGGGTAATTCCAGGGCATGACAGAAAAATACTTCAATGTAGCAACAAGGTATTAACACAAAGTAAATGAACAGTTTGCAAAATGGCCAACAGACAAATTTGTAGTATTGTCCAATGATGTACAAATATTAAAAGGACCATTATAATGCATTCAATGCTAAAATGTGAGTGCCCATACACAGCTGTCTGATAGCTGACAGATGTATTGGTAAAAAGGCAGCTTGTAAATTATATTAAGGAAGAGATACATATATACTTCATCAGCTCAGGCATCTATAATATGAGTGATGTTTGCCATTAAGAAGGTAAACATCTAGTCATCACTTCTCACGTTGGGTCCCTCTCAGCTTTTTACCAAAATGGAGGGCCTAAACTTTACACTCAAAACCACATCTCCAGACTTGAGAGTAAACAAGTTTTTTCTCATATTCTGTCCAAAAGTGCCTTCTATTCATCTAAAAACTTCCTTAGCCAGAAGCATTTCCCATTACTTTTAATCAACGGCACAGCTTTTTCTAGTACTGACTCCAGAACCCCTTTGAAAGATTTTCCCCTCCAAGCGCTATCCCACTTCTATTTAAGACACTCCAATGGATCAGATTTACTGTCAGTACTGGCAAGTGTCCATGTCTATCTTGCTTCCACCTTACTGCAGACCAAGGGGGCCTACACAATACATTCGGCATCACACTTTACATCTATTACTTTTGAGGACTGAGTTCAGTCACTAGTCTGTGGTCACATTTTATGTCAGCACTAAAAGAAAAAAGAGTGTCAGCCTAACACAGTCTTTGTTGCCAAAAGCACTCACACACTGATGCTAATGGGTGAGACCATATTATTGTAAGATGACTTCTCTGCCAAATATTGGCATGGCACCTAATTGCCTTCTAATATGACTGATTGCTGGTTGTGTGGCATACGAGAATCCCATGTGAGTAGGAAGCAATGTCTGGCACAATGTGCAGTGTAATTAGGGCATTAAGTCCCTTTACCACAACAGGAAGCAAAATGTTGGCCCTATCTTTAGACATCCTTACATTTGCTAGTTTATTGCTTACTAAATTTCTTTTTTTTTTGAAATTTGTCAATAATCAAAAATGTGCAAAGGGTATGAATATATGAGTAAGGGTCGGAAGAAAGAATTCATGATAGCAACGGGCAATAGTTTGACCAGTTGCCAGTGCAAAGATATTTAGCATTCTTTGATAGGTACATGGATCCAACAAAATGACAGATGACTAACTGAAGCATATGGTTGAAAAAGGGATATTTATATCTACATAGGGGGGACTTTGAAACATCAATGCAAGACGAATGCATTTCTTAAAGGACAAAAGATAAAGCGAGGTCCTTTGATCAGGAGACATTTTTTATGCTTTGATGTAAATCAGAGTCCTTATAATGATGCTCTAAGACATCTTATGAACACATTTTTGGTGTCTCACCATATTGGATTTCCTTTGGAAAACACAGTTTTAGACTGTTCTTTATACCCAATAATTGTGTTTAATGTAAGATGAGCAGTGTTTTGTACTAAGATGGCATAGTATCGAAATCAACATACATATGAAACTTAAGTAGGATGATAACACAATATTTCAGTGTTGATGGTCTCAGATGAGGATTGAAGAGTAAAAGGTAGAGAATTTTTTTTAGTTGGCAGGAATATACTTGACTCATTATAGCTGTTAGTGTTTGATGTCATAATGTCTTTTCAAAACTAATTCGTAAAGATAGAATATGCAGCAGACCCTGGCTATTTATATGTTTTGAATATTAAAGGCTCATTACAATCAGAAATGATCGGTATAGAGTATGTCATATAAATATGTTTTCATCCATCTAGTGGCCAGCTTCATTAATGGAAATGCATTAACTCTCGGCCATGAAATATCCAGGATCATATCAATCTTTAATAAGGGAGGAGATGGATGTAGAATGTACATGAGACTTAATTAATTGATGGCACAGCTAATGGGCTGCTGTAATTAGCACCAATAGAAACTCAGGATGTACTATGTGAAAATGAAATTAATGTCATATATATTTTGCAACAGGTTCCTATAGTTCTTGTAAAGCTAGACTAGTTTCCCCCTGAGCAGCACTGTTCTTTATTCATAAACAAAAGTATCTAGACATTAAAGATATATTGCTACTTTTTTTAAGAGGAGAGACTTAGTTTAGAGCTCAGCTTTAATTGAACACAGCTTGAATTCGTTTAACTCCTTTTCAATCACAATTTATCACTGCGTTGTTTGGTTACTGCTGTTTTTTTTTTAGAGTTTTCTCTTTGTGATAAGATTAAGGATTAGGACTTGTGTACAAAACAATCTCTTTGTGATGTGCTTCCCTTTAATTGAGGATATTTCACTAGTCAATGAAATAGAACAATTTTTTTTTCATATCTGTTATAATATTAAAAACAATGTACATGCTTGTCTACAGCTTCTGATCATTACAAATCAATAACCGTAGGCGGGTGTGGGTGAGTTGGAACCAACACTATTCTATAACTTTGAATGAATGCTCTACGTGCAATATCTGGTTTTAAATGCAGAGTAGCCTGCCCTAACTATGGAGTTCAATTTGCGTAAATGTAAACACAAGCATAAGCACCGTAGAGTGCTATGATACAAATGGGCCATGTTATCATATATGTTACCTTTGTTAGGAAACAACTGCAGTTGACCAATATCAGATTTTCCAACAAATCTGTTTGACTGCTTCTTGCACTTGAGAGAGGCCTTATGGGGATACTGATGGAAAAACACCTAATTGCATGTAGTCCGTAGGGAAGGTGCATTGAGGTCTGTGTGTAAGGTAGCTACATTAGAGTCCATTAAAGTGTCGGTGTAAATTAAACCTAACTCAGTGGCAGATTGTTGGGAGTGTTGAAGAGGAGCAGTGGTGGCGGATGAAGGAGGAGGGGGGGTAGTGGAAATAAACTATTTTCCACTTTCACATTTCTAGCTAACAAAAACTTAAAATTAAACAATCAACCCATTAATTACACTAGAGGGGATTTTCTTGAGTGATGGATTACCCTTATGATTGACACAGTACAAATCCTTTATCAAAAAGCTACCAAGCTATGAAGCATTCATCCCTGGATCCCGACATAGGACCTTGTATCTAGTCTAAGACCAGCAAATAATCACATAACATCTTGAAACTGAGACTCATGGAGCATCTTTTGACACCAATTCTTTTGATTCAGTGACCTCAAATAGTTCTAGTAAGGTATGTCTGCTGCTGTTTCATTTATGGGTAGTGGAGCACGTTATTGGGACCTAAAAAGCAACACCGCTTTTCAGTATGTAACTTTACATTTTGAAATAATAGCATTCTGATTTAGTAAAGGGCCATACACTTTTGATTATGTTGGTTATGTGCATGTCAGGTGACATCACTTTGACAGAACACTATATCTACAGATAGGGTAGGGTTTCCCAAGCACTGCATACATGATTATGGATTAGTGTAGTGCATGTGATTCTGGCATTGCTCTAATTTATTATGGTATCCATGTGGCTATGGAGTGTGTATAGAATTGGACAGTTACTGACAACACACCTCCCCTCTACCTGTGATCCGATCCGAGAATGTCTCTAATTGCATCCATCATGCACTCACAAAGCTCAATGCAAGATCTTCCTGTAACTATTGAAGGCCTTTACATGTCATAATTATAAGTTTACAGAGTCAGCTGAACATATAAATGCTGAATCTTGAGTCCCAGTATACACATAGACAGTGAGTGAAAGAGTCACCATACAGATTGTGGTGTAAAGGCCCTATGGGGATAAAGATAAAAAGACACCTATGAGTATAGTGCCTACCGGGAAGGTGCCACTGATGTACCTATGTGTAAGCAAGCTGCAGCTCTGTCCATTAAAGTGTCTGAGGGAATTAAGGCTAACTCAATGGCAGTGTTTTGGTGATGTCAAGTCTGAAGGGTGTTTGGTGGAACAAAATAATTTTCAACTTTCACATTTCTAACTTATATATGACATCTATATCACTTTAGGAACTAATTATTAAAAACTTATATTATCAAATATGCTTGCTCAGTGGAACCTACTAATATACTTTAAATGAAGCTGTTATTGAATCAGACCTTCCTTTGACAATTACATGTTAATATCAATGTGCCTCTTTATAGGTGCCCATATTTTAGACCATGTAGATATGTCAATTTTTAGCAGAAGGGTCTTGTCGTGGTGTCAATTTTTATCTCATATCATTAGTGAACATTCTACTAAATTTTCCCATGTCCGTCTATTTGTAAAAGGGCTATATCACCCTTGTCAGTTTTAAAATGGCTGTGTCGCTGTACCACAGGAGTCAAAATTCACCCATGTAGAGGCATATTATTGTATTCTTGTAGTAAATCGCATTAACACCTTTCAATGAGTGACATCCCCTGAAAGTGGAGCTATTTTGATACAAGATCAGTAATGTAGGTAATAGGATATCCATCTCATTGACTGCATTCTTATCCTGATTCTGACTGCTTGCATTATTATTATTGATCCATCACTTTTTAAAGGTATTGAACGATGGTGAACTACTTTTTCAAAGTATTGTTATCCTACAGAGAGGGGAATGAAGTGTCAGAGGAAATTCAGTCATTTTTGATAAATGGTGCTTATCATTATAAACATTGAGGTTAAGATCATGTCAGCGCCTTCAAAAATAACTTAAGAAAAATATTTATGTGTATATATCATCATAAATATAATATACATATATATAGTTATATATACATATGAAGATTATGGCATACGTCATGATAGCTCCCTGTGTAGATAACTTTTGCTGGTGGCTTAATGATTATTCTCCATAGATATTCTCGAAATCCCTATTGGTAGCTTGTGGTAGTTTTTGCTCAAGACACCCATGCACAGATTGCCTCTTTCCCACAAGAGGCTGTCACTTCATGGCAGCAATCCTAGACTACCATAGGGAAGTGTTGCTATGTGTAGTCAATGTACAGTGCTGCACATCTGTAATGCAAACAGACAGCAGGCCTTTGTCATGATCCTGAGGCTGCGTTCACACTGCACATACTTACAAAACCCATCCTTTCCGAAAGCTTCTTCAAATAGACATACAAGCTCTGGGTTATAGTAACAAGGTCTTATTCATTTGATGCTCATAAAGTTAACATTGTAGGTCCTTCCTGAATGAAAATGGAAATTAGGAGACAAACAAGTTGATCAGGATACTTTACATGCAAGTTTTAATGGTTACAGCTGCCTGGTGTGACATCCTCCTTAGAATATTATGTTTTACTAATGCATTACTTGTATCTGCAGTAGTAAGTCAACCTCAACTGTAAAATTAAGATGAAGGGATGCATCAGCAAAGGATTCATTTTAGAGTGATCAGCATTAGAAAAGAGGGGGGACAATCAAACAAGAATGGTCATGATATGATGTTCCTCTGCATTGTTCTTTGATGGGGCTTTGATAGCGCCAGTTGCAAAGGAATGCAATCTAATGGCACTCTTTGATAAAGGTCTTCTTAATGGTACAGACGGTTTGTTTTACTTTATAAATGGATGATGATTCTAATTACATGGTTCTACAACTAGATCAGTAACAAGTCCTTTAAAGCTATACAAAGCTTCATTTTCTTATATTTAATTCAGGAAAATATAGCAGTCGGCTCATACAGAACTCAACAAAAAGCTTACCAAAGTTTTCCTACATTTATCAAAGACTAAGCCCTTCCTTCCATCGTAAATATTATCTTACTCAAGAGAACCTTTCCTCACATGAAAGGAAAATGTATGGGAAAATGATAAGAAGCTATACATCATTTTCATTTTAATAATATCATAAATTCTATGTCATTGAAGAGGACATATATAATATCAGATTCGAATATATTATATTGACACAATAGAGGTACTTGTTCAATGATAAAACACAAAAACTAATGCCACAGTAAATAGATCATAAATGACTGCTTTGAACTCCTTTGCACACTAATACATCTCAACGATTTTCATTCTGAGATTTTGAGGAAGTTGTAAAAAATAACTTTATATCCTGATAAACATTCCACTTTTCATGTGTTTAACATATAGCACCTCTGAAGCTTCTACCAATGTATGCTGAAAACCCTTCCTAGGTCTGAATATATACAACATACCAACAAAACATATAGCACACTGGTAGTGGTAGGTGTCCCTTAAAAGGTCTGGGCATGTTTACCCATTCAGGTCTGCTGATAGTGCAAAGGGTGTTGATTGAAGTAAATTAGTTTTCTGCCCGTCTGTGGCAATCAAGTAATGAATACCAAATGAGATCAGGTACACCATTTACAGTATCGGACAAGCAGTAACGAGAGTCTATAACAGTGTAGGGAGCAATAAAAATAAGACCCTAAACAACTGAGAATCAATGGCCTCAATGGGAGCCAGGCAATCCATTAATTTTAAGGAATCTCCATTTGTAGAAGTCACCATCATTTTACAGAATTTCACAGTTTTTTCATGCAGTGGCCTGTGCCCTCGTGAAATATTGCTCCAACCTTCATCACCTAAAATCACCAAAACTTGTGAATTGTTGTCTAAGAACAGATAATACTGCGATGCTTATAAATAGAATGAAATATATTTACAGAATGATGCTTATAAATAGAATGAAATATATTTACAGAAAAGTGGGAGAATGAGCAACAATGTATACTGAAGGCATATCCACTCAATATCCATTCAATTCAGATCCACATGTTGAAAATGCCAGTGTAATTTGAAGAGAAATATGATATCAAGGGTAGGGAAATACGACCAGATACGATACAATATTTAGAATACAAACAATGCAGATATGAGATGTAGACATAAAAAAGAATGCACCCAGAAGTTTCCTGGAAATGATGATGTCTATCTGTAAAACCGTGATCTGCAGTAGCTAATGCGATCTACAGTAGTGCAAATAATGAAAAACCAACCATGATCTGCATCAAAAATGAAGTAATCTGCATCAAAATGATGTGATCTGATACAACCATTTTATTTGCTAACAATTTTACTTTATTTGGTAACTTTATCTTTGTATATAGTACAGGCATGCCAATCATCATCTTTTAACCTTTTTATCTCTATATTTGCATTCCCTAATCTACCGATATGCAGTTTACATGTATAACAGAGCAGTCTGGGAGCAGTGAGTGAGGCATGAGTCTGCTTGTTGAGCTGTGTCAGCAATGATGGATAGCCTCGAACAGACATTCTGAATACAGCGAACATCTAATATAGAAATACCGTCGGGGGAATGGACCAACCTGACAACAAGATAGAAATATAAACGAGGTGATATTTCAATTCAGTCAGCTGCGATGAATGAGGGGTGTCTGTGAATCACATTATATTCACATCTTGATTTACTGTCTATTGATAAATAAAATTTACAGGGGGTGTATGGTTGTCTGATTGTCATAAACCATAATTTATATCATCCTCCATTCTGATATTATAAATTTTTACTGGTGCTCTTGGTGTAAAGAAAGAGGCTGTCTAGATATGTGTCATGTATGTGATATATGTGATAAAGATATGGTAATTAACTTTCAAGTTTGGTATGATTCATCTACAAATCCAAGTAAATGTGTTTACAACAAACAAATCTGAAGATGTAATTGAGCCCTAAGCCTGTGCTTAATGGGTGTGAATAGACCTTTTAACAGACCAATCCTATAGACAGTCCAAGCCAATACATCATCCATGCCAACGGCATCATGAGAGCAAAGTTCCACAAGACTGTGCATTCATGCGTGATGAGGGTGTAGCTGTGTAAGAGGCAGTAACTGATTGATTGTATAGGTGACTATATGGAAACAGTCTGCATCACACCTACCTTGTCACACCAGCACTGCCCATGTGTCACATCATGATGTATCAACCACTTAACGGTGAGAAAGCAATTCCTTGGCTATATTATGTACTTATATAGAGTGGGACATATGGCAAAAGGGAAGTTTAGGGAACATAGGATATGGTTCAAAACACAATGGAAAGGTAAGGTCCCAATGAATAGGGCAGGGGGCTTTGGACATAGTATGTATGTATGTAAATTCTTTTATTTATACTGAAAAACATATAGGCATTAATGGTTGCCTGTAATTATTCTGTATCCAGTTGATTTGCTCTAAAAGACAAACTGGCCACCTGTCACATCAACCGTAAAGCGCTGATTCCAGCACTGTGATATGACGGATCTGTCATTCACACCATGTAATCTGTCCGCCAACAGATTTGGCAAATCCGTCAATTATTGACAAATCAGCCACCTTCCCGCTTCCACTGCTTCGGTCATGAGGACCCAAAAAGTGATGGACTGATCCGTCTGTGGACAGATCTGCTGACAAAAGAATCATTGAAAGCAGCAAAATGGCAATCTGTCTATCAAAGGTTGATGGATCTGCCACCATTTTTGAGGATCCGTCAAGGGACAGGAATATTACATTTTTTTAATATACCTGTGACTTCACAGATCTGCCAGAATTCAGATAGCTTCGTCACCTATTGCCGTACGGATTTCCATTTTCCCGGTTCCACTGATCCTTACATTGGCAGATCCTTGGAGGAACGGATCAGCTGAAGCGGTTCTGATGGATCCGTCACACTTTTTCTGTCCTAATGACTGTTGATTTAGCTTCCTCTGACCTGTCACTAGGCGGGTCCACCCAAAATGTTTCCGTCCAAAAACGGGACGGATTTGTAACGTGGCAGCAGTGGAATCACCACTTAAGGAATGTGGATGATGCTTCACATTTTATTTATTTAGTCTAATATCTATATGTGATATTAGATGTCGAGGGGAAAACCAGCCTTATGCACCCTTTGCATGAGGCTGGTTTTCCCATGGACAGTCACGTATATTGAATTATATCATGTAGGCTACTAAGGGTATCATTTGTTTTATTTTTGTTTATCAATAGTATATTGTTAATATGTAGGCCTTCGAGCAGGCTTCAAAGTTTTGTGAGCCATTAATCAGCTGTTCCTCAAAATATTTGGCAGAAATGAGGTCGGTAATAATCGATCTGGAGGTGAGTGAGCAAAACACCGGGGAAAGAACCTTGAAAGAAGAAGATTGCAAACTTTGTGTTTTCCTCACTCAAAACCCACAAAGTTATTTAACACAGACTCATGAGTTTAATTTGTCACAGCAGATTTCGTGTTAGTCTCATTAGAAAAACATTTTCTGTCAAAGCCATGTGGGACTTATCTGGAAAAGTTTGTGAGCACTTTGGTCTTTGTTCATTTCTTGCTATCAGCAACAGAAATGCCATTGTTTCTCATTTCCAGAACATATTTAATAAGTTAATTTTTCTACAACATAATATTTCTGTTTATTCATGATTCCTGTCAGGCATTGTGGGCATACAATAGTTAATAATGACATAACTGTATGACATTTAACAAAGTCCTGACCCTAGGAAAGCTGATGATAAGAGGCATAGCATAATCAAACACGTTACAGCTTTTAGATGATTAAAGACAAAACAAAGTCACAATCAAATGATAGATGCTGATCTATGGTCTCTAGCTCGGACAGTTGTTTCAGTCATATAAGGACCCAGGATGTCTCAGAGGTCAAGTACCCTAGTAGCAAGCCTGCACTGGGCCAATTTGGTTCTAGCTCTGATTGGCTGTTTGAAGTTGGGCAAAACTGTGCTGGGTTTCATGTTGGGCAGATGGCTGGGCTGAAGTCTGGCCCCAATCGGGCTGCCCATTTAGGGCTCAGATCAGTTTCAAAGCGGGCTGCCCGATTTGTGCTCAGAACAGTTTCAAAGTGGGCTGCCCGCTTTGGGTTCACGTGGGGCAGATGACAGGAAGCCCGTCCATAACCCGATCTGAGCCCAATTCGGGCAGCCTACTTGGGCCACACCAAAGCCCAGTGCCCTAAACAAACAGGCGCCCATCGGTAAGCCCACTCCTGGCCGATGAGGGCTGAGGTTGGGTTTGGACAGGGCAACTGATCTAGTAGTTCTGATGATTGACACCAGATGTCACTTCTATACAATATAGAGAGTTTTCCAATAAAGCCAGATGAAATTGACATTATACAATAATACAATAAAATGTTAAACTGATGTAGAATAGGAAACAATAAACACATGCTTTCACAGTTTGGAAATAAGGTAGACTATATGTATTTGAATGAAGAAAAGAAGGTTCTCCAAGCAGCTATCTAGTGTAGACACTACTTATGTGGTATTACAATTTGCTTAACACAGTCTCACATGCTCCATGTGGGTATGAACTATGAATTTGAAGGCTAATGCGCACCCTAGACACTTGTCTATGCTGCATGTGGCTCAAACCTGATGATAATAGGCCTGCTTGATATTTCCATTATTGGGTAGGAAGAGTATGATTATGCCTTGGGTTGATTAGCAGGATCTAGGATATCTGGTTCAACAAATATGAGAAACATTTGTGGAATGATTGAATAGATTCTAAAAACCCATAATTATCAAATTAGCTGTCCAAAAACCGATCTGAGCCCGCTTTCAACCCGTCCAAAACCGTATCTGAACCCTCTTTCAACCCATCCAAAAACCGATCTGAACCTGCTTTCAGCCCGTCCCAAAACAGATCTGAGCCCAAAGTGGGCAGCCTGTCCAAAAACTGATCTGAGCCCAAAGTGAGCTTCCCTTCCAAAACACGATCTGCGCACAACATAGGCAGCCAGCACGGGGCCAGACCAAAGCCCAGTGTCCTAAACCGACGGGAGCCCGTTGGTTAGCCCACTCCGGGCCAGATTTGCAAACACAGTCTGGACCCGTCTGGGGCCACAGTGTGTTTGCTACTAGGGTAATACACCCAGAGGTTGTATCAGTTACTAGGATTGGACATTAAGGACCTGGGAGCTGTCTCCTTAAAATGATGTAGGCTGGACAAATTGGGTATAACTCCTGGATCTTCTTGCAGCCGGCACTGTTGGCTCCTAGATAGGATCAAGATATGGTATAAGTTCCGGTTTTGTAGAGTAGGGGAAGTGTGGGCTGAAAAGCTGTCCCTTTGCTCTCATTACCAATATATGATATCCCACAGTGCCAATGTAAAGTTGCACTAACCTTCAGGGAATGGTCCTTTTGGGCACAAAATATCTTGCTTTATGAAATTGATTTCTTCCACCCCTTCGCTTCCAGCACCATGCTCATTATGGCCACTTGCATGACATGGATGGCAGAAAATATGTTTGTCAATGCTTGACTTGTCTCTGAATTGAGATGACCATAGGCTACCTTAGTGCAATGAGTCACATTTCCAATGCTACTAATCGTTTTGGTAACAATAGTTTGAGATTGTTCCCAGTATTGGTAGTGCATGTTTCAAATGGGAACATTGATTGTTGGCTACAGATGCATAGGGCAAAGGCAGTTCACATAGTTACCATGTACGAGATAGAGTTGTGCGGTTGTTCATACCTAAGACAGAGATATGGATAGTACTGTTTACAGATTAGCCGCAGTAGTGCGGCAAGGTCAAGGGAGCACTCTCACTTATAAGGCAGAGTTTCTGTGATGCTATACACACCATGCGTTGCCTCCCACACACAACCATAGTCCTATTCACATCACACTAACAACAACAGCGCTAGCACCACTCTACTGTCTGATTCCTTCTTAGCAGACAGGCTTTACATAGACTTCCTGCAATAACAGGTTACTGATGTAGTGTCCTGTTAACAGTCCACTCCTCACCTACACCTATACATCCTCTCATTCACACCTAGTTTGCATGCATAACAACCATTATTTATATGTATAAATACATCTGTGTATGTCCTGATTATCTTAAAGAAACCACTTCTTTAAACACTCATTGCCCGCTTTGAATTTAAATATTGAGAAACAGTCCTTTATCTTAACTTATCAGAGCATTTTTTGGAAAAAGGGACAACAGCGTCCAGGAAGATATTGGGGGCCTCTGGTGAAGTAGAGGCTTGGCGAACTCTCAATAGCATCCATGCAAAGATAGAGGACCTGATAGACCCAACACCACAGGCACCTTTCATGTTGTCAGTGCAAATCTCCCCAATAAGTAAAGTGTTGCTAAAGGAGAATGGTCCCTCTGGTACTGATGCCAAAGTAAAGGATGCAGACTATGGCCTCTGGGAGTAACTATAATGTGCTACATCTGGCTGCCTTTATGTCCGCCTTAAGAGGGCATACATTGTGAGCGGCTGAAACAGTACACTACCATCACTTTTGGATATTGTACCCCAAGAAAAGTTAACTGCTTTTGAAAGGTCAATTTTGTGAAAATCCATTGCAGCTGTAAAACTGCTTTTTCACACAGCTCACTTTACACCTACTCAATTCAGGAGTTTTCTCGCTGACAATCAACATCAGATGGAAACAAACCTATGCATCTATTAAGGGGTTAAAAACCTGTGGAAAGCAGAAGGGGTGTGAGAGAGACTACACTCTAACAAAATTTCAGCTGAATTGATTAGTTAGAGGTTAATAACCATCAAATGACCAACCAACCATTTTATCGCTAGAGACTAGCTCTAGCTATCGTTTGTGTCTGGATGAGCTGTCCTTTTGCCTAATGATTGACAATCGACACACCTCTTTAATTAAGGAAGGAGCTAAGCTATCACACCGTGCCCTTGGCCGCTGACATGTGACATTGAGGTGTTTAAAGGCAGGAGTTCAGACAACTTAAGTGCTACCTCTGCATATAAGGAGAGTGGAAGATGAAAGATGCTTATTGGTGTCAGGTTAAAACTTAAATTAGTCTGCAGTCAATGCTACACTCGTTTTCTCTTTGCGCTTAGAAAGTTTTCTGAAATGTTTTGCAAAGTAAATGCCTCAAAGTGACACTTAGTATTAAACTTTCTACAAAATCACTGTTAAAATGGTAAAAACAGGCAAGCCAGCCTGTACTAGCCCAACATGTTAAGACTATTCTCGAGAACAAATTAAATTACATATGACCCAGCTCTGTCTCATGAAATATCCATCTCGTTGGTCTAGTGAAAATAGCATAAAATGTGCCTATTCTGACTCAGAGGTTGCTGCCTCTTTTGGGCATTCTTCTCAACAAGACAAATAAACTCATGTTGCGTGCACTACTATGCAACTGTACATCATTGCCCGTCAGGAAATATATTTTGTGGCGTGAATATCTGGTCAAGTCTGAACTAAACCAATTATATACACCACCATTATGGCCTACCCCTTTTTCAAATTTGAATATTGAGAAAGAATACTTTGAATGACATTTGCATATTTGGCATCAATAGTGTCACACAAAGATTATACCGTCATATCCTACAGTAAAAAAGTAAAAAGGGGAAAGACACCTGATATATAAAACATCAGTGTGTGACAACAGCTCAGCTGCATTGATTTTTGAGGGGCATTATACCATAAACCGGTCAACCCATCCATTCTGCTGGGGGGTTCCACTTGAGTGATGTATTATCCTAAGGATTGACACAGGACACACCTCCCTCATTAGGTAAAGTAACCATTCTGGCAGGCTCTGACTTTTGGATATGACCTCGAGAAAAAAAAGTGAAGTGAAGTTTAAAGAACATTTGTATACATATGTCTTTTTTAAATTCCCCTAATGTATCTGCACTGTCTAGTATACGAGAGTAGACAGATTAAGGTAAAAGGTAAAACTTGGTCTCAGCTTCATTTCTGGCCTCTCCACTAGGTGACTTAACTCTTACTGCGGGAACTCCAGGAATAGACCCCTTCATCCTGGCCAATGGTAAATGGAAGGAGCCTTCATGTTGTTACATTTTAAAGCCCAAAACCATGATGCTTCAAACAGGCATACAACAGCATTTTCAATCAATGCTAAAATAAAAAGGAGTCTAATATCTCACAAGCAGCAAATATTTATAAATAAGGCTGGCTGCTCCTATTATTATCTAGAATAACTGTTTCGAGCATTTAAAACCTACAATCTAGACCTACAATAATTAGTAATGATTAATGGTTATTACTTTACTTTCTACCTCCCTTTAAATGAATGATAACTGGCTTTAAACTGAAACTAAAAGGGCAGACATCTGAGAGAATATGAGAAACCTGTTTTAGTCCCAGTTCTTAGTAGAACTGCCCCAATGATGTATAATTAGAAAACTGGGGTTTTCAGAACCTCTCAGTGCAAAAATGCAAAAAGGTTAGAGCACAATATAATTGGTTGAGAATGGAGCTTTCCTTTCTCTTTGTGAGCACCTTGATATGTGATTAGAGCTTCTACCCCTGGTGTTACATGCTAAGAGAAGTAAGAGATCACCAATATATCAGAGGCACCGAGAGTCTTTTTCTCCTACTACTTGAGAAAAGCCTAGCATTTGGGTCAATGTCAGATGGTGCATAATTTCCTGTTTTTTATTATTTCATTTATTTTATTCAACCTGAAAAAAATCTTTGAAAAAATAGAAGATGAAAACCAACGTTATATACATCACATTTGGCTAGTAAAGTCTCGATTTAGAACCCAAGAGCCCCTAATTTTCACCAACTGTCACAGCCCTCTTGTCATAAACACCCCATGTAACTGTCACCAAGGCAAGGTGTCAAAGAGGCCCTTTGATGAACATTGTTATCATCCAATTGCTTTAGTCTGGGCCCAGTCACTAAGGTAGGGTGATAAATTACATGGGAACCTTAATTCACCCCCATGTAAGCATAATGGTTGGCTTTGATTTGATGTCCTCTAGGAGAGTGTTGTCTCTCACTTGCCTGATGTTTCGTTCACTCAATGCAGCTTTCAATAGCAGCATGGGAGATATAGAACTGCTCCCCCAAAAAACATTATATATGCCATTTGGTTTGCCATTATTGCCTGCCCTGCTGTGTTCCCTGGTTGTATAAAGATAAGTCTCACCACTTTGTAACAATTAGATAGTCTTTGACTAGGTGACGTCTTTGACCGGGAAGCATTATTATAGCATGATTTCGGCCTATATAGTAAGAAATGGGTGGAAAACGCCAAAGGATATTTAAACATTATATAAAAGGAAATGTATTTAAAGTTTGTTATATCATATGTAGGCCCTATTACGTGCATTATATATAATGTTTATTATAAATAATTAAGATAAAAGAGTGAGTCGCGCGACCAACCCTGATGTACGCAGTAGCATAGGCGCAGTGTACTATAACTTATAGAGGAGTGTGCGGGTGCTCTGGTGGCCAGTGTACCTCGGTACCCTTGGCACATGTATGGCCTGGTTCCAGGACTTCTCTTTGTAGTGTTTAAAGAAACCACAGGTGCACCGAGACGCGGCTGCAAGGTCCAGTGTAGCAGGAGGGAGGCTATATATAGGGCAGCGCGCGCAGTAAACAACCAGTTGCTGCCAGAGAGGATGTGAAAACAGGGGACTCTCCCACCCACCATCCCTCAAGATCAAGATCAAGATCCTAATATTTATTAAAGCCAATGGCAGATATTATTGTTTTAACCATGACATATGAGCTCAGTATATTGTAACATCTTTTAAAATGATTCCAATACTGGTTCGCGTTCACTCAATAGCATAATTATAGAATTATGTGTTATTATTTCCTCTGCCCGGTACTTGCTGTCACTTTCAACAGCACATGGATTTAAAGGGCTGCACTGTCCAAATCTTATGCAATAATCATCAGCATGAACTTTTTCCAACAGTAGAGGTATGGGAAAAAAATTGCCTTTTCTAGCCTCCCAGTCAAAGACCTCACCCAGTCAAGGATGTTACCCAGTCAAAAACGTCACCAGGTCAAAGACGATCCAATTGTTACAAAGTCGTGAGACTGAGCCATGATGACATTCCAAACATTTCAATTGTTTTTGAATAGAATGAAATCAGAATCAATCATAATGAAAATATCATCTCTTCAATATATCATAATGTAAAATTACAATCCAACCATAGTGACTTTTTAGTGTAATAGAAACCTGGTGTAGAGAAATGGGCAAGTACATTCAATATACTTTCTTCTTGGACCTCATGTCTGAATCTGCTGACCAGACTCTATACTTTTTGACATGAACTCTTCATGAGACCCAAGCAGTGTAGTAAATGCCTCAGTATATCTGAATAGAATCTGGACACAGGTAGAGGAGCTTAGCCCTTAATACCAGACACCAATCTTTTATGTTATCAATGCAGTTTTTGCTTTGAGGTGAAGTCATGCTAAAGGAGTAGGATCTCCTCTGCTACTAATGCCAGTGTAAGGACTCAGGTTTTGCCCCTTGAGAGTACCGTAAAACCTCACATAGAAGCCGTATACAATTATAGGGTGTGGCTTATACAAGAGTTTTTTATACGTATGGTACAGTACACAATAATCAATTGTCAGAACCCCCTGCAGCTTCATGTCGATATAACAAGGTCATAATGTGCCTCATGTAAACGACTTTGCCCTCAGATCATTGAGGAAATTCAACGTCTAAAACAATCAGGAAGGCCAACAACTGAGGTCAGAGAAGGGGTCAGGGGACAATAATGTTCACTAAGGCTCATCTGCATTGAATATTCAGGGGGAAAGAGCCACTGAGTCACTCATCAGTTCCTTTAGAGTGGATCCTGTGTGTCACTAGGATGATAGATTACCCTCATGATTGACACAGAACACATCTCTCTTGTAAAGATATCAAGCTATCAGACTCTTTCTTTCGACCACTGAAACAATGCCTATGAAAGGTCAATGTCAAGTCCTGTTTGTTGGTAGAGGGAGAGTAAGAGACAAATGTTAGGTTCAAAAGTTTAAATAGGCCTTTTCATGAGTTCACTTGTACACAGAATATTAAATTTGCATCATAGTGTCTCCTGAATCTCTGAAAATGTTAAAGTAAAGGTTCCAATGAAGCTTAGGTTCTATTTAACTTGTAAGATGCCTGGACCCAAACCAAGGCGCTCTTAACCGAGGCGCTGCCATTACTACAGTTGAATGACTGACCACCATTCAACCAGGACTACAACATCAGTCCAATTGGCAATAACATCAGCCACCACTATGAGTACAAAACAAACCTCTTTCTCTCTATTATACTAAGTCATGGCTCTAAGCCTATGCCTAAATCATTTTTATATTTATGTCATTTACATGTACGATCTGAAGAATTATGTGAATATTTGGATATATGTTCCATTGACTGGAATAAGGTGAATACAGGTCTCTGACCTACTGTTTTTCCAGTATAAATAAAAGAATTTTGAATTGAATTGAATTGAATTGAAGTGACATGGTTGCTCAGCAATGGAGGGTCATAGCAGAAGAGCATTGTAGATTGTACCATTGCATCAGCTTCCTGGTCCCTGATCTAGTTGGTACAGGCAGAGGATGAGCAGTGATCAGATTAGATCGATTAGTATAGACAGCATTGGCAAACTGAAATTGGACTTTGGTTATAGGTGAAAGCCATGGCAGCAACAATAAGATGATAGATCTAGGACCTGCCCCAAACTGCCTTTACAATGTATATAAATATATAACATTTCTTATTCCAACCCACAAGGAAAACCACATAATATTTGTTTGAATAGCTTAAACAGTGCCCTGTTAGTAATCTGGTACACTTGAACATACATGTACTTGACAGGAACAGTGACTTGTCACAAGGCTTAATTTCACATTATAAAACATGACACTGATACTTTTGGCACTAGTATCAATGGAAAGGACCAAGTGCCCTTAATAGCAATATAATCACATCCCTTTACTCTCCTTGCTGATATATGGCACCATCATTGACCTGTTCTATGTTCTAGCTGCCTTCAGTGCCTCCTAAATCGGTACTAAACTGCCAGCAGGGGTGATGCAGTAGTCTGGTATCCAGACTGGAATTGGCAATAAAGGCTGGGCTAAAGTGGGCTGTAATTGTCAAACTGTAACCACCCAGACAATGATTCTATCAACCCATTGAGCTGTCTATTGGTGATGCGAGCGATAATGTGGCTTTAACCCTTTAGGACCGAGCATCAACTATAGTTGATGCCATGGGGAGCCAAGCATTGACTATAGTTGATGCCATGGGGGGGCCGAGCATCGACTATAGTCATCTTAACTCTATGGGATTCAGGAAAGGCTCGTCCCAGGGAAAGTTCCTGCAAAAATGTCCAGGCCCTCTCACCAGAAAATCATTTTTTTGGTCGGCCCTAAAGGGTTAATGAGCCAACCATGTGGCTAGCTGCATAGTGATTGAGACCTGAGCCGGTTTACTTGATAGAAATCCAATAGTCATTTCCATCTGTTTCATTTCACTGTTTCCATTACTTGTTACTCACTGTCCACATACCATGAACTTAGAGTTTACATTGATGCAGTCACAGTTTATTTAAATCAGTTTCCGTGCCGACAAAAAGACATTTTTGGTGTGTACAGATATGCATAAAATAACATTGAGTATCTTCCTAAAAACTGTCAGGAAATCCTATTTAGATATATTATTGTAAGCTCCCATCCTCTGATATATAACGGGTGTTCAGTACAACAAATATTTTGTATCTTTTAGCACAATAAGTAGAGTTAATGCCTTTCTCACCCATAGATCAGTTAAAAACACTTATTATGTCACCCGATGAGCTCTTTGAATGTAAGCTTGATATTTTAGATTGGCTTTAATTTGCGCAGATTATAAGCAAAGCTTCGAACTTTCAGCAAAAGTTGGATTAAACTCTTAGAAGTTTAATAGATACACTTATATTTTTATTTCAGTTAATACCCTTTAAAATGTACTGCTTTGTGATCAGCCCTCACAGGTTTAAGTAATCTCTCTGGGTTTGACTGATTGATATTACATCTCACATTGCCTGAATGCTTGGGGATTAGCTGCAGTAAAATATCAGACTTTTGTTTTTATCTCTTAAGGCAATAGTTAGATAATCTTTTAGCATCTGCGTGATGTAATGGAACACTTTGCTAATTGAAAAACCTTGTCATGAATTCCATTGGGTATCCTGCAGTTTTTTCATGGTAACATCCCTATAAATGACATACAATATTTTTCTAGTGTAGGGGTAGAGTTCATTTTATAGTTTACAGAATTTGTGACGAAACCTGGGAAATCGTAACATTAGGGGGAATAGCCATAAATGCTCTAAACATGATATTTCAGGAGATATAGCTAAAAATGTGAACACTTAAGAGAAAATGACCTTGGACTAACTTTTCCCAAGGAATCTTTTGAAGCCATTATCAAAATTCTATTTTCATTCTAAATTGGTCTTATTTGGAATGTAAAAAGAACGTTTTTAGCCATTTTTAGCCCATTTGTTGACATTTGGTTGCCATGGCAACCATCAATTTATTCTTTTTAAATAAAAATTATCCCTATCCAATTACCCCATCCATGAGGATTTCAGAACTGAAAACAGAATGCCAATACTCCTACCAAATCCAAATCTATGTACAATAATATGCATTTGTTGGTCTAATTTCTAATAATTATGATTTATATGGATTATTTGAAAATAGATTGATATGTGATTGCATTGCAGTCTATTCTGAATTCCTACATACCCTTACCATCCAATGTTTGAGATGTCATTTCTCAGCAACTATTTCAAATATTTTGATGCTTAAAGCATCAAATTATAGCTGAAGACATGAACTTAAATAAAGGTGTTTTCCCCTAATGTCACGTTTTCCCACGTTTTGTCACATTTGTGTAATATAAGTCAAAACACTTTATTTCCATGAGCACCGTGAAGTCAACGCTGTTGGCAGAATAATTTACATGATGACCTTTTGACCAATATTGCCAAGGTCAACAAAAAGTATATCAGCACCACTAAAGCTTTCCTATGCCATGCCCTACCCATATGTCTATATTGTCCTGCTACAGTTGTTTGAGCAGCTGCCTTTTAATTAAGTTGGTAATGGTCCTGTTTTCTGACTTAGTTACTTCTTATAAAGTGACACGGTGTACATATTAATGTGTGGCATTTTTAGACTATTTGATGAATGGGAATCATTGTCAGTTTCATTATAATTAACTGATTGATTGTCGAATTTGATGCCATTTTTGCTTATCATGAAACCTCTATTGCCCTAAAAAATGCATGTTTCAGATAACATTAATAAATCTCTGCTGCGTTTTGAGGATTTATTGTTTCAAACTGTTATAACCATTGATTGACCATTTTTAAACTTTGTGTACTGATTACAGTATCTTTATATTGAAATTTTGATGTTACTTCAGCAAAATCTACTTTCATTGATGCTCCCTAATGGTGTACTCTATTCTACTGCCATTTACACTTAAAATAATACAGCTAAAAGAAATATTCTGGAGGACATTTCTAAAATTGGCATCAACAGGATAACACTATAAATCTATGATCTATTACTTACTCACCATCATATCCTATATAAAAAAATATATATAGGGAATTTTGAAATGGCTTAAACATGAAGCCTCAGCTGCATTAATTCGTTTAGGCATTGAACCATTAAACGGTCAACCCAACAATACCACTAGGGGGAATCCACTTCAGTGATCGATTAACATAATAAGGGACACAGGGAATACCTCCAACATTGAGGAGACCAACCAAACATCCAGTCCCTGACTCTTGGGTATGACCTAGAGGTTTTTTAAACAAACGAAGAAGATCCCTAAGAGTTTGGGGAGAGTTAAAGCAGTCACAAGAGTAAATCGATATAAGCAAAAGAAGCAGAAAATCTTATCTTTGTCAGCTGCACAGTGAGGTAGTGACACCCTGATGCTAGACCACTGTTCATGTGCGCCCAAAATAAATAGACAAAGGTTCACGAGTTTTAGTCTGTTGACAGGGTTATTTCACAAGTTGAAGGGGGGCCGTATTTCACGAGGCCGTTCAAAATTATGGGAGGGGGAGGCCTAAAAAGACATTTTCTAGGTTGTTCAAATGTAAACAAACCACCATTTTTGATGACGTCATAGGGCCGTGAAATACGGCCATGGGTTATTTCACGGGGGGTGTGCAATACGGCGTTCTTTGGTTAAGTCAATGGGACTGCTGTATTTCATAAAAGATAAAAGGACATACCTCAACCATCTGCTGGTACATGAGGTGCCTGTTAAGTCTACCTGGTAACATACAACATAATCATTATTTTAACCTGCTATAGGCTTAGAGTGTTATAGTGTTGAGGTCATCATCAAATCATAGAATATCAAGAGTAACGAACTAGCTGTGTTGCTAGCAACTGTAAAATCTGTCTAACTTCATCACATAGTAGCATAGAACAGCACTAGAAATATGACTGGGATACGCTCAATGGTTGTGCCGCTGTTATAACATATCCATTTTCAGATAAACCATTGTTGATATGGACACAATTTGTATCAGATATTTGTAGTAGATGTGGTGGGTAGTTATAGGCGGAGAACACATAATTTCAGTCTATCTGGTATGCTTTCCCTGTAGGATGCATACGTAATGATTGAACAAGACCTTCGGTGGACAGTTATATTAAACACCTGTCCAACTGTCAGTGATTAGCACTTTGTAAATATTATTAGCTAAATACATGGTCAGTGATGAAGATAACTGATTGACAACTGGTTAAAACTAGTGTATTTCAATATTCATATTGAGATCAAGAGTATGTCACAAGCTTAGAAAGGGGTTGAGCTTTATCCATCTTCCTAGATATTCTGGATATTCCCTGCTGATACCTTTGTGTGAGTTTTTGCCATCCCGGCCATACATTCACAAATTGACAATCTCTCACAGGAGGCTGCCACTTTATGTCTGCAATCCCGGAGGGCTGTGGGGACGTGTTTCTGCTGGTGGTCAATGCACAGTGCTGAGATTGGTGCATCACTTATACAAACAGAGTGGAGGCCTTTGTCATGATCCTGAGGCTGGGTTCATACTGCAGACATCTACACTACCAATGGTCTGCAGAGTATTCCTCTTCTGTATTACTAGAAGTTCTTATTCTTGCTGTGACAATTATGATCACTGCATAAACCATCTAATTTTGACAGCTTTACACTCTGCTTAATTTAGCTTAATGTCCGATATTAAGCAACAATAATCAACTTTAAGCGAACTTGTCAGCAACGCTTAAAGTAGTAAAAACCCGGACTAGCCTGCAGCTTTAAGCAACTTGTGGCGTGCTGAATGGCCATAATAAAAGTTGCTGAAAGTTGATTAAACTCGGGCTTGCAGCTTTGCTTAAAGCTGCAGAAATTTGATTATACCCTGACTTGGAGATTTGCTTAAAGCTGCAGAAATTTGATTAAACCTTGACTTCGGGTTTTGCTTAAAGTTGCAGAAATTTGATTAATTGAAGGTTTGGTTATAGCTGCTTATTAAATATTGACAGAAAGTTTACTTCAATTATTTTTTGTGAAATATGGACAGGGGTCTTTGTTCTTTATTCAAGGGGGGGGGGGTGTCATCATTTTGGGAAAATCTCTGGGAAGCATGAAGGCTGGTGCGGGGTGCAGAAGGCTGGGGCCGGTTAATGGAGGCTGGGACCAGGTTCTGCAGGTAGGTTGCAGCAGGAGGTGTGTCCAGGCAGGAGTGATGTGAGGAGCACCCAAAGCAGCACTCCCATTATAAGGGGAGTGTAGTCACGGTCACGTGACCGCCACGAGACCTACCTGTGATTGGCTAGGGGTGTCACGTGACCTCTGATGTGCACTGGAGCGGATCAGTGTAGGCACAGGCACAGGCACAGCCACACCTCTCCCCCAGCTACCTGCACCTCCAGGGCGCGGACAAGGGGTGCTACACTGCCTCCTGGCGGACCTAGAGCGCCACAGAAACCGCTACACCTGTTCCCTGGCTACTTGCCCCTCCAGGACGCGGACAAGGGGTGCTACACTGCCTCCTGGCGGACCTAGAGCGCCACAGAAACCGCTACACCTGTGCTCTGGCTACTTGCCCCTCCAGGACGCGGACAAGGGGTGCTACACTGACTCCTGGCGGACCTAGAGCGCCACAGAGACCACCACACCAGTCCTCTGGCTACTTGCCCCTCTTGGACGCGGACAAGGGGTGCTACACTGACTCCTGGTGGACGGGGTAGTTACGGCTTTAGGCTGTGTCTAACGACCTTGGGCCAATGTTTTTGTCTCTGACTGGGTGCCAGCTCTGACCGGGTGCTAGCTCTGACCGGGTGCCAGCTCTGACCAGCCTGAATAAAATAGGGTAATTTAGGGCAGATGGAGATAGAATTTGGCTGAAAAGGTTAATGGATGTTATAACTCTTTAAACTAGTCATTAGCTGCCCATTTTTGGTCAAAGGGTAGCGACCCACCTTAAGGTGGATCGCTACCCTTTGATTTCTTCAAATTCTAAAATCTATCAGAATGGGCCAATAGTGCATAGCCAGATACATATATACCTTCCCTAAACTGTGTTAAAAATTTAGATTATTTCAAGCAAAATTGTGCATTTTGTAACACTTTGAATATTTAATTTAATGGTAACTGATAATATTTCTAATTTTTAAAAAAGTTCTAGTAAATTGCAGATATTTAATATTTAGAACACTATAGATGCTACGATATTGCTCGAAATAACCAAGGGTATAAATCAGGACAATTTTAGATATAGATTTTTACCATTTTACCCATCATGCATTGCCATATATAATTAATTTAGTCATTTTTGGGCATTATTTTTCATTTTCAAAGGTCCAAAACCCTAAAAATATGCCGGGACCCCCTATCAAAATTACTTCTACATGATCTGAACTATTTTCTGAGAGAGTTTAAAAAAATTCTGTTAATACTGAATACTATTTTTAGCCAATAAGGCTACAAATAATGATGATTTCTTTGTATTCTTTCCCGAAACCCCATATTTTTACCCAGAATGCCATGGCGTAAAATTGTAAAATTATTCTTCCAGTAAAGGAGAATATATAGGCGTTTTACTTGTGATGTTTTACATTTCTGCGCATAATGGTTGATATAAAAAAAAATCATGGAAGTTTTCACATTTTTTCTCTTCTTCAGAAAAAAACTAAAATACTTTAATTTTTCAAAATTCTATATCTAAAAAAGTAGTTCTGGACCCCCTATTTTTCTTTGCATTTTCCAATTCTATATAATTTGAACTGCCTGTAAAAAAAGAATTGCGAGATTCTGTTAACTTTCAGTGACTTTGACCCAAGGGTAGCGACCCACCTTAAGCACTTTTCCTGCAATAAAAAGCATGTATTAAAGGACTAGAAAGTCGGCGGCTCATGCAGTGGATGTTAACATTTTCGATGGGTCTTGGTCAAAATTAACCCGGTGTAACAACATTGTAATGTTCAGCTAATACACATTATTATTGTCATAGGCCACAAGGTTTGTTTGCCGTGGGAAGATTAATGTAGCAACACCTGCCTCTCAATAACATGTTTAATGTAATCTGAGGTTCCATTTTGTATTCTAATTCCAAATAAAAGTATAGTGACATGTGATATCCTATAACAAAGCCCCTATTAATTGGAAAACTAGAAACTAACTGTTTAACTCATGTAGTCTCCAAGTATATTCAATAATGAAGGCATAATTTTCATATTCCTGTTATAGTACCTTGGGATAAAACATAAGACAACAAGGCAACGTGCTGAGCCACTTTCTTATCAACTAAAATCCAGGCATCAATGGATAATGTACCTTGAGTACATTCATCCAACTGATTGTATGACGAATCATTGTTACCTATAAAAGGCAAATGTATCACACATGCATTTTTTTTCCTCATTTGAGATCATAACATGTTTCAGCCCATTTGACAAAAACTGTTCAAGTTCTATTCTTTGTGTTATCACATTATATAAGCACTCTTGCAAAGTGAACGAAAATAATCCAGTAACATCATATCTGACACTATTAATCTGGAGGGACGATTTATTTGAATCATGCATGTTATGCCGAGTCACAGGCACATATTTTGTTAATAAACAAGTTTTGGGAGGGCTCATTGAAACAAAAAAATATCATTATCATCTCAATTCCACCTGTTTTGTAAACAGAACATCAATGTTACACATGCCTCAGATACTTTTCTTATCTTAAAGAGGCAGAATTAGATTACACAGCCCCTTAGAAGCTCCCTAATACCCTCTTATAAAGACGTGGTGCTCTCTTTGTTCCTTGCTCATCACAACCCAAAGAGATGATCAAACAGTGAAAACATTTTTCTCCAAAAGTTTTCAAACAAAAGTCTGTTGCAGTTCTGATTGTGGACACGTGTTTTCTTTTGTCTTGAGTTCAACTACCTAACTGGGCTTATCATCTTATCTACATTTATTTCTAGGTAACAGGACTTAACAAGAAGGAACGGTTACAGAGGTATAATGATTCTTCTTTGAAGTTAACCTGCTCCTAAACAACAAGTTTTAACATCTTTCAAAAAGGAAACCTGTATCAAACTCAGTCATGGCTTAATTTTCTGTATTCTAATATACAATTTCAATTTCATGAAGGGCAAATTGGCAACTTTGTCAAAAGAATATCAGTGATCATCAAATAAGATCAGCAACAATTCACCAAAAATACTGGTCCAAGTCTAACAAAACTAAACTAGCAAAAGGTGAGCTCCATGCTCAATTATTGCTTTTGTGTGTCATAAAATATGATTTAAATCGGACACACATTCTGATATTTATATCCATTATTATTAGACCTAAATGCCTCCTGGAACTTTTATGTCTCATATCCCTTTACTCAGACACACCTCGAAGTCCGTCCAAATCTGTCCTCTTTGTTAGGTGCTGCTACATCAAAGGGGTACTTAATTTGACAGTCTCCTTGTAGTGCTTAAGGAAACTGCCTAGATAAGGAAAGTCTGACATTTAAGTTCACCCCTATCTCCTTATGGAACCCTATAGCCCACTATGCAAGACACCCCTGAGCCCTGTCAAATCTATTCTCATTATTATGTGCCTTAGCTCAATGAATTCACTTTAAGGTTCAGGAAAACTACTTGGATGGGAAAAGGATATTATGTTTGTTTACACTGATTATGTCCAATCTGTCCTCCTTACCCTATACTTAAGACACAACGTTGAAGGGACAAGATAATCTCAACGAACATGTTTTATAATGTTTTGGGCGACCAACAAAAAAAACTGCTTACGGTCATACTTTTTTGAAGTGGATATGAATATATTTTTTGGATCTGATTTTATCGGATCTGATACATAGATATATTGATCATTCTGTGAGAAGGGGCCAATACCAATATCACACTATCTGTTGAAAAAGGGCTGCTATGACTTGTATGACTATTATACTTGGGCTTATCATTTCAACCATGCACACTTATGTCTACACTACTACCAAAATACTGTTATGTTTCCTGTCAAATGATCACTTCTCATTCATTTCAGTTGCTTTTGAATGGATCCAGGTCATAATCAATCCCATATTATAATGCAACAACTTTATTTGATATAACTATAATCATGAAAAAATGTTGCTGATATAGGATAACTGACCATAGTGACTTCCTTGTGTAGAGGAGGTATTTATTGGTTTTGCTAAGGACGCCTTAGTAACAGTTTCAGTTAATTGATTTACTGCATGTATTACTTTGTTGGCCAGACACCAGACTTTTGGACATGACTTTTATCCACTTCCTAACTCTCATGAGACACCCAGGCAATCCTAGTACCCAGTGTGATACAGGCTTTAGTAGCTCTTAATTGTATCTAGCCACAGCTAGAGGAGCTTATGGACTTTACACCAGACACCAGCCTTTCATGTTGTCATTGCAGTTCTCCACAAGGAATAAAGTGATGCTGAAGGAGATAGATCCCCTCTGCTAATAGTACCAGCAAGAAAGACGTTGGCCTTTGTCAATAGCTAATAAGTGTGGTACCTGGCTGCCACAATGTCCATCATAGTAGAGTGTAAACAAGAGCTCAATTACATCGACTAGTTTAGGTGTTCAATGGTCGACCAATGTATGGTTAAGAACACATTCAAGAGCCATGTGGTCAGTCTGGACTAATGCAGCAAAGAAAAATACTTTTTAGAACAAGTTATTGATAAAGTTCAAGAATTGTGACTGACTAATATGTAGGTGTTTTCTGAACTTCCTGCATTTTGATATAACATATTTTAAAGATTATTCTGTTCTGAATCTCCCAATATGAATTGTTTTAAAATATAGCTATTATAAACGGCAGCACCACAGCATATTAATGCTTTGAGCATTTAACCATTGCTACCTAAAGAAATGCTATGGAATACTACAACACATTTTATAACGAATATGTATCTCCTCAGGATAATCAGAAATAAGATATCAATCAATCCATCAAGCTTCTGCTAAAACAACGGTTCAACCAACATTATCATGATAAAGTCACCCTCTCTTGATACATGGGTCTATGTACTGGATGTACTCCCGGGGGTCGAGAGGGAATATCATTTATATAAGCCAAAGACGAAGGCCGAGGCTTATATCAATGATATTGACTTGAGACACCAGGAGTATATCCGACATACAGCCCGCTTTCATAGATTGATTAAGTAAGGTAGCCTGATTACAGCTCTTTTTCCACACATGAGGCCTAGGAGGATATCCTGAATAACCCTCATAGGAGGTTATATGATCATCAAACATATCCTCTGCATGAACGTTTACATTTGACCAAATTTTAGATGTAACACTTTACGTGGCTTTAAATACAGCTATCCCATGTGAATGTCATGGAAAGGTTATAACAGAACTCAGATGGCTTTAAAAGCCATTTACTCTAATTAAATATGCTTGAAGTGTTCCTCTCAGCACTTTAATTTGCTTAAATACAAACATTTATGAAGTACCTGGGTCAGCCTGCATTGCCAATCCCCCTCCTCCCTGGCAAATACTGCTTCGAAAGCTAAAACATGAACATATTTGGTGTGTATCAGCTATATATCCTCTTCAAACACAATGGGAAAATGAAATAAAGCAATGTGGCGATGGGAGGACCACTGTAAGGTTAGGACAGGACGAAATGTGACAGCTCACATTTTATTTCTTTGGCCAGCATCATGGCAATGGCATAGCCAATAATACATTTCTTAGCTTGTTTCTCACTTTCTGTTAGAGTGTGACATGTGCCTTTTACATGTCACATCAGTGGCAGTGGTTAGGGTTAGTCAGTGTGTGAGTGTGTGAGCAGTGGCAGAAGTCAATATCTGACCGACTGATTCTGCCTCAATTCCCAGACCACTACTTTGCTTATTGACTACTCTCTCACCACAGCGCCTGCCATTGGTGTTAAAGTGGCATAATCACCAAGCATAGCCCACTTACAAATCTAGTACTCTTCTAGTCTACTATGTGGTTAAGTGTGAGTGATGAGAATGCCCCTGTAAGTGACAGGTGTAATAGGATACTGTGAATTGGTATGAAGTGCAAGTTTGTCTTATTGTGTCTGTAGTGTCAAAGGCTACTACAGGATGGGTCAATGAATTATGAATGCAGGATTTGGCTCCCAACACTATCTTTCCAGCAGAAATCTCAAATAATAACCTAGGGGAGGTCAACAAACAACAAGTATATTTTGTAAATACTGTTTAAATAAGAACCATTTTTCTTAAATGGTTTGAGGAAATATCAAGTCGGGTAGAGTACAACACTGAGCCTCGTATTTCCTCAAAGGTGATTAACCAGCCCCCATATTTCCTCAACCCCTGTATTTCGCCCATTATCGTCTGATCGTCTTCATTTTAAATAAATTAATGATTTTCAATCATAAAATAGGCCTAATTTGCACCAAAAAAAAAGATATAGTCTATAACAGGGGGGATTACTTTTTTGCGCAAACCAAATTACACACACACACAGACGCGTTTCAATGTGCTAGAGGACGATGTAGGTTAATAAATTGCCTTTTTCTCCTTTAATATGTGACAAATGCATTTAAAAATGAATACAGGATCAGTTTAAGTTCTGTATTTACCCTCCAGATTGACCTCGAAAGTCCCTGTATCTGGTTTCAACCCTTATAAAGGTTTCAACAAAATACAGGGACTTCTAAGGTCAATCTGTCGGGCAAAAACAGAACTTAAACAAATCCTGTATTGAAAATTAAAGTTTGTCAATATGGGTGCTGTTTTCATACTAAAAGCATAAGTAGAAAAAGTCATTGAAGTCATCATGAAAAAGAAACGAAAGCAATCCAAGCATTGTTCCATATTTGTGACATGTACTGGGGAAAGGGGACCTTAGTCCACCAGCCTTTTCTGCAGATTGTGTTACCTTAGTGATTTACTGTGTCAAATAGATCCAATTGGAGTCTTAAACCCTTTCAAGTTTAGAGTGTGTTTTATATCCCATGCCTTCCAGAAGTAACAGTTGCTAAGTCATAATGCTATATTCTCATCAGGTAGGATGGTTATGAAAGTTGGTAAGAGCCAAGCAGTCGTACCGTTATAGAAATAGACCGGGCACACTGAGCAACATAAAATATTTCAACTGCACATGGCATAGGAAGATCCATGAATCGTCAAAAAATTGGCAAGATTGGAACCATCTGCTTATTTGCCTCCTTATTGAAAAGCAGACCTGTCATAGAGGGTAGCTCACTTTTCATCTTCCTTTTCGCTGCTAGGATGATAAGAGTCTCAAATGGGGCTGCCATGAGGCTCCATAAGCTACTGTCTGCAGTTATGTCAGCATGACACAGACACTTTCTGTGGTAGACTTCAGCAAAATAAGACACTGTGTACCCTGGGAACATGTGCCCCCCATTCTAGCTTTCCAGAAAAAAAGGCAATATTGTAACAAGCAGCATGAATAAACGTCAGAATTTCTTGATTGGGTGTGAGACTTTATTTCACTTGATTAAAGACGGTCTTAGGAATTAGCCACGTGCAAATGAACAATGCTACGAATAATAAATCAATGATTCCTGAAGAATTTAATATTCTAGAATCACCCTTCACAAAGACAGTTCTTGATGCCATGCTAAAAGAAAAACTCTCAAAAAAAATTGCTTTGTGGCAAAATAGGACAGCGGTCGGTATCTCAAATAGAACATTGAAAATGAGAACAAAATCGATATAGTTGATTTAAAACTTGCTCAGATTCTCATTTCAGGGAGAAAAGAGTTCTAACTTAAACATGCTTTCAGGCTGTCCCCTTAACAGGCATCAATAATTTATTTAGAGTGTATGACAGTCAGCGTGACTATCAGGAAAGATATGAGTAAAGTATAATATGTGGTGTTTTCGATTTTCATTTTTGGTGTTGATAGATACGTTGCATAACACAACATACCTTATTTCTTCTCATGAACCAAATACTATTTATTCTATATGAATCGAATACTATACATCCTGTGGAATTACACCTTTACAAGTCTATGGAAAAGTCACATGTTCTCAGTCACAGGCACATACCTTTATTGACACAGCTTGTAAAGGTGGCAGATCTTGCAGGAGCATCTCAGAGAGTGGTGTACAACTCTGTCATCTGCAGAGACACTCTGTTAGGTTAGACAGTCTCCAAATTGTGAAATTTTCTCAAAAAATGATGGTTCCAAGCATTTTGGAGCTAGACAAACCCTAAACTTACCCCCCAATTGCAACAGTGTCGGGTTCTTTTCCAACATCTGAAGATGCACGAGTAAAAACGTGGATGTTAAATTTGAGAATCCAGCAGCTGCAGCATGACAGGCTTCCTGTTACAGACCTTCATTTACACAGCAAGTAAAGCCTCTTGACGAGTTTGGCAGATCTTACAGGAGGAGCTCAGAGAATGGTGCTGATGGCAAACATGGCTTATCTGATTACAGAGTGTGGATTCTGCTGTGCCAAACTAAAAGTGCCTTGCTATAGAGCAATGCTGCTAGAAAGGGTGACTTTTTCAGAATAAAATTGTGTTCATGTTTTAGCGAAACCCTCATAGCATTGTCTATACTGACTCTGTTTGCTAATATCCTGTGATATCAGTAGATTCACAGGATAATTACATTTTATATTGTATATGTTAGAATGCAGGCTTTTGAGGTAATATTAATATGTTTGTTAGTCACATTTCAAAAATATTCAAAAGAAAATTCAACAACTTTTCTGGAAAGTCACCCTTTCTTGCAACATGGGTGTATAAACATGAGAAAAGAGGCAACTTTGGAAAACTAGACAGCGGGATGAGGAAGTAGCTGCATATCATCCTTACCATCCTCTACGGATGGAATTGGAGGCAGAGAATGGTCACTTAATTCTAGTCAGGTATGCTCTCTATATACTGATTTGGGCTTTGTGATGGTGGGAACTGGCTAGTCACTATCTGAATATTCTATAGCAAGCACTGTAATGAATCGTGATCAGTTTTCCCCATATCATATTTGAGACCTCAATGAAGTATCTTGACATTAAGAAAATATTTTCTTTTCAAGAGCATTGTAGATGAATATCTGGCGCTTTCTGATGAGAAGGAATACAGGGATTGAATTCAATGCAATGTAAACCTAAACAACTGAACAGTTAAAGCATGCTCGTTTAGTGCAAGTATTGTAATGCAGCTAGTCATGAATAAGTTCAGAATGATAAAGCAGGGATAGACACTAACTTTATCAGCTGTGGGCCACCTGGGCCCGTAACTCCAAAAATCTATGGGTCCGGATTCTCAGCTGTGGGCCAGAGAACAAATTTTACTTTTTTGAAAGAGAAACTCATATATATATTCCTGATTTATCTATGTTAAAATGAGATTCTCAGCTGTGGGCCAGAGAACAAATTTTACTTTTTTGAAAGAGAAACTCATATATATATTCCTGATTTATCTATGTTAAAATGAGACCAAATTGCCTCATTTTCCCACATTTTCCTCTTTCCAACAACATATTACATGACTATGCTTACCAAGGATATTCATCCCAAATATTTTCCAAAATTTCCTGTGGGCCACCTGGGCCCATGGGAAGGTTATTCTGAAGAAAACTACAGGCCCAAACCCAAAATTACGGGCCATTGGTTCCAGGGCCAGCGTTAGTGTCTGCTCCTGTAAAGAAGGGAAGTTAATGAAAAAGGAAATACCAAACAACTCAAAAACAAACAATGTGTAGCCCAAATATAATATGACTGCTTTTCAGCAAATAACGCTTTTTGTAAATTACTAGTTTTGGTAATTTTTTGGGGCAGAAACATAGGGACACCGATGATGCTGTTAAATTCGATGAAAAAGAAATATCAGTTTTATTTTTGTTGTGTATTCTGAATATATGTATCGGCAATTCATCACTCTAAATATAAAACCCCACTTGCAGTTTTTCTTTCTTGTGGCAAGTGAAGACTTTACGAGTGTGCAGAAGGCCATAACTACACTCCCCATGGATTAATTAGATCCTGGGAAGTTTGAGTGTAAGAGCTGGGCCTCATATGTTGTCCACTCAATTATGTGCTGATGGGGGCTTTAAAGGCCCAGGGGTAAACATGTGTAAATGCTTTATACAACTCTCTGTGCGTTAAACCCCAGACTGGTCCATTAGCACTGGGTAGCGGTGTACTTACTGTCCACCAGAATGTGCACCTGAGCCAGACAGCAAGTCTAGTAAAGTACACTACATCCATTTCTTGTGACAGTCAGGCTGACTTTGACCATAAAGAGGGTCTGTCATTGCCTGACTTTTACACCAATGTGAGTCTGGTGTTGCCTGACTTTGTCTCCAAGCAGCGTCTAGCAATTCCTTACTAATTGGTATAAAAGTCAGGCAATGTTAAACTATCCATGGTTGACCGAATGTCAATATTTTGCTTACAAGTGTATTATGGCCCCCACCCGGTGCTGCATTGATCCATTATGCCGACCCTTCAGGAGTGTCTCAACTGCATAGGGTTGGCATGATGCTTGAATGCAGCCATGGCGAGTTACACGCCAGTGCTACATTCATGATTCAGACCAAGGGTATAATGCATTAACAATGCATTATCCTGGCCTTAAAAGACTAGGGTTCTGCTTCAAAGATATTAGTGGGATAACGGTCTGAGGAGTATGGTCCCTTTACTGAGGAGCTTGATATGTTCTCCTTTATAGATCCATAGTGTACACTAATGTTTGGACCATATTTGAATTCTTGACAGTCCATATTTGTACAACACCACATATGATCTATGCCATCATGTGTAAACACTGTTATGCTCAACACGTTGGCCAAATGTTGGAATGGCTGATGGACCATTTCAATGGACAAAGTGGGGATATCGGAAACAAAACTCGTGCTATTCTCATGTAATAGCTCAAGAATCTCAGACTGTTTCTAGAATATTTTCAGTACATCCTTTTGTGTCATATACCCTGTCATATCTTGAGTGAAGCTAAATAAATATACATCGTTATTTTACTTGTGGAATTTCTGGCTATTTGCAAAAGTAAAACTCGGGAAATACACATCACCATTAAACATGTCACTGAGAAGACTCACTGTTCTCGAGAATCTTCTGTGTCTATCTTGTGTATACGGCTTGGGCTACACCCAGGAAAATAGATACAGTTGTAACTTGTCTCATTCTTGAATTCTGTTTGGAGGGTATGTTATCAATAGAGGGTATGGTATGACATAAGCTGGAGCTAATTATCATGCAGATTGTATGGCATTGTCATGTGAAGTTAAAAGGTATCCCATGTACTAACATACTGTTAGGGCACGCCTTGTTGGTTTTAGCATATTCAAAGACTCACTGACGGACCCCCTACGGACCCGCCCCCCCTGCCCCCCGAGAAAAAAAACTAGTTTCTAATGATTGGGCCATGGATCTTTTTCCTACCTCTAGTATGAATAAAAGTAGAAATATTCTGGTTCGTAGTCACTATTTTCTCAAGTTTTGGATCACTATGATTTACATGTTCCTAGCCTGGTGACACACCTACATCCTTATACAAAAAAGCGTTAAGGCATTGCTCCTTTCCAAATGTCCCAATAAGTATGTTTTACATATAACCTTCGTTTAACCTCAGGCATGACAATTGTATCCACAGGGATGCTCCTGGCAATGTCTGGATTAAAACCAGGTAAAGTGACAGATGGCGTGTGTCGCCTGAGGAGTAAGGGTCTTTGTTAGGAGCGTGTAGTGTTTGTGTTGTAGGGACTGTTATCTAAAGCCTTAAGATTGCCACAGGGCAGGGAGAAGAAAGTGAGTGGGTGTGAGAGCGATTATAAGGAGAACTGAAAGTCTTTCTTAAAGTATCATTTTAGCAGCCATTGCAAGTTTGACTGTATGAGATGGATGAGAGATGACGATACATCCTAGTCTGCCATCACTCAGGCACAAAATAAACCCCAAACCAAGACTAATGCCTGAATGCCTGCTTATTAGCCCTGATATTAATCTCCATGAAAGTACATCTATATGATGTTATGTATGTAAACCATCATTATGGATCTGCTTCACACCAAACACAGTAATCTCCAAAGGAGCTTAATACGATCACAAAGAATGTGGATCTAAAGAAAAAACAAGACGCTTATTTCTTTTTGTAATTTCTGGTTAATGTGTGCTTGTCCCTGATCTTACCTCTACAAATCACATGGATATAGTGATTTTAAACAAGCAGTTGCCTTGGTGCTTGTCCCTGAATATATGGAGCCCCGCCACCACATCGGTGGAATGGACATACTCTGGTCTACACTCAACTCTTGCCCACATGTCAAGTGAACTGAGCCCTCAATCAATATCTATTTCTGATAGTGGCGCCCTCGGTGGCAAAATGTCAAACTAACGATCCACTGCAGAGATAGTTCCCGTGTGACCCCACTTTGCATCTGTGATAAGATGGTCACGTCTTCTGGTCCAGAAGCGATATGATAAGAAGATTGCAGCTTCCAGACGAAGGTTTTGTCATATTTAAATGAAGTATAACAAACATTGCAACAAAGATAAAAATGCAACAAAATTGAACACTGTGGTGACTCAAAAAGATGTCTAAACACTAATTCTGCAAACTGAGAACATAAATATAACCGTTTCAAATGTGAATCATCTCATAATGTAAGCCTTTAGGTGGAAAATACTAGAGGGATTTAAGCTTCAACGTTGACAAGTTTGTGATCTCATGTGTCATGAAACCTGCTAAAGTGACAATAACTCTTTTCAAAATTATAAAAATTGCCAATGTCAATGTGTGTGCCTCATTGAGTATACGGATGGGTAGTCATTGGGTGAGCTAACCCATTAGTCCACTGAGACGCACAGAGTAGAATGCTAAGTTTTATTATTTATCCATATCCAACACCTTCTTAGTTCACTCAACTCACTATCTTCACATAATTATAACCATTTGATGAGTTTGGATGCAAAACGAAAAAAATCTGACAAAAATCTGACAAAAATCTGGGTTAGGAATAGTAAGATGTAATCCTTAAACAGTTTTTGCAAAAAAAACTCATATCATTAGGGCCTGTGGGGGATACACTCTGTTACCAAAATATTATAGTTGAACCCAGAGTGGCTTTCCAAAAAACATTATGTGCTCTATTTTTTGGAATGAGATATGTCATTTTGCATCCAAACCCTTCATTTACACATCAGGGTTGGAGCGAAGTATGACTGCAGTACTGACAAGTTACCCAGTTTTGAACTCCTACACTATTTCAACAAAAGGCCATAGCATATTAAAAAGGGTTCTATTTACTTTCGCCGAAATAATGTGGCAATAATAACTGATACTGTAACCTATTGTTGCATACTAATTTTGCTGTGTACACTAAAACAGACTGTTACCACAACATATATGGGCCTGATACAGCAGCACTAAATCTGATAACCTTCTGCCTAAGGTCATGGTGATAGTAAGAGGCCAGGGGACTGTTGGATATCTCACCATCCGCTAACTCTTGAAAACTATGGAGAAAACACTGGTAGTTTCTTTTCTGACTACTGATAAAAGAACCACTAGAGGGACATGTCTTGTTAGTATTTATGTCCTTGTCCGTTTAGTTACTGCAAAAGAAAAGAAAATACCTCCATGGTTAGAAACATGAAAAATGAATGACTATGCCAATATGTATTTTTTCCCTTGAATCTATCATTCGGGTATTAAACCCGAAGCTCAGTCAACAATCCAATATTATCCTGCTTGGTTTGTTTGGGAGTCACATTACTTCCTCCCTTTGCTTTTTATATTAGGATGGCAAAAATGAACGTGGGAGATTGAATGGGACTAGAAATAAATGGTAGAGAATATATTTCATTTTATTAGGAAGCTAAGGTAGCTAGAACAGGGTCTGTAAGAGAGGAGCTGTTATTGTAAATGGCAGGACTACTTAATTTGAGTATTGATATATAACTGATATAATACGGTAGGTTTATCTCATGCTATGTGTAGAGCTAGAGTGGTGTATCTTAAATCTCACTAAAATCAATTAGTATACACTCTACAGATTAGTTTGATGCCTTGTTTACATACCCGCTGTCGAATTCAGACCAGTAAGGTTTGGACAACACCATACTGTGTGGGACCTATCGCTAATTGAATGTAGAGCCACCTACATGGTACAGTAAGGTCATCTGGCTCTAGCCATGCCATACCTTCTGCTATATACAGGCTTCTAATCTAAGTAGCAAACCATGCTGCCGAGTTTAAGCCTGTTGCTATCACTGGGCATTTGGCCTTAATACACTGTTTATACTGTAAATCTAATTACACACATAGCGTTCAAGTTCCTGCCATGAATGCAAGACACTACGAACAAAGACTGGAGAAGACTGGTTAATTCAATTTGTTAGTGCCTGTCTGAAACCCGAAGTCTACTGCCGCAGTAGATTGTGCAATCGGCAGACGTTAGTCTTGTTGGTTTAAAGCAGAGAAAAATCGCAGCACCAACATATGTGTACTTGCATGAAGGATCAAGCAATATCATTTATTTTAATGGGACCTAGATATTGTTAGGTTGTCATGTGTTTAGTGTCATATATTTTATCCACAAGATCATTACAGATTTATTTGACTCTATATATTGTATGTTGAGTCATGTTTGCTATCAATATCTTGTACGTTTTCCAGTATTTAGACCATGGGTTACCATCAGGTGGATGGCAGATATTTTCCATCATAAATGCATCTCCTGATGGTGACATGTGGGTCCGTAAGCAGGCTTTAAGTCCAATGAGTCATTAGCCAGTTGGTCTGAAAATATTATGAAATCTTAAACACGTAATGAAGACAAAAACACACTCTTAAAATACAGGGGAAAATAACCTTTAAAGAATAACAGTGAGAATATTGTTTTGTTGCCTCACATGCCCACGCAGGTATTTAGCATAACTACCTGACTGCATTGCAGCATTGCAGTATTTTGTGTTAGTGTATAAAATACGAATCTCCTTTGAAGACCACATTTTGGGCTTCTCTGGGGAACATGAGTCAGGTTTTTGCTCTTCCTCCAAGGGTTTTAATCACCTTAATGAATGACTTCACTTGGGCTACCACAGCATGTACTGACGGTTTATAAAAGATTATCTTTTTGTGTTTTTAATCTAATAAACAACACAACCAGAGTTCCAATTTGGTTTTCGATGAAGCATGAGTTTATTCAGTGAACCTACAGTTTCGGCACATGTGCCTTCATCAGGGTTAAATCACAACAATAAATGTCTTCTGAAGTGGTCCGTGAGTCGTTACATGCTGAGAATATAAATATGCTCTACAGATATTTCATACCGGTATTATATGATATTCTTGGTTTTTAATATATTAAACAATTGGTCTATATACATTTGATTCTCGATGAAATATAATTGTAACAATTTGAGGTTTTTACATTAATTATTATGTTGTCATGGTAACAGTAAAGTCTAGAGTTAGAAATGGTCATGGTATATTAAAAAAAATTTCGGGCATACAAGTATGGTTATAGTGAATGTGAATCAAATTTAGCGTCTGGGGTGTACTAGGTACCCCTCCTTTATCATTCCGGTTTCCAGGTCCTTTCCCAGTCGTTGGTTGATTTTTGACACCATGCGCATAATGTCATATAAGACCTCGGCTGCTGGTAGATGGTGAACCCTTAGAGCAGGGTTGTGTATGGCCGGAGGTTGATTGGGTTGAGCAGATGGTTCAGTAGATGCTTTATTGTTTGTGGTGCTTTGAGTAGATTGCTTGGCACCGCTGCTCTTTGAAGGAGCAACAGTTACTGTACTGCGGGGCCTCCCGGTAGGTGGGTTGGATGTTGAAGTAGGTTCAGGTGTATTTGACCTACTTGAGAATGCTGAGTTTGGTGTTGAGATGACTAGGGTTGGCACTAGTTTGTATGGGGAGGTGGTCTTCTTTGGAGTATCCTCTTCACTCAGAACCAGGTCTGAGCTTGGGTCCAGTAGTGGTGAAAGAACTCTAGGTTTTCTAGAGACAACCTTGAGTTTTGGGGGGGTGACATCAGAGTCAGATGAGTCACTCAAGCTACTTGAGCTTAAGCTACTTGAGCGGCTGCTGGAGGATGATGGGCTGCAGTTCCTACTGTGTCGTGGCGTTTTTGGTGATTTTTTCATTTTCTGGGATTCCAGATTTTCCGTGAGAGGACTGGTTTTAGGCGCAGTGTCAAGTGTTGGCATATCAGGTAGTTTTTCTGGGGTTTTGGATTTTTTTCTTCTTCGAAATTAGTTTTAGAGGATGGATCATTTTAGGATTTTGCGTACTGTGGGGTCACTAGTGATGCTATCAGAAATGTCTATGATCTTACGTTTGGTTGTCAATTTTGTATGGTTTTGAAGCATTTTCAGTCTGTCAGCGGCACTGACAATTTTAAATTTGAAGGATTTGTGATCTGGTTCCTCCAGATCCAGCGGTGCTTTGGGCTTGGATTTTTTCTTGTCCCTTTTGGGTTTCGGTACCTGCAGGGGCGGTGATACCTCGATGGCGTTTGTCGTGGTTGTGACCATTGCTGGTGTTGGTGACCTCGATTTTACCGGTGGTGAGATACCTTTGGCTCTAAAAATCGGAGTGATTGTAAATTATTTGGAATTTTACTTTGGAAAAGTCAAAGTTTGGTGTTATAGTGAAGGCTTTTGGTTTCTTCAGAGGCATTATTTTGGCAGTTTTATGGAATTCAGTTATCATTTATTAAAAGATTATCTTCTATTGGTTCAGGATTGCTGCTGGCTACCATCTGACATATATCGAGTTTGTTAATATTGTGTTAGTTCTTGGAAGTGGAGTTTAATCAGCCTAATTGTTTCCAATAAAGACTGGAATTGGTTTAAGACATGAACTAACTTAAGACCCTTCCAATATAATGATCTGTAAGTGTGCGTACATGTTTATGTTATCAGCTGACAGGTGAAGTTAGCCTAGACTGCACATTCTCGTCTGGACTAATATCACATTCTGTTCTAAACTACCTTGTGCCAATTTCCCTGGAGCTAATATTCACTTGCTATAGCAATATCAGTGCTACTCATTGGGTGTGTTATGCTTGTGGCTCTCAATATCTCAAAGATTGAATGTCAGTTGACATCTATCCTCAGGGAACACTCTCTGAAATATTCTGTCCATAAAGTATAAAGTGATCCTTTGAGAAGAGTGATGGAGTGGGTAAGTAGACAGATATTGACCCCTTCCACCAGTCACTTAGGTTACAGTCCCCTGCTCACCTCTAACGCTCACTCAGCATAGAATGGCAGCAAACGGTATTGTCAAGGTTTAACCTGCCTCTCGGCTGTCTCTCAGCTGTCACAGAGGGCAGCATCGACCTTCCTAAAATAAATTGCTAAGAGAAACATTCCTATATGTTTATTTAAATTATATTTCTCTGTTTGCAATTGTACCGATAGCTTCCCATAGATGGTCATCAATAAAATGCAGAGGGTGAAAAAATTGCTCATCATGACCATGTAGGAAGCAGAAAGAAATAACTATTGTTCAATATAGTTACTACCTTCAGACCTATATCTTCAAATTAAACGTAATGATGGTACTGCTTATAGATCGGCCACCAAAGAGTTGCATCGTCGATAAACGGTGGAAGGCACCAACCCGCTCTATCGGATCTGTCTCTTACATCAACCTGTTACAAAACCTACACTGGGCTCCAGGAACTCTCTTTTTCTCAGTAGCCTGGTCAACCCAGGCGCTCTTGGTGTCAGGTTCCACGTCCCAGACACTCTGAGTGGATGGTATGTCTCACTGTAAGGAACTCCCACCTATCGGACAGAGTTTCTGTACACTGCTTAGTACCAGTCCTAGTCACGGTACGTCCTCACCCACACATCCACCTACAGCCGTGCAGCTCTAGTTCCAAACAACATCCAGACCCCTAAATTACAGGTAGTTCCCACAAGAATGACCAGGCCTATACTGGAGCCATCTACTGTCTACTGTGTACACTAACTGTATGTAGTGTTTGGTCACATGGTCAGCTGGATGACTGGACCACCACAGTGTCAGGCCTTTACAGTAATACTACCAGACCCCTGCCTACTATATCTCCCAGAAGGCCCTGTTTGGCCTGTGGGACTGAGTGAGTTGTGGCAGTAGTCAATATCTTACTGCTGCTCCATTTCATAGATAGATCACAGATAAAGGCTTTTCTTTGTGAAAAGAACTAGGTTTTACTGTAGCTCCCCAAGGGGATTAGTGTGAATGTATTCTCTGTTATCATTTTAAAGAACTGTCAATAGAATATTCACATTTCCCAACACTTCTAAATGAAGTATCCTCACAGTTCTGAATTGAATGGGATCAAAAGGAAAGAAATTGCTCACCACAATCATTAGAAATAAGCATAAAGTGTTGCCTAGAAATACCATAAGTATGATGAATACTAATAATACCATTTTTCTCTTTGAAATCATCTTTCAGAACATAAAAAAGGGGTAGGTGAAAGTGTTGGTGAGTCATTTTGATGGAACGAAAGAGGGTGGTTTTAGCAGTGTGGGTGACAGAGAGTGGTCTGGGTCTGCTATCAAAGGAAACCCATCCCATGATGAGAGACAGACCAGGAGTATGGAGTTTAATATACCTAGAAGTTAGACAAGCCCGTGCACAGCAGGTTCAAATTCATTGTGGAACATCTTGCATGTTCCATTAATAATGGAATACACTACATTGTTTCATTACTAATTTGACCACATTGTGCTCAACTTGCACTCTTCCAAAATTTCTTATCAGAACACCATGCACAGGATGCACACTTGTATTTGAATACCATGCACAGACATACTTTCATATTGGAACACTATGCACAGGGTGCACATTGTGCCTATACATGGGTAAAAATCGACACGGGCGACACGGCGACACGGCCCCTTTAAAAATCGACACGGGCGACACGTCCCTTTTAAAAATCGACTGACACAGCTAAATCAAAGATAAAAATCGACCCACAGAGATTTTTCTATGTGTTCCTATATATATAAAAAGTGACGCAGTGACACGCTGTTTCCCCTAAAAAGTGACACAGTGACACGCTCCAAAATCTGAGGACCCATGTAGAGGCACCACATTCGTATTGGAACACCATGCACAGGGTGCATATATTCATATTGGAACCTGCTGTGCACGTGCATGTGCTTAAGTTTATGTAAATTGAACTCCATACAGGAGCATACTTTAAACTGTCAAATTCAAGGTCATATGTCTGTATATATGACATAAACTGGGAAAGGGGAATTTAGTCCACTCCATCCCTTCACGTCATTAAAGTGCACCTCTGATCGGGCAGACAGATATAGGTTCAGATCATTTTCAAAGCGGGAATTCGTCTCATACCACCTACACATAATATAATATCTAAAAACAATAATTTGCCATTAATACAGCCTAAAGACATAATGTATAATGCAGTAGACTTTGTTTGGATAGAAAAATAATGAGGCTAATAAGTGTAAATCGTACTAGTGCTTAGCTATCTCCGGGGAAGAAACACTATGGAGGGGAACAATTGGTGTCTTAACCATCAGCCCTCATCTTACACTATCCAGGCACTCTGTGAGAATAATAGCTTCTCACGCAACTTACTAATGCAGAAACCAATATAGTTTTTCTAGGCGCAATGACTTAACAGCTAGAACAATACAGCTCTAGGAACCAGATACTGTACCATCTTGTATAACCCTCTCGGTATTTATAACATTTTAGGGCTGGCTTACCCTAGCGCTGATAAAGGAAATGCACCTATTCAAATCCATTTTTAGTGTTTAAGAGTGATTTCAAGACCCCTGGAATATGCAATACTTAAGACCAAGACAAGACGGGTGCTTAATTCTTAAAGGGCTGCTTCACTTATGAAAAAGTTCTTTCCAACCACTTGGGACATAGCATAGTGGTACTACACAAAACAATGACGGACTCCACCAGTAGCTGGATGTCTAGTGCTTGCTGAGGTGGAGTTATGAAGGGTTCTGGTTTGAAGAAGGTTTTGGTTTCTACCAAAGACACTGTTTGGCAATCAATCAGTCAGTACCTGGCCACAAAAATAATAACTGGAGGATCATTCTCAGGGTTATAATCATGGGTTGCACAATTATTCAGTTGAAAGTAAAACTTTCTTCACAACCCACCAGCTCATGATGATCAAAAAGACTGACACTCCTGAAGTTACTTGCTGGGGTTGCATTGGTACACCATTACGGCAATGCCTTATAGGGACACGCCGCTCTTTAACAATTAAGAGAAAACATCTAAGAAAGCAGTTTACTGAAATTAGTTTCATTTCCTGTGTATAGGTCAAAGCTGGACAAAGGTGCATGTCATTAGTGAGATCAGAAAGCCCTTTGTTTCAGAACCTAACAAAGGAGGGTACACCTGAGGGAAACCTTTCTTTTGGTGTGCAGAGCTGCAGGCTCACTGCATGGTGAATACGTCATTGACCTTATTGTATGGTTCAATTGGTTGATTCATCTTCCTAACAAGTACAATTGATGCAACCGCAACACAACATGAACATAATTAGAAGCCATGATTCAAACCTAGATAAAATGGCAACTATCTCCTTAAACCATTCTGGCTTGAAATAAAAGCTCCTCAAATGGTACTGCTGATAAGCTAAAAATATGCTTTAAAATCAAAACCTCATTTAACCTTGGGAAAGCATATTTTATAAACCTATTCTCCATTTTGTCTTACTGTTAAAGTTCTAACCCATTCATCTCACATTATATAACATTCATTTAAATATGAATCTTCCGATAACTGAGCCACCGCCAGAGATGACCAGAACCAGACATAACACATTGACAAAACATATTCCCTGAAACGGCTCAATTGAAAGGCAAATATTCTATCACAATTGTTTTGCTTTACAGTTGGTTTGATCAAAATAGTTAAGTGATATAATTTTTTGGCAGCCTTAATGCCTATAGGTTCCATTTGGTAAATTCTCTTTGTCAGCAAAATTTAAAAAAAAAATTCACTTACTCCATGCATGTGTAAGACTTCCCCTCTTATCCCTGTCCCTCCCTAACAGTACACACACTCTCGCCATAAGGTAGCCACATAGACATTAATGATTGCAGAAAGATACAGGTCTCAATAAACCTTCCCTAAAGGCACCTTACTGTATAAAGCCATTTCCCTTTACCATTACCCCCAAGGGTTTCTATCTTTTACACCATGCTGTACCATAACTAGACCCCAGCCTAAGTGGGACATGCCTGCAGAGGCCATATCAATGGGTTGCACCACAGATCACTATAGTGGCTGTCCCCCTTACTATCTGCACTATACTGCCCTCAGGTAGGTAAGTGTCTACATTAATACTGTTATCAGGTACAATGACATAGTGACGGCACTAGCGTACTTTCATTGAAGAGGGCCTCAGGGGGCCCACTCCTGCTTCAACCATTGACTTTAATGCATGATGGCAAATTTTACCATTATCTATCCAAAAGCCAATAGATAATGCCCACATTGCCGAGGGAGCCTGTTCCACATAAATAGAAGTTGAGGGTCGGATGGGGACTATACATTACTTCATATAGATGTCAGTGTACTCTTCATCAACCTGTATCTTGCTCACTGCCTGAATGTTAGCATTTAAGCAAATATTAGACTGCTTTATACAATTTGTCGGATACGCTTCAGAAATTTTGTTGACACTGCATCGGTCTATAGATTGTCTTTAAAGGCTTATTCCAATGACGTGAATCAGTCACAATTGCTTCATTCGGAGTTCATATTGTAAAAGATATCCTTGTACTGACAAATCTGTTATGGCATGGCAGTGGAATCACCATTTCTGTGAGATGAATTTTCAGGGGAATACATCAAAGATGGTAGATAGCATGCTAAAGCCTCATGCATAGGTAAAGCAAGTATTCTACTGATATAAATAGGCTGATATTCTGTTGTTGGACAACTTTAACATTGTAGGCTTTCACCGGATGGCAGAATATTCGCCGATGGACGCCAGTGGAATACTCCATTTCCTGAGCCACATTGTGCTTTCGCTAGACTTATTTCTATCTACATAAGTACAGCGTAGTGGGGGCTCCTCTGGAGACACCCCTGTGTAGGTATGCTGCATATTCACAATGTTCATGATAGATGCAGCAGGTCTATTGGTCTATAGCACTGTCTGTACAACTCAATAGATCAGAAACAGCACATTCTTTTAGGTCCCAAATATTTCCTTCTATTTTGAGGTGTTTTGTCCTTGATATCACCCTGAATGTCCCCAGGAACAGGACGACATTCAGGGCGAAACACAGCGAAATAGGGCAATGTATAACAAAGGACCTAAAGAATGCCCCTGTTTCGCAGGTAGCTGTGTCGCCCTAGTAGAGTCCGAGCTATTACTTCCCCAGTCCATTCTTACCCACCTTTCATGGCCTCCGATCACCTCTCCAGCTGCGTTGGCTTGCATCCTCACAATGGTAAATAACATATGCTGACAGGCTCCTGGGGCTACAGCATTGGACATTCTGTCTCGCTTCACCTCTCAATATCTTATATGAACTTCCCATGGCACATCCAGTTCTCAGTCACATAGGAACAGGCACCCACATAATCAATGGAGGCAGGGATGGGTAAAATATATGTGTAAAATCTCCATTTAAGCATATTTGATTTACTTAAATGCAAGCATTCATGCAGTATATGTGTGACTGGTGACTGCAGATCCACCTAATGAAGGCATACATCAAGAACAGGTGAAACAGCACTCTGACTATTTCTCTTGTGGATATGGACAAAATAATGCTCTTAATTTTTTTGCAAGGCCAATTGAATGAGAACCCATTGAGCTGTGGAACAGCTTTACACTTATCATGCTTCTTCATTACTTACTTTGAGTGACTCTGCTCTGATAATACACATAGACACAAACTATTAAAAAGTCAAAAAGGAGGGGAGTTGGAGGGACTATATACTCTAGTGGGGTGATAAGAAAAGCTCAACTGCATCGATTACTTAGGGGCGTTGATCCATCAAATAACAAACACACTATAGACCAATCCAGCAAGAAAGGGTGACTTTTCAGAAAAGTTGTTGATAAAGTTTTGGTACATTCCTGAAGCATGAACAAAAAATCCAGGAATAAAACCTCAAAATCCTGCATTTTAATGTAAACTATTTGAAAGATAATAGTCCTGTGAATATCCTGATATGAGATGTTTGTGAATATAGCCATTATAGAAAATGTTGCGTGCATTTTCCTGAAACTAATGTAAACACAACTTTATTTTGAAAAAGTCACCCATTCTTAGCCCATTGGTCTATAGCTTCATCACTGTAGACAGGCATTGGGCAGTGCTTGTGTCCATTTGAGTGATCATTTAGCCTAATGATTGACAAGGGATATATGTCTCTAATTAGGAAAGTAGTTAAGCTATCAGACTCTGCCCTTTTCTGCTGATGTGTGGCGTCTGGGTCGTTAAAAGGCAAATGGTCAATCAATTAAAGTATGTTCTTTGCATATTAGGAGAGTAGGACCTGACAGATTCAGACCGATGATAGGTCAAAAAGTAAATGAGTGATGCCACAGTCTTTTTTTTATTTGCTGTCTAAAAGTTCACCTAAATAGTTTGCAAAGTGACATCCAGTAACATAAAATAAAGAGGACCTTTCAGTCATGAAAATATATTAGCTGGCAGGCGAGCCTGTGGTGGCCAAACATTAGAAACAATTAAGCTATTCTTAAAGGCATTAGAGCCCCAACTTTACGCTTTGCTGGTACAAAGGATACCATTTGACTGGTAATTATTGCTCTACTCTGCTGTGTTTGGTAAGCTTATGCAAGTTCAAGTTCAAGTTTGGTAAAATTTATTTATATAGAAAAAAAACAGTAATTTTTGACCTATAGATTATATCACAGATTTCTCATATAAATATAGATATGTAGATAATAACTTGGATAAAATTTATACACTCAGAGTGTTAATATTAATTATTAATCTATTACCAGTAATTATACAAAGATTTATGCTTAATATATACACATTAATTCAATAATTTAAGATAACTGTTTACACAATTGTTAATTAAATTATAAAGCGTATATTTTTAATTTAATATACAATAACCAATTTTATATTAGTGTGTTGCTCAGCAGATAAACAATTAGAAGAGCTGTTGCTAGGCAAACCAGCTGAAATAACAACAAACCAATAAAACCATTGAATTCCTTGGGTCCATATTAGGGGGGGGTAGGTATGATAATAATCAACCTCAAGACCATGGAAACATGTGTTGCTACGCAGATAAACAATAAGTATAGTTGTTGCTAGGCAACCAGCTGTATTAGCAACAAACCGATAAAAACCATTGAATTCTTTGGGTCAATGTTAGGGGGGGTAGGTATAATTATAATCAACCTCAGGACCTATCAAAGATTTATTTATATTATCCTTATCACATAGCATAAATTAGTGTTGTGACTCCTTAATCCAAGATGGCAGCACAATTCAAGATTGCGGCACCCGTTCTGACTGCCGGCAAAATGCAAATATCATATACCTCATCCTGGTGGTGCCTGGCAGCACCAGCAGGTGGCTCCGCCACCACTTCGGCATAAGAAAATGACAGAATCCTCTTAATGTGAAATAAGCTGTAGTTCACAAGCACTATGAAGCTCTTAAAGTGTTGACTGCCTCTATCTAGTGAGGCCACAAAAGAACATGTGTGTGTCTGGTTTCTAGAGCTGTACTCAGTAGTAAGCTGACCTACCCTGAGGGATGTTTCATATAAATTTACCCTTTTCTAACAGTGACTGCAGCCCTGGCAGCTGGCTCACCACAGCTGTATTCATGTATCATGACGTCCATCCCTGGTGTATCAACCCTATAGGCAAAACATCATACCTTAATATTCGCCGGAGTTTCACTTGTGCATAATGTTGACTACTGTCAAAATGCATTAAAGCATTACTCAGCCCTTTAAGGTGCTGTACAACCGTGTTGTGTATCAAGTAACGTGATGTGTAGTACTACACCCGCACCCTACTCGATATGTATAAGACTATGGTTTTGCCTTATGCTGACTATGGTGACATCTTCTATGGGGTTGCTAGGAAGGCGATAACTAATAAGATTCAAACTGTTCAAAATAAGGCTAACACACCAGCAGGCTTCTATTTCAAAGATGGAACCTAGAAGAATCATGCATTTACAAAACTTTATGTTTAAACAACAAAGTAATATCAATCTTGTAAATAATAGAGAGGTATATACTAGAGCACATGATGCCACACTGTTCTTAACTGTAAAACCAAAAAATGAAACCTTCAAAAAAAGTGCCTTGTATAGAGGAGCCATGGCATGGAACAATCTGGATGTAGACACAAGGAATATCCTGGAATTTGAGATGTTCAAGTTGGATAGAAAGAAGTGGTTGTGTAAGACAAATTACATTCTGAATTAAATTCGAGAGACTGTATTAAAGTGGTTGAAGAGATGATGTAACAGCAGTATTACAATCTACTAATCATGTACGGATGCTACTTTGCCCAAAATGTGTTAAGATATGCATACAACTCTTTTTGATTAATTTGGGGTGCCCGCCCCCCTTTATCCCACCCACCGTAAACATATAATGTTGTCATGAAAATACATAAAACGAGGTATAGTAATTTGTATAAATCTCGACTGTGTATAATTAATCATATACTACAACATAGAGCAGTGAATATTTGTTAGCGTTGTATTTATATGTGTATATACATTATACTTATTGTTTCATATACAGACCTTAACTTCAGCACTTGTTTATGTAAGACTGGAGCGGGATCCTTTCCGAGCTGAATAAGCTCTTTTCTGTTTCTCCAGTATAAATAAACGGGAATGGTATATTTATACCTTCTCAAATCAAAAAAAAACACATCAGGGCTGACCATGGAAACTTGATCTGTATCAAAACAACGTGATCTGTATCAAAACAGCATAATTTGTATCAAAATAAAATGATCTGTATCAACGTGATATGTATCAGGGTATTTTGTAATTCCCCTGACCATATCTGTATCAAAACGTGTCCCTTTCTGGGACTTGTGAAACTAGCATTTTTTAGAAATAGGTGTTCTTTTTTTGTTCAATTTTCTTTTTCTTTTTCACAAATTCGTGAAAAGAGGGTATGTTTCAATTTCTGTAATGATGGTGGTGTCAGGTGATAATTGACATAATAAGTATATATTATATAGTATGAACAAGTGAGGGCGCAAACAGATTCCATCTGTTTGCTAGCCCTCACTTGTTTGAGAAGATACTGGATTTAATATTTATGCAGGGTTGTGTTTGGAAACACATTAGGCATTTGGAGGTGTGTTTAGGATTTATTTCAAAGTTAGTAAGGAAATTTGTTTACTTGATGACATAGAGGTTATAAATGACAACAAAGGAATTCCTTCTGTTATAATGGAAACTGATTTTATTAATAATTAAAAGGGCAGCAATGAATTGACTTGGATGAAGATTGATATATTGAAGATTTCCTAGACTTTCTAAATGTCTAGTGGAATTCCTAGATATAGAGTTTCTAGACCCATTGATGGGTTTAGAAACACATGTTGAAGAGTTCCTAGACATGTGGATGAGTTTCCTAGATATGTGGATGAGTTTCCTAGATGGGTTTCACGCCTGAATTGTATCTGAAGTTCCCTCTCATGAAGTCCATATTTTGAGGGCTGGTATGCATGTTGGGGAGGCCCTAGGCATGTTGTGCGGCCCCTAGGCATGTTGTGGAGCCCCTAGGTGTGGTGTGAAGCCCCTAGGTTTGGTGTGGAGGCCCTAGAACATGTAAATAGGTGGAGGTCCTTGATGTGTGCCTTAAGTCTCTGTAATTATAACAGAAATTTTGACTTTTAGTCTTTTGTATCAGGGTGTGCCAAATTCAACTTTAGATTTTGTAAAATATTTAAAAAAAAACTACATTTAAACCTAAATTTAGGGTGTATATTCAGCTGTCACATTGGGCGCTCAGTCAGTATTGTGGAGTTCAAAATTGGCTCTGTAGACCAAATTTCAGAGACCCCCCCTGAAGTAAAATATTGGGTAAATGACCTGGGAATAGATTTTTATATGAATTCAAGGTCTATATTTAGCAGTGCGTTAGTGGCAGTACTAAGCATTAGGCCTAACCCCCTGAAAGTCTTCCATGAAATTTGGTCACATTGGGCGCTCAGTCAGTATGGTGGAGTTCATAAGTGGCTCTGTAGACCAAATTTCAGAGACCCCCCCTGAAGTCAGAAATTGGGTAAATGACCTGGGAATAGATTTTTATATGAATTTAAGGTCTATATTTAGCAGTGCGTTAGTGGCAGTATTAAGAATTGGGTGTAACCCCCTGAAAGTATCCCATGAAAATTGGTCATATTGGGCGCTCAGACAGTACTGTGGTGTTCAAAATTGGCTCTGTAGACCAAATTTCAGAGACCCCCCCTGAAGTAAAAAATTGGGTAAATGACCTGGGAATAGATTTTTATATGAATTCAAGGTCTATATTTAGCAGTGCGTTAGTGGCAGTACTGACAATGAGGCCTAACCCCCTGAAAGTCTTCCATGAAATTTGGTCACATTGGGCGCTCAGTCAGTATTGTGGAGTTTAAGATTGGCTCTGAAGACCAAATTTCAGAGACCCCCCTTGAAGTCAAAAATTGGGTTAATGACCTGGGAATAGATTTTTATATGAATTCAAGGTCTGTATTTAGCAGTGCTTTAGTGGCAGTACTGAGAATCAGGCCTAACCCCCTGAGAGTATGAAATAAGCTTACCTAAACATTGAAGTGGTCAACCTGTGAATGTGACTGTCATGTTTTGGTAGATCTGTAGATGGTGTCTCAGGAAACAGTTGGGGTAGCCAAGTTGTCCACTGCAGTATAGATCTTGACCTGTCAAAAAGAAAGGGTACTGTAATCAATGGTGTTAACCGGGTTAAAATATACTATCATCAAAGAGACCAGCGCATGTGATCTTTTATCCCTCCCCGGGTCAGCCCATGAGTAGCAAAGTGACCTCCCCCCCCGCCAAGGGTTAACAATCTACTATTAGCGAAGAGACCAGCGCATGCAATTTTTTATCCCTCCTCGGGTCCGACCATGTACTTTTAGCGAAGGGACCCCCCCCCCCGGGTTACCAATACACTATTAGTGAAGAGACCAGCACTGGTAGATCTATACATCTTATAAAAGTACATGCGGCTTAGTATCAGGTAAACAACTACCGGGGCCCTGTCGCTACATGCGGCTACCATGGAAATGACTTTGGGGACTGTGTCGCTACCTATGCGGCTTTCAGAGAGAGGACTAAGGGTATTTTCCGAGTGGGGGGGGGGGAATTTTTTTTTTGCTTCAAGGCTCTGAACAAGATGTTTGTCAAACACATGCGGCTTTCAGGGTAATGACTAAGGGTGATTTCCGAGTGTGGGGGGGGGTCAATTTTTTTTTACTTCACCCCAACACATACGACTGGCAATAAATTGAAAACATGAAATCTTGTCTGATTTGGACATGTAAATAGTGCATTTCGTTCAGAATTTTGTCAGGGTTTCATTTCTGGCCTCAGCCAAGCCCTAAACAGAGTGGAACACGGGTTTTCGGGGGCATCGCGGTACTCTGAAATTTCATTTCTGATTGACAAATTTAACCCCAGGACACTCAATTTTCAGAATATAACCACAATATCTCGTCCTATAATGCTAGACATCTTGTCAAAGTGCATGGTATATGTAAATGTAATGCCAGACAGTATGAAATAAGCTTACCTTAACATTGAAGTGGTCAAACTGTGAATGTGACTGTCATGTTTTTGGTAGATCTACAGATGGTGTCTCAGGAAACAGTGGGAGTAGCCAAGTTGTCCACTGCAGTCTAGATCTTGACCTGTCAAAAAAAAGGGTACTTAAATCAATGGTGTTAACCGGGTTAAAATCTACTAACATCAAAGAGACCAGCGCATGTGATTTTTTATCCCTCCCTGGGTCAGCCCATGAGTAGCGAAGGGACACCCCCCCCCCCCTGGCCAAGGGTGAACAATCTACTATTAGCGAAGAGACCAGTGCATGTAATTTTTTATCCCTCTTCGGGTTGAAGGGACCCCCCCCCCCCCCAGTTTAACAATCTGCTATTAGCGAAGAGACCAGCGCATGCGATTTTTTATCCCTCCTCGGGTCGGACCATGTACTTTAAGTGAAGGGACCCCCCCCCCCCCCCAGGGTTACCAATCTAATATTAGTGAAGAGACCAGCACTGGTAGATCTATACATCTTATAAAAGTACATGCGGCTTAGTATCAGGTAAACAACTACCGGGGCCCTGTCGCTACATGAGGCTACCATGGAAATGACTTTGGGGACTGTGTCGCTACATACGCAGCTTTCAGAGAAACGACTAAGGGTAATTTCCGAGTGGGGGGGGGGGGCAATTTTTTTTTGCTTCAAGGCTCTGAACCAGATGTTTGTCAAACACGTGCGGCTTTCAGGGTAATGACTAAGGGTGATTTCCGAGTGGGGGGGGGGTCAATTTTTTTTTACTTCACCCCAATACACACGACTGGCAATAAATTGAAAACATGAAATCTTGTCCGATTTGATCAGAATTTTGTCAGGGTTTCATTTCTGGACTCAGCCAAGCCCTAAACAGAGTGGAACACGCTTTTCACGGACATCGCGGTACTCGGAAATTCCACATTTTGATTGAAAAATTCAACCACAGAAACCTCAATTTTCGGAAAAGAAAAGTGTTTCCAGGGGATGAATTCTTTGTTAATCTTTCCAGGATTTTTTCTTCTTTTGATGATGGGGGAGGGGGGGCGTTAATTTTCCTTTGATTGGACTGATTTTCTTTGAGTGGGGTGGGGGGGGGGGCGAAAGCTTTTTCGCAAGGACAGGGGATTTTTTCCTTCTTTTGATGATGGGGGGGCGTCAACTTTTTTTGATCGGAGTCAAAGATCATCACTTTTTTCTTTGGATGGGGGGGGGGGGGCAAGCTTTTTCGCAAGGATCAGGGACTTTTTTCCCTGGGGGGAGGGAGCAAAAGGTTGTTCGTAAGGATCAGGAAGCAATTCATTTATTCAGAATGTACAGCCTAATGGTTGTTCGCAAGGATCAGGGAATTTTTTCTTCTTTCGATGATGGGGGGGGGGCGGCCTCAATTCTTTTTTTGATTGGAGTCAAGGATCGTCACTTTTTTCTTTGGATGGGGGGGGGCGGCGTAGCCTTTTTCGCAAGGATCAGGGACTTTTTTCCTTGGGGGAGGAACCAAAAGGTTGTTCGTTAGGATCAGGAAGCGATTCATTTATTCAGAATGCACCGCCTAATGGTTGTTCGCAAGGATCAGGGATTTTTTTCTTCTTTCGATGATGGGGGGGTTATTTTTTTTTGATTGGAGTCAAGGATCGTCACTTTTTTCTTTAGATAGGGGGGAGGGGGGCGGAGCCTTTTTGCAAGGATCAGGGATTGTCACTTTTTTCTTTGGATGGGGGGGGGGGAGGGCGGAAGCTTTATCGCAAAGATCAGGAATTTTTCTCTTCTTTGGATGATGGCGGGGGGGGTCAAAATTGAAAAAAATGAAATCTTGTCTGATTGGGACATGTAGATAGTCCATTTTGATCAGAATTTTTCGCAAGGACAAGGGATTTTTTCCTTCTTTTGATGATGGGGGGCGTCAACTTTTTTTGATCGGAGTCAAAGATCATTACTTTTTTCTTTGGATGGGGGGGGGGGGGGGGCGGCAGAGCCTTTTTTGAAAGGATCATGGACTTTTTTTCCTTGGGGGAGGAACCAAAAGGTTGTTCGTTAGGATCAGGAAGCGATTCATTTATTCAGAATGTACAGCCTAATGGTTGTTCGCAAGGATCAGGGATTTTTTTCTTCTTTCGATGATGGGGGGGGGCTCAGTTCTTTTTTTGATTGGAGTCAAGGATCCTCACTTTTTTTTTGGAGGGGGGGGGGGTGGCGGAGCCTTTTTGGCAAGGATCAGGGACTTTTTTTCCTTGGGGGAGGATCCAAAAGGTTGTTCGTTGGGATCAGGAAGCAATTCATTTATTCAGAATGCACCGCCTAATGGTTGTTCGCAAGGATCAGGGATTTTTTTCTTCTTTCGATGATGGGGGGGGGGCGTCAATTATTTTTTTGATTGCAGTCAAGGATTGTCACTTTTTTCTTTGGATGGGGGGGGGGGCGGCGGAGCCTTTTTCGCAAGGATCAGGGACTTTTTTCCTTGGGGGAGGAACCAAAAGGTTGTTCGTTAGGATCAGGAAGCGATTCATTTATTAAGAATGCACCGCCTAATGGTTGTTCGCAAGGATCAGGGATTTTTTTCTTCTTTCGATGATGGGGGGGGGTCAATTATTTTTGATTGGAGTCAAGGATCGTCACTTTTTTCTTTAGATAGGGGGGGGGCAAAGCCTTTTCGCAAGGATCAGGGATTGTCACTTTTTTCTTTGGATGGGGGGGGGGGGGGGAGGGCAGAAGCTTTATCACAAAGATCAGGAATTTTTCTCTTCTTTCGATGATGGCGGGGGGGGGTCAAAATTGAAAAAAATGAAATCTTGTCTGATTTGGACATGTGAATAGTCAATTTTGATCAGAGTTTTGTCAGGGTTTCATTTATGGCCTCAGCTAAGCCCTAAACAGAGTGGAACAAGCTTTTCACGGACATCACGGTACTCGGAAATTCTACTTTTTGATTGACAAATTCAACCCCAGAAACTTCAATTTTCTCAGCAACCACTGGGCCAATCTTGATGCCGTTTGGAGAAAGTAACCCAGGGGTAATATAGGGGACTCGCTGAATTTTTCATAATTTTAGGACGATTTTTTTCCTGTCAAGTCAAGGATTGTCACTTTTTTCTTTGGATGGGGGGGGGGCCGTCAATTCTTTTTTTGATTGCAGTCAAGGATTGTCACTTTTTTCTTTGGATGGGGGGGGGGGGGGCGGCGGAGCCTTTTTCGCAAGGACCAGGGACTTTTTTCCTTGGGGGAGGAACCAAAAGGTTGTTCGTTAGGATCAGGAAGCGGTTCATGTATTCAGAATGCACCGCCTAATGGTTGTTCGCAAGGATCAGGGATTTTTTTCTTCTTTCGATGATGGGGGGGGTCAATTTTTTTTGATTGGAGTCAAGGATCGTCAGTTTTTCTTTAGATAGGGGGGGGGGCGGAGCCTTTTCGCAAGGATCAGGGATTGTCACTTTTTTCTTTGGATGGGGGGGGGAGGGCGGAAGCTTTATCGCAAAGATCAGGAATTTTTCTCTTCTTTCGATGATGGCGGGGGGGGGGGTCAAAATTGAAAAAAATTAAATCTTGTCTGATTTTGTCATGTAAATAGTCCATTTTGATCAGAATTTTGTCAGGGTTTCATTTATGGCCTCAGCTAAACCCTAAACAGAGTGGAACACGCTTTTCACGGACATCGCGGTACTCGGAAATTCTACTTTTTGATTGACAAATTCAACCCCAGAAACTTCAATTTTTTTATTTTTATTTTTCCCCTTTTCCCATTGGATTCAAGCACAAACACGCACATTTTGATGGTCTATTGCTCAATAAGTACTTGGCAGATCTTCATGCCGTTTGGAGGGAACAATGTTTGTGGAATATGAGAGACTCGCTGAATTTTTCAGAATTTTTGGAACATTTTTTTTTTTTCATTTTCCCATTGCTTTCTTCACTCGGTCAACAACATTTCGGAGACATATTCAACCCCAGCACTCACAAACAAAGTCAAATTTCGCAAAAAGTAGGGGGGGTGGAGGGCTGACACACAAGGGCCTAATAAAGATGACATTTCTGCATCTAACGAGCCTAATAAGGTGAATATTTGTTGAGATTTACCTTTGATATGAGCCATTTTCTAGGAAATTGATTCAAGTTGAGAAATGACAGTCCGGTCAAGTCACCCCCAACCACATAAGGCTAAAGGGATATCGGGCTAGGGGGTATCACGAAACTGCTTGCGATCAGCTGATCGTTGACCCACATTTAGATTGATACGATGAAACTTTTTTGTCATTGGGTTCGTTTGGGGGTTAATATACCATATTTTTGCTTGAAACCAAGCCTAAACTGCACAAAACATCCTATATTTACATGGACAATAGCTGAATTAGGCCTTAGCCCCCCAGAAAATTTGGTTGAGCCTCTCTTAGTTGATTTCTATCATTTGATCATTGGCTCTGTTTTTTGGTCTTGGTAAGTTTAGCGCCCAGTCTTCGTCTTTTTGCGGAATAACCCTGCTACTGGGCTGTCCGCAATTTCACCCACCATACGAGAGGAGCCTAATCTAGCGATAACAACATAATTTGCGGACTTACCTTGCATAGTTGAGCTGTAATCCATGAAATTAGCCAATTTGGTATCGAATCATCGTCCCTCGGCGTTCCACTGTCCGCCATGTTGGATTTTGCTACCGGAGATTGCCGAAGCGCTCGATAAACAAATTATTTTTTGATCAAGACGGTGATACTGTCCAAAATGTCCCCAACTGCCTATATATTACCTGTAGGAGTAATAATATTACCTTGAATGTCCGCAATTTGCTCTATTTTGGAAGATAAAATGATACCCGAGCATTTCCGAGTCGCACACTCGCGAGATCCCGTCAACCCGCGAGATGGCCATTTTGTTGACATTGTCGTCGTGTCGAACGATAGGAGAAGCCTTGATTATGGCTTAATACGATTAAATATGTAAGTTATCGCTATAATGAATGGTGGGCAATGATCTTATAGATGTTTTTAGATGTTTTTTTAGTAATTACAAAAATAAGAAACTGTAAGAAACCGATCGTGACTTTTTTGGTTGTCGTAAAAAAATGCACAAATTTCAAGAATCCGACGAGTCAAGTTTCGGCGACTAAACTTTGTTGAAAATCAATCAATCCTCCTTAATTTGGCCATGTAAGTAGTAAATTATTGCGGATTAACAAAGAATAATATGTTTTCTTCAAGTTGTCACCTTTTTAGGCATTAGAAACAATGATAAGTCGTGGAAAATGGACTTCAACCGAGACGAGTCAGTGAACTCGCTGACTCGCCTGTAAATTAGTGAAATTTCGAAGACGAAGAGAATAAGAATCTGTCAATTTTCTTTTTCTTTTTCACAAATTCGTGAAAAGAGGGTATGTTTCAATTTCTGTAATGATGGTGGTGTCAGGTGATAATTGACATAATGAGTATATATTATATAGTATGAATGAATGTTGCTGAAATGAAAAGAGAAATGTGCATGCTAGGTGTTGTGGCCCCCAAAAGATTAAGTAAGGTGTAGGAGTAAAGTACAGTTAATACACATCACGTTTATTAATACACATAACAGTTGGAGGTGCCTTAATTAAGGTAGCTCTAACTTACTACACATCACGTTAGTTACTACACATCACGGTTGGATGCTAACTACACATCATGTTCATTTGAAACACATCACGTTTGGCTGGTCAGCCGTGATATGTAGTAACTGTGTAGTTACTACACATCACGTTTTTTATACACATCACGGTTGTATAGTTGCCCTGAAAGGAAGGCAAAAATTAAAGAAAATAGATTGATTAGGACCCATCAACCTGGTGGTGTTACTAAAAGCATGCCTGTACTCACTGGTACTTGATGAGAGAACAGAGTTTGGTTATCAACATGATATGAACTTTAACCCTTTAAGGACTGCATAACAGCTTCATGTTATAGCCATGATACACCCATGCAGTAATGTGAGTAACTCACCACCACTGCACTGGTGCATCATATTGGCCCTGTGAAAGTATATAAATGTTAGGCAATGTGTAGGGTCAGCATGATGCATAACTGCAACACTGGAAAGTTACTCCCATAGGACATAGCGTATTTGCACTCTATGTCACCCTTTAAGGGTTAATATCAGGTCACATTTGCTAATTCCCATGCACCTGGATGTATTATGATAAATGAACAATGGGCAAACTCAAGGCTATCAGTAAAACTGTACTTGAACCTATAGGGACTGCATAGTGCTTTAATGTGGTATGTACTAGGTCCTCATGATGCATAGATGCAGCCCTGGTAGGTCTACTTGTCAGGGCTGCAGTCATGGTGACCCTACAGGAGTGTATCAGCACTAGAAGGGTTGGAGGGAAGCTTGAAAGCACTGCTGGTGAATTACTCATCAAGATTATTTATGCTTCATGGTGACAAAGGACATTCTAGACTAAAGTGCTATAAGGCCCTTTAATAGTTAACACACACACACTCAGAGACTAGAGGTCAGTCAACACATGTTGCACCTATACAATCACTTATCACCTTCCCACAGACGTGGTCATACAATTTGAACACAATTGAAAAAAAATTAGAAGCTTTAAAGGCAGCATAATGCATTAATGTAGTATGCCCCGAGTTGTCAATGCCCTTGGCCCCTGGTGAGTAAGGTCTCAATTATTTTATAATGCAGACCCTCTGAGCTTGATAGTTATCCCAGAGGATCTGTATGATGCATGACTACAGCTATATTAGTCACTGCATTGGTGCATCATGCTGGCGTTAAAGCAGTATGCATGCTTTAAGGTTGATCGCTACTCATTGAATATGGACTACTGCGCAGCTCTCTGCGCATTTAGCTTTAAATTGTTAGAATAGGCTAATTTTGGCAAACTGGATCCATATTCATATACACTGAGCCATATCCAAAAATTGGACAATTCCATGCAAAATTGTGCATTTTATTCCTCTCTAAATATCTGATTTTTTGCAGCCCGTGATATTTGCTATTTTTAACATTAATTAGAATATTGGAATTATTTACCAATAAATCATTATCGAGATTGATATAGATCTCATCACTGTGCTTCCAACAACCAAGAGTACAAAATATATTCATTTTTTCACCCCCATCCTTGGCCTTTTAACCCATTATTTTGGCCTTTAAATATGACCTTTAGACAGTTTTTTAACTTCAAAGACCCAAAAGCCTAAAAATATGCGCAGGACCCCTTATCAAAATTACTTTTTTATGTTAGCAAATGATCTAAACAATTTTTTGAGAAAGTAAAAAAAAAAGTCTATGGATCTCTCTTGCTATTTTTTAAGCTTTTGTTGACAAATTTTCTTGGACCATAATTTTAATTTCCCATTTAAGGACACAATATAGGACTATTCATCTCAAATATGACATTCATGTGGGCAGTGATTCACTAAGAAAAAAAATTGTGAAAATTTTTCATTTCTATTGTATTTTTTGCCAAAAATAGAAAATACTTTTTTTTTTCAAAATCTGTAATAAAAAAAGTAGCTCGGGACCCCCCCCTTTTTTTTCCATTTTCCATTTTATAATGCTCTAAACCACCAATTGGCAAATAATTAGGAAATTCTATAAATGAAAAGTTAAGAGTAGCGATCAACCTTAAAGTCGTCACATACAATTGTATATAGATTTGTGAATTTTAACACATGCACTGCATGTCAGACATCCCTGTAATGACCAATGGACTCAACCTCTGGCACATGGTATCTTACAACAGAAGAGTCCAAGGAGAGGCCATATCAGGGGTGTTTTATTTAGCCAATGAGGAGCCTGCACATATGCAGCAGCAGTAGCAGCTGGACACGTATGCCACCTAGATGCTTTATAAGGCAGAGGGCACAGAGCTGGCACCAACTCATGCACCAAAACAGGTAAGTGCTACATCTTATTTTCTCACTAGATTACTATTGCAACATTCACCCTTCAACACATGCAGCATGCTTTAGTACAGCATGCTGATTTGTTGCCATATTTTAGGAACACAGCCAAGATGATCTTTGAGTTTAAGATCCAGCTAATTCTAAACGATTGTACTTTATATAGTTAATTCAGCATTTAAGATATGTCTATTTCTAGATACTATATCACCGTCCTTTAAGTGGTATAAGAGAATAGCCTAGAAATAGAAGAACATTATATGCAGTGTTCTGCCCTGGACTTCTTTTTCTCTTTGTGTATGTATAGTGTATGAGTTGTTAGATTGTTGTTCCACTGTTGTTCCATTGTTTAACACATGCACTGCATGTCAGACAAGTTGCATGCTGTAATATCATTCCCTGTTCCAGATACAATGGCGGCCCCTCTCCTCTCTCTGCTCTTTGTCTGCATCCTCAGCATCAACCCCGGAACAGCACAAGAAGAGGTAAGACTTATTAATATAGAAATATAAAAAATCTCATTTATTTTAAAATCATCTAAATTGTAGATTGATCCCAAAAATTTGAGCCAGGTTGTAAAGTTTAAATTAGGGTCACGTTTGTGATTTTCTACAGGAATGTAGGTGACACCCATAAGCCATGTTGTACTCAATAAATGTCTAAAGCTACAGGGAACCTACTACACCTATTGCCTACATTGTGTATTCCAATTGTCTGATTTGTTATAACTAAGACATGCTCTAATTTGTGCTCTTTTTTCTAGACCTATATACCAGACTTCAGGCCAAGTGCAACTTCTCCCAACAGCCGTATACACAAAGGTAACTATTCAACTGTTCACAAAGTGTCATGTTTCTCATTGGTTTGTTTGCATTGAGCAGTTCACATGAGGGTGGTTGGGAACATGAAGAGTTGTCAATGTTTAGTCTCTTTGACCTTTTACATACCTCACTGCCCATTTGTAATGCAAATGATGAATAGCAATTTGATAACTTAAAAAAAAAAACTTACCGGTGTTTTCTAAACCAAGCCTCAAACTTCTATCAGTTCTTCGTTCATAAGTACCTATGTTTTGATATTGAATGCTTGAATTTAATCAGTACAACATGCACCTAGTAAGTATTTGCAGATGTATACAGGCATCGATAATGTTAAGGACTTTTGTTAAGAGTGTCACCAATTTACAGTGTCCTGTTTCCCTCAGTGCACACAGACTGTCAGGCAGCGTATGATGACGGCTGGCGGCAGTCAGGTCTCTACACCATCTCTCCTCACGGTGCTAAGCAGATAGACGTGTTGTGTGAGCAGACCTTGAACGGCGGTTGGACAGTAAGCAATTCCTGTGAAATGCTAAGAAAAGAGAGTGGGATGTCTATTGTGATGTGTTCTGATTTGATTCATAGTTTAATTGGCCAGCTGTTTCAGTATTTTTCAAAGGGCATCACTATATAGCTAAAAAAAATTGAAGGTTGAACGAAGCTATTAGACACCATATGTTTTAATTTGGTACAACATTATATTCTAACATGTTTTTTATTCATGTTTGTCATTATTTAGAATTACCAATAAAATGTTTTTCTGATGTACAAAAATATGAAATGGGTCAATAGTACCATTACACATTCCTTTTATCTTTTCATTAACTATGGTGGTCCACTTTGAGTTAATTCTGAATGTTTGGTTTTCCAGGTATTTCAGAAACGAGTTGATGGACAGGAAGATTTCTATCTCACCTGGCGTGGCTACCAGATTGGCTTTGGTGACCTCCGAAAGGAGTTCTGGATAGGATTGGACAACCTGCACTACCTGACATCCCACAATGACAAAATGCTAAAGGTGGAACTCCAGGACGGTAATCTCACAGCCTATGCAGACTATTCCTCCTTCATGTTGGAGAGTGTGGATACTAATTATGTTCTCCGTGTGAGCGGCTTCTCTGACACCGATGGTGCAGGTGAGTAAAGAATACAAACTAAACTACACATGCAAAGGGTGCATAATGCGGGCTAAATTATTGTTTTGTCATTCATTTGATTTTATATGAAAGGGCAGTTAGGCTTATATTAGCCTGTTTTTAATCAGTTTCAGCTTTATGAGGTATTATGGTAATACCATAATATCAAACTTTACCTAGGACATAATGCAACATATATGCCGACTTCTGATATTCAGAAAAATAAACGGGACCTGTGCCCATTAAAATGGTGACATAGTGCCATTTGTCAGCATTATGCATCAATGCGACCCAGCCATGGCTGATCTAGTGTATCATGCTCACCCATTGGATTGTATCAACCCTCTACAGTTGGCATGATGCATGAAAGTAAAGCCTTTGTGAGTTACACACCAGCGCTGTATTCATGTATATTGACAACAAAGGATGTAATGTATGCATCATCACTACTAAGCACATCAATACCAGATAACAACATATTACATTAAGTGTACTCATGTCCATATTTTTCTTTATCTGTATAATAGAACATTAATTCCAATTAAAATATACAGGAATAATTGAATTAAAATTCATTTGAATCACTTTTGTTCCCTGGGTAATGTGTGCCAGACTCAGATTATGGCACTTATATTCATACAGAATTGGGCATTTAATAATGACTCTGTGTAAATGTGATGTTTCAGGAGATTCCCTGTTGTACCACAATGGCAGCCCCTTTACCACCAAGGACATGGACAATGACGCCAACGTTGGTAACTGTGCACAGCTGTTCTCAGGTGCCTGGTGGTACGCCAGCGGCTGCCACATGTCCAACCTTAACGGGTTATACGGCTCTGACATTCGTGGTCAAGGAATAAACTGGAAGACCTGGAGGGGCTTCTCCACCTCCCTGTCAGGCACCAGGATGATGATAAAGAGGAAATAAACACCTGATATAAACGATGTTTACTTCAGAGAATTGATCAATTCATAATGCAGCTCTATCATCGGTCCCCTCATGTGTCATGGTCAGACCCCAATACAGAGTTGTGATGTCACTTCAGAATCTCCACAGCACACACACTGGTGATATCTCATTTGTATGGCATGACAAGAGAGCCATCGACAGTTGGTGGCTGTCTCCTGTATTACAAGAAAAAACACATCTCAATCAACTTAACTTAATGATCAGATGGTGATTTATTTCCAGAGATGCAATAAGAACACCTTGAAGCCACATAATCAACCTCTGAATCACTAAATATATTTATATATGAAAACAGTCTTTAAGGCAAAAAGTATTCCCACTTTGATCCTCCAGCCTAATGGCTTGTTGTGTTTGAACTAGATGGCCTGTTGGACTGTCTCATGAATTAGAAAAATTGCTGGGAGTGATGCATCTCATTCGGTGAATGTCAGAGCAGGTCCACTTACGTTAATAACTTAAGAAACGTGACAGGAATATTACTTCAGGTAACATCACATTCCCTCAAAGGGCTTGATGCACCTGATGTTACTCAGAAATGGCAATAATTTCCTTCAAGAATTGCCAATAGATTTATATAAAATGAGTTTGAAAGATATGACCTAAATTAATTTCTTAATTATTATTTGTCAAAACCTAGGCCATGATAAATGCCATATTAAATATTCTGGTGATACAATTCATACCCGATACTCTTACAAAAAATAGACGGATATTTGACAAATTTACATGTAAGGCTTAGACATGCTTCTCTATTTAAAATTCAAATATTGTTCAACAGTTAGCCATTGATGTGTTTTGCTAACATGATAAAGAAACTTATGAGGATGTCCTTGAACATTCAGTGTTAAGAGTGAATTATGGTGTTTTATTATTATCAATGCAATGCATAAATCATCGGAAATATTTGAGATACCATCATCAGTATTATGGGGTGTGTAAAAGTACCCTACATTATCCACACCAGCTTTGTAATGGTCTCAACATGCACCAACAGTGTGGCTTCTTCACACACTACTTGGGGACTTCAGTCATGCCGCAAGAATGACAGATGAACATGACATGATCGAGCATATCAGTAAAGATTTCCAGCTGAATAAAAGTCCTTTTCATCTCTCACAAGCATTGATTTAGCTGAAATGTTTTGCGCAGGTGTTGGGTGGAATTTGTTGTGAAAGCATGAATTAGTCATGTTGTTCTAAATGGAACAAAATATGATTTGCCAATCCCACAATGAACCTCAATTTGCTATGAATGGCATGTGCCTATACACCACATAGTTATCCCAAACTTGAAGAGAAATTAGTCAACAGCATTTGCCAATAATAATTATACTAAATGCAACAGGACCTATTTCTTTGACTTCTTTGAATCTGTTCTCCGTGCAATGCAATATGGGTGGCAGGAAATGGCTCTTGAGATAATGAGCCTTTCTAGGTAGGTTTAGTTCCCTGACTTCGCATTAACTTATATGTTGGACTTAGGACAGGTGGCAGAACCATGTATTTTATCTCTGTATTGTGCACCAGCCTCTTAATGGCCGATCATTTATTAGAACTAGGAGCAGCTTCTTCGTTGGTAATTGGGGAAGTTGGCCCAAGGAGAAAACGGACCCAGAAAAACAGCTCCTTAGTCAGTTGATACCTGAGGTATAAAGTACCATGTCATGAAAGAAGGGAACAGGGAACAGACGGGTGTGGGGGCAAAATCTGCATTTCACATTCTAGTACTTTCATCATAACCCTTCCTCTACCATATTTACTGTTCAGTACCAATCACACATTTCTGCGAGTTCATTGACTCTTTATAGGTACGTTTTGACCCTCTGTGTTTGCCAAGTGTCAAATAACATTGTGTTTGGCATGGAAAATGGGTTTATTTAGTTTTGTAATGCTGAAAATGGTGGTAACAACTTTCTAGTCTATTCTGATGCTTTGTGGCCCAAATATCAGTTGCCATGTCTGCATATAGGCTCTAATATATTGCTTGTTTTATCTGGTTTTGGCAGAAGTGTCTTTGTGTGGAACATGGTAAAGGAAGAGTTAAGATTGTGTAGAATATGGTTTTCATATAAAAAATATGTAGGGTATTCTTCTCTTGTGGACTGATCTCTCCATTATTCTTTGGGTCGTGGGAAATGTTTTCCAACCCTTAGAGGATGCCTTGAGTGAGGACATCCTATACCTAGAATTATAAACCTATACACATCTTACTTCTTAGGGACAGAAATATATCAACATTGAAATAATTATGTTTTACGTTGAAACTTTGAATAGAAATCCTTTTGCTTAGACATAGACAATTTATTTATTAGTTAGGACATTTATTAATATGAGTCTGGTACTCATGAATAAGTCACTGTATGTGAACATATTATACCATACATCAACATTGATGGACACTGATTACATTGTGTAGAGTAACACTTGTAACTGTATACAGAGCAAATCAACTGCACATGTATCAGATGTCCTGATAATCTGGTAATACTAGTTGACGGGCAATAATACCATTTGACCATAACTATACTTATATGCATGTGCACCCCTAAAGTGCAATTTGAGGATAACACCTGTAGCAATATAGTTCCTATCCTACTTTATTTGTGGTACAAAACATTACATATCTACGAGCTTTTATAATGTTTGTATTTGTGTACCAAAAGGGTTAGCATGTGATAATCGGATACATAGATCCGAAAAAAGGATTTTTACTGCTTTATCATTTCTCCCAATTGTAACAGAAGACCCTCATGTACTATAGTCACCCTACAACCTGTGCCTATGGCTAACACGTAAACATCTTCAGCTCGAATCCCAATGGCGTATATAATCCTGAAAAAGGACATGGAAGGCTCACTATTGATTATTATTTTATATAGTATCTTAACCCTAGCAATGTGCTCTGTACTCATACAAACCCCCGAGTGAAGGGTGTGTTCTCCAAAGACATCAGCATACTCCTGCCAATATAGCAATACGTGTGAATAAAATTGACTGGTCAGTTCATTCATATTGCCCTACCTATGTGCCCCTACAAGTCTTTCATTGCTTACAGTGGTATTGGCAGTAAATAATGTTACACAATATTGTTTCACTTGATAAGGAACAGAAGGATTGGCTGTATTATACCATTTAAATCACAGATGATGATAAGATTACACAGGACCATAGATGAGACTGGGAATCATATCAGTGCTCTACAAGCTATGAGACAGAAAGACTATTCTTTCAACATTAACTAGTCATAAAATTAATGTTGTCATTCTTATGGAGGAAGATTCATAGATGTAATGATATGAGTATGATCTCTTTCAAATAATATCTACATGCACAGTTCCATTGACATAAGCTACATGATTATTTCTTCAAATGTCAATAAGGGAGAGATTTAAGTTTAATGCGGCACTTTTCATGCATTTCAAAATAGATATATTGATTATAAGTTGGGGTTGGTAGAATAGATAACAAAGTAAGCTAGATTAATGCCATAACCCAAAACACATTTCCCAGAGGAAAGATACAGAATGGAGCATTACACGTTTAAAAGTAAAACACTGCCAGCAGCAGACAGCCAAATCAAGATCCCAGACGCCACTATATTGACCTGTTGTTGACCTATGTTGGCCTGACCAGACAAGCTAAACCAGGTTACTGGTTAGACTGACCATAGTAGTGACAATGAGAGACTATGTTGCCAGGACCAATGGGAAAAACTTGCCTTGATTTTATTTAGAAAAAAGATGCAATAGACCTGTCAAGATTTTGTAACTAGGTTTGTTGACAGAGATAACAAATCATAAAATATTAACAGGAATTACAGTTTTAAGCTCTGGATTTGAAAGAAGGAAAACAAATACATTTGAATTGATATTTTAGTTGAGCCAGATTCATTTTGCTTATTCTTTGTTAGGAGAAGCACTACTTACATTTTGCTCTTCTAGTTGATACAAGCAGCTTCGATGATGCAGCAGAACAATGTAAAAATAACTTTTGGGGGATGTTAGAAGAGCCCCCACAGATAGTAGGACAGGGATGTAAAATGTTAGAACCTGAGTTCCTGCATTGTGAAGTGTATGTTGTTCATCAAAGTGCATGTCTATCTACTTTTAGAATAAATGTTCATCATTATTCTGAATGGAGGTAGAAAATCTGATCACGAAACTCATCACATCATTTAACCCTATAGGGACGCCATGATACTGTAGTTGGTCTCTTACTACGTTTGTAACACTTGAGTACAAAAACCAGACAAGGTAAATTAGACTTTAATATACGGCGACTTTATTATAAAGGAAACTCTTGTGTATTATAGTACAAGTATAACCAGCGGATATACAAGATCAAAAACAGATATATAATACAGTGGGCAACCCTATAGCATAGAGTTAAGCCCGTGAGCACAGGGTGGTCATGTCACGACAGTCCCAAACCTGACTGACTTCAAATGGGGAAGCAGCCGTCTTATATACAGCGCTGCGTAGGCCACGTGACCGTACTAGCAGCGCCACCTGTTAGGTTTAGTTATGTAAAATGATTATGTAACAACTACCGACGGTAACCGAAGGTGGTACCGGTACACTACCGTATATAACCGAACCAGAGGAGTCGGTGTATGTAACGAACCGACGACACTAGTTAGATGAATAAAACAGTTATTTTACACAATAGAACCGTGTTGTTTTACATCATACAACATACAATAGATATACAACGATAACAGTTAGACTTATAGTCAACCCGTTACACTACCCCCCTCAAGAATGTAGGAAGGGCTGGTTTTATAATAATAATACCTCTTGGATACATTATACACCACGTATATCTATTTATCAACAAGTAACATTTCTACTCATAGTAAAAACAGGCATACATACATGAACATACAAGTTAACATGTACATAACAGTTTATATCAACAGTATAGTCTTTGGTATCAAACCACAGTCCCGTAGGCACATGATATAAAACTGTCCAACTGATAGTCCTAGACTAGTATCAGTTAGTACTCAAGGCACCAATAACCATCTTGGAAACTCAACACATCACCTACTACATTCAGCAATGGTGCGAATCCGTGTGGAGTTAGTGTCCTTATATATAAATAATAGAACTATAATAGTTCTCACTTCCTTTGGCGAAGAAAAGTTTTATAGATGGAACTATAGTAGTTCCCACTTCCTTTGGCGTAGAAAAGCTTATATATAAAAATCTATAATAGCGTATCCTAAATAAGGTGGGATAGATTGTCATCCTTATTGGGTCGGTACTCCAGTACCTAGCAGTTTATGGTGGTAGAGATGGATAGAGTCCAGCACCCGTATAGTGCTTCCATCTCTTGTGAAATATAAATATAAAAAGGTAGGTCCGTGCCTCCCTATAAATAAGTATCACAGGAGGGAGATCCACATAATAGTTTATAGGTCACAATAATATATAGTGACCACAGGATCAGAAGCCCTGTACAGTAGTAGAGAACCGACGGTTGTGGCTTAGGTGTAAACCACTGTTGAAGACATCAAGCTGCTTCCGGTTTGGTGGCACTAGAGACTCGGTTAAGTCACGACAGCACCGTCGGTCTGCTTCGGTTGTCCAGGGGCGTTTTTGCTGCGTCGTGGTTTAGTTTTACCTCCGAGGGGCGGAACAGTGCACCCCAGAGGGCCTGACAGGGGACCATCCTTAGGTGTCCATAGGGACACCACCAGATGGCTTTTCCTCCCCATCAGGACTCCCTCCAGGAGGGGCCTCCGTGGCGCAAACCACAGTAGCCTCCACCTGGAGAGGAAGGGGTCCACCTGTCACTTCCGAGGATGTACTCGGCACAACAGTAGGCTCCCCTCCGCTGACCACCTGGGTAGAGTGTGCCATGAACGAGAAAGGCATCTCATACCTGGGTGGGTGTACTGACAGTACTGGGGTCACTGGAGGGGCAGGCCTTACGGCAAGCCCCATCCTAGACTTGAGATCTGGAAAACCAGTTCTCTCCCACTCGGTCAGTTTCAGCCCGAATTGCCGGAAGAACTTGGCGTCGCAAGTTGTCAACCTTGATTCGAGCTGCTCGATCGTAGCCCTCCAGAGGGCATGATCTTGCTCCAGACTGGCCTCACGCTCGGCAAGGATTCTGGTTCTTTCAGCGAGCCAAGCTTCTCCCTCTCGGATAGCCTGTGCTCTGAGCAACTTGTACTGCTCAAAGTAGGACTTTTCCAAGAAAGAGACCTGAAACTGGAGTAGCTTACTTGCATTTTCAGCCATCTTTTCTCTGTAACGCTCAAATCCGGGGACTAGAGTGTCAGAGAATCCAGTGTCGAAGGCAGGCCTGTCTCCGGGCAACACAGGTAACCCTGCTAGCCCATCGTCAACAGCCCTGTGCTCAGGCTCTGGAGTCACCTCTTCATCCCTTACGGGGTCAGAGGTTGCTCCGTGCTGTGGTGGAGCAGTCGGCTGGGCTGACGCCCCATCCGGCTGTTGTGCCTCTACCTGATCATCATCAATGCCAGGTGAGGAACCCTCCTGTGCAGCGAAAGCTTTCTTTTGCTTTTGACTCCACTTGTACTGCTTGACATAGTCAGCAGCAACTTGACTCGCCTGCTCGTCACCCAATGAGTTCTGAACAATAGCCAAAGCATCACCCAGTTTCTGTCTTTCCTGCCGGGGCAGTTGGTCAGCAACAGGGGGCAATGCAACAGAAGAGACCAAAACGGTACCGACGGTTTGACTAGTGTCGACCTCAGATGTGACCGTGGCTGTGGCGGCTCGTTTCTTCGCAGGTTCACTGCGAGAACGATCACGCCCGTCTTTGGCCTCATCCTTGGATAACTGGCGGCCCCTTTTTAGATCTTTCTTAGGGGGGGTACCCTTTCTCATAGTGGCCATCGGAATTTCCGTGTCCGGCCCGAGATCGGTTTGTTCGCACTTGGCGCCCTTACACAATCTCTGCCAGTCAGGTTCCGTGAGGTAATTCCACTGTTTAAGCCGGTTAGTGCGCCACTTAAAGTGTAGATTACCTACACGTTTTCGGGCTCCCCAGACCTTCAGTGCCGCCTCAACTGCACGACTAATACAGCGCTTGTGAATGCCCTTATTGTCACACAGATGCCTTACCGAATCTGCCCTCCGTTGGCAACGGAACAGCTCGCCGTCAGTGTACTCGGGGCAGGAGGTCTACGAACTCCCGCGCACGCAGTACAAGTAGGGTCGCACATTCATGTGCTTCTCTACGAGATGATGGGCAAACTTAAGCAAGTCTGGCCACCGTTTTGCTGCAGTAGCTGTCCCTTTCAGGCGCTGGCAACGAACATACGGACAGGGATCCCCTGGCACGTATTTCTTCCAAGCATATCTCAACTTGGTGCGGCATGACTTATTGATGTTTGGTTTATGCCCATCCAACACTGCCCTGATGTACACTAGGTTCCAGTCAATGGGATGGGAATCACCAGACAACCAGTCTTCGTCATCTGAACCTTCTGTCGTGTGAGACGGCGGAAGAGCCATTTTGCCATTTTCCTGAACTAGGTCAGAAAGGCTCAGGTTCCTCCGCTCATCATCACTGAGACTGAGGTTCAAACGAACATGCGCTGCCTTAGCACGGAGACGTCGATTGGCCCTGCTTTCTGCGACTGACCAGCCCTCGGCTTCTGCCGCGGCTATTCTATCAGCAATAAGCTTGAGCCTATCAGCCTCTGACAGTACGATCTCTTCAGTAGCTGGGGTTTCAGGGGAAGATACAATCCTCCTCTTATGCCTTCGCTTCCGTTTGGTCTTGACTCGAACCGTCGACCCGTCAGATGATTCATCGTCAGGGCCCGTCGGTTCCTTAGCCTTGGCACCGTCGGGTTTCGGAGAAGATCCCCCAGCAGGGTTCTCCTCCTGGATGGCACCCACAGAACCACCCAGACCAGGTTCCGTCTTCGGAACAACATGGCCAGACCCCTCAGGGTTAGGCTCTGCTGCTACCGAAGCTGAGCCTGAACCGACGGTTGGAGCACCGGAGGTGTCCATGTCAGTGTCAGACTCGAGTACCCGGTCTTCCCCGTCGGAGACTACAGCCTCCTCCGGGGCCGAGCATTTGGTGTCTACTCGGGCTGCCATACCGCTAGCTCAGGCGTAGGTGAACCTTACGGTTCACTCACCCCAAGCTTTTAGTAGGGCAGCAGGTAACCAATAGTGTAGGTACTGCCTGGCAGACCTAGGCACCACTGATCAACACGTTACCCTGCGGGCAAACGTGCCGATCTGAAGAAGCCTGGCTGCCTGTGGGGCTTATATACCCCACCCGTCCCCCGTGACCCCGCCCCTTGACCGGCTTCTCAGCCAATCAGAGGTCGCGTCCCAAAGACGCGCCGAGGTGACCTAATTTCCCACGGCTCATTTGGCGCAAGAAATCGATCAGGTGACGACGGACAGCGCCCTTCCCACGCCGGCATATCCGATGGTGAGAACGTTCACTGTTGTTTACCATTTCGTGGCCAAGCTACAGGAAAACCCGGGCATGGAACACCGGCGTTAGAGGACATAACATAGCAGCGTGTTTCTAAGCGATATGTGGTCAAAACTAATCCCATACTTAGAATTAATCGGCAAAGCCAGCCACCCGCCCTGAACACGTGCTTTCCTACCTCCAACGGATAACTACACCGGATAACCCTTCTCTTCTCGTTGTGTTTTGGTGATCGAGTACCGGGCCAATGACCACCGGCCCAATACGGAAGTGTCCATGGAAATTTAATGAAGCCAGCAGCTAACTGTCGTCAACAAGGTAAGAAAAAAAATGTTTACACAATTTTATCTCGCTCTCTGACACGTGCACTCCTCCGTAGACCTTCTACCGGTATGTCCAGCAATGATGATACCGGCGGCATCGAATTGCTGCGTTTACCGGTGTCTACGGTTAGTCCTTTATGCACAGCTGACCTTTTTTTACGAGGCCTACCGCGCTTGGGCTTGGTAACACACGACTGTGGTTCAATCGGTAATTTCCTAGGACGACCCCTTCTCCGTGTTACCGTCGGTACTGACGGTATGACCGTTGGTCCTGCCTTCGGTACCTTCGGTATCTTAGGGTCGGTTGGTGCCGTTACTGGACCAGTGCCAGCACTGAGGGAATCTTCACTGTCATCTATATATGGTACCCCATACCAAGGTCTGAGTCTAGCCACATGTGATTTAGTTAGAGTCCCTTTTTGCAAACGTATTACTACAGTAGTTTCACTCACCACCATAGTTACCGTATGCGGACCATCCCAGGAGTACAGAGTTTTTACTTTGGAATTAGGTGTGCTAAATCTCGCGACCTTATCCCCCACCTTAAATTGGCGGAGTTTAAGGCCTGTGTCATAGCCCACCTTCTGCAAAGTAGCAGATTTTTCCAAGTTGTCCCTTACTACTCCATAGGACTCGCGTAATGATTGGCGCAATGACTCAACAAACATTACTGTGCAGGGTTGCTCGAGCTGGTGTCCCTGCACGCCATAGACCATGTCACTAGGCATGACTATGTCTTCACCCATTACGAGCATATTAGCCGTACAGCCCGTCGACGCATGTTCGGTAGCATTGTAAGCATGGGAGATATAGCGAGCGTGCTCATCCCAATCATCCCGGTGCTCATTAACCATTGTCGTGAGACATTGGATCAACGTCCGATTGAAACGTTCCACCATACCGTCCGATTGGGGTCGATAGGGGTTCGTATGCATCTTGCAGATGTGTATTTTACTACACAGCTCTGCCCACAGTCGAGATTCAAACTCGCGACCCTGGTCGGAGTGAAGCATTAAAGGACCTCCCCACGTGAGGATCCAATTCTCGAAAAGTGCTTCTGCGCAGGTAACAGCTGTATGATTTACCAACGGATATACTTGGACATACTTGGTATAGTAATCCTGTACCACCATCATACAGGTATTCCCATGGCGGGTCGTGTTGAAACCACTAATGATATCAACAGCGATCCGGGCAAACCGAACACCGAATAGCTCTTGACTTAGAGGTAGCTTACCCATGCCAGGTCCAGGCTTTGATAAACAGCATTGGGGACATTGCTTCACCCAACGCCGTATGTCCAAAGTCATACCAGGCCAGTAATATCTACTCTTAATCTTCGCCTCAGTTCATTGTCTGCCAAGGTGTGCTGAAGTTCGGTGGCCATGACAGTAATTGAGCAACTGTAGTCTGAGTGACAAAGGCACCACAGACTGAGCTGTTCTTTTCCTGCCAGGTTGCACCCTCCAGCGGCACAACACACTGTTCAGTATAAAAAGATTATCCCACTGCGCTAACAGTTGTCTAACTTCTTTACATTCCAGTGAAAGTGTGGGGCAAACAGGCTTGGACAGACCCAGCAACTTCAAGGAGTACACCCTCGAAATCGCCGGATCTGCAAGCTGCTCATCCTTCAAGTGATTTAACGTCCAGTTAGGAACTTTCGCACCCACAGACGCAATCACTGCATTGTGAGACCCACAGTCTTGGCAGTCTACACGGTGACAGCTCCGGATAGGATAGCGGGACAGGCTGTCCGCATTCACATGATCTACTCCACTCCTGTGTGTGATATGCTCATTCGTCATGCCAAACTCAGAGAGGTGGTTCAACCATCTACCCATCATCCCCTCAGCGTCCTTGAAGTTCAGGAGCCACTGAAGAGATGAATGATCCGTCAGTACGAGATAATTTCCACCATATAGGAAATGTCTGTACTTTTTTGTGTAAACCACCACTGCCAAGAGTTCACGCTTGGTTGTGCAGTAGTTATGTTGTGTTTTGCTAAAACTGTTGGAAGAAAATGCCAGCGGCACTTCTCGCCCATCCTGGATCTGCGACAAGGCAGCACCAATACTTGTATTAGAAGCATCAGTGTCCAAGATGAACTTACCAACAGGTGCATGGTAGTGCAAAACAGGTGTTTCTAAGAAGAGTCTCTTTAACTCACTGAAAGACTGTTCTGCGGCTGGAGACCAGACTATCTTAGCCTTAGCCTTTTTCTCTCCAATCATCAGCTCTTGTAAGGGAGCTGCGACTCTCGAGAATCCCGGTATAAAATCTCTGTAGTATGAACAAAACCCAATGAAAGAGCGTATCTCTTTCATGTCCATCGGACGAGGCCAGTTCTGTACCACTTCAATCTTATTAGGATCAGCCATGATGCCATGTTCAGAAACAATTCTACCTAGGTATTCCACTGATTTCCTAAAAAGCTTGCACTTTGAAGGTTTCAATTTCAGACCTGTGACACAATTTGTTTCAGCACAGCTTGGAGGTTCTGTAGAGTTTCCTCCACAGAACCCCCGAAGACGATGATGTCGTCCAAATATACTAGGCACTTTTTCCAAAGTAAACCCCGTAACATGGTCTCCATCATTGCCTCAAAGGTTGCCGGGGCATTGCATAGCCCAAATGGCATGACGTTGAACTCAAATAGTCCCATATGGGTAGAAAATGCGGTTTTTTCTCGGTCCCGGGGGTCCATGCCGATCTGCCAATAACCAGATTGTAAATCCAGTGTACAGAACCATTTCACCCCACCCAGAGACACATTCATCTATTCGAGGTAGAGGATATGCATTCTTCCTAGTGAGTCCGTTCAACTTCCTATAGTCGATGCAAAATCGACAGGAACCGTCCTTTTTGGTGACCATCACCACAGGACTTGACCATGGACTTTCACTAGGTTGAATCACATCTTCATCCAACATCTTTTCTACCTCAGCCTCTATAGCACTTTTTTTAGCCGACGGTAGGGGATTCTACTGGGAAGCGCGTCTCCAGTATCAACCCGGTGTTGTACCGTATTGGTACGTCCTAGAGGATCTCCTGGTTGCGCAAAGGCGTCAGATAACTCCGACAGCTCATGTGCCACCATTTCGCTCTCTAGGGTTGTGAGGTGGGATTCACACAACAGGGACCTTATATGTTTCGGTAGGTTGGATTTAGCTAGAGCCTCCTCGTGGGATGAGTCTCCCGCCACCATACCTACTTCCACAAAGTCCGTAGTCAATGAATCTACCCCATATGCTCGCGTAGTGTTACCAATAGGCCTTCCTTTTCGTAGAGTGATTTCCCTACTACTCAAGTTACAGATTGGTATCACCCCCCAACGAGCGTTGGCCAGGTAAGTATGATAGCCAGCAAGACCCAACTCCGAGAGCTTATGATCTTCTGGTTCAAACATTCCCGGCCTTTTGGCCTGCACTCCCACACAGCTGACTAGGACATCAGATACATGTCCTGCTGCCAACTTTGTGTCCTGTGCCACTGACGCCACAGAAGAACCATTCCTTAAAACGCACTGTACAGATTGTTTATAAGGATGCTTAATCTGAAGTCGGCCTGTTGCGGTGTTCATTGTTACTCCGTAAAGAGCAGCAAAGTCCATCCCCAGGATGCCATCATCAGTGATGTCGGTAATGGTTGGACATATCCAGTACGTCTTGCCATCTACCAACATAGGTTTTACAGTTCTGCCATAAGTCTGCATACTATCTCCTATAGCAGTCCGAGCCTTTACTCCCAGTAGCGGAGCATCGGGCTGGTTGCAAAGACGGGCCATAAATTTACGATCGACTGTGAAGCACCTGTGTCGACCAAAAATTCACCACGCGTCCCGGAAATAACCATACTCAGGTACCATCGCTGTCCTCGCAAAGGGACACACTCAGAGGTAAGCATCTGGCTTCCCCCTCCATCCATAGCAACCCCTTTTGTCAGGAGATAATCCCAACATGGGTCGCTCGGGGAGTCTTGAATCACACTGCTCTGGGCAATTGATTCTAACCAAGACTCCTCTAAGCCAGCGACTACAGAATCCTCAGGACTCCGTTTGTCTTTGCCAGCCCCGCCTTGCCAGACGCTTACAGGTTGTACAGACCCTTCTGCCTCTGCTTGGCCTTGGTTCATGGAAGAGTTAACACCATCTACTAATCCCTTACAGGCATGGCTAACTGTGGGGGCGCCATCCTTGCCAAGAGGATGGGCCCCATTCAGTTTTCCGTCTCCTTTTCGGTTTTAGCAGCGACGGGTGCAGGGGCTTTGCATTCGCTAGCCAAATGACCCATCTTCTGACAGCGTCTACATGGCTGAGGTTTCGTGTCCTTTTTCTTTTTTTTCTTTCTTTTTCCAGATCCAGAATTAGAAGTGGACGCAGAGCTCTTTTCCAAGTGCTTCCGCAACAAACCCTCAATCATCTTTTCCATGTCCCTGTCAGGCATTACTGCCGCCACCTCCTCAGAGGCGGGCTGTTTTTTCTTAGATGGTTTTGTGGCGGCCTCTGCCTCTTGAGCTTCTTTCGGGGCTACAGATGGAGCTGCCGACACTCCTCCACTAGGAAAAACAGCCTGTTTGGTGTCATACACAACTGCATGGTCAAAAAGGTCTGCCAGAGATCAATCAGGCTGCCATTTCTCCCTCAGATATGCTTGGAGGTTGGTGTCCCTGACTCCATTGACAAACCTGGAGGTCAACTCCTGGATGACAGTGGGGGTGTCAGGTCTACATCCCTGATAACACTCGGATATCAGTTCTTGTAGAGCAAGATCCGTAGGATCTCAGATGCTCGTCCTTGCGTTGGACACATTTGAGCAACTGAGTCCTTGGGTCATGCTCACCAATCTTCGAAATTGCCCATTTAGCTGTTTCCTCAAGTGAGCTCAATGTCTTGATCTTCACTCTCTCAAACGCCAACATGGCTGCTTCACCCGGCCCGTTGCAGGGTGCCTAATTCAGAGCAACCAGCGCTTGCTGGTTGTTCCAGCGATTGCTCTCCACAATAGCCTTGAACCAAACTTTGTACTTCCTCCAGGGTGGCGACCCTGTGAAAGGCGAAATATCGATGGCCTTCTGACGGGCAGCATCTGGATGTTTGATCTCCCCAAAGTTGAAAGGAGCATACCGTTCATCCAGTTCATCGATGTCCCGCGGGATGATGTCTGTCCCCAGCTTCTCAATCGCCGGGTTCCTGTCGTACTTAGCCCGCTGGACAGGAGTTAAGCCCTGTCTAGCTCTGGGCTTCGGTACTGGAACCGAGACCAAGGTCTGCTGTTGGTTCAACGTTGTTGAACCAGTAGATGGGTGGGTGTACCCTGGAGGTGTTGCTGTGCCTCCAAAGGCACCACCACAGACCGGAGTCTGTAGATAGCTAGCCCCCATCTGAGGTGTCATACCTGTCACCGTGGTATGTACTAGCGGCGGGACACCTGAAGGTGTCACTGTCGTGTACACATTGGGTACGGGTATGACTGGAGGTACCACCGTTGAAGGTGGTGGTACCTGCTCTGACTTCGTCTTCAGGTCCTGATTGACTTGCCTTAAGCTTGCGAGGTCTTGCCTGGCTAAGTGGAGCTGCGTGCTCAAATCCTTTCCCAAGGTATTTAAGCTTGCAACCTCACATTCGCCAGACACCCTCTGGTGCAAAAGTTTGTCAACCTCCACCTTATGTGAAGCCATCTCGCTTTGGAGTTCCAGCAGGAACCTTTTCTTCTCATCAACTTCCTTTAGGAATAACTTCCTAGTTTGGTTGATGGAAGCAAGTTCCTTCCGGGCTTCCGCGAGCTCCTGCAACTCAGACTTCCTGGCGGTGATACGCATGTCAGCCAGTAGATCCCCATCCAGCGGTAAACTGGATGGTTCATCTACCGTCGGTGTAGAACCGAAGGGAGCAGGGCCGAGAGTTTTAGCCTCTCTACCCGGTATTTTCTGACCCTCACGACAGAAAAGATTCGTGGAAAGGGAGTCCAACAATCTGCTGGGGCTAATATCAAAGGGTCCCGGGATTGGAGATTGCTCTCCATCCTCTCCTTTGGTAAAAGCTTCCACAATAGGATCACCTATTGCTCCTTGGGAGAGGTCGTCACCGGGCACCTCAAAGGCTGCCCGGCTCTCCCCCCTATTTGATTTGCCTGTGAAGATACGTACATTTTGTACGGCCTCCTCACGTTCCTCAGCAGGGGGTTTAGTCCTGCCGCTGAACGAGCTGACAAAATCGTATAGGTAATCTATATACTATAAGCCTATTTGATACCTTATCAATGGTCGGTTCGATCAAGTGGTCACGGCACCAATGTAGTTGGTCTCTTACTACGGTTGTAACACTTGAGTACAAAAACCAGACAAGGTAAATTAGACTTTAATATACGGCGACTTTATTATAAAGGAAACTCTTGTGTATTATAGTACAAGTATAACCAGCGGATATACAAGATCAAAAACAGATATATAATACAGTGGGCAACCCTACAGCATAGAGTTAAGCCCGTGAGCACAGGGTGGTCATGTCACGACAGTCCCAAACCTGACTGACTTCAAATGGGGAAGCAGCCGTCTTATATACAGCGCTGCGTAGGCCACGTGACCGTACTAGCAGCGCCACCTGTTAGGTTTAGTTATGTAAAATGATTATGTAACAACTACTGACGGTAACCGAAGGTGGTACCGGTACACTACCGTATAAAACCGAACCAGAGGAGTCGGTGTATATAACGAACCGAAGACACTAGTTATATGAATAAAACAGTTTTTTTACACAATAGAACAGTGTTGTTTTACATCATACAACATACAATAGATATACAACGATAACAGTAAGACTTATAGTCAACCCGTTACAATACCTTATTGCATTATGCCCTTGGTTGTCATGGTGCATGAATGCAGCCCTAGAGAGTAATTTGTGCTGCATTCAAGCATCATGCCAACCCTACAGGGTTAAGATACTCCCAAACAGTTGGCATGATGCACCAATGCAGCACTGGAGAGTTACTTGCCAGGGTCGAATTGGTGCATCGTGATCTTTTAGCGACATCCATTCTTCAAGGGTTGATGTGGAAATTATCTACTTATCAATACTTAAACACCTACATTGATATCAGTTTACATACTTTCCCTTAACATATTCGCCTCGGTCTCAAATATCACTTAGGAGGAAGAAACATGAGGAAGACTGACAGCTCATGCTTTAGGCATAAGGGAAACATGACACCATTACCAGGAACCATAGGTCAACTAACCCTCATGAATTCATGTATAATCAAGAAAAATAATTCGAATGGAAAAAGGGTATATAAAGGGTAAACTCATTCTCAAACATCAGAAATCCAAATTAAATTAGCGACTTATATTAGTTCTATCAGAAGAATCCTCTTTGTCAATTTAAGTGATGGATTGACGTGATATTTGACTCAGGATGCTGCTCTATAATTTAATTTACTAGGAGTGCTTTTAGGATATTATCCGTGTATGCTGACATATTCTCTTACTTATAAAACAACTTTACATCTGACAAATTGAACAGGGATTAGCCATAGCCTCCATGGCCATAATTATGACCTCTACATTGTATGTGCTGTAAAGTGAAGTGAAGGAAAACATACAAAATGTACTGTAAGTTTCATCAACAAATCCTGTTAAGGCCTTTAATGTCACTTGATAATGCCATAGACTCTGCATAATGAGCTACACATGTTCAACGTTTGGTGGTTATATGGCAAAACCTGCACACATATCAAATGTTTGCACTTTAGCAGATGAGGCAGCTATATTCAAAAAACTTTTGAGACTAGCGAGACTCTATAGGAGAAGTCATTTTGGTGAGATAGAGGAAGCTCTCACCATTTGTTTCGTAAAAACACAGGTTTACTCTCGGCAATAGAGTCCCTTTCAGGATCATGTTTTATTGATGGAATTTCAGGAGACAAGTCAGGCAATGTTAGCAAAGAAGGACACAAATAATCTAGCTTTAGACCCCAATGTCAGATTAGTTTCATGTCTAACCTTCCCTCCTTTGTTATGGCAAATTACTACCCAGCACTAGAGTCACTCTTCAAATCATGACCAGCGGGGAACAGTGAGGTCACAACATAGGCCAACCAGAAGCCATTGGCAGCAGTGGACACGTTCAATGAGAGCTACTCTAGAGCCTCTATTGGGGATTCAACTCTTAAAGGAGAGTATAGTGCCTCACAGAATGCACATCTATCATCTCTATGCATCAAAGGGACAGTGGTAAGTAAGCCAATGGTGCTGTATAGATGCACCCATGCCAAGCTTTCTATTGTGCAGGGTCTGAATGATGCGTCTATCAATATTATTCAACTGTGCTGATTTAATTACCTTTGCAATCAAAAGGGAAAACCCAATCAATAAATATGTATTATTTTACATCAAAATAAACATTTTAAATGTTATACAATGTTTTTGCCGTAGTAAGTAGCCAAAATATGGAAAGTTTTTGGGACTTTACAATTATAACGTTATTTGTTTACTGTAAAGTGTATTAAAGAACTGGGCTTCTCTCAATGTTTCACTCTTACCACTAACCTCCCATTCGATATCTGACTAGAGCAGTATTAGAAAACTAACATTTGGACCTCTGGCAAGTACGATTTTTGAAGTATATTTTTATTGGATTTAATTGGTTGACACCAAAAACTAGCTAGGGCGCATTGCCCTTCTGCCGCCAGCACCCCTATCTATACATGAAAACTTTGACGGTCTTTATGTTATATAATAATATAGCTATGACTTCCTTACATTTCATGACATGATATATAACCACATTAGTTATTGTAAAAAACTAAACAATTGCTTCGTATATAGATCTACATTTTTGTGATGAGATGAGATGAGATGAGGGTTTTGACACAAAGTGATGAGGTTTATATAGCATTAATAAAACAGCGGGGGTGATCCTTCTTAATTGCTACTTTGAATTTCCAAAGCGTCTCTATATTAGTGTACATTGGTTTTAGCTGATTCCATCTTGCAATGGCTCTATACAAGCAACTCCTAATGACAATTGGTTTTAAAGACCTTGGAACAATGAGCCGCTTGCCTTGGTGAAACCTGGTGGGTAAGACCCTTACGTCAATACATTTATCCCTTTGGGCTAAAGTGTATGCGTAGTATAATAAGTGCCTGTCCCTTCTGTGGTTAAGCCACAGACATTCACTCTTTTTATGTAATTCAACAGTGTTCATTAGTGGATTTTTCTCCAGTTTAACTTTATATACCGTGCGCAAGCCTTTGTTTTGCAATCCCTGTAGTTCTTCTGACTCCCCTTTATTCTCCCTATCCCATATAAAATCAGCGTAATCCAAGGTTGGAAGGACCATGGAAGTGTATATAGTAAGGGCTGTGTCATTATCTGTGTGGTACCTAATTTTACCTAACTGTCTAAGTTTATGTCTTACATTATGGACTACATTCTTCCTATGAGTCACAAATTTGAGTTCAGGGTCTAAGGTAATGCCTAAATAAGGGAAAGTGTAAACTCTTTCAAGGTGTATATTATTTAGAGTAAAAACTGGCTGTAAATTCCTAAAGTTATTGTAAAATATCCATTTTGTCTTTTTCTCGTTCACAGTCAGGCTATTCTTCTTGCACCACACAGATAAAGTATTTAAACAGTCTTGCATGTGTTCAGGGGTATTCACAGAGATGACCGCATCATCAGCGTATAACGTGATATCAAAATTTCCAATTTCAGGTAAATTTATATAAATCGGGAATAAAATAGGACCACAAACGGAACCCTGTGGAACACCATATGAAACTGGTTTAGTAGCAGAGACACAGTCATTAGCCATGGTACATTGCGTTCGCTCACTCAGGTAGCTATCAAACCATTTACAAGTGAATTCACTAAGACCAAAATCGTATAATTTTTTTATTAAAATAGGGTGGGAAACTGTATCGAAAGCTTTCTTGTAGTCCAGATAGAGAGATAGTGTGGGTTTATTGTTAATTATATTTTCAATTATATTGTTAAGATGAGAGGTGATAGCTGAGACCTTTGAGTGACCCGCCCTGTAGCCATGCTGGTGCTTCGTCAATAGGCTATGTCTTCCCATATATTTTTGTAACCGTGAACATACAACTTTCTCATATAATTTACCAGGTAATGGAAGCAGGCTTATTGGTCTTAAATCACTAACATCCAAAGAATTAGATTTCTTGGGGATAGGTATAATAGTGGCGGCTTTCCAAACCTTGGGAAAATAACACTTATTAAGACATTTGTTATAGACACACATTAAAACATCAGGTATACTAAGGAAGGCATCTTTCAATACAAAAGCCATTATATGCTTGATACTGGAGGGTTTATTATTTTTAATAGACTTAATTAGCTTAACCGTTTCAATATATGTGAGCAGGTAGAGAAGGTCGGTTCTATAAGGCGGTACCGATACAGGTTTTATGTAGTTAGCATTAATATCGACAGGTGGCAGCACAGCAGCGAGCTTTTGGCCAACCTCAGCAAAAAAAGTATTAATATGATTCGAACACTCATTAGCAGGTATCATCTCCTTAGTAAGGCTATGTCTAAGTTTGATGAACGTGGATTTTGTTTTTACCGGTAATAATTTTCTGATCCCCTCCCAGAATTTAGCAGGGTCATTTTTCCTGTGCATTAGAAGGGTGTCAATTTTTTCTTTTAGGACAGATGTTGCTAATGTTCATAATGTCTGGGAGTCAGGTGTGGTCAACTTCCACATATCAGATCACATTCCCATTTATATGATTCTTAAATGTATTAGAACAAAAATTCCGAAAAAAGTTGTAAAAGCTCGCTCGTATAAAAAATATGATTTCTTGAACTATAAAAATGTATTAAATGATAAAGACTGGGAAACCATTTTAAATATAGACAATCCCAATGTAATGTGGGAGCGTATTTCTAATGTATTATCACAAGCCTTCGATACCATGTGCCCTGTTAAGAGGTTGACACTACCGGTATACACGCCCGACTGGCTGACACCTCCCATTATTGCTGCTATGAGAACTCGAGATGACCTATATAGAAAGGCCAGACGCACTCAGAGCAGGGATGACTGGAGAATTTCAGACTTCTATAGATGTAGGGTAGAAACAATGCAGTTTAATAGCAGGAAAGTTGAGATTGGCAAATTGTTGATCTTTAGAAGAGATGACCCGTATAAGTTTTGGCTTGGTATAAGAAAATTGTTACCTAATAAGACAGCTTCAACCCTCATTAAATTAAGAAATAATACTAATAATCTTATTGTACCACCTAGTGACTGTGCTGAGTATATAAATTCCTTTTTTGCCAATGTTGGTAGAAAACTTGCTGATGCGCTACCTACACTACCTATTGTACGTAAAGTTGAACCTGCCCCATACAGTACCCCGGTGCCTGATACTGATCTTCTTTTTCCTCTCTCACATATTAGTTTTATAAAACTAGCCAAGAATGTTAATGGTAAAAAGCCTTCTGCTATAAAAAATATGAAATCTAATATCTTAAAGGACGCCTTCATGGCTATACCTGATGTGTTTGATATTTTATATAATAAGTGCTTATCCACGAGCACTTTTCCTGATAAATGGAAATATGCTACTGTTGTGCCTTTACATTAAAAAAGCAACTCACATGATGTCAATGACCTACATCCGATTAGCCTGTTACCCCTACCGGGGAAGATTTTAGAAAAAATTATATGTGTTAGACTACAAGAATACATGTCGACACAGCATCTGTTGTGCCCTACGCAGCATGGCTACCGTAAGGGACGCTCAACTCAGTCGGCCATTGGGGAACACCTTTACACAATCATAAGAAATGCTATTAATAATAAACCAACCTACTCTCTATATCTCGATTATAAAAAAGCTTTTGATACGATATCACACGAAATTATGATTAAAAAATTATACGCTTTTGGACTTAGTAAAAAAACTTGTGAATTTTTCAATAGTTATCTTAACCAACGACAACAATGTACCATAGCTAATGATATCACTTCTACTAACCTTAATATTACATATGGTGTTCCCCAGGGGTCTGTCTTAGGCCCTGTACTTTTTTCTATTTATATTAACAGTTTGCCAAAAATTGCTGGTGAGATTGACATTACGTTATATGCCGACGACGCTGTTATGTCTGCCTCCTCCCCTGTACTTTTACATAACATGTTGCCTTTGCCTTCCACATGGTGTATCAGGAATAGCCTTACAGTTAATGAAAAAAAGACTAAATGGATGGCTTTTAATTGTGATTTTAATAATTTACACCCCCCCCCCTGTATTTACACTTAATAATAATGTCCTGGAACATGTTAGCACTTTTCCCTACTTGGGCCTGGTATTGGACCCTGAGCTTAAATTTGTTGCACATAGAAAGGACACTGTGAATAATATCAGAACCAGATTGTACCAACACATACGGGTTAGGGGCTATGTGGAGGAGGTGGTAGCGCTAGATGTTTATAAGAGTATGGTACTGCCGACCTTCGATTATGTTGATTATGTTTGGGACAGGGATAATTTGGGTGAAAATAGAGAGCTACAATTAATACAAAATAAAGCTCTACGTGTTATTTATAATGTCAAACTAGAAAAAAATCCAAAGTATACGACTGATGAACTACATACTAAAGGAAAATGTCAGAGCCTTAGTGACAGGAGGGACATGCACTTGTTATACTATGCTCACAGTCTAGCTCAATCAGATGTTAATATCGATAATAGAAACCTTCCCACCAGACGCAATGTTGGTCGGAGGCTGGCAGTCCCTAGGTCTTTAAAACCTATTGTCTTACGTAGTGCGTTTTATAGAGCCATTTGCAAATGGAATCAACTAAAGTCAGAGTATACTGAAATAGAAGGCCTTAGTGCCTTTAAAATTGCGATAAAGAATAATTATAAAACGTGTTTCATGTAAACCAGCCTTTCTTTATTCAAAATATAGTTTTCGATGTGTTAGCCATTTATTGTATGAACACTTATTCCTCATCGCTCATCTCATCTCATCACAAATGCATTAAGTAATTAATAGTGAAACTTCTGTTGTTATTTCAAAATATTGGATTTAATCAGTGTGTAGTCCGCCATACCGTGTTTTTTAACGCTATAATCATACAGAACAGTCAAGGGGTCCTAGCGTAAGTAATGCAATGCGCATGTGCTAGGTTAATTTCATTTTCATATTATTATGTATTTGTTATTATTCAACCCAATAAAACACTTTAAAAAAAAAAAAAAGATGACAATTGTTGGCATGATGCACCAGTACAATACTGGCGAGTAACTCATCGGTGCTGCAATGGTGCATCATGCTGACCCTTTGGGAGTGTCTCAACCTTATAGGGTCGGCATGATATTTGAATGAAGCATTGGTGAGTAACTCACCAGGGCTGTACCTATTCATGCATCATAAAAACCAAGGCATGATGCATTAATGCATTATGCCATCCTTAAAGGGTTAATTATTAAACACTAACCTGCTGAACATGTCTGACCATGAGGCACCACTGTCATTTCTGCCTGCTCCAACTGCTGCTTCAACAGGAGACCAAGTAGAGATGCTGTGACTATATTTTGAGAGACATCCCCAATTGCCCACGATCATGTTTAAGAGCTATATATAGCTCTATATATATTTTATGTTAAAAGTCTGTGCTTGTCCAAACATATATCTAATTCTCTCTTCTCACCAGCAACAGAAGAACTATTGATCCTAATAACCCCAACAAAAATTTGAAACCTCGCAGTCATAAATTGAAACAATGATGGATCATGTGAAAATACCCAATCAGCTCTCATTTCAAGGCAAGATAGCTGTCAGATATTGGCATTTTTCCCATTATTTTTCAATTCGAAACAATTGTCGTAACAATACTAATCACTCATCATCAAAACCAATGCATGCTATTGTAATTGGTTCATAGCCATGTCTTCAATTCAGATTTTAAAACATTGATGAAGATGCATTTTAATTGACTGGAAGCAAACCTTTGATGTCAACTATGTGCAATCCATCACTTCTATAAGGATCTGGACACAAATGAGGGATAATGACCATTTCATCAGATTTTAAGAAATATTGTGTACAGTAAATGGCTTATGTGTTTCCTTTTCATGATATTCCTACTGGTCACAGACTCTGATTCATGTTAATTATTGCTAGACTGCTGAGACAGTGGCAGTATAGGTATCATGGTTGACCACTAAAATGACGTTTTCCACCTTTATTCTAGCAAGTTGTTGGTGACATTGATATTCGATCCTACAATAAATCAGTTTGGTGCTAAAGAGCAGAAAATCAAGACATTATTTTCCATTTTTACTCTCCCAATCATTGCGTGGGTACCAGCTACCTCTACATACCTTAACCTTAACATGCATATAACTGTGAATAGTGGGCTCAGTAGTTCCAAGAAAAAACTAGTTTCATTCCTTGTAGATAAGTTTCTGAAACGAAGAATGAAAAATGTATTGAAAATATCTACAGCAAGAATTTAAAGAAACCATCCAACTAATTATAGTTAGGATAACATTCATGGGACGTTATAGCTTCCCTTAATTTAGAAGTTTTTGTTTCTTCTAACTAACAACCTCTTACATTGTCTTAACAGTCCTGATTAACTAAATCCTCAAGCCCTGAATGAATGCTCTTAATGGTTTGTACCACCACTTTGGCTTCAAAAGTGGTGTGGTGAGTGACACTTAGAGGCCATGTGTGCCAATTTCCAAAATGCACCAAGACCTACTTGTCGGACACCATGGATTTGGTCTTAATTGGCCAAGCTCTTGGTGCAATCTACAAGGAGTACCCTAAGGTGACACTCAATATAGGAAGTGGAGCAAATGGTAACCTTAATAGGGCTGCCCACTTATTGTATTACTACCCACAGTGACCAAGAGCTATTTCTGGTCATTAAAGGTAGCCGTGACTTGATTTGATTGCCATTATCAGGTGGAAGACTGCCCAGACTTACAATACAGACTGGGCATCCCATCTAGGCTGTTTTTTCCAGTTGCTCAGCCTGGTATTTAGGGCAGTTCTGTTAAAGCACTGTCTTCTTACTGGGGCTTTTATATATAATAATATTTGTGATTTTTATATGATATCTAGGAAATATATACACCTATGTAGTATATGGATGAATATATCATCTACCAACTTTTGGATGTGTTGTGTGCATGGTCCCTTGCATTTCTGAATTATCATAAGTTTAAATCAGTATTTCAGGCTACACATTCTTGTCTGGCTAGTATATTTAGCTATTAATTAGTGATTTTATTGACAATTCATGTCTGGATATGTGACTATTGGATCTCCTCTGCCTGCTGTTGACCCTCTGCAGTTATAAGTACCAGTTTAGGAGGCAGTAAAGGCAGCTAGGACATAAAACAGGTTGTTGATGTTGCCATGTATCAGCAAGGATCCAAGAAAGGGATCTGTTTATATTGGTAATAAGGGCACTTGGTATAGCCCATTAATGATGGTACCAAAACTGTGAGTGCAGAGATTTATACAATCACATTATGGCTTCTGTGGTGATGTAAGTTTGAAGAGTATGGGCAAGTCCTGCTATTGCCTTTGTATTGATAAAGAAAAAGCCTTTTGCCTGAAACAATGAAGACGAAAGGTTGTAGTGCAAATGAGTTGATCCCCAAAGGTCAGGCAATGTATGCAGTAAAATAAAAAAGAGCTTAAACCAAAAGAGAAAGCTAGGAAATGTGAGGATCATGTTGTGCAGGATATTGTTTCAAATAATTTCTACACACAATAAGATTTCCAGATAATAACAGTATCATTTTTTTCTGAGTATCAAAGTATGTTAAATCCTGGGTGGATCTTGCAATAAATAGTTAAAGAACCCAAGTGGGCACATCAGTGGACTCTTTACATTTACATCTGTGATGGAGGGGGGAGGCTCACTCTTTTTCCTTCAGTAAAGTATTAAGTAGGGATTAGGACTAGTCCTTCCTGTGATGGATCTTGTACTATAGTACGGATTTAGTGTGGGATTTAGGGATTTAGCGTGGCCAGTGACCCCCTCCCTGTTGTTAATGTTTCCCATTGAGTCTATTAAGATGCATCTTTGTGACACTTTTACCATTTAATGTGAGGACCTCTCTTTGAACTCAGGTTAATATCAAACATTAGTTGCCTAATGTTATATACACCATTCAGAACCTGCATGGTAGAAGGGTAGGTATAGTACGTCAATGTAACACCAGTGAGTTATTTACCAGTGTAACATTGATGCATCATGAAATCAGATGAGCAATCACTGAGACATCATGCTGTGTTTAAAAGGTTAAATTGTAATAGAGGCAGCTGAGAAGGTCTCATTGAACATGTCTGCTGCTGCCAATCAGCACTGGTCATTAGCAGAATGACTCTAGTGCTCAGATTTTGCCATGACAAGGAATGACACTGGTCTGATTTCAGGGTCAATAGCTAAACATTTTCTACCCTTTTGTTATAATATCTGTTATAATGTCTGCTGAAATTTCATCAATAATATTAATGATGCTGAAGGTGACATTATTACTGAATGCAAACCTATGTTCATGTGGCACAGACAAGTGTGAGAGCTCCTCCTCAATTACCAAAATGACATGTTTTAACATAGCAGACATCCTCTGAACGGCATCCATTTAATTTGTGTCAACATCAGACAAACTATGATACATACCCACTTTTAAAACATTTTACATCTGTAGCTTAGTATGCAGATTATGTTGCATTATCAGGTGATGTTGGCATACCATGTGTCTTTAGATAGTAAGGGACATCCTGCTTGTTTTAGTGTTAGTGTGTAAGTGTACAAAATGTGCATAAAACAGGATTGCTTGACCAAACTGACACAACTCTTTGTATATTTACCCTCACTTTACAGCTTACACACTGTAAAGTTCAAATTAGTGCAAACATACAGTATTAAACTTTGACATTTCCTTTTGTACAATTTGCAATAAATCATTAGGTAGCTAATGAGACTTAGGGCTTTCTCAGGTGGAGGACTAGACCAGTGATACAGCCTTGCCTGTATTTCCAGGCAGCCTGCTAATTCAGGTTGCCCAGGCTGGTTTAACAGGCCGGGAGTCTTTACAGGCAGGGTGTTTATACAGGTTGTTCACACTCTCCCAGCACATGATCCTGGCACAGCAGGTTGGGGCTCAGGCTTTCACACCTTCTCCAAGCTGAAGCCTGTTATGCCTGCTCTTATGGTTGTCCCATCAGATAAAATACCAATTTAAACATGAAATTATCTTTAGCAAATATCACATAAAAATCGCAAACATGATTATATAAAAGCTATAGTGAAAACACAGTCCTGCTAATGAACAGCCCTGTATCCCTGGCTGAGTGGCCTGTGAAAACGGGCTGGGTGTGTTATGCAGGCTGTACTGTAAGTCCAGGCAGTCTTCCACCTGTTTCTTGTGAAATGCAGATACCATTTGCATGAAGTCTGTCAACATTTTTGGGAAAAAGGATTAAAACAAATGACCAAGCTAAAATTACAATCTGAGAGTCTAAGAGAAATGTTTGGCCGGTGAGGGTTGAGATACATCAAAATAGTCTGTTGCAAAGCACTTATTCATTTCTCTCAGTATCAAACAGTATTTTGATTGAATTCATTACAAACTGCCTAATATCCAGTTTCTATCTTACTTTTTCTCTCTTTCCATGGCATGCAAAGGGAATCTGATTAATTCTAAGGAAATGCAATGAGTGTGTGACATTCAGTTTCACTTCAGGCCATTATCATCTCATGTTTCCTACCAAAATACTGAGGGCCAGACAAAAGTGAGGGTGGGATGGGGAGGGGATGCTGTAAGCTTGGTAATGCTGGCCTCCAATGGCCAAGCATCGCATTGCTCTGGACTGCCCTTTCAGAGGTATTCATCTACATTATGTGCAAGGCCTGTCAATCATGACATATAATAAACTGAGGCACTCGAATCATGCAAAACTTTCCAACTTCACAAATATTGCTTGATATTATATTTAGAAATGAGGCCGACTCAGGAAATAGCACTCCCAGCTATGATTACTCTGAACAACCAGGACTGGGCATAACCTCTTTTATCTTGTTATTTCACTATTTGTCAACTGGACACAAGTGAAAAGGTTGAATAATAGTAATACCTCAGGTTAAGCTTAATTGACTGGAACTAAACTCCTAGTCCGAGAAGGGGTATGAGTGGGAGTAGAGTATGTATTGATTTCACCATAAACCAGATATGAGCATTGTTTACTGTACCTGTTAGCATGTATCGGTCTCCCATGAACCCTTATCATGACTGCTTATGCACCACTTGGTGACATAGCTCTTACCCTAAGAACTTCCTTAACCCTTTAGCTGCTGGCCTTGAAAAATGCCATTTGGCCCTATACCATGGGAATATGCAACTTTACAAGTATGTGCTCCCTGGGATAGTGGCTAAGGAGTGAGATAATTTGTTATGGAGACAGAATTTTCTCACAAGGGGAGGTAGTATTAATGTTAAATATTTTTGGATTGATTCAAAAATTCTTATTCTTTGTTCTATAGCGAGAGCTGTAATTTAGTAGTATTGCTGCCCTAGGGTATCAATTTTGCTGTCCTAGGACAGCAGTGGTTTTTCAAGGGTATTTTAGATGCTGCCCAGAGGCAGCAGCGGCCCTTAATCCTTTTGGGCCAAGCATCGACTATAGTCGACGCCATGGCTGGCCGAGCATCGACTATAGTCGACGCCATGGCTGGCCGAGCATCGACTATAGTCGACATAACTCTATGGGAATCAGCAAAGGCTCGGCCCTAGGGGAAGTTCCTGTGAAAATATCTCGCCCCCATCACCAGAAAAAAAAAGTTTTGGTCGGCCTTAAAGGGTTAAAGGGTTAAAGGATCGGTAGGGCGGTACAGAGAGTATTTAGTTTAAACGCATATTACATTATTACATTAAAAAAAATCAGGGATTCCTGTAGCTTTCTATTAACTGGCCAGCATACGTGTTCAACCCTTTCCCTTTTCTCGTTAAACTATATAGAAATTGTTGCTTTTGCCCACTTATGAGACAGTAATCCAGACAATCACATCAAGGCTATCACCTTTAATTCACTGTTAGATGCTGATACTCCATAAAACATATAATAACAGTTATGTTAGCCCACCACAATGTATACAGATCATCAGATTCTGTGACCCAACAATGCTTAGACCCTATTATAACATGCTAGAGCCATTTCTATGATGATCTGTGGCTGAATAAACACAGGAAATTACACCAACACAATAAGGTGGTTGTGCCGAAATTTATAGCAGGCCAATATCATTGCTGTGATCCATTACTTCCTGCCTATAATTGCTATGATATACTCTGCAGGGTTTGATGGAATAGCCAAACAGATGTGATTAGGACAAATTATGCTCACACTTCCTGAGGACTGCATTTTCAAGCTCCCATTAATGTGCTTCTATATGTTGACCAAAAGAATGCAATTATTTCTAGCACCCCCATCAATCTCCCTTGGAAGAGGTTCCCTCATGCATTTCTGCCCCATGCTACATACTTTAGAGAAATCATCTGTAATGGGAGGGGAAAAAGCAGGGCTCTCTGGTGGAAGAAGGGCCAAAACTGGCTTCTCTGGTTTCCTACACAAAAAATGGCCAATGAATATGTAATTCACATTATTTACTGCCTAGATCCTCAAGCATTTATTTTAATTAATTTGGTCTCAAGAAATTACATCCGTCAATAATAGTGTGTAGGGGCCAATTCTTTAACCCATTGACTTAGGCACCGCCGATTTGGGGTAGAGATTGAAGAGGACAGCCCACAGCAAAATATCTGCTGAACAAAGATTGAACCACAATTAGCAATACCTGGACACATTCTTGAAGCCATTTTTCTATCATCAGTATGATAATCTAATATGCAGCTGTAAAGTGTATCAACAAATGAGGGATTTACATTTATTTTTACAGACCTACTCAGGACTCCATCATACAAATAGAGCTTTGGCAAATACCATGTGGCAATATGAGATAGGGTGATGATATCAATGTGAATGTGCTGAATAATCAGCTTATAGACAGCCAGCAGGGACAATCCTCATCCTATTATATCAGCCTCAACTGACGTGAGTCAGTCTGCTGCAATGTCCATCCTGTGTATTTTTCCTGAGAACCCAGCAGGCTGTCCCCATATTTGAATACATGGTCGACCTAAGTACTGATCTCCATATCTGATATGGCACTGCAATTTTGGAGAGAGAATTCTTAATTTGATGTTAACATGTAAACCCGACATAATTGTTGAAGGAATCTAAGAAAAGGAATGGCCATGGGACTGTTTGCATCTGATAGAGCTCCTTGATACATGAATTACAACTAAGGTATACAAAAACAGTATGCTAGCCTTAATGTTGTAGATTTAAACCATACAGGGACATGTTTAGGCAAATTATTGGAAAGCCCCCATGACTTCGACTTAAGGTGTAATTCAGCTTTTTGAAATACAAATATGTCATAACATAGTTCTTATTGATAACTCGCTATAATGAAGAAAACTAGTATTAGTATCCATGAAAGGGGAGGTCTGCCTTTTCATAGATGCCATTTCTAAATTGATCAGTTAATATATTATAGATACATTTACCCTGTGTGAAAAAGGCTCACAGGCTCACTCAAAATGAACGTCCATAAGTATCAGCTTCATTCAATTTATTTCTTATTGCTGTCTCCTTTTCCTCCTGGTTGACATCTGCAGGTTGACGGCACTGAGATGTGTCTTACCCAGGAAGCCTGAAAGGTCAGTGAGATGGCTCAGGGACAGGCGATGTCAACTTATATAAACCTATTAAACCTGAACTGGGAAAACCTTTTCTGTGGTAAAGCTCACCTTTTTTGAGTTGATGGGATGGAGAGATAAAAATAGGGTGCCTGGCTCTAAATCCTAGAGTCGAGGGTTCAAGGCTCTCTTGGGAATCTTACTAAATAAAATTGAAAATTAGCCCTGAACCAACAAGCTAGGTAATTACTAACATCCACCAGGTGGGGTTAGTGGTGGGGTTAGTGAGTTTCTTGAACATCTCCACAGCGTCCCACCACTAGTTTGCCATAATTATCCTTAATACCTCATCAGATTATGACAGAGCACCAAGTTTGGTCTGACCAGGCACCAAGAACCTGGCCACCAACACAGAAATGTGTGTTACGCATGAAGCCTCAAAGGTCACCAGTAATGGCCTGTTCTTTGGGGTCCAGTCTGGGCTCAGGAACAGGTGATGTCTACTTGATGGTTGAAAAAGAGGCACTTTTACAACAACTTCCTAAACCCCAACTGGAGGAACTTTTTTCCGAGTAAAGCATACCTTTTGAGAGCTTATGGTATTGAAAGAGAGAGAGACATGTACTACAGTGAAGCATGTGTACATCTTATACCTGCATTGTCATTCCTTCCTCATGTTGTCATCAGTTGACCAGTAGGCATGTTAGTTCTATCCAGATGGCCTCAGCTAGAAGTAACCTTGCTAAGAAAAATACTTTAGTTTACGTCAAGTAACGTTTTTAACGTTATATAATGTCTAGCTATAATAAGCAGTCATAGAGAAACATTATGAAACGCAAAGCACAAAAAGGCTTTTACCAGGCCTTCATTCATGTGCTCCTACAACACAGAAGCTCTATGCCTCACTAGAATATAAAAGCTGCATGGGCAGGTCTCGCCAGAAACCCATGGGTCAGGCGGTACCTTTAAGTAACTCAACAGTGTTATTTTTCCATGCGTGGGACAATCACTTGTGGGCATCTCAGGTTTTGTCATAGCCTGCAACTCACTTGTAATGCAACTTTAAGAACTATACCCCAATATATAATAGCTGCTTGGTCACATTGACAGACTGGTATATAAAGTCTGGAGATCCCTGATCACATAGTCATGTTTGCCCTCATGGTACCGCCTGCACACACATAGGACAGAGCGAAGTAGATAGACATGATTATGATATATTGGCCCAGGTCTCGTCCTCTGCCCCTCACTACTCTCACCCAATGGTACCAGCTGCAAGCAGAGCCCATGCTATTACTTGGTACATTTACATAGATCTTATGGACATGTATAGTTTAGCTCCACCTTCCTTTCCTAATCTGCCTACAATGTCTGCCCAACCTTTGTAACTGACGTGATACTTTAACAATCAGTTATCTTGTACCAAAGAATAAGTAATATATTTACAAATTCAAGTCATCAATTTCTACTCTGTGGTATTTTGCTTTAGTACTGCTATAGATACAAATATTTATTAGCAAAGGAAATATTACATCCATTACATATGTAGGATTGTTCCCAGGAACTACTCCTCTGAATAAGTTCTACCATTTAGCAAGATTAGCGAGAGATATTGTAAAATGGAAACCTGGGAAGCAAGTACAAACGCTTTACTATAGATGCACATGTGGCATCTAGAGTCCTATTATGATTATTGATAGGCAGCTAAGTCATAGGAAAAGCAATGCTTGTGTGAGATAATAAGTACTTTTACTTCAAAGAAGCCAGATCATCAATACATGTTGAGACCATTTCATAGCCTGCAGGGGTACAGTTGGGTACTTTTGTACATCCCCTAATATTGATGATGGCATCTCCAATATTTCAGATGGCTTATGCATTGCGATGATCATAATCCTACATTGTTCACCCTCAACACCGAACGTTCCTACTAAATCTACACCCTTCATCACTACGTCCATGAAAAATATTACAACAATTATTCAGCAATGTGGTTATTTTGGGATTGGGAAGCATAGTGCAGCCTCACATCTGGATTTGGTGGGAATTAGAAGTGCTACTGCCCTTGAGAACAGTATTATCATTAGGACAAGTGGAGAGCTATGATTTTCCTGCTTTTGGAGAGAAGTCCTAAGTACTAGAATTGCATAAACTGTTTAAGCTAATTTAAAGGGCTCAGGCCACTTATTACATCATGTATGGAAAACATGTAAACTTAGAGAATTATTTGAGGTCATTTAAGTTAATGTGTCAAACTGAATGTGTCAAATTTGTTGGCAATTTTTGTAGGCCATCACTGCCATATCTGATCAACAGGACCTTATCTGATGTTTCTGCCACTTGTCTTAAGTTATAAGGGTAAGGGGACCTGCTCTAACATTGACACCAAGAGATTAATGACTCCGAGGAATTTTCTAATTCATGAGACAGCCAAACAGGCCCGTATATCTCTAGCACTAAGAGCAATTAGGCTGAAGGATCAAAGTGGTATTACTTTTTGGCCAAATGGCTCTTGTCATTATATCTAATATGTTAAAGGTAGAGTATGCAACTTTAAGAAGGTGCTGACTTTGCATTTCTGAAAGTAATTTTGTATCAGTAAATTCATGTTTTCTTTTTTCCATTGATGCAGGAGACCGACCGACAATGGCTCTCTTGTCATGCAATGCAAATGAGGTATCACCGGTCTGTGTGCTGTGGAGATTCTGAAGTGCTATCACAACTCAGTATTGTGGCCTTAACATGACACACAAGGGGAATGGATGATAGAGCTGCATTATGAATGGATCTCTTCAGGTCTGTTGAAGCCTACCTAGATTTAGACAGATCTAGATCTAGACAAGCAAAGCCTTTGATATATAGAGTAGAGCGTTATACAGGAAAGCTACATTTGACATATACATGTGGTGAATAAATTACTTGAATAAAATGTCTGATAGGAATCTGGGCATGACTCCAAGAGGCTCCTTGCCCATAGGGTGATTATACATCCAGTCATTCAACACAAGGAAAAAAACGAGCAAACTGCAGTGCAGACAGTAGGAAAGACTGAACAATGTCCCCTGCCTTGTTCACACTTCTGCTGGAATTCATACAACAGGAAATTTATGATAGCTCCACCGAAGAAAGTTACGCTATATAGTGTACACTTCTAAAATAATTGAAGAAATTATACTGATTACTAATGCTTTACCAACCCTGCATTGGTTAGTGGTGCTCATTGGCATGCACACATTCACTGCATGCGACAGTGTAAGTGCTTTTGCTGGACGAGGGAAAATCAGCAGAATGAAGATTCTAATAAGGACAAAAACATGCAAACTGTCATGCAAACTGTAGGAAAAGACTGGACAACGTCCCCTGACGTGTTCACACTTCTGTAAGAATTTGTATGCAAAATGTATGCAGCCAGATTGAAGATCCAGAAGGTGAATGAGTTGAGATATGAGCTGTTCAGGGTCAAGCATGGTGATGTTGAGTCTGGGCAATTGCCACCATGTGAGGACTTTTTGCCAGAATAAAGTGATGTATACATTTATATACAGTATCAGTACTGAAAAGTTGGTACTGCATATATGCAGTATCGGTTTTACAGTGGTACTGCATATATGCAGTACCGCAAGGGAAAGGGTTAAAGGCATTTCTCACTAAGGACTCCGATAACATAACCGCCCAGGACAAAATGCCCCCATATATCGTTCCCACATCATTTTGACATTTTATACCCCTAATTCTTGAGAGCGAAATGGAAAGCACCAAATAATGATGGGTTTGCTGGCACTGGACCAAACAGCAAAGGGCCAAAGTGAAATGGGAATAGTGACCTATGTCTTACCTATTTTACAGCGGTGTGACATTAATTTCTTTATTTACTGCATCCCTGCACTAAACTCTGTATAAGCCCCCTGACATTCATAGTGACTTTATTACATTGTACAGCCTAACCTGCCTTGCTACATGACCAATACATGGCTCACCCTGTCCACAGGTGATGGATGAGAGGTTGCTTTGATCCCCTTTTACAGGTAATAATGGCAAATTTTGGGTTAAGAATTGATATAGTCTGCCGTAACATGCATCCATTAAAATAGTAAGTACCATTACCAGTTAAGTTGTGGCCTTGTGGTAACAACCAGCTTGTCTAAAATCTCCTCAATGCTGCCCACTGTGATAAAGAGGATAATGGTATGTGTGCAATGTCCTACTCTCTTAATAATCACACACAATATAATATAATGTTCCCAACATTGATTCATATGGAATGGTATAAGTACAGAGACTACCAGGAAATTGTGTTGGCATTATTTATCATAAAATTATACTTGATGGCCATAACTCAGTTGGATGGGGTTGTGCCAGTTGTTTTGACAACGAGTAGAGATGGTGTGACGATATTGGGCGGGCTATATATATATCCCCCCCCCCACCACACACACAGGGTATGTGTAGTCTTTCAAATGCACATACAATGAGTGGCATGTTTGTGGTGAGAACACCGTTGTTTGATCAATGGTTAGTAATGGTGCATTATGACTTATTCAAGACCGGTGCGTATTTGAAACTGGCACTTAATCGCGTCGGTACGGTACACCCAAACACATACGTGGACCTCACACAATTGCAGTGAAATTGTTTGTGAATGTTGTTTTGGATACTAAGAAAACAGCTTGCCCTTAAACCAAACATATAAATCTACAATGCAGTGTCGAAGAAAGAATCAATAACTGATTATTATCATGTTCATCTTAACTAGAAAGGATGACGGCAAGATGGGTGCCAGTAGTACCCACAACTGTACAAATCTGTTGCTATTAGTGGCACCCCTGCCATCTTGGAGGCATTGAGACCCAGTTCAAAAATAACTGTTCTAGCAGACAGGGGACACAAATTGGCCATGGAATTCTGCTTAAGGTTTAAGAAAACTCATATAGGTGAAGCTGTGAATCTGGATCCAATTGCTTTTACATCTTGGCAAAACCTATAACTGCACCAATCTTGAGCACAACGACTCAATGATCAATTTTAAAGGGGATTATCCTAATCACAAAGTTATATTTCCAATATTTTTGTCTTTTAGGGCAAGAGGATTAGTCCCCAAAATGTTTTGAATTATCATTGGTTACCTTGAGACGATTTGCCTAGCAAGAAATCCGCACAACACTGCCAGAGTGCCAGTAATACCCCCGCTGCCAGTAATACCCCACGGTACTCTATGTCAGCTAATATTCTGGCAAATTTAATGCTTGATGATTAGTTCTCACATTTCCCATTTGTTAAAGTACCTAGTGGTTCTAATGAGTTAAATGGTACAATGTTTATATTTCTATGCAAACATATATATATATATACACATCTTATCATGGTGAAATAACGAGATCAGCATAGGTCCAGAGGAATAAAGTAGTTAATGATAGGGGGATGGAACGAGGAAATCACAGTGTCAAACAGAGTGATTATCATGTGTCCCCAAGGAAAGGTTCAAATTCTCAGTTGATGGCTTGAGTAGCTTTTAACCCTTTCCCTGCTGGCCTTGAAAAATGTCATTTGGGACTTAACCACCGGCCCTATGCCATGGGAATATGCAATTTTGCAAGTATGTGGTCCCTGGGACAGTGGCCAAGGAGTAAAATAAGTTGTATTGGAGACAGAATTTACACCTTTTTGATAAGGGGACGTAGTAATTATGTTAAATATTTTTGGATTCATTCAAAAATGTGTATTCTTTGTTTCATAGCAGGAGCTGTAATTTAGTTGTATTGCTGCCCTAGGGTAGCATTTTTGCTGCCCTATGGCAGCAGCGGTTTTTCAAGGGTATTTTAGATGCTGCCCAGTGGCAGCAGCGGCTCTTAAAGGGTTAATAGTATCTGGACACAGAGAGAGGAGCTCAGGGACTTAACACCAGACACCAGCCTTTCATGTTGTCAATGCAGTTCTCCTGAAGAGCAGGATCACTCGACTACTGGTGCCAGTGTCAAGGATGTACACCCAAGCCTTTTGAGACTTAATATACTGTTTTATATACAGCTCCTTAACATAGTTCACTGTCATGTCTCTCTGTGTACGTAATACAGTGTAAGGAAAGTAAGAGCAATGGCCAGTTGATGAAACAGGAACTGTCCATTGTTGGCAAATACATTCCCAATCATAACTTCTTTCTCGAAAAGAATGTCATCATAGTAAATATCAGTTTATGGTAATATAACGCCTAGACATTAAAACCATAGTGGAGGGACAAGAGGGCTACTGTAGAGTAGCATAAGGGTGCCAGCCAGTTTATCATGGTTATTTTTAGTTAGCCTCTCATAACCATGGTATATCTATTAAGTATACTATCTGTCCATAGGTGTATAATGTGTGTCTTGTCCCCATTGTTAGTTAAATTGACTCTTCGCCTACTCTCTTGCCTTTCCCCACCATTCATCTGTTGGACGCAAAACAAGTTTAGGCATTTATTTGCATATATATGCTCAGTATATCAATATAATTTCAAAAATCAATTTCGAGAGTCAGTGTTACCAAGCTAACAGTTCTCAAAATTTCAAAACACCTTTTCTCATCCAGTTGGCTATCAAAATTACACTGCCTACATTATCTACCGTTATTTGCCATCACAATATCAACTGTATTGCTTGCAATCTTCTGTACTGCTTTTGTGTTCCCATGTTATAGCTCGGTTGATACATATTCCTATAATACAACTTGATTTGTCAAATGGGACTGACAGGAATATTGTACTCTATCATTGACCATGTTGTACGTTTTATGCCAATATATCAATGTGGGCACTGTTTGATGTTGTGACAGAACTAGCAAAAGTACGCTAGCAGCCTCTTCCATGGTGCACATATATATGTTTTACCAATGACAGTTGTAGTACACAGAGGGAGTGAGTAACATTTAGTCTTCAGTACAAATGTATGTACTCCAATACAGACAGTTTATTCATGTGTCTGTATGTTGGGCTCATTAAATGCACAGTTTCCAATTAAAGCCATGATAAATCCTGGTATGACCTTTTCGTGACAGATGCCTATAGTTCCAAACAAAAAGGTGACAGGGAAGTTGTCTGTACAATCCATATTGCATCAAATTTGGAGACCTTCATATTTCTACAAATTATGTGATGACAGGGGAAAGTAAGAGGCATGTATTTCCCCTGGAAGTGACTACTTTTCGTGGCATGGGGTCTTCAAAACTTTATTAGTGAGCTGCAAGCTTTAATTAGCCTCAAAGTGCAGGAATTAGAGTCAGAGTAATTGCAGCTTTACAGTCAGGGCCTCATATACCAGTCTCTCAATGATGTGTGGATGGCAGCTTTGAAGGCCGCTGGGTGGAACTGGCTATACATAGTTAAATGACCCAAGTGGGCACATTAGTGGACTCTTAAAATTTACATCTGTGATGGAGGGGGGGGCTCACTCTTGTTCAATCAGTAAAGTATTAGGTAGGGCTTAGGACTAGTCCTTCCTGTGATAGATCTTGTACTATAATAAGGATTTAGTGTGGGATCTGGGGACCAGTGACCCTCTCTCTGTTGTTAAAGTTTCCCTATTAAGATGCATCTTTGTGACACTTTTAAAATTGCACGTTGGGACTTTTCTCCGGACTCAGGACAATATCAAACATTAGTTGCCTAATGATTATATTATATACACCATTCAGAAAAATGTAGGTCTTTGAGGCTACTATTGCTGGGAAGATGAATTTTTAGAATTCCGTACTAATTGTGTGATCTGATTTCTCTCCTCAAATAAAATCAACATGATGGCTATATTTCCCAATAGTGCATAGTGGAAATTGTGACATGTTCATGAATGCAAAGAATCTTAATTTTTCTTGTTGAAAACATCTAGAACTAAACAAGAAAATAATACCTCCATGAGACAATGAATTAACACGGGCAACAGATGAAAAACTGAATGAAAACAAAGTGACTATTCCTAAATATTACTTCAACAGTATCATTCAAAGCTCATCAACACTCCATATCTCTGTCACTGTGAACCTTTGCTCTCCACAATCCACTTGACTCACAGGAAATGACGTGGTCACTTCTTCACATCCCTGTCCCACTATCTGTGGGGCTTTTCTATCCATCCATACTACTGGAGTTCTTTTTGCATTGTTGGCTTTCATCAGATGACAGGGTCAACAAACATTAATGGAATACTCCCTTTACCAGTAACCTGATTGGCCTTGTCTTGCTAGGCCAACAATGGTCAGGAACAGGTCAACACAGTAGTCCAAGGGTCCTTGATTTGGCATCTGCTGGTGACACTGTTATACTTTTAAAGGTGCACAGCTCAACTGCTGCTTTTTACCAGAGAAATAAGACAGGAATACAGTTTACTTGGTTGTATAAGGACCAACTTCAACTTGTAAAAAGATAGCCATTTTCCTACTTCTTTCATTTTTTTAAAAGTGCAAACGTACGGTATTAAACTTGGACATCTCCTTTTGTTCAGTTTGCAAGAAATTATTACATAGCTGATGAGACTTAGGGCTGTCCTGTGGACTGCAAATACAATTTGAATGAAAAGTCTCACACCATTTTTGGGAAAATTGATTAAAACAAATGACACAGCTAGAATTGTAATCTGAGAGTCCGGGAGAAATGTTTGGATGGTAAGGGCTGAGAGACATCAAAATAAACTGCTGACAAAGCACATACTCTCAGTATCAAATAACTAATTTGTTTTTAATTTGTTAGCAACAGCCTAATATCCTGTTTCTATCCTACTTTACCCCTTTTCTCTTGTTTTCCATGACATTCAAAGGTATTTGGATGAATTCTAAGAAAAGGCAATGAGTGGGTGATGTTCTGTTTTACTGCAGGCCATTATCATCTCAAGTTTCCTACCAAAGGTCCGGGGGCCAGACAAAAGTGAGGGTCGGATTAGGGGGGTCTGGTTATGCTGGCCTCCAATGGTCAAGCACTGCAGCGCTGTAGACTGCCCTTTCAGAGGTATCTCATGTGTCAATTACGACACATGAATGAGCACTCAAATCATACAAAACTTGGTGTTATCAATCTTAATAAATTTTGGGTGATATCACATTTACTTGAGCATTTCAAAAAGAAATTACGCCTCAGGAAATAGCACTCACTTCAATTATTTCTCTGAACCTTTTCCAATGTAGCTACTACAAGGACTGGGATGGACCTCCATTATCATGTTATTTGACTATTCATAAACTGGCACTGGTGAAAAAGTTGCATGGACAAATTCTTAATAGCATTGTGCTGTTGCATTCATAGGGAATATCATAACATATCATTTTGTACTCTCAGGGCTCTCCCTATAGTGATAAGGTTACTAAAATGGTTTCCCCGCCTTGTTATCTGTATGAGTGGGAGTAGGGCATCTATTGATTTCCCCATAAATCAGATACCAGCCTTGTTTACTGCACCTCTTGGTCTCCCATAAACCCTTATCATGACTGCTTATGCACCACTTGGCGACATAACTCTTACCCTTAGAACTGCCTTATAAGATCAATAATGCATTAATGCATAAAAGAGAGGAGTTAATTCATTTAACTGCCATATTACATCTATCCATTCAAGAAATCATGGATTCCTATAGGTGTCTTTTCACTGGCCAGCATATTGGTTCAACCCCTTCCCTTCCTTGTTGAACTAAACTGAAAATGTTCATGCCTTTGCCCACTTAAGCTATTATCTTTAATCCCCTGTCAGCTCCTGATAATCCTTAACACATATCAAAACAGTTATATTAGCCCACCACAATGTATACAGATCATCAGATTCTGTGACCCAACAATGCTCAGACCCTATTATACCATGCTATATCCCCTATCGTGATGATCTATTGCTGAGTAAGGACAGGAAATTACACCAACACAATAAGGGGGTTGTGCCCAAATGTATAACAGGCCAATATCATTGCAGTGATCCATCAGCTCCTGCCTATAATTGCTATGATATACCCTGCAATATTTGATGGAATAGCAAGCAAGATGTGATTAGGACAAATTATTTGCATGCCTCCTGTGGACTGCATTTTCAAGCTTCCATCGATGTGCTTCTATATAAAGAACATGAAGAAAGAGTGCCGAGAACTATAAGGCCACTCAAAAAAATAAAATGGTTTCTCATCACAGCGCGCATCATAAAAATCAGCTTTCGAGGAAAACTTTTTTTTTTTTTTGCTAATTTTTGATGAAAAATGTGATAAAAATGGACACACATTGGGATATTTGGTGTCAAATTAAAGCTTATACTGCCAGTAATGCAGTAGGATATAAATGAATTACATTTTCCCGACTTTTAAAGGTCCATAAATTCTTATGTACTAAAATGTGAATTTGGTCATGAAAAACGTATATCATCCCATACATTTTAAGCCCGCAAGTAAAAAAAAAAAAAAAAGAAGCCTCCCTCGTCACATTTTTCAGACCTTGGTGATGAGAAACCACTTTTTTTTTTGAGTGGCCTAATCTGGACAATTGATGTTGACTGAAAGATTTCTTTTAGCACCCCTATCAATTTCCCTTGGCAGAGATTCCCAAAGACTACACCTAGTCAAAGACTGCACCCGGTCAAAGGATTCACCCTGTCAAAAACATTTCATTTGTTACGAACTCATGAGACTGTGTGTCCCGGATGTTATTTTTAAATTGAAACGTTGATATGTAGTTACATTGACCCCATAAGAAAAAGGGTCACAGGCTCACTGAAAATGAACCTCTGTAAGTGGTGAATCTACCCTATTGACTTCACTCAATTTATTTCTTATTGCTGTCTTCTTTTCCTCCTGACTAACATCTAAGTGGAATGTGACAGCACTGAGAGGTGTTACACCAAGCACTGATGGCTCAGGGACAGGAGATGGCTCCTTATATAAAAATCCTAAATCTGAACTAGAAAAACCTTTCTCTGGTAATGGGATGTAGAGATAAAGACAGGGTGCCTGGCTCTAGTTCCTAGAGTTAACGGTTCGAGGCTCTCTTGGGGAACCTTATTAAAATGTTTTCGAAAATTAGCCCTGAACCAACAAGCCAGCAATTACTTAAAATTCTGAGAACATCCACCAGGTGGGGTCAGTGAGTTTCTAAAGGTTCTGAACATCTCCACAGCCTCCCACCACTAGTTTGTGACAATTATCCTTAATACCCCATCAGATTATGACAGAGCTGCAAGTTTGGTCTGACCAGGCACCGAAAACCTGGCTAACAACACAGAAATGTGTGCTACCTGGGAAGCCTCAAAGGTCAACAGTAATGGCCGGTTCTTTGGCATCTAGTCAGGGCTCAGGGGCAGGTGATGGCTACTTGATGGCTGAAAAGGAGGCACCTTTACAACAACGTCCTAAACCTCAACTGGAGGATTTTTATTAGAGTAAAGCATACCTTTTGAGAGCTTATGGTATGGGTAGAGAGAGACAAAGAAAGAGAGAGAGAGAGAGAGAGAGAGAGAGGGAGAGAGAGAGAGAGAGAGAGAGACAGACAGAGAAAGAGAGAGAGAGACAGAGAGAGACAGACAGAGAGAAAGAGAGAGGGATGTATTACAGTTCAGCATGTGTACATCTTATACCTGCATTGGCATTCCTTCCTCATATTGTCCTCGGCTAACCCATTGGCATGTTATGTATTTTATCCATGAGGCCTTAGCTAGAAGCAAATAGAACCATGATGTCCTACTAAGAGCCACAGTCCCTGGGAGTTCCTCCCATGGCCTCACAATGACATCCGTCCATCACATAAAGCACATCAAAGGTGTATGGAATTATACATAGCTATATTTGAGACTTAAACTCTTAACGGCCAACCTGAGCCTACCCGTCCAGCAACAGCAAAAGTGAGGCAGGCAATTACCAGAACTATAGGTCTTGAAATAGAGTCCTAAAATAGTAGTGGCTGAAAACACACAACCTTCATCTCCTTTCCTGAGAAATATAGGTTTTTAGAGAGGAGGCAGTTTATGCAGCGTCTATTTTTTTAAATTTCATGATCACAATACACTCAGAATATAAGAAATGCATGGCCAGGTTTTGCCAAGACCCCTTGGGTCAGGCTGATGTACCATATAGTTACTCAATAGTGTTATTTTACATGTGTAAGGCTTGAGACAATCACTTGTAGGCATCTCATCCTTTAAGGTAGTTTGCAACTCACCCTGTAGTGCAAATTTAAAAACAATACACAAATATATGATAGCTACATTGCCAGACTGGTATTTCGAGTCTGGAGATCCCTTATTAAATAGTCATGTTTGTCATCATGGTACCAGGTGCACACATATAGGGCAGAGTAGATGGACATGATTATGATATATTGCCCCGGGTCTCGTCCTCTGGACCTCACTAGCCTCACCCAATGGTACCAGCTGCATGTTGAGCCAATGCTATTAGTTGGGACATTTACATAGACCTAATGGACAAATAAAGTTTAGCTCCTCCTTCCCCTCCTAATCTGCCTAACATGTATGCCCAACTTTTGCAACTGACATGAATCACTTTTCTTTTCCTTTGGAATAAGTAATATATTTACAAAAAAAAGTCATCCATTTATACTCGGTGTGATGAATCTTAATTAGGTATTTTGCTTTGATATTTGTAAAAGAAGAGGGAAACCTGAGCAAAGTGTCTATGTGAGGGAAATGTGTGAGATCATACTTCTCAATCTAGCTTTACTATTAATTTGGTCTGTGCAGTTCTCGTCCAGACATTGCCCATGCAATAGCATACTGCTCTTGCTGCTATACAAGGACAGGTGTCATATAGAGTCATGTTCTGGTTGATAATAGGGTGTTTAGTCATCGGAAAAGCAAAGCGTGTGTGATATAATAGTACTATTTTTATAGCTGGGACTCTTTACTGATTTGCTGGTGATACTATGTTCATCTGTCATACTTGCGATATGACCTTAATTCCCCAAGTGGTGTGTTAAGAAACCAGATTATGGATACATGTTGAGAACATTACAGGGCATGTTTGGGGTACAGGAGGGTACTTTCACACACCCTCTAATACTAAGGATGGCAGGTTTAATATTTCAGATGGTTTGTTCATTGCGATGATCAAAACCAAAATATGATATATTCAACACTCACTTAATGTTCCTACTCAATCAACACTCTTCATCATTGTGTCCATGAAAAACATTACGCAAATCAATTATTTAGCAATGTGATGACTTTGGAATAGGAAAGCATGGTCCAGCCTAACATCTGAATTTGACAATTGAACAATAGTTCAGCATCCATGTCGGCAATGTAATGATTGCATTTGTCATAGAATTTGGTGGGAATTAGATGTATTATAATTAGGACAAGTCGAGAGCTGTGATTTTCATGGTTTTGGAGGAAATAAAGTTTTAAATACTAAAATTTGATAAACTAATTATAGGTGCTCAGGCCACTAATTACATCATGTATAGTAAACATGTAAACCTAGGAATTAATTGAGGTCATATATCTCAACTGAACAAGTCAAAATTGTCCGCAGTTTTTGTGGGCCATCACTGCCATATCACTGTAGTGCATCAAGCCCTCTGAGAGAACAGGACATTATCCGAGGTAATCTTTGTGCCACTTGTCTTGAATCTTTAACGTAAGTAGACCTGCTCTAACATTAACACCAAGAGATGTTTAACTCCCAGGGATTTTCTAATTCATGAGATGGCTTTACAGGCCCATATATCTCTAGCACCAGAAGCAATTAGGCTCGAAGATCAAAGTGGTAATACTGTTTGGCTAAAAGCCTGTCGTCATTATATCTAATATGTTAAAGGTAGAGAGTGCGACTCCAATAAGGTGCTGACTTTGCGTTTCTGGAAGTAATTTTGTATCCGACTATTGAGTAAATACAAGTGTATTCATGGTTTCATTTTTCTTGTGATGAAGGGGACAGCCACCAACTAGATGCAAATGAGATATTACTGGTGTGTGTGCTGCAGAAATTCTGAAGTGACATCACAACTCTATATTGGGACCTGAACATGACACATGAGGGGACTGAATGATAGAGCTGCATAAAGATGTGTCAATTCTCTGCAGGCCCGTAGGACCAGATCTAAACAGATCTAGATCGAGACAAGCAAAGCATATGATATATTTGGAATAGTATTGACTCTACTGTTCCTAAAACCTAATTGTATATATATATATGTATATTGCTGTATCTTAGGGGATTGGTTGTTGAGGGTGATCTACATGTCTTATTGATGCCATTTAAACGAGTGACCTTCAGGACATAAATACGCAATGTTCCAAATGGCCTCAATATGACACAAGTGGAAAGCGAAATATTTGACATTTTCCCCCTGTGGGCGATAATGGATGCATTCTCCATACGCCGCCCATGGAGCGAAGCACATGGCGGATTCTTGCCATCATTTGACAGCTCATTGTTGACAAATTTATTATGCTTATTATACATTATTTTTCAAAATGATAACAGAATCAAATCCTTATTTAGTGTCATAAAATGATGTCCAACATCTATTGTTAAAAATGTCTTTAAAAATCTGTTTGATTCATTGTTGATGCATCTATATGAATCAAAAAACTATATTTGTGGATAGAAATACCTCTTTTTCATCTTCTTAAATTTCTTTTCTCTGAACAAGCTTGAGGGGAAAAATACTGTTAACTGAAGTCTTTGTAGTCATCATCAATAATTCACCTTTAAGACAGGGTCTAATCTGTCACCAGACAGGGTCTAATCTGTCACCAGGCAGAGTCTGGCCTGCCCTGCGGCACCCCCATAAGCAAGAGCCAACAATTCCCAACCATAATAACCCTAAATTGGTCACTGCCATATTGATAGGCATTTTCCCTGGGTCTTAAACCCTGGTAGCTCTGCCTTGAAGGAGCCTTTTTAAGAGGTGCACATCCTGTGGTCCATTGCACATTCAGTGCAGTGCCTGACACTCCTTGTTCTTCAACTAAGAATCTGCACCAGATTCCCTTCTACCGCCCCATAATCTCTGTCAGCTGCTCTTACTTGATGTTTTCCCTGTAGGTTTTCTGTAAGGGCTATTCTGGATACTACCTTTATTTGAAGAGTTTGGTTCCAAAATAATTTAGCACTGATTTGAAAAATTAAGACAAAGGTACAGCAAATGGATTGGCAAATGCAATTTTGTAACAAAGTATCCTACAAATTCAATTTTCCATGTTTGTAAGCCTTCTCTAGTATGTAGTACATGCATCAATTCTGTAATGGGTTTGCTATGTTTTAAAACAAAACTCTTCATTTTCAAGTTCAGCATTTCACCACCTGTCCTCTGTGTTTTGGGGTAGGAAACAGATGGCAGTATCTTCATGATAACCACCAGACCACAACCTCACAATAATATACACATAAAGCCAACCATCCAATTAGTGCAGAGATTCTGTTGATATATACATCCTAGCAAGGTGTGCTAGAGAGTGTATGTGGCCTGGAGAGTGGGTGTCTATGGCAGGAGGGTGGTGTGGGGTGGGAAGTGGTTACTGCTCAAAGCATGGAGAATGCCACAGGGCACAGAGGGAGGAGGTCAGAGGGTGTGCAAGGGGCCATAAGGATAAAGGATGCAGTACACTTATCCTATTAACTGGCGTCTCTATAAAATATCATTTTAGATGTCACTGCTTGGAAATAATATTGATTTATTCTGTGTGTAGTAGCACAACCAAGGTTTACGCTAATGAGACTTCATGTTCTACCATTATTGTGACACCAAATCTCACCAAGACTTAGACTAGATCAGAAAGACCTGCCAACTGCCCTTGGCTCTCGTTAAAATAATGTTTGTATGGAAATAGTTTTTGATGTCTCATATGAGATGAGAGCCTTGTAAAACATTGTAGATCTAAAACATAGATCTAAAAAAAAGAATCTAAAAGCCTAGAGTGTTCCCTTTTACATGAAACTCACAGGGACAATACTCGTGCTTGTATATTTGTTCTGCTGTTGGGTTCCAAAGCCGAAAACACCCAAAACCCCAGATTAGCAGAGTTGACCAAGATATAATTGACCAATATATACCCAATCTTTATATCCCTATTTAAGACATCATGTCTACAGGATTAAACAATATAAAATACAACCCTTTTTTTTCATATTCCTAGCAGACTTTCCAGAAGAGAAGATGGTGCCATGTACTGCTCAGCTCATGTAGAAATCCACACTGCCTGTCTACTGCAGACATCTATATATAACCCATCTCTAGGATCCATGTCATGTGAAGAAGACAATTGTCTGCATGGCTTTTTATGGTTTGATAGAGGATTATTCCAGCCTCCCAGTGGGCAAAGAACATTGAATCAGCATTAAAAACTAGTTGCAAATGTTGGTTCAACACTGAACTGAATTGTGTACCTCCCTGGACTTTTTAGGTCTGTTTAGATGTTGATGCTGTTCCAAAGAAGCTTCCAAAATTTTGAATAATTATGCTGTGAGCCATTCTCAACCTCCTATGACATGTTTCTTGGTGTCTGTGTCTGACTTTCTCTATGTCGTTCTCTCTCTTAATTTCTCTTTTAATCTCACTTTCATTATCACTACATCTCTCACTGCTATAACATTCAGCAGCATATATTGAAGTCTGATTTAGGATGCCATCCAGGATGATTTTACAGAACTTCCCTGCTACTATGTTGGCTATTCCATATGGTAAAGGCAATTTGCCTGTCAGACACACAAGGATATTTTTAATCCCAGACTGCTCTCTTCTTGCCCTTTTGACCTCAGCAGGTTTCCGGCATGTGACCTTACATGACCTCATCACCCACTTGTACTCAGCTAGTTATCTCTAATCCAGCTCTGGTCACCCTCCCAGATGAGTCAGGGTCCATACCATCGCTATTATTAATATTAACCCTTTCAGGGTGGATGGCGCTAAAATATGACATTTGTTGGCATGATGCACCAATCTAGCCCAGATCAGTAGCTTGCCAGCAATGGTGCATCATGCCGACCCTTCAGGAGTGTCGCAAATCTGTAGGGTTGGCATAATGCTTGAATGCAGCCGTGGCGAGTTACTCATCAGGGCTGCATTTCTCAATCATAACGACAAAGGCATGATGCATAAATGTATTATATCATCCTTAAAGGGTTAATGATCTGGTGCAATGAAACACCAGCTTAGATCACAAAGCAAGGGGGAACACAAGCTACTCTAAAATATACGGATTCTGGTCATTCTATGCAATCTAGCTTTAGTCCTTAATCATTCATGGCCCAGCCACATCACCCGGTTGTTTGAATTGGTTCACTCCAATCTGCAATCCACCTGTGCCCAGATGTCACGTGACCTGAGCTGCCAGTCCATATCTAATGCTGATAGTGGTGCCCTCTGTGACCAAATGTCAAACTTACGAGCCACTTCTAACACAGGACAGGTTCCTGTCCTGTGTCTGTGGCATGCTATTATTGCTTATTATTTGGAGGCTACATCACGTGGAACGGATAGAGACTGAGACTGCTTATAATAAGATACTGACGTGGTGCAAATAGTGTATAATAATGCAAAAAAGATGAAAGCAGAGAATGAGAGGAAAAATATACCTGGAAACTCTAAACTTACAATGTTAAGAAATGATTTATCTTTTTTCCTAGCTTGTCCTTGGAAAAAAAGGTAGGAAGAGACTATGATAAAAAGGCAGAGGGAGAAAGACAGAACAGACGTTCAGAGATTAGGAGACATTGAGAGTGGTTGCTAATAATGCAGTCACATCAGCTTTTAAAGGTGGTTAATAAGGTGGAAACTATTAGGTGTACACATCTATGACCAATAGACAGCTTTGTTTCCTATCAGTCACGAAACCTCTTAAAATGTCAATAAACCTTTCTGGGTTGGAAGCAAATAGAACAAATCTAACATTGCCCTTGTCAAATTGAGTGCCTCATGAGACAGCACCATTTGCTTTGGCAAAACATAGAGGACATTGAACCTTTATACTTTTTTTCAAAAGGATAATTTTCTAGCCATTCTGTCTACAAGGAATAAGCTATAAAGATTGTTATACTAGCACCACAGGACTACACCATGACAGGCACTTACCCGTCATATACAATAGCCTGTTACAGCAGAACTATATCTGGCACCCTTCACCCTAAGGTCATTGAGAAGAGCGAGAGGCCCTGAGAGTATTGCACATTTCGCTTTCTCTCGCAAATTTTTGTCACTGGGGAAATACACCATTGCAAATGCCATTCTTAGCTGGGGCCTATGATAAAGAAATGACAACAGGGTATGACATTGATACATGATGGAGAAATAAATATGTAAGGAGGAATAAACCGGTCCTTGCAGTCAAAAGAGTGAAGCAATGTTATCAAATATTGTGAATAAAGTTCGGAAATGGCCCCAGAGTTGACAAGTGTAATCAATCTAATTGTTTGGTCATTATCCAGATTGCATACTAAGTAATAATAAAAAAGGCTGACAAATTCATAATGCAACCTTATTGACTGGGAAATTATCACAGATTTCAACCAATTCTAGGTGATTATTCAATCGAAATGCCTGTTTTGGCACTAGGTCTTGTTGTGGTCTTCGGGAAACATTCGCATCTATTGCAATAGGTTGCCATTCCAACCCTGAGCTAACTATACATACTGTCAGGTGTTTGCCCTTAGCTGCTCAGGAAGACCACATAAAGTAAGAGGACTTTTTACATCAAGGCTGGGAAAAGACCAAATGACCCTTGTAAGGGATGAAACCACGCTTATGCTGTCTGACGAGGAGCTGAGACAGGACCATCATCCTGCCTTTAGATAGAGGGGCTCAGAGTTTAGCTATGGTCCTCGGTATCTGTATGAGTGAAATTAGGGAATATAGCAGCTTCTCAAAAAACTTGGTATCAGGAATGTTTATGTACCACCTGAAAACATTACTCTTACTCCAACAACTTTAAAGGGTAAGCACACCCTGATCATAGGTTGCTGGAATGAGTCCCCTAGGGATAAAATTCCTTAATATCTGTTGAAATATGGTTCTGCTTCTAGAGAAAAGCATTGATATCAAGGTCAATGCTGAACAGTTCCCTGTTCCTTTCTTTTTTTCATTGTTTAACTCAATTCTTTTTTAAATGTTTAAACATCTTTGCATTCCAGTCAAAGCTGTGTGGAAACAGTATGGATGCGAACGTTCATAGATCAGATATAGGCCAAGACACTCCTATTCTATAACCCAGAGAACCTAATTTAGGTTGACTGTCACAGGCTTCTTATCATTACCACTACACATAACTGTCACCAAAAGAGGGTGTAAAAGGATCCTCCAATAGCCATTCTAATTATCCTCCTTTTGCTTCAGCCTGGCCCAGTCACTAAGGGAGGGTGATGAACTACATGCAAACTTTTGTTCGACCCACTGCAAGTGTATCAGTTGGCTTTGATGCCTTTATGGGGAGTGTTGCTCTCACTCGTCTGACTTTCCCTTCTCTCAGTAACCCACTCAGTGTAGCCTGTGAAGTATAAAAGAGAAATGGGTACATCTCCATAGACACGTTTCATATGCCGGAAGGGTAGTAATATTGTAATCCCTGGTGTGTTACTTGGTGACATGATGACTTCTGCCACATGTCAAGAGCTTCAGAATGAAATGAGGTGAGAATCGAACATGATAATAATAAAAGATAATTTTTACTTTACCTTCAATATACAAAGTTAAGACGATGCTGACAAAATTAAACAGAACAACCTTAGTGACTTTTCGGTGGAGAGACATCTACAGGTTCATTCAAAAATATTTTTCATTTAGATGTCTAGTTTGAATCTATTTACGAAATCAAAACTTTTGAATCAAACTCTACTGCTTTTAAACTTTAAGGAGATGCGCTGGTAGTCCTAGTCTCCAATGTAGTAACAGCTTTAGTGGATCTCAGTAGTATTTGGACACAGCTAGAGGAGCACCGGAACTGAACACAAACTAGTAGCCTTTTATTTTGTTTTTCCTTTGAGGAACAAATTGATGCTTTATAATTAGGACTAGGAACAATCTCTGCTACTGGTGCCAGAGCAAGAGGTCAATGCACTGCCTATAACTGTGGGAAAAAGATGAAGTAGCAATTTTGAGTGAACCCTGGGGCAATTTGTATTGTGGTTTTTATTTCTGTACACAGTACATGTTCAGAGTCCTACCGACAATGATCAAGCTTATCATGCAGGACTAATTATGAATTCAGGCAGTGAACTTGAGGTGTGTCATAGATCTCAGGTGAACCACTTTACTTTAGTGACACACAGATGGCCATTGCATCTTAGCCCCTGATTAGATAGCCCACAATCTAAAGACCTCCTGGGAGACCCTGGCAATTCAAGTATTCAATGAAGAAAAGGCTTGAGTAGCTCGTAATAGCATCTGGACACAGTGAGAGGAGCTCAGGGACTTTACACCAGACACCAGGCTTTTATGTTGTCAATGCAGTCTTTTCCCTTAAGGAATGAAGTGAGGCTAAAGGAGCAGGATCCGCTCTGCCTCCGATGCCAGTGTGAGGATGGACAGGCCCAAGTTCATAAAACATGATTTTGATACTGTACAGTCAAAGCTTAAGCAGAGCCCATCTGCTAAGTTAAGCTCAAGCTCAGGGTTTTGAAAGTTATGGTTTACATTAAAGTTGGCATTAGGTTGTCATTAATATATTCCATTCGCTATTGTTACATTATTAAATATGCAACATATTGCCTCCTGCAGAATTTAGGGCTCAGCATAGTACACCAACAGAGCACCAGTGAGTTACTTACCTTTGCTGCAGTGGTCCATCATAAGAAAGATCAATAGCAACCAGGATACATCATGCTGCCCTACAAGGGTTACATCCCTATTGGGAGAAACTGAGCAGTCTACTACTGTCATTGACCACTGGTTGACTAGTGATGTGGCATAAAACCTCCCCACTATTGATTTGGGGAGAGTCTAGTGTTCGTTGCAAAAACAAGAGGGGAAATGTCAGGCATGAAACTAGTCTGACTTCCGGATCAAAAGCTAAACCATTCTGCCCTTTTTTGCCTGTACTGCCTGATATGTCTCCTGGAATTCAATCAATAAATTAGATTACTAAAATGACTACAACAGTGAGTAAACTTGTATTTTCATGAAATTACTCAAATTATTTATCTTACAAAGTCAGGCTTATCCTAGTTTCTAAAATATGATTAAATATTGCTGACTCATCTCTTAACGCAAATCCATTTAATATGTATTCATGTCAGACAGGTTTTCTTCTTTTTACATCTACAAAACTTTAAACATGTGTAGCCCATTATGCAGAGTCTATTGCATTACCAAGTGGCGTTAAAAGACATCCCATGTACCCCCCCATAGTATCGGACACCTGCTTGTTTTAGCACACTTTAACAAAGGCTAGAGAGGCCACTGCTTTAGTGTATAGCCCATACATAAAACAGGTTTAGTTGACAGGACTGACAGTGATTTTGTTTAAATATGTTACTCAACAGCTTACTTGTAAACTGAAATTAACAATATAAGTTATGGTTGTTCCCCATTCGTTTTGTCATGGGCTTTTAGACCCTACAATGACGTTCTTTGGTTCCCTATGCAACCACTCTCTCAATCACTAAAGTGCCTAACCAAGTTACTCATTTAATGGCTCCCTATATGACCTCAGCTTAGTCCATTTTGAGTAAGACATTAGTCATATGTTGTTTTCCCTCAGTCATTTTGAATAGCACCTGGTAATGCCTGGCAAATGTCCCTACAGCCTTGAACACTCCATGCCCATACTCGGCCTGGACAAATTTATATCTAAATAAAATGATCCGGATTCCTGGATTATTTTTCAATAATTGGTAGTGCATTTAAAAAATAATTTATTTTAGCCATTTTAGGCATAAATCCACCGTTATTGACATATCTATATTACCTAATAAATGTGACTAGGCCCATTATTTCAATTTAGGTGCATTTTAAAGATATCAATTGTAATACTTATTGAGCAAGAGTGGGGTTTGAACCCAAGTCTGCCTGAGTGCTGATACACAGTAGCATAGTTTATAAGGGCCAGTGTAGGTATAGGGCCCTAAGTAAACCCCCAGACTGTAAATGTACAGTCAGGGCCCGTGACTGATGTCCCTATGGCCAACCTGTGATAGCCACTACTGAATAAGGGATGGGGTATTTAGAGTATCTGTGTAGGATATGTATTAGCATCAAAATGTAATACCTTAAAACCTCACTGTTGTATCAAGGGACAGGGCTCCTGAGTGTCATGAGTCAAGCTGGTTCAACTGGTCACTTAAGTGAACATAGGGCTCCCTCTGATAGAGCTAATGAGTGGGTAGTTTGATGGATGCCCTCCCTACCTGATAATGGAAGTGCGGCGTTGTTGGAATTCTTGTTTTTGTGCGATTTTCATCTATACCACGGCTGGAAGTTTTTGTTGTTTAATGCTTTAATATGTTTTAAACATTTAGAAAAGAGAGATTGATTAAAAGCAAACATAAGGGACAAGTGTAGATTGAAGGAATCTTAGGTAATTTCAGGATATCATTAATACAAAGGGGTCGAAGCTTAGATTTCTCAGCATATTTTCTTTCTAATTGGATGACCATGCGCGCATGGTTTGTCATTCCTGGCCCTCACTGGGCAGATCACATTATCCTACCTACTATATACCTCCCCCACCATACTACCCTACCTACTGTAACTCCCCCACCCGTTATACTGACCCCCAGGAGCCTCTATTGAGTATATCCCAATAAATCAACATACAATATACATATACATATATATATATATATATATATATATATACTGTTCTGCTATGTATGACTATATGTTACTCCCCTGATATGTGTCACAACATACACCTACTGTGCCCTATCCCTCTTACTTCTTCCAGGAATCCAAAGTATAAGTTACCGAGGCTTCAGGTAATTGATCATTATATCAAGAGCTTTTTCCAGATACCCATGGTACATTGCACTAAGAACCGAGTTAAACACCGCCTAATCCATGAAGTTGTAGAAGTAGGTGCTGCTGCATTTTTGCAAATTGGCTAGGGCCAATCTCCCATCAATTGTTGGAAAAGTACATTGTATAGGGACATGCCATTAACTTTTAGAAAGGGCAGAAAGTGGATGATATCACTTTTTTTCTTCTGCACAGTTTTGCCTAACTTATGAGTGGTAAGAAAGGAATTTATTTGACCATTTATGTTTGCGATAAGGTTTTATACACCTTGAAAATCAAATCGTAAAAAGTGACTACATTTGATGCGATGTACCAGCAAATCTATCCGCCCTCATCAAAAGACTTATCCCTTATCACGGTTTGTGGAATCTGAATGAATCTTGACCCAACAAAATGCTATTCAATTTTTTGAATAAGAGTCAAGCAGCCAAGCAGTCATGGTTTCATTTTTTTATGAAGTAAAGGCACTGCAAGTAAGTAAGTACTCTAATCCTGCTAAATGGCATACACCTTAAAGCAGGTGGGCTGGACCTTAATCATCATATTTATGACACTGATCCCAGGCACGTCTATGCAGACATTATCAATACAATGTTACTTCTAAATATACTCCCTACTAGTGCTTAATTGCTAAAGATGGATCTATGCAGGCACTTAAAGAAGACATAGTAGAGAGCACTGATGAAAAAAGGTCTCATTGGCTGTTATGATAGTCTTGTAGGAAAAGAGCAGCCCATGTCTTGAGGTTCAAATCGCGACATATATTTTCCATAGCAATTCATAGAAACCTTTTTCTTGTCTTTGAATGATCCGTTTTGAAAGAGCAATATGGCTCATACAAGTCTGATAGAATATTTCTAATTTTGATGTGATGGAGAGTATATAGAGTGAGGAAGTATATACATATTTATTAGTAACCAGTTGTGGTCCACTTCAAATGATTCAAGAGATGGCAGCACCTTATCTGATCTTAAAGATGGGTTAGGAGCTAATTCAGATACAAATTGTATTTTTCAGTTTTTTTCAACTTATTTGTGTTCGTAATGTCCATCTAAATATGTGTGTAGCTTTTTAAATAATTCTGATATATATATATATATAAATCCATAAAAAGTAGAGAAATTCATGGTCAGAATAGTATTAGAGAAAGGTGTCCCCTGACCTGCCATTCTCTATATTCTATGCATTTACAGGTATCAGAATATTCACACATATTCATATTGACATTATAAACAGAAAAATGTTGAAAAGCTAAATTAGCTACTAACCAATCTTCAATGCTCATCTGACTCTGCTCTACCAACTGAATTCTAACAATCTGGAAAATTGAGATTGAAATACTCTCTGCACAGCTTGTTTTTATGTTTACAATCCTGTCTTTGTCAATCTAAACTGGAATCGTTTGTGCTTTTGCCCAACAAGAAATACATAGTAGTCCAGACCACCGCATAGTGTGTATTACCTTTAAATCCCATGTTGAATTCTGCTATCCATAAACAGTCAAGATAGCCCACCGAAATGTTAACAGATGCCTTGTGACCGACAATGCTCAATCCCTATTATACCACTCTAGAATTCCTATTCATAAAATGATGATGTATTGCTGAGTGAACAACAGAAACTACACAAATACTATGAGGTGGTTATGCCCAAATGCCTACCATTCATACCATTGCTGTAATCCATCAGCTCCTGCCTATAATGGCTATAATATGCCCTGTAATATATGATGGAATGGCAATATAGATGTGATCTGATCATTGATGGCTCGCTATATTTAGGAAACTAAGATATGAGTTATATTGGTGAACATATAGACATAGAGACTACATTTAACTATAGGAAGCTATCATCTGGAAAGTCAATTCTGACTACAAAGAATGCCATTCATCCTACAGTGACCTTATCTAGTATTAGGCCAAAAAAAAAAGGTCTGTTTCAGGTTACATAGAACAAAAATGTGGGGTCGGTGGGCCAGATTTCATACATCATTTTTTTAACATGAGTGTACTAGCTAGCCTCTTTGAAGACCATAAAATTCACCAAAAAAGGGGAAAACACAAAACTTGTTCAAAATTGCTTAAAAAAACGTTCTACCCTTTTTTGTTGGGTTACCTTAAACAAACCTCTTTTATTTGGCCTTATCACAATACATTTATGAAGGCACTTGTTCTGTTATCTTTTCTATGTAAGTACAAAATGACTAAATTTCTACAGCATTTCAATATGCAGCTGCAAAGGGAGTCAACAAAGAGGCATCTCCATCATTTTGGCTATTCTGGCTTCAATCATACAGACCCTGCTTTGTCAAATACCATATGGCAATACGAGATAGGACGGTGGTATTCATGTCAAAGTGCTGTATAAGTGGCTTATAAACAGCCGGCAGGGATAATACTGGGCCCTTTACATTGGCTTTAACTGCCAAAGGTGTATTTTCCTGAGCAGAATGTCCACATATTTGAATGGATTAAGCCACCATCTAACAGTAAGACCCATGTTTTATCCAGTAATGAAGCTTTGGAGAGAGAAATCTGAATTATCTTAAACCAGCCTCCCCTGAAGCAATCTCAGAAAAAGAATGGCTACTAGTTGGTTTGCATCCGATAGAGCTTCTTGTTCTCTGATTGACAATACTGTTTTGAAAGGCCCTTCTCTTGGTATCATTTAATTTGTTTATCTATATCTTATTAGGTTAGCCCCTTTAAGTGCCAGCAGCCATGCTTCATGACAATATAATGGTTCAGGGTACTGAGTTGACCATATGCAGTAGCAATCTATACTTTCGAAAACTGATTGTTCATTACTACATTAGGTCAATTTTTATTGCAATTTATGGCTGAAACGTGCTGCTTTGTTGAGTTGCTTTTGAGAATTTCCTGACCAAACTCCTACTCAGCGCTTTAGGATTTTAGTTAGATAAAGCTGTCTTCGAACTTCAATCATACGCTGTGTTTTACTAAGTTCCTGTCAAGGCATTCTATACTCCAGCAGAACAGTAAAGGAATAAGCCCTGCTACTGTATACTTGAGTGGGTATTTGGTAAGGTGAGGTTTATCGAGGAAACATGTGGAAGGCAGGGCTTCTTGACATAGACCAGTACTTTAGACATACCATAATATGTACTTATTGTGATATTCTATGTATGTCCTCAGGACATATCTACCACTTCCCAATTTCTGAGTAGAGTCTACCCTCACTCAGGGATTTGGACACAGTCAGAGAGGGGCTGAATTGCTGGCCATGTGTATGGGAGCCACAGCTCTGTCCATTAAGGTACATGTGAGAATTAACTTAGTGGCATTGGATGGGTTGTGTTAAATGGAGCAGGGGCTTTCCTATGGCTACATATGCTCAGCTAAAAAGGTTTTCTGGAGATCTCTGAAAGAGACAAGCTCACATTTCTATCTGAAACAACTTAAAACCTACATCAGCAACATCCTACATAGCTCAAGTTTGTTAAATCTGAGAGAAGTGTTTTTAAGTGGAAAAGTTCCGCCAACAAAGATTTAACCTACACCAATAACAACACAGGTCAAATATCGCAAAATACGGTTTTTAAGATATTTGTTTGTACTTAGCTAAGTAGGGCCACAAAATTGTTGTACCATAATATCCTGAAGTTAGGGAGGCCAGATAAAAAGGCTGAGATCTCAGTGTGTTCAAAGGCTCACCCGTATTGATTTGTAAGGGACAGTTAACCAATAAATTGTCAACCCATCAAAACCGGAGGAGTGCACTTGAGTGATGTATTATTCTAGTGATTGACACAGGACACACCTCCCTCATTAGGTAAAGTAACCAGACACTTAATTGGGGCCCTGACTCTTGGATAGCTAAAGTTATTAAAATTGAACCAAGAGTAGACAGATTTAAGTAAAAGAAATGCAAAATAAAAATTCTCATCAGCTGCACAGTCAGTTGGGACCTCCTGATGTTAGACTACACTTCATGTGTCGTAAAACTGACAGGGCGTACATGAACTGTCTGCTGATACATGAGATATATTATTGAGTCTGCCTGGTAAAGCCACACAGTGAAGCATAAGCACTACTTAACCTGTTGTAGGCCTAAATTGATGACGGAAAGTTGTTTTTTTAATCACTTGCAAGGTGTAGAATGTCAAAAGATAAAGGTCAATTTTAGAATTTAAAAGCAGTCTTCTGACCTGAGTAAAAATTGTCTATCATTAAAGTGACATGGTCCAATTTTTTTTGATATTTTAAGTCCTGCTTAAATGCATTTAAAAGTAAGTACAATATCATATTTGGATGATAGGACCCAAAAGAAATCTATGGGCAATAAGATCCAAGTTAGAGGTTTAGATGCAACCCAAGTACAACATTTTAAAGCATACTTTCAATGGGAGAATTATAGCTTAGTAAATTGAGCCATATTTTGATCATTAGTTGAATCTTAGGCTGAATTCTATGGAATGAGATCGGATAAAGTAGCTAGCACATGTGTGGCTGTATGGAACATTCTGGTTCATTTTTAGGAAAATTGATTTTTTTAAACACTAATCATCATGTCACTTTAATGACACCTCAATTGAAACTAATGGTAGACACCAACTAAGTGCTATGTGGCAAATGGAAATGCCATCAAATTGATGCTATTCCCATCATATTGACGGCATTTCCCACACCTATCACTATGTCAGTGAATTACCTATTTTCTATCCATGATGTTTTTAATGTATTGGAAAATATTACCTTCTTTTCTCAATATTTCAAAATGTATTTCTACACATAAGTCACAGAGGAGATGCATATATATTTTCATATATAAAGCTTATACACAGGCAGATCAGGCATTTCCTATGATGGCTCCTCATCCAGTTTACCTTCATGGGCCCTTTATGTATCTCCCTCAATATTCTGGATATTCCCTGATGATACCTTTGTGGCAGTTTTTGCTATATGGGCCAGATTTTTGAAAAATGTCACATTCTGGGGTCAAAAGTGAGTAACCATGGAAATTCACAAAACTCAATTCATCTTTATGCAAGTTTCTTACATTGAAAGACATATATCTTGGGTGTCCAAAAACAATAATTGCATGGTTCTACCCCTACCGGTGCAGTTTTTATTGACCAGCAAACACATTATAGAGTAAAAGTGTTGGCAGTTACGCCTAAAACTATTACAACATGGTTATTATATCAAAGCAACACCACAGTGACTCCTAAATTCATTTTACAAGTAGCCTTAGGATGTGTGAATAGGCATACCAAGTTTGAAAACACTTGGCCATAAACTTTTTGATTTGTCGTCAGCAAACTTTGCGAAAATATTGAAAATGATGAAATATTTCCACTAAATCACCAACTTTAGTCTTATTTTCTCAAAATGGTCCTTTTTGCCATCAAAATCACTTTGTGTTATCTTCAATATGTGTACTTGCAATAGCAAGAATCATTTCACATACAAAGATACCTCTCTCGGAGTAAAAGTGTCGGCAGTTACGCCATTGGTCATCACATGGCATAACCTCTGCTACATATCTCAAACACCTTCCACAGCTATCTATTCTATATTTCTATGTACAAAACAGGATGGATGTATATTTTAACCCTAAAACACACCATTTATAACACATTTTATACCAAATGGTATTCCTCAAAATATGTCGAAATAAGGGAAAATTTAGGTAAAAATGCAAGGCCAGTCACTTTTAGGGGAAAAAAATGAGTTGTGCAGTATGGGCAAAATGACTATTTGGGATGGTAGAAGTCCCATAGGGGCATTCTCTGTTAAAATATGGAGATGATTGACAGAGTGAAAGTAGTATATTTTACAAAATATAATAAAAGTGTCGGCAGTTACGGACTCTTAGTCAACCCTGACAAATTGAAAAATCAGCAGAATTTATATATTATTTGTTCAAGCTATTACAGCACATAGCCCCTCATCATGCTGTGCAGAGAAAATGTTTATACCATTAATATTAAGGTGTGTATGGCAATAAATTCATTTCTGCGTAACTGCCGACACTTTTACTATATGAATGACTATTTTCTGCTGTATTTATCACAAGCATGTTCTTAGCATAAGTATAGCACACTAGAATGTTGAAGGGGATGTGTAGGCATAATATAAACCACAAAAAACACAATTAAGATGATAATTACGGACTCAACAGGGATTTCTGTTGACATTTTGTTCATTTTCTCTCTGAGACACCCTTTAACAACCCTTTTAGTAAGCTAAAACATGCCAAACTGCTATTAAATCACACTATATTATGTATTAATGTCCACTTCCCAAAGTTGGTTTGAGATTTCCAGGGGATGCACAATATTACAGCATCAGGAAAGGTTTTACAATAGACCAGAGTAAAAGTGTCGGCAGTTACGTAAAAGTGTCGGCAGTTACGTGAATGTTGCGCCCCTTGTCCCACTACACAAGAGTAAGGGATTAGGCTGCAAATCCTATCCAGATTGAATAAACATATTCCTCTCATGGTTATACATGTCTTAGAAATGATAGGCATGGGGTATTTCTAGATTTATAGAGGAAACTTACCGTAATTGCCGACACTTTGATTATTTTCCAAAAATACATTTTTAGGCCTGGAGCCCTCAATAATGGGTGTATCCCCACGAAATGTTTACCAGTTTTAGTATACATATATCCCTCAAGATTGAAAGCAAAAAGTACATTTGGTGACCCTTACTAATTGTCCAGTGGAAGAACCAAAGTAAAAGTATCGGCAGTTACACGAGGGGCATTTTCAATACAACAGGCTATATTGACCAATTGAGCAAAGATATCTTGAAAAAAAAAATTGTATGTGTGAGACAACATATATAACTAATAGGAAACCATGATTAGGCAGGGTTGTGACTGATTTTGTTGAGGTGGGGGAGTTATGAAAAATGTAAAGAAAGGTTTGACGCACATTTTTGGGGTATTTTAGCCGTTTGGAGGCTCATAACTTGTAAAATATACACTTTACATCCATGATTTTACATTTTTCTGAAAGCCTGGACTGGTACCTATTCTATAAAAAAAGAAAAAACTGGCTTGTTGCAGCCATTTTTATTGCAGAGCTGTTTGAAGGTGAAAACACCCAAAAGTGACATTTTTCAAAATTCTCACCCATATGAGTCAGACCCCAGAAAAATGGACTATGTTGGTGATTTTTAGTCTTTTTCATCTTCCACCAGCCATACAATAAAAATACCAGCACTATACTTGGTCTTTTTAAAATAGTGTAAGAGGGAACACTCTAGGCTTTCAGAAAAGTTTAAGAAAAAGTGAATCGGACTTAGATTTTTTGATTTATGGCCCCTCAAAGTTGAAAAATACCCCAAAACGAGGTTCCAGGCAGTTTTAATATTTTTCAAATGTCCCCTATCACTACTATTGCAATCAGAACCCTTCCTATTCAACAAATATTATGAGGTATATGTGTTAACTGAAAGGTTTAAGCATTTTTACCTGGATATCTAGCCCAAATTTTTTACCATGGCCCCTACTTTCAGAAAATGCACTCGTGTAACCTCCGCCACTTTTACCTTCTGGACTGATGTTTGCCTGCTAAGAATAACAATCTTATATTCATTTTACCCTCACTATAAGGAGGGCTGTGGGTATTAACACTGGGGAAAAAATTGTGGGGCTAATTGTAATATTTACTGTGCCAGCCCCCGATGAGTGGTTTTGTTACCGAGGTAAAAGTGGCGGAGGTTACACCGTTAGACCTCAAAAACTGTACAAAAACCTTTCAATTCCATCTTCTAACCTTTATATATCATGGGGACACACATTTTCTATCATTCTGGCCACTATTTGTAGCCTAAACTTGCTTCAGTATATTGGGTTGCTGTGTTTTCGTTGTTTTGCCGTAACCTCCGCCACTTTTATGTAATCTCCGCCACTTTTACTATGATACCACGCCCTAGGCTCAGAATATACTGTGCAGTTAACTGCTCCATAGTTTATATTATACCAGAACCTCCCTTTAAGCTGTTCAGTATGTCAAACTTAACCTGGGGTCCTATATTTGATTACTGGTAGTGCTTTCCTAGTAAAAGTGGCGGAGGTTACATAAAAGTGTCGGAGGTTACACACAAATACTTTATTCAGTCATAGAAAAGTTAATATCAACAAGATCAAAGTGAATCCTCTCCAGCACTTTTGAGAGGTATATATTTTAACATTCAAAGCCAAAAAAGTTAATTCCACTAAATTTTTGACATGTCAGGATCAACCACCAATCATGTAATCTCCGCCACTTTTACTATTTTCAATCTTTTGGTTAAATTCCTACTTCCACTCAGTCAATCAGCTCAATATTCTAACTAAACATGCCCCTGTGGTACTTCTATCATCCCAAATGGTCATTTTGTCAATATTAAATACTTTCTTTTTTCATGCTGGATAATTCAATAATAATCAATGATATATGCGTAACCTCCGCCACTTTTACTCACTTATTTCGATTATGATGACAAAGATAGTCTATTTACATGTAAAGTGATAAATAAGATTGAAAGTATACATATTGAAGATAATACACAGCAAATGTTATGATAAACAAGACACTTTTGAGCAAGCTAGAGTAAAGTTTGTGATTCTTGGCAAAAATTGCAACATTTTCATGAGTTTTCGAAAGACTGTTAACCCACAAAATGAAAAGTCTCTGTCTGGTGATTATCAAACTTGGTATGCATGGTCATATATACCGTAGCAACTTGTAGACAAAATTAAAAGTTACTGTAGTGTTTTTCAGACATTCTATTAAATCGGTGATATTTTGGTCGTAACCTCCGCCACTTTTACTCTAGGTTATGTTCACAGGATAACAAAAACTGACCCCCTTGGAGTTAAGCCTTCCCTTTGGTGGTTCCATAGACCCAAGATACTGGTCTTTCAATGTAATTAACTTGTTTTAAGATAACTTGAGTTTACCAAAATTTTCTTTTTCATACCTTAGTATCCCAGTTTAGAGCATTTTTGGGAAATCTGACTCATATAGGCATACATGCACAAATTGACAATCTCTCACAGGAGGCTGCCACTTTATGTCTGCAATCCCAGAGGGCTGTGGGGACGTGTTTCTGCTGGTGGTCGATGCACAGTGCTGAGATTGGTGCATCTATATAACACAAACAGAACGGAGGCCTTTGTCATGATACTGAGGCTTTGTTTCATACTGCAGACATCTACACTACCAATTGTCAGCAGAGTATTCCTCGTCTATATGGCTACTAGACAAAAGAATGCTCTAATGCTGTGAAGTTGAGAGAGTTTGGTTAGTTCTTATTCTCGCTGTGGCAATTATGATGTTCAAGTTATTAATCAGAGCAGCTGCATACACAACATCAGCAATAGGCTTTCTGATGTGACTTAAAAGGCAATGGGTAACAAATGTGAAGGAATGGTAGAAACAAACTTAAAATAATGCTCACAGAACACTTGAATTCTTTTATGTAACTGAATTTCAGGGAATGTAGACTCTATTTGGATTTGCAGTCTTTAATTGTCTCAAGTGGTGGCTCAGATATTAACTTATCAAAATATTAATTTTTGATTAAGTTATCAAATCCTCTTCATTGTTGTATACATAATAAACCATATAGGCATTCTTGCATCATACTGATCCTATAGAGTTTAAACATGCCTGCCTTTGCTTTTTTCAGTAAAGTCATCCTTAAAGGATTAAAGCCAATTTATCTTGCAATGGACATTGTCCCCCTGAAGACGACTGAGAACACCACAGCTCTGTGGATCTCCTTCATCCCTTTGTGTAGCTACATGAGTCCAATTGAAGGAGGTTCTACAGTACATGGGTAAAACTTAAGTTAGATTTTCCTAATTGCATTACCCGTTGACCAACACTGCTCCGAAAACCAACTTTGAAATACTGCTCTCAGATAGGCCAATGTTGATATCATTATCATAGACAAGGTAAATAAACGACCACTGTCAGTACTAAGGGAGTGAATCAGGTTCATCACTGGTGGATTAAGATACATGTAATTAATTGGTCAGGTTCAAAATTAACCCGGTGTAACCGCGTCAAAATGTTAAGCTAATACATATCATATTGCCTATCTACCTTTTCTGGGGCCAGGGGCAGATTAATGTATCCAAACCTGGCTCTCAATCATATTGTTAATGTGAACTGAGTTCCATTTCACATTCTGATTCCCAAAATGGTAAAATGACATGTGATATCCTATAATAAAGCCCCTATTAATTGGAAAGCTAGGCAGTATCTGTTTTCCTCATGTGGTCTGTAAACATTTTCAATAAAAAAAAGTCATAATGTTCATATTCCTGTTCTATTACCTGGGTATAAAACAAATTGAAAGTGCTGAGCCACATTCTTATCAATAAAATCCTGGTGTTCAGGCCACTCAAAAAAAATTGTTTCTCATCACCGAGCAGTAAAAAGTGCAAGGGCATTTTTTATTTAATCTTTTTTTTTTTCACAGTGGGCTGAAATATATGCGGAAATTTAGACCCTTCGCAATCAAATTTTGCATTTTGGTAATTAGGAGTTCATTGATCCACAGAAGTTGTTATAATGCAAGTTATTCCTAGCTGAATGCATTACTAACTGCATAAGCTTCAATTTGATACCAAAAATGCAAATATTTGTCCATTTTTATCATGTTTTTCATCAAAAAATTGCCAAAATATAAAAAACGTTTTCCTCAAAATCAGATTTTTATGATGCGCACGGTGATGAGAAACCATTTTATTTCTTTGAGTGGCCTAATGGATAACGTACCTTGAGTGCTTTCATCGAACTAATGGTTTTGACAAAAGACTAGTAGAAAGTTGCCTCTAAAAGGCAAAAGTATCAAATAAACATGTTATTTCACCTCAAATGACCTACATTACGTGGGAGCAGAACCTGACACATGCATTATTTTTTCCTCACTGTAGGTGTAAAATCAGCAAAGGCTTAGGGTATTTATACAATGTACTACTATTTGAGACCATGACATGTTTCAGCCCATTTGAAAAAAAACTGTTTTCCTTGTGTTATCTTATTGTAAAGGGCTCTTGCAAAGCAAAGGAAAATAATTCAGTAACATCATATCTGATACTGTTTATCTGCAGTAATGTTTCTTTTTGTTTCATAAATAAATAAACGTTGTGCAGAAGCATGGGCACTTATTTTGTTTTATAAACAAGTTCTGGGAGGGCTCATTGAAATCATTGATTGTTATCATCTTAATTGCACCTGTTTTGTAAACAGAAAATTGATGATGTATTGTGTACAATGGTTAACAAATAAATTTGTTATATTAAAAAAGCAAGAATTAGAACGCACAGTCCCTTAGAAGCTCCCTAATACCCTTCAATGAAGACCTGGTTCTGTCTTTGTTCCTGCTCATTGCAACCCAAAGAGGTCATTGGTCTTCAAACAGTTTCGAAACAAAAGTCTGTTGCAATTCTGATTGTGGACATTGAGTTTTTCTTTTGTTTCACGTCCAGCTACTTACCTTGGGCTTATAATTTCATCCACACTATTTTCTACCTAACAAAAGTTAACCCTTCAGAAAAGGTTACAGAAGACTTTTGATTGCATTTTCAAAGAGCAACAAGTGTAGTGTCTTTCAAAAAGGAAATCTGTATCAAAATCAGTTATTGCTTAAATACTTTTTCTTTCATAGAGCAAATTGCCAACTTTGTCATCTACAAATTCAGTGATCATCAAATAAGATCATCAACAATTCACCAAAAATACAGGTCCATGTCTAATAAAAATTAACTGATAAAAGGTGAGACCATCGTCAGTTCTTACTTTTGTGTCATAAAATATGATTCAATTTGGACTCAGGTTCTGTTATTTATATTCAATACTATTTTTTATAAAAACTTTTGTGTCCCATACCCCTTTACTCAGACACAGCGTTAACTCCAGGTGCAGCAATATCAAAGGGGTACTTAATTAGGCAGTCTCCTTGTAGGGCTTGAGGAAACTGCCTAGATAAGGAAAGTCTGACATTTAAGTTAACCCCTATCTCCTCATTAAACCCTATAGCCCACTCTGCAAAACACCCCTGAGCCCCTGTCCAATCTATTTCCATTATTCTGTGCCTTAGTTCCATGGTCTCATTTTAAGGCTCAGTAAATCTGATAAGATGAGAAAATGAAAACATGTGAGTTTACCCTGATTTTGTCCTAGAACCCTGAAGCACATTTTGTGAGACACCAATAACCCCAGCTCAATCTGTCCTACTTACTCTATAATTAGGACACAACATCAAAGGTAAGGGAATTGTGCTATTGACGACCAACATAAAATTATACAAATGTACAGTCATATATTGTTGGAGAGGGATTTTTCTTTTGATTAGATCTGGTACATAGAGATATTGATCATTTTGTTACGGGAGAAAAAAACACAGGTGGAGAGCCTAATACAGATAGGACATCTTCCGTTGGAACAAAAGGACGTCTGAAGTCTTGTGTGGCTATTATACTTTACAGCCTAAGACAAACCATGCACACTTATGGTGAAAGTCTACACTACTGTCCATATGCTGCTCTGAACCTGTCAAATGATCATTTTCCAATGTTTTTAGTTGCTGTTGAATTGATTCAGGGAAGAATCAATCCTCTATCATAATGCAAAAATGTTATTCAATATATGTGACACAATCGACAAAAAGGGACCTTAGTGCAGGGTGCACTAAGATCCCTATTCCCAGTACATGTCACATATAATCATAAGAAATTGTGGCTGATATAGATTAAGCTGGCCATAGTGACTTACTAATGCAGAGAAAGTATTCATTGGTATTGCCAAGAAAGCCTGAGCAACAATTTCAGTTAACAGACTTTTACTGTATGTAATACTTTGTTGGCCAGATGCCAGACATTTTACATGACTTTTATCCACTTCCAAACTCTCAGGAGTCAATCTTAGTACCCAGTGTGATAGAGGCTTTAGTAGCTCTTAATTGTATATGGCCACTGTTAGAGGAGCTCAGAAGCTTCACACCAGACACCAACCTTTCATGTTGTCATTGCAGTTCTCCTCAAGGAATAGTGTGATGCTGAAGAAGATGGATCCCCTCTGCTACTAGTGCCAGAGTGAATGACTTTAGCCTTTGGAAGTAGCTGCTACACCACAACATAAAGGTTCTCTGATTTTATTCAGACAGTAGATAACATACACCCTTACTTGATACATTGGTTATAGATGGTTAATGTGCAGAGGACCATGCAGCACATTTAACTTTATTAAATCCAAACATTCATGAAGTACCTGGTTCAGCCTGCAGTGCCAATCAGCCTCCTCCCCGACAAACACTGCTTCAAAAAAACTAAAACATGTACATATTTGGTTTGTATCAACTTTATATGCTTTTAAAACACAATGGGAAATAGAGCAATGTAGCGATGAGAGGACCACTGTAAGGTGAGGACAGGACGAAATGTAACAATTGACATTTCATTTCTTCGGCCCACATCATGGCAATGGCATAGCCAATAATACATTTCTTAGCTTGCTTCTCACTTTCTGTGAATATGTGACATGTGCCTTTTACCTGTCACACCAGTGGCAGTGGTAAGGGGTTGACAAGGTGTTGAGTGAGTGTGTGAGCAGTGGCAGAAGTCAATATCTGACCGACTGATTCTGCCTCAATTCCCAGAACACCACTTTGCCTATTGACTACTCTCTTACCACAGTCCCTGCTTTATACTGATGTTAAGTGAAAGGTTTCCATTCCCTGAGTGTTATAAGATAGTGTGAATTGGTATGAAGTTAAAGTCTGTCTCATTGTGTCTGTAGTGTCAAAGGCAACTATAAGATGAATTATGAATGCAGGACTTGGCTCTCAACACCATCTTTCCATTTGAAAAAACCTGATATCTCAAATAATAACCTAGGACAAGTAAAAAAATAACAAATATAGTCTATTTGCAAATACCGTTTACTTAAGAACCACTATCTCAAAATTAATGTTTGTCAATCTAGGATGCTGTTTTCTAATTAAAAGCATGAGTAAAAAAAGTCATTGAAGTCATCATGAAAAAGAAACAAAAGCAATCCGAGCATTTGTCCATATTTGTGACATGTACTGGGAAAGGGGACCTTAGTCCACCAGACTTTTTTGCAGATTGTGTTACCTTACTGATCTACTGTGTCAACAAGATCCAATTGCAGTCTTAAACCCTTTAAAGTTTAGAGTGTGTTTTATATCCCATGCCTTCCAGTAGTTACAGTTGCTAAGTAATAATGCTATATTCTCATCAGGTAGGATGGTTATGAAGGTTGGTAAGAGCCAAGCAGTCATACCGTTATAGAAATAGACCGGGCACACTGAGCAACATAAAATATTTCAACTGCACATGGCATAGGAAGATCCATGAATTGTCAAAAAAGTGGCAAGATTGGAACCATCTGCTTATTTGACTCCTTATTGAAAAGCAGACCTGCCATAAAGGGTAGCTCTATATCATCTTCCCTTTTGCTGCTAGGATAATAAGAGTCTCAGAGGCTCCATAAGCTACTGTCTGCAGTTATATCAGCATGACAAACACTTTCTGTGGTAGACTTCAGCAAAATTAGACACTGTGTACCCTGGGAACATGTGCCCCCCATTCTAGCTTTCCAGAAAAAAAGGCAATATTGTAACAAGCAGCATGAATAAACGTCAGAATTTCTTGATTGGGTGTGAGACTTTATTTCACTTGATTAAAGACGGTCTTAGGAATTAGCCACGTGCAAATGAACAATGCAACGAAAAATAAATCAATGATTCCTGAAGAATTTCATAATCTAGAATCACCCTTTACAAAGACAGTTCTTGATGCCATGCTAAAAGACAAACTCTCAAAAAAAATTTGCTTTGTGGCAAAATGGAACAGCGGTCGGTATCTCTAATAGAACATTGAAAATGAGAACAAAATCGATATATTTGATTTAAAACTTGCTCAGATTCTCATTTCAGGGAGAAAAGAATTCTAACTTAAACATGCTTTCAGGCTGTCCCCTTAACAGGCATCAATAATTTATTGACATTGTATGACATTCAGTGTGACTTTCAGGAAAGATATGAGTAACGTATAATATGTGGTGTTTTTGATTTTCATTTTTGGTGTTGATATATATACGTCGCATGAAACAGCATACCTTATTTCTTCTTATGAACCAAATATTATATTTTTTATATAAATCAAATACTTTACATTCTGTGGAATTACACCTTTACAAGTCTTTAGAAAAGTCATATGTTCTCAGTCACATAACTTTATTTACACAGCTTGTAAACGTGGCAGATCTTGCAGGAGCATCTCAGAGATTGGTGTACATCTCTGTCATTTGCAAAGATAATCTATTAGGCTAGATAGTCTCAAGATTGTGCGATTGTCTCAAAATATAATGGTTCCAAGCATTTTGGAGCGAGAGAAACCCTTAACTTACCTCCAATTGTAACGGTGTGTTGTTCTTTTCCAACAACTTAAGATGCAAGAGTAAAAACGTGGATGTTAAATTTGAGAATCCGGCAGCTGCAGCATGACAGGTTTCCTGTTACAGACCTACATTCACACAGCAGGTAAAGCCACTCGGCGAGTTTGGCAGATCTTACAAAGGTAGCTCAGAGATTGGTGCTGATGGCAAACATGGCTTATCTGATTACAGAGTGTGGATTCTGCTGTGCCAAACCAAAAGTGTCTTGCTATAGAGCAATGCTGCTAGAAAGGGTGACTTTTTTGTAATAAAATTGTGGTTATGTTTTAGCGAAACCCTCATAGAATTGTCTATACTGACTCTGTTTGCAAATATCCTGTGATATCAGCAGATTCACAGGATAATTATATTTTATATTGTTTATGTTAGAATGCAGTCTTTTGAGGTTATTATAATGTGTTTGTCAGTCACATTTCAAAAATATTCAAAAGAAAATTCAACAACTTTTCTGGAAAGTCACCCTTTATGCAACATGGGTCTATAAACATGAGAAAAGAGGCAACTTTGGAAAGCTGGACAGGGGGATGAGGAAGTAGCTGCATATCATCTTTACCATCCTCTACAGATGGAATTGGACGCAGAGAATGGTCACTTAATTCTAGTCAAGTATGCTCTATATACTGATTTGGGCTTTGTGATGGTGGGAACTTGCTAGTCACTATCTGAATATTCCATACAAGCACTGTAATGAATCGTGATCAGTTTTCCCCATATCATATTTGAGACCTAAATGAAGTATCTGACATGAAGAAAATGTGTTCTTTTCAAGAGCATTGTAGATAAATATCTGGCGCTTTCTGGTGAGAAGGTAATATACAGGGATTGAATTCAATGCAATGTAAACCCAAATAACTGAACAGGTAAAGCATGATCATTTAGTGCAAGTATTCTAATGCAGCCAGTCCTGAATAAGTTCAGAATGATAAAGTAGGGAAATTAATGAAAAAGGAAATAACCAACAACTCAAAAATGAACAGTGTGTAGCCCAATTGTAATATGACTGCTTTTCAGCAAATAATGATTTCTGTAAACAACTAGTTTTGGTCATTTTTTAGGGCAGAAACATAGGCACACCGATGATGCTGTTGAATTCCATGAAAATGAAATATTGGTTTTATTTTTGTTGCGTATTCTAAATATATGTATCGGCAATTCATCACTCTAAATATAAAAACTCATTTCCAGTTTTTCTTTCCTCTGGCAAGTGAAGTCTTGGAAACTTCACGAGTGTGCAGAAGGCCATAACTACACTCCCCATGGATTAATTAGATCTATCACACTTCCTTAATAAAATACTATGGTCTACTGTATCGAATGCTTTTTTTAAATCTATAAAAACCGCTAATATACTCTTACCCACATTCCTTTCCCTCAGTATGTCATCAGTTAATTTCCCTATGGTTTGAATTGTTGAATGTTTTTTTCTATAACCCCCAATTCTCTATACCCAATTCAGACAACGAGGAGATCCATCTGCCCATCATCCCATCTGCTTCCTTAAAGTTAAGAAGCCATCTCAAGGACGAATGGTCTGTACGCAGAATAAAATTCCCGCCATACAAATAATGGCGGAATTTCTTTGTGTACACTACTATGGCCAACAATTCTCGCTTGGTGGTACAATAATTGCATTGAATTTTACTCAAGCTGTTGCTAGCAAATGCTAAGGGCACTTCTTTCCCATCCTGTACTTGGGACAAGACAGCACCTATGCTGTCGTTACTAGCATCGGTGTCCAGGATGAACTGATCACCCTCAGTAGGATAGCTCAACACAGGAGTTACTGTAAATAACTCCTTCAGCTTCTGAAAAGCCTGCTAAGCTAACTCCGTCCAAACAAACGGTGGTAGCTTCAACATTCCCTTCCTCTAATCTACTACTAGCGCCTGTAAAGGAGCCGACACCTCAGCAAATCCGGGAATGAAATCACGGTAGTACAAGCAAAAACCCAAAAACGATCTTACTTCCTTCTGATCTTTTGGCCTTGCCCAACTCGCTACTGCCTCCAATTTCCCTGGATCCGCCGAAATACCTGTGCCACTAACTATTCGGCCCAGATATTCCACTGACTGCCTGAAGAACTTGCATTTCTTCGCTTTCAGTCTCAGGTTATAGGATCTCAGTCGATCCATCACCATGGTCAAGTTTGATAGACACTCCTCCCGAGTTTTCCCAAAAACTATGATGTCGTCTAGATATACCAGACAATTCTTCCACAACAAGCCCCTCAGCATTGTTTCCATCATATTTTGGCATCACATTGAACTCAAACAACCCCATATGGGTTGTGAACGCTGTCTTTTCCTTATCCTCTGGGTGCATCCCAATCTGCCAGTATCCTGACTGCAGATCTAAGGTACAAAACCACTGTTTCCCACCCAAGGAATCTAGACTTTCATCAATGCGTGGCAAGGGGTAGGCATTCTTTCTCGTAATCCCATTCTGTAATCTATACATAACTGACAAGTGCCATCCTTTTTGGTAACCATTACCACTGGACTAGCCCATGGACTATCAGAAGGCCTTATTATCCCCTCCCCTAACATATTGTCAACCTCATCTTCCAATGCCTGTTTCTTAGACGAAGGTAAGCGACGGTAGGGCAAGCGTAACAGTGGGCTAGAACCGGTGTCTATCCAATGAGTTACTGGGTCGGTTCTGCCCAACTGCTCTCCTGGAGCCGAGAACAAGTCTGCATTCTCACACAACAATTCAGCCAGACTTCCTTTGTCCTCCTCCCTCTCCAGGTGCCTATTAGGGTCTCTAAATTTAGACAAACAAAAAAGCCCTGGATCAGCAATGAGCTTCAAATTTCATAAATGAGAAGAACCGGTATATGAAAGAGGCCAGACGATCTAAGGACGTGGACCAACTTAGAATAGCGGAGTTCCTTAAGAGAAGGTCAAAAACTCTAAATAGAGCTGCTAGGGACAAATACCACTTAGACAAAATTGAAAATAACAAAACGAGTCCAAGGGACTATTGGAAGGAAATAAATGAGGTCCTAAACCCCAGAGTAGGCTCGGATACAATTAATCTGGTTAATGATCAACAGGAGCCAGTAAGGTCGGAAAATGTTGCCCATTTTATAAACAGCTTCTTTTCTACTATTGGTTCAAGCCTAGCTAGAGATATGAATGAGCCCTGGACTTATACCCCTGGTCAAGTGGAATCTGTCTTTGAGTTCAGATCCCCGACAGATGAAGAGATCATTAAGTTGATTAAAGACATCAATATAAACAAACCCTCAGGTATTTTGAACATCTCCACCCAGGTCCTTAAAGATGCTCTCACCACCCTGCCTTTTCATCTAAAACACATTATTGACTGTATGTTAGAAACCTCCAAATACCCAGACAGTTGGAAAGTTGCCACAGTAACTCCACTTCCTAAAGATGGTGACAAAACCAAGGTAAATAACTATAGGCCTATATCGATTCTCCCACTACCCACCAAGCTAGCTGAGAAGGTGTTACATAAACAGCTATCCGGTTACCTGGATGAGAAGAAAATCCTCACAGAAAACCAAAATAGCTTTAGGTCTGAAAGATCTACAGTGCATAGCCTGGCAACTCTCACTGACAACATCTATAGAGCAATTAATAGAAAGGAGGTCACCACCTGTGTGTTCATAGACTTTAAAAAAGCTTTTGACACTTTAGACCACAAAATTCTTATAAAAAAACTACAAAAATTTGGCTTGACTCAAAATTCCACTAAATTGATAGAATCATACCTTGAAAATAGGACACAATGTACAAAAGCAAACGGAGTGATTTCTAGGCCATTAAACATCACACACGGGGTCCCCCAAGGGTCCACCCTTGGACCATTGCTTTTTATTCTGTATATAAATGATCTATCCTCATGCCTTAAAAGGATGAATGCCCAACATTATGCGGACGACACGGCCATATACACTTCATATAAAGACCAATCACCTGAAGTTATAGAGGAGATAGAAAGTGACGTTAGGAGCCTAATAAAATGGTGTAATGGAAATAAATTATCGCTCAATGTGGGCAAGACCAAAATTATGACCTTTGGTACAAGGGGCACACTGTCTAGAACCCCAAAACTGAATATCAAGGTTGGAAACGACACAATCAGTCACACCCCAACGTACAAGTACCTAGGTATCACCTTAGACAGCCAGCTCACTTTCAATAAACATGTACAAACTCTCTCGAAGTCCATTTCCCATAAAAGCTATCTCCTAAATAGGTACAGGATTAGACTGACAGAGCAAGCCTCTGCAGATGTGGTCACAAAAATGATAGCACCAGTGTTAGACTATGGTGACATAATCTATGGAGCGGCAGGTAAAACAAAGCTTGATGAGCTTCAGGTGCAACAGAACAAGTGTTTGAGGATCTGCAACAGACGAATGCCTTTGTTAAACCGGGTTCAGCTGCACAAGAAGTATAAAATACTTCCTCTGAAGCTCAGACGTGACCTACACATGACTAAATTTGCTTTCAAGAGAAGTCTTGACCCAACATATGTGGACAACAGGCACATCCCAACAAGAGCTCATGACAGCAGGCTATTAAAGACTTTATTCACCCGCAGAACAAAGGTCCAGAAAGGTGTTGAGTGCCGGTGCGCGACATTGTGGAACTCACTGGATACCAAAACTAGGGACACAATGGACACTGTCAAGTTTGGGAATGATATGAGGAGCCTATATGATCAAAAACTCAAAAACCTAGTAGAAATTTAGGGACCTACTGTTTACTAGACCCTACCCCACCACACCACCCTGGAGCCTAACATCTGCTCCACCTATATTGTTGTAATGTACCTCAAATTTAAGTTTAAAAAACACTAATATCCTATAATTTATACTAGCTCATCACCACCATCATACTAAAAACTATCTATGGCGGCGGCCAAACTCATAAAAGCTTAATTTGTCACCCTGAAGTATCTTATTACTTATTAAGCAAAGGATCTACATCTAAACCGGCTAATAACCGGTCTGTTAAGAGTGAAAAAACAAGAAAACCAAGAAAAGGTACCTTATTGTCCATCGTATGAAATACAGGTTGATACAGCCTATTACATGTACAATCAAAACAGAAATAAACTATATATATATATATCTGTCACTAATGGTAAGAGATGCAGTGGTAATCCATAACCTTCCTCCCTATCTTGCTCCCCAGTGTCTTGCAACACCACTGGCATAGCCGATGGATCTAAGGCTCCTAACTCAACTGCTCTCCGTGCTGCTAACTCTACCTCAGGTGAGTCAGCTCTCCCTACCACATCAGCATATGTTACCTCCCCAAAGGTCGCCCCTTTTTCCAGGTACACATCCTGGAAAGTCATATTACTGACTGGTACTACTGTTCGTCTTGAACTCTGCACCAGGGCACTGGTGGAAACCAATCCTAGCTTATCAAATGCTCCTGATTCGGTTCCACCACCCCCATGCGATCAAATTCCATATCTTGGCAGTATACAACTACATTGCATACAAGGCAAGGAGGAATTCGGACTGTCTGAGAGACAGATGAGACGCCCGAAATCACTAAATATATGAAGACAGACTTTTAGGCAAAAAGTATTCCCACTTTGATCCTCTAGCCTAATGTGCTAGAACTAGATGGCCTGTTGGACTGTCTCATAAATAAGAAAATTGTCGGGAGTAATGCATCTCTTGGGTGAATGTCAGAGCAGGTCCACTTACATTAATAACCTTAGACAAGTGGTGAGGTCGGGCCGCCCCCGCGGCCCCGGCCCGTCATTGTGGCCACACCTGGTGGGACAAACGCCAACTACATTCCAATATTACTCAATCACCCCACCTGGTGGACATATCATAAATCAATCACTGTAAACTTACCTGTCCACCCATTATTATTCATTCTCCTTCCATACGACCACCTATCCGGTCTTACATTTACTGCAGCTCCGCAGGAATAATACAACAGCCAAGGTGTATTAGATTATATGGTTATCCGTCTACCATATTTTTAAACAAGATATACGGGAGTTACGGATGCTGTATCAAAAAGGAGGATTTTACGGATTCTGAGACCTACATTTACCTGGTCAAAAGAATCTACACACGACGCCATTCCTGTTTCCAAGATGGCCGACAGGGCCGAGCGTCGCCGCCGGCCCCCCACTCGCCTTTCCAAGTCCAAGGAGAAGGCACAAAAGGACAAAGTCAGTAAGCCAAAACGCCCTACCCAGGCTGCCCGGGTTGCTAATCTTGAATCTGACATGATTTCTGTTAAAGGGGACATGTCGTCAGTAAAAACCTCGGTAGCAGACATGTCTGATAAATTAGGTAAACTTGTGAAATTCTTTGAACCGGCACAGGGTGATCCTAATGCTGAGAAATTACCCACTGAAAAACCTAGCACGTCTGGTCAACTCGGTGTTGATAAATCTCAAAAGGACACAACACCTGGTAGCCAGTCACTGAATGGTACAAAGCACAGGTCAGGCACCCATGACAAGTCCAGACAGGAGGATAGGACCAAAACCCCCGAAAGGTCCAAAGTCAGTAACACTTCGTCTAAAAAGTCTAGTGGCTCTAGGACCAAGTCTAGGTCCAAGAGCCATGTATCGGTACAGTCGTCCCCCTCCTCTGAAGACGACCCGTCATCAGACAACACCCAGTACCAACAGAAGCGTGCTCCACTGCGCTCCTCCACCCCCAGGAAGGGCGCAAAGCGTGCTCCCAGCCGTCAAGACAAGAGGCCGGCATCCGCCAGCGCCAGGTCAGAGTACCACCGCCAGCCGCACTCCCGCCACCGACGCCACTCCGGGTACTCCCGGTCGGGCCGTCAACACACTGAGGGATCGCGCCGCCGGCGCTACTCCTCGGCCTCCAGCCGCTCCAGTGGCTCCTTCAACTTCTCCACGGCCCCCTCCCCCAGGAAGAGGCCCCGCATGGAAAGCTCAGACCATCACCTCACCGACCAGGTTTTTGCTGATCAGTACCTGCAGAGGGAGGATTTCAACAAGAAGGAGTCAGAGGGTAAGGCACAGTTACTCACTAACTTAAAGGGGAAGCTTATCCACAAACCCTACATGTACATGACTAGGGATGGCATAGTTACCCTCAAACAGAAGTTAGACTTGAGAACACACATGGGCTCCATGGAGTACATCACGTGCACCCTTAAACTCCTCAAAGATCCCAAGGGATGTGACCCCAAAGACAAAGACTCAATCCTTGACCACCTAATTGATTTCACCCGTGATCTACAATTTAGAAAATGGGCCCCAGTTCGTAAGTGGTCGCAGGCCGTGTGGGATGGGGTTGAGACAGAGGAGTTCATGTGGTCACACACACAAGCCATACAGAACACTAGGTTTAACGCTGCCCTTTTGAACCACATGTTGGGCTCCGAGGGAAACCCAAACACCAACACCCAGGCCAATCAGGGCGAACACAGCAAAGACCAAGGTGCAATATGCAGGGACTTCAATGCTGAAAGGGGATGCCGCTTTAAATCCACACACTCCCATAACGGCAGCAACTTCTTGCATTTCTGTGCCATCTGCTGGAAGGTGGGGAAACTTCGGGCACACCCCCAGTACAACTGTGACTTTCGCCCACAGAACAACGAACAGCCACGCCCCCCTCCCCAACAACAACAGCCCTGCTTAGGAGCTCGTCCGATTCTTGTACGGTCTTATCCTGACGCTGTTCAAGAACCTCAGTACGTCGCCGCAAGACATTCTGCTGATGAGAGAACTGGTCTTCCATATGTTCCAGTTCTGCCTTTGTTGTCTCTAAGCGGTTCTGCTTCTCCATTGTTGCCCCGTCCAACTCTTCATTCTTGTTTCAGAGCTGTATTAACCGATGACTCAAGGCTTCAAACTCCGCATTCATCCTGTCCATCTCTGCAATCCTTGCTTCCTCGAATCGATTCTTCTCTTCGGCGAAGTGACGGCGTGTCACCTCTTGCCGTTGGTGTCGTTCAGCATGCAATATGCTCATGCCCTGTGTTGGCATAGGAGCAATGTGCCTCTTCGAACCGCCAGTCTCGAACAAAGAATCCTCCAGGTTTGACCCCAGATCCTTTCGAATAGAATCAGGATTGCCTCTCCTTGGTTCTGGTGTCGAACTCGAACGGCTTGGCCCATAGTGTTTCTCAAGGGCTGCCACCACCTCCGGATCCGGACTCGAAATAGGATGAAGGGACGCTCCACCCTTTGCCTGTTCAGCCATGTTCACCCGAACCAACTGTGCTATTCTGTGTTTCACTCGAACTGGTCACGGCACCAATGTAGGGGTTTCGTTTAACACAGACCAAGTGAACCGAGTAGAAACCTTCATGTACTTTTGAGGCTGTGATCGAATAAAAACCTGTTGCATCCGACACACAGGATTCTATCGATAGTTCGAAGGTTAGCAATACCGGACAGTCAGGCCCTGAGCCAGCATGGCTGGTGCAGGAACCATAGTGGGGGAGGAGTGTAGGTGCCCCTATCGAAGCGAAGGTACGAAAGGTGTGGGTCAGAGCTCGTCCTGGGTAGCCAACCTCGGCCTCTTATATACCCTGAGCGCGGACCAAGCAGTGTCGACGTGGCACTCCTCCGTAGCGCCGTCTGGAGTGCCCTGCCTGGCTCCGCTACCGGATAACCGAAAGGACATGGCGTAGGTGTTGCCACCTAGTGTCCGTTTGAGGCACTTCCCGCTCTGACTCCACGGACCTATATGTACACGTATTATTCGTGCCCCTACATATATATAGTTCAACCCAATAAAACACTTTTAAAAAGCCCTCCCGTCCAGTAACAGTCAAAAATGAGGCAATGACCAAAACTATATGTCTTGAAAAAGAGTTCTGAAATAGGAGAGGCAGAATATACATAACCTTCATCTCCTTTCCTGTATAGAGGAGGCAAGGGTATCCACATAATACTTTATTCCCAATTTGTCATCACAATGTACTGAATCAGCACAAAAAGGCTTTTACCAGGCCTTCATTCATGTGCTCCTACAACACAGAGAGCTATCTTGCCCTCAATGCCTCACTATAATATAAAAGCTGCATGGGCAGGTCTCGCCAGAAACCCATGGGTCAGGCTGTACCTTTAAGTAACTCAACAGTGTTATTTTTCCATGCTTGGGACAATCACTTGTGTGCATCTCGGGCGTTGTCATAGCCTGCAACTCACCTTGTAATGCAACTTTAAGAACTATACCCCAATATATAATAGCTGCTTGGTCACATTGCCAGACTGGTATATAAAGTCTGGAGATCCCTGATCACATAGTCATGTTTGCCCTCATGGTACCAGCTGCAGTGACAGAGCGAAGTAGATGGACATAATCATGATATATGAGCCCAGGTCTCGTCCTCTGCCCCTTAGTACCCTCACCCAATGGTACCAGCTGCAAGCGGAGCCCATGCTATTGCTTGGTACATTTACATAGACCTAATGGACATGTATAGTTTAGCTCCACCTTCCTAATTTAATCTGCCTACCATGTCTGCCCAGCCTTTGTAACTGACATGGTACTTTAACAATCAGTTATCTTTTACCAAAGAATAAGTAATATATGTACAAATTCAAGTCATCAGTTTCTACTCTATGGTTTTTGCTCTAGTACTGCTATGGATACAAAAATTTCTTAGCAAAGGAAATATTACATCTAGTAAATATGTAGGATTATTCCCAGGAACGACTCCTCTGAATCTTCTACCAACAGCAGGAGACTAATTATAATTGGCTCACTCTCACCAGATCGATGCAACTATTATTTGGACGTACATGATCGGCGGACGTACATGATCGGCGGACGTACATGATCGGTGACGTACATGATCGGTGACGTACATGATCGGTGACGTACATGATCGGGAGTTATTGACTGCCCTACCCTTTCTGACCATGTTAAAACATAAATATATCTTACCAGGGTGTGCATATGGTGTGTGTCTTGACATGTTCTATGTTAGACATGTGTATATTCGACTAGGAAGAGATTTTTACTTGACATTTCAATACCGATCATGTACGTCATGTGACGTACATGATCGGTGACGTACATGATCGGTGATTATTGACTGCCCTACCCTTTCTGAACAAGGAAAAACATTAATAAACCTTACCTAGGTGTACATATGATGTGTGTCTTGACATGTAAGATGTTAGACATGTGTAGATGCGACTAGTAAGAGTATTTTACATGACATTTGAAATACCGATCATGTACGTCATGTGACGTACATGATCGGCCATTATTTATTGACTGTCTTAATTACCCTTTCTGACCATATATAAAACATAAATCAATCATAGCAAGGTGTACATATGATGTAGGTCTAAATATGTATAATCATAGACATGTGAAGCAGTGGGTAATGAGGACATGTTACATGACATTCCAAGCCGATCATGTACGTCATGTGACGTACATGATCGGTTACACATTGAGCCCCCCCCCTCCGGCCCCTATAAATATTTTGGGAGTTTTTTTTTCTGATAAACTCCCCAAAGATACATTACAGCCTGTAGGTATGGTTGGGAGAGTTAAACATCGTAGTGCAGGGGGTAAAAGTAGGGTTTTGTACTCTGCCGATCATGTACGTCTGCCGATCATGTACGTCCGCCGATCATGTACGTCACTTTTTTAGTTGCACTGATTTGGTGAGAGTGAGCCAATTACAGAACAACTGACATAAAGCTGTTACAAATCCTTTTATACATAAGTATAGGAACCCTCTCACCGCCAGATTTCTCTGTAATTTTGCCAAAAATGTTAAAGAAATATAAATATCAAAAATTGAAGTGAGGTTTTAGTATAGGTACTCCTTTCACTTTCTTCGTAAACATGAATGGAATGTAGGATGTGAAAGAGGATGTCATAGGCTTTAATATGATACCAAACATGAGGTGCTTCGACTAGGACTTGTAAGAAAATATTTTCATCAATTTTGAGTAATATTTTCTTCTTCAGCTCAGTGAATAAGGTGCCCTGGCCGCTATAGCGGCCTGCTGGCGGTGAGAGGGTTATTAACAATTAAAAGAAACGTTTTTCTGACACCAGGTCAGAGAGGGCACCCGGTCAGAGACGGCACCCAGTCAGAGACGGCACCCAGTTAGAGACAAAACATTGTCCCAAGGTCGTGAGACACAGCCAAGAGATATTGTAAAAAGGAAACCTGGGAAGCAAGTACAAACGCTATACCATAAATGCACAAGTGGAATAATTATAGAGTCCTATTATGATTGTTGATAGGCAGCTAAGTCATAGGAAAAGCAATGCTTGTGTGAGATAATAAGTACTTGTACTCTGGGACACTGTGCTGATGTGCTCGGTCCCCAAGTGGTGTGTAAAGAAGCCAGATCATCGATACATGTTGAGACCATTTCATAGCCTGCAGGGGTACAGTTGGGTACTTTTGTACATCCCCTAATATTGATGATAGCATCTCAAATATTTCAGATGGCTTATGCATTGCAATGATCATAATCCTACATTATTCACCCTCAACACTCAGGCCACTTATTACATCATGTATGGAAAACATGCAAACTTAGGGAACTATTTGAGGTAATTTTACTTAATGTGTCAAACTGAATGTGTTGGCAATTTTTGTAGGCCATCACTGCCATATCTGATCAAAAGGACGTTATCTGATGTTCCTGCCACTTGTCTTAAGTTATTAGCGTAAGTGGACCTGCTCTAACATTGACACCAAGAGATTGATGACTTTCAGGAATTTTCTAATTCATGAGACAGCCAAACAGGCCCATATATCTCTAGCACGAGAAGCAATAAGGCTGCAGGATCAATGTGGTAAAACTGTTCGGCTAAAAGGCTCTCGTCATTATATCTAATATGTTAAAGGTAGAGTATGCAACTTTAAGAAGGTGCTGACTTTGCATTTCTGAAAGTAATTTTGTATCAGACAAGTAAATTCATGGTTTCTTTTTTCCAGTGATGTAGGAGACCGACTGGCGATGGCTCTCTTGTCATGCAATGCAAATGAGGTATCACCGGTGTGTGTGCTGTGGAGATTCTGAAGTGACATCACAACTCTGTATTGTGGCCTGAACATGACACACAAGGGAAATGGATGATAGAGCTGAATGGATCTCTTCAGGTCGGTTGAAGCCTACCTAGATCTAGACAGATCTAGATCTAGACAAGCAAAGCCTTTGATCAATATAAATTTGAATAATATTGACCTTATTGTTCCTCAGCCTAATTATATTTGCATTTTGCTGTATCTTACATCTTTAAAACTAAATAATTATATCCATGGTCATGAATAACATGAAACATATAGTGTGAAATGTAAAGTGAATTATAGCCCTAGAAGTAAATTTCATCAACCTGGACATTGGATAGAACTATCTCTTCTTCCACTTTGACTCTTTTTATCTAAACAAGTTTGAGGGTAAATATGCTGTATACTGAAGTCGTTGTAGGATCATCATCAATGATTCACATTTTAGAGAGGATCCATCTGTCACCAGGCAAAGTCTGCCCTGCCCTGTGGCACCCCCACAAGCCTGAGCCAACAATTCCCAACCATAATAACCCTAAATTGGTCACTGTCATGTTGATGGCCATTTTCTCTCGGTCTTAACCCCTGGTAGCTCTGCCTTGAAGAAGCCGTTTTAAGAGGTGTACATCCGGTGGTCCATTGCAAAGAGACTCCTTGTTCTTCAACTAAGACTCTGCACAAGGTTAGCTCCTTCTACTCCATGTACACTATGGTAACATATTCTTTTAATTTCTGCTTGTCAGATTCTCTTACTTGATGTTGTCCCTGTAGGGTTTCCGTAAATGCTATTCTGGATCCTACCTTTATTTGAAAACTTTTGTTCCAAACGCAAAAAGCGCCATTTTGATTTAAATCAAATTATGACAAAGGTATAGGCCATGGATAGGCAAATTGTATACACACAAAAATCAACCATCTGACTAGAGAGTGCATGTGGCCTGGGGAGTGGGTGTCTATGGCAGGAGGCTGGTGTGGGGTGGGAAGCGGTTATTACCTAAAGCATGGAGAATGCCACAGGGCACAGTCAACGTAGGTCAGCGGGTGTGAAAGGGGCCATGAGGATAAAGGATGCAGTATACTTATCCTATCAACTAGTCCCTCTATAAAATGCCACTTTAGATGCCACTGCTAAGAAATGATATTGATTTATTCTGTGTGTAGCAGGGTAACGAAGGTTTATGATTATGAGACTTCATGTTCTACCATCATTGTGACAACAAATGGCACCAAAGCCTAGGCTAAATCAGATACACCTGCCACCTACCCTTGGCTCTCATTAAAATAATGTTTCTATGGAAATAGTTTTTGATATCTCTTCTGACATGAGAGCCTTGTAAAACATTGTAGATCTAAAACATGATCTTTTTCCCCTAAAAGCCTAGGGTGTTCCCTTTTACATAGAACTCACAGCGACATTACTGGTGCATGTATATTTATTCTGCTGTTCGGTGTCAATGCAAAAAACACCCTAAAACCCGGATTAGCGTACTTTTTTACTCTGACCCATATATACCCAATCTTTACATCACTTTTTAAGACATCATGTCTACAGGATTATACAATATGAAATACAACACATTTTCTTCATATTCCTAGTAGACTTTACAGAAGAGAAGATGGTGCCATGTACTGCTCAGCTCATGTAGAAATCCACACTGCCTGTCTACTGCAGACATCTATATATAACCCATCTTTAGGATCCATGTCATGTGAAGTAGACAATTGTCTGCATGGCTTTTTATAGTTTAATAGAGGATTATTGCAGCCTCCCAGTGGGCAAAAACATTGAATTAGCATTAAAAACTAGTTCCAAAGGTTGGTTCAACACTGAACTAAATTCTGTACCTCCCTGGACTTTTTAGATCTGTTTAGATTTTGATGCTGTTTTAGGCACAGTTTGTTGTGATCATTGGCTACAGTTTGCCGTGATTATTGCATACAGCTTGCGGTATGTAATCATGGGTTCACTTTGTTCCAGAGAAGCTTCCAATTTTGAATAATTATGCTGTAAGCCATAGCCCCCTATGACATGTTTCTCTGTGTCTGTGTCTGACTTTCTCCATGTCTTTTAATCTCACTTTCATTATCACTGCACCTCTCACTGCTATATGAAGTAGACAACATTCAGCAGCATATAATGAAGTTTGATTTAGAAAGCCATCCAGGATGATTTAATAGTACTTCCGTGCTACTGAGTTATCTATGCCGTCATGTAAGGGCAACTTGCCTGTTAGACCCAGAAGGATCTTCTCAATTCCAGACTGCTCTCTTCTTGTCCTTTTGACCTCAGCAGGTTTCCAGCATGTGACCTTACATGACCTCATCACCCACTTGTACTCAGCTAGTCATCTCTGATCCAGCTCTGGTCACCCTCCCAGATAGGACAGGGTCCATACCACAGCTATTATTAGTAATAAACCTTTAAGGACGGATGTCGTTAAAATATTACATTTGTTAGCACGATGCACCAAAGCAGCCCCTGCAAGTTACTTGCCTGTGGTGCATTGGTGTATCATGCTGACCCTTCTGGAGTGATTCTGTAGGGTTGGCATGAAGCTTGAATTCATGCATCATACCGACAAAGGCATGATGCACTTATGTATTATACCATCCTTAAAGGGTTAATGATCTGGTGCAATGAAACACCAGCTTAGATCACAAAGCAAGGGGGGAGACAAAATACACTAAAATATACAGATTGGTCATTCTGTGCAATCTAGCATTAGTCCGTAATCATTCATGGACCAGCCACATCACCCAGTTGTTTGAATTACCTCACTGCAATCTGCAATCCACTCATGCCCAGATGTCATGTGACCTGAGCTCCCAGTCCATATCTAATGCTAATAGTGGTGCCCTCTGTGACCAAATGTCAAACTAACTAGCCACTTCTAACACAGGGCAGGTTCCTGTGTGACCCTGACGGATAGAGCCTGAGACTGCTTATAATAAGATACTAATGTGGTGCAAATAGTGTATAATAATGCAAAAAAGATGAAAGCAGAGGATGAGAGGAAAAATATACCTGGAAAACTCTAAACCTAAAATGTTAAGAAATGATTTATCTTTTTTTCTAGCTTGTCCTTGGAAAAAAAGGTAGGAAGAGACTATGATGAAAAGGCAGAGGGAGAGAGACAATACAGACTATCAGAGATGGAAGAGACATTGAGAGTGGTTGCTTATAATGCAGCCACATCAGCTTTTAAAGGTGGTTGACAAGGTGGAAACTATTAAGTGTACAAATCTATGACCAATAGACAGCTTTGTTTCGTATCAGTCACGAAACCTCCTAAAATGTCAATAAACTTTTCTGTGTTGCAAGCAAACAGAAGTAATCTAACATGGCCCTTGTCAAATTGAGTGCCTCATGAGCTTCCCGATGCCCATTGGTAAAAGCAAATGGTGCATGCACACCCATAACCAAGTTCCTCCTAAAACACCCAGGTAGAAGGGGCAGATTGATTGTTTTACAGTATGTTCACTGCCATCTCAAAGGAATAGTGGATCTCCTACATTAACATGACAGCCCTGCCTGACAAGATATGATGGCTTGAAAGCTTATTGGCCGACATAGATTTAGGACAACAATAAACTAACAGGGTTGACAGAATATTTGAATATGTGATGGCAAAACATAAAGGACATTGAACCCTTATACTTTTTTCAAATGGATAATTTTCTAGCCATTCTGTGTACAAGGAATTAGCTATAAAGATTGTTATACTATCACCACAAGACTACACCATGACAGACTCTTACCCGTCATATACAATAGCCTGTTATAGCAGAACTATATCTGGCACCCTTCACCCTAAGGTCATTGAGAAGAGCCAGAGGCCCTGAGAATACTGCACATCTCGCTTTCTCTCACAAATCTTTGTCACTGGGGAAATACATCAGCAAATGCCTTTATTAGCTGGGGCCTATGATAAGGGAATGACAATAGGGTATGACATTGATACATGATGGAGATATAAATATATAAGGAGGAATAAAACTGTCCTTGCAGTCAGGGGAGTTAGGCAAAGTTATCAAATATTGTGCATATAGTTCTTGTTGTTGCTATAGTTGTTTTATTGATGTCTTTTGCTAATTAGGGAGCGGTCATTTTTTAACAACAGGGGGTTGGTTGGTGGATTCTAGTGTGAGCAAGTTTTCTTGCTGGCCTGTTCACTAAAATGGGTGCAAATACTTTGGTCCCCCCAAAATCCACTACCCTGCCCCCTTCTGTTAAAAAATGACAAATTCCTTACTTTGATTGACTTTTACAAAAATGGGACACAGGTTAATGGCAGACAGCCAGAAATGGCCTCAGAGTTGACAAGTGTAATCAATCTAAATGTTTGGTCATTATCCAGATGGCATACTAAGCAATAATAAAAAAGGCTGACAAATTCATAATGCAACCTAAATGGGAAAATATCACAGATTTCAACCAATTCTAGCTGATTATTCAATCGAAGTTCCTGTTTTGGCACTACGTCTTGTTGTGGTCTTCTGGAAACATTTGCATTTATTGCAATAGGTTGCTATTTCAACCCTGAGCTAACTATATATACTGTCAGGTGTTTGGCCTTAGCTGCTCAGGAAGATCACATGAAGTTAGAGGACGTTTTACATCAAGACAGGGAAAAGACCAAATGACTCTCGTAAAGGCTGAAACCATGCTTATGCTGTCCCATGAGGAGCTGAGACAGGACCAGCACCCTGCCTTTAGATAGAGGGGCTCAGAGTTTAGCCATGGTCCCCGGTATCTGTATGAGTGGAAGTAGGGAATATAGCTGCTTCTCAAAAAACTTGGTATCAGGAATGTGTATGTACCACCTGGAAACGTTACTCTTACTCCAACAACTTTAAAGGGTAAGCACACCCTGATCATAGGTTGCTGGAATGAGTCCCCTAGGGATAAAATTTCTTAATATCTGTTAAAATATGATTCTGCTTCTAGAGAAAAGCATTGACATTGTTCCCTGTTCCTTTCTTTATTTCATTGTTTAACTCTTCTTTTTTTAAATCTTTAAACACCTTTGCGTTCCAGTCAAAGCTGTGTGGAAGCAGTATGGATGCATATGTTTATAGATCAGACATAGGCCAAGAAGCTCCTAATTTATAACCCAGAGAACCTAATTATGGTTGACTGTCACAGGCCTCTTATCATTACCACTACACTTAACTGTCACCAAAACAGGGTGTCAAAGGATCCTTCAATGGCCATTCTAATTATCCTCCTTTTGCTTCAGCCTGGCCAAGTCACTAAGGGAGGGTAATGAATTACATGCAAACCTTTATTCGGCCCACTGCAAGTGTATCAGTTGGCTTTGATGCCTTCTTGGGGAGTGTTGCTCTCACTCGTCTGACTTTCCGTTCTCTCAGTAACTGACTCAGTGTAGCCTGTGAAGTATAAAAGAGAAATGGGTAAATCCCAATAGATACGTTTTATATGCCCGAAGGGTAGTAATAATTATTGCGATCCCTGGTGTGTTACTTGGTGACATGATGACTTCTGCCACATGTCAAGAGCCTCAGAATGAAATGAGGTGAGAATCTAACATAATAGTAATAAATCATTTTTACTTTACCTTCAATATGAAAGTTAAGATGATGCTGACAAAATTGAACAGATCAACCTTAGCGACTTTCCAGTGAAGAGACATCTACAGGTTCATTCAGAAATATTTTTCATTTAGATCTCTAGTTGGAATCTATTTACCAAAATCAAAACTGTTGAATCAAACTCTACTGCTTTTAAACTTTCAGGAGATGCGCTGGTAGACCTAGTCTCCAATGTAGCAACAGCTTTAGTGGATCTCAGTAGTATTTGGACACAGCTAGAGGAGCCCCTGAACTGAGCACAAACTAGTAGCCTTTTATTTTGTTTTTCCTTTAAGGAATAAATTGATGCTTTAAGAGCAGGAACAATCTCTGCTACTGGTGCCAGAGCCAGAGGCCAATGCGCTGCCTATAACTGTGAGAAAGGCATAAAGTGGCAATTTAGAGTGAACCCTAGGGCAAGTTGCATTGTGGTTTTATTTCTGTACACAGTACCTGTTCAGAGTCCTACCAACAAAGGACAATGATCGAGCTTATCATGCAGGACTAATTATGAATTCAGGCAGTGAACTTGAGGTGTGTCATAGACCTCAAATGAACCACTTTACTTTAGTGACACACAGATGGCCATTGCATCTTAGCCCCTGATTAGATAGCCCACAACCTTAAGACCTCTCCTCACTTAGGAATACGACGACATACCCTATGATAGAAGGCCCACACATGTTATTCCTATGTCATTTATGACATTTCATGACCTTCATTCCTGAAAGCCAAATTATGAGTAGTGTGCTGCCACAGGCCCAAAGAGCAAAGGGCTAAAGTGAAATTGGGAGAGTGACCTATGTCCGTTTTAGTGTGACATTAATTTCTTTATTTACTGCATCCCTGCACTGAACTCTGTACAAGCCCCCAGATAATCATAGTGACTTTATTACATTGTACCACCTAACCTGCCTCATTACATGGCCAATAAATGGTACACCCTGTCCCCAGGTAATGAATGTGATGTCACTTAAATCCCAATTTAATAGGTAATAATTGCAAATTTCGGGTTTAGAATTGATATAGTCTGCCGTGACATGCATCTATTAGAAATAGGTAGTACCATTGCCAGTCGGGTTATGGCCTTGTGGTGACAACCAGCCTGTCTAAAGGCTACTCAATGCTCCCCACTGTGATATAGAGGATAATGGCATGTGTGCAATTTCCTTGTTCTCTCTTAACAACCACACGCAATATACTGTGCTGTTTCCAACATTGATTCATATGGAATGGTAAATGTACACAGATCAACAGGAAATAGTGTTGGCATTTTTCATTATAAAGTGTACTCAATGGCAATAACTCAGCTGGATGGGGTTGTCCCAGTTGTTTTGACAATCAAGTAGAGATGGTGTGATGATATTGGGCTGGCTATATATATATCCCCCCCCCCAACACACAGGGTCTATGTGTAGTTTTTATATTGCATATACAATGAGTGACATGCTAGTGGTGAGAGTGCAGCATAGTAGTCCTATATCCTTGTTTGGTCAATAGTTAGTAACCTGCTATTGCTGGATACTTATACACACATGTGCCATCCCTACCCCTAATTGAAGGTGCGATATGGCGACTCAAAAGAACACTTGTGAGTTACATGATTGTGTTGCATTGGTGCATCATGATGCCTCATGAACATTCACTGAGGTATCATGTCATCCTTAAAGGGATTCACCCTAGCAGCGGCTCCTGAGCAGAACACAACCACTGCTGTCAGTGACCACTGGTTGACGTCTGATGTGACATGGCCCTTACTGCCCTGGTCATGATGGGAGTGTGTGTCTAGCTCTAAGAGGTAATTTAATGCTGCTAAGGGTCACAAAATGACCAATAGACAGCTTTGTTTCCTATCAGTCACGAAACCTCTAAAAATGTCAATAAACCTTTCTGGGTTGCAAGCAAACAGAACAAATCTAACGTGGCCTCTGTCAAATTGAGTGCCTCATGAGACAGCTTGCCCGTAGCCCGTTGGTCAAAGCAAATAGTGCATGCACACCCATAACCCAGCTCTCTCCTAGAACACCAAGGTAGAAGGGGCAGATTGATTGTTTTACAGTATGTTCACTGCCATCTCAAAGGAAAAGTGGATCTCCTACATTAACATGACAACCCTGCCTGACAGGACGGTGATATGATGGCTTAATAGCTTATTGGCCGACATCGATTTAGGACAAGCATGAACTAACATGGTTGACAGAATATGTGAATACAGTGATGGCAAAACATAGAGGACATTGAACCCTTATACTTTTTTTCATAAGGATAATTTTCTAGCCATTCTGTCTACAGGGAATTAGCTGTAAAGATTGTTATGCTAG